>JAUMIR010000002.1:61145415-61795692 GCA_030847615.1 Gambelia wislizenii
AATGGGGTTCAAGAGCTGCAAGAAGTTCACAGGCCCCAGTTTTCCCAACTCTGAACTAAAAGCTAATCAAAAGGGCCTATGCATACCCTCAATGTGCTGAGACATAATAAAGTGAATGTAGTCACGTTTCTCTTCAGAGTCCTCCTTCATTACTCTTTTTTCCTCTCCTTCCTTCTCCCAGAAGCTGGTTTACATTGAGCAGTGGTTACTATGTTTGCCTCACATTCATGTGGTCCCCAGGTTGAAACCAGGCAGAAACAACATTTCATTTGAGAACCAGTGTGGTATAGCAGTTTAAGTTATGGACCAGGGTTTGAATCCCCTTTCAGCCATGGATACCCACTGGATCATAGAATCATGAATCATAGAATTGCAGAGTTGGAAGAGACCACGAGGGCCATCCAGTCCAACCCCCTGCCATGCAGGAAATCACGATCAAAGCATCCCCGACAGATGGCCATCCAGCCTCTGTTTAAAGACCTCCAAGAAAGGAGACCCCACCATGCTCCGAGGGAGTGTTTTCCACTGACAAACAGCTCTTACTGCCAGAAAGTTCCTCCTAATGTTGAGATGGAATCTCTGTTCCTGGAGCTTGCATCCATTGCTCCATGTTCCAATCTCTGGAGCAGCAGAAAACAAGCTTGCCCCATCCTCAACGTGACACCCCTTCCAATACTTAAACAGGGCTATCATATCGTCTCTTAACCGTCTTTTTTCCAGGCTAAACATACCCAGCTCCCTAAGTCTCTCCTCATAAGGCATGGTTTCCAGACCTTTCACCATTTTAGTCGCCCTTCTCTGGACACGCTCCAATTTGTCAATATCCTTTTTGAATTGTGGTGCCCAGAACTGGACACAGTATTCTAGAGGAGGTCTAACCAAGGCAGAATAGAGCGGCACTATTACTTCCCTTGATCTGGACACTATACTTCTATTGATGCAGCCCAAAATCACATTGGCCTTTTTAGCTGCCGCATCACACTGTTGACTCATGTTCAACTTGTGGTCTACTAGGACTCCTAGATCCCTTTCGCACATAGTCTCATTCAGACCTTGGGCAAACCACACAGAATGACCTTGGGCAAGTCACACACTCAGTCTCAGAAGAAGGCAAAGGCAACCCCCCTCTGAGCAAATCTTGCCAAGAAAACCCCATGAGAGGTTCACCTTAGGAACACCTTACTGTTGCCCTAAGTTAGAAACAACTTGAAGTCTTACCACCATGACCTTCTCCCTGGATTACCACCTGGATTTAGAAATCCAGCCCAATTTCCTCCTTTTTGGCTTCACAAAATATTTGTAAATGTCACTTGCTTTCAAAACTTCATCATTATTACAACCAGCCACTGTGCTTTCTGAGTTAATGTTTCCCATACTTGGGCTATGGATTTAAACATTTTGTGTACTTTTGTGCCTGCTTCACTTGTGTGAGTAGGTTTATTTTTATATGATGAGCTAATGAATTCCTTAGCAGAAACTGTATTATTGGTAGTCCTCTTTTTAAAAAATTTAATGGATGTAGCACTGAGAAAGCAGCCATTCTTGTATCTACATATCTCAAACTTGTCAGGCATAGCTCCTCCCCAAAAAATACTAAGCTTGCTAATGTCATTCAGTTCTGACAGAGAGAACAACCAATATATCCATAGTTGGATTATTACCCGAATTATTGGGGGTTTGTAGGAACCCCATTTGTGTCCAGACATTAATATGAGGAATTGTAATTAGTGAGAGGCCGGGTAATTGCAGGATCTTTTGACCTATGTATACCGGTACTAACTGATGAGACTCACAGCCAGGAGGTAAATAAAATAAAAATGTTTTTTATTGATAAATAATCTGGGAAACATTCACATGATCAGTCAGGCTTCACGTACTTATGCAAGGCTATTGAAGAAAGTAGGAAGTATTGGGATACAGGAATAAAGTTTGGGATGATGGGCTATACTGTACCTATCTGAAAGCAGAGATTTGTGCAGCAGAAGATACTCAGATGGCTTAGTTAGACAATGGTTGTGCTGAACATTAAGACTGATGGGTCTCAGGCAACCTTCTGTTGTCCTGAGGAAAGGTGTGAGGGAAAACTAGTTTTGCAAGGCAGAGTGTTTAACCACTTTGATTAGTATTTGGGAGGCCCTGTTCTACAACCAACCATGTGGAAGGCCAATAAATAAGCCAATTGAGGAAATATAGTTAATTGATGAATAATTGAAAGATAGGGGGCATCAGGGCAGGTAACAGGATTTTCCATGATACTAAATAAGATGCACAGATGTTCAGATTTCTGAATCTCAGCTCTTTTGTTGGGACCCAATTTGAAGTGGACTCACTCCCAATCAGACCAAGCACAAACAAGCTGTTTTGTGAAGCAAAGAATGTGGGTCCAAGCTGAAATTGGGGTCTGTACACATACTCTTTGACCAGTGTTATGAGTTCAGCCTGTTACAAATGAGAATTGTGATACCTCCATCTTATCCAGAAAGAAGTCCATGCCTTGAGCACTTGGATATTCCAATGTGGAGCTTATATATTGGCAAAACTGCAGTCCACAGGAGACATTTGATGTGCCTGCAGTGAGCTATGCCATATCCTGTAACTGTCCTGATTCGGCAGGGACAGTCCCATTTAATCCTCTGCTGTCCCACCTTTTCAGCTGTTTTTAAGATGTCCCAGTTTCTCTCCTCTCCCACTTCCCTCCTATTTGTTCTAAGCCTACTTCAGTTGCTGAAAACTAAATTCAGATTAACTTAGTGAAGGTAGAGGACAGAATGGAATCCCACCCTTCCCAATAGGCTCAGGCAAAAGCAAACTGCTGCAGCTTCTCCTAGCACGTGTGCCCTTCCTCATTAATAAATTTTGCCATCTTGATCACACTCTGACATTGCTTGGCCACATGTGTCCCAGTTTTTATCTGTGAAATGTTGGATAGCATGCAAGACATAAGCCTTATAGAATAGCTAAACCCAAACCTCTTTATCACTGTATCTCAAGATACCATAAAGGAGCATTATCACTGCAGTATCCATTGTGGTGCCTCATTTTCTCTCTGTGTGTATGTGTGTGTGCGCACGCGCACGCTAGTCCAAAAAAATACAGTCGGGAAAAATGACACTGTCACTCTTTTTATAGATTGCTTTTTAGAAAAAAACCACCTCCCTCCCTAGTGTAGGCATTGTTTTCATTTAATATAGTTTATATTCTGACCCAATGCTGTAGGAACCTAGCCCCATGGATTTGAAGATGATTACAAGTGTACTCTTGGGGTCTTTTTGAACACTGCAAATGGCATGCATGCAGAGGCCCAGTTAATGTGAATCAGAAGGTATCAAACTACATAACCCCCCGGGTCATGAGTGAAATCAATACACTGTACATATTGAGGGAGGGAAAGGATCTTAATGAATTCAATCTGACACATACTTTAATTACTTTTTTATTATTGTTAGGAGGCAGTCTTGCCAGCTCTCATGTATTCTAGTGTGTGGAAAGATTCTGAGAAATGTTTCAGGAGACTGTGTCTGTGTAGACAAGAAGCAGTATGTTACACACACACAACTGGAGGGTGGAGGGGAGAAGAGTCTAATAAGAGAATGTATTGCTGGTTAATGGCAAAGGCTGGGATATTATGATGTTTTATTTTCTGTTGCCATTTCTTTAATGGGGCCCGGATTGTGTTTTTGGAGATGTACAGAGGGCTGTGGAAGGGAAGGGAAGGAATGGGTTGCACAAGCTGCCTTTGGCTCATTAAGCATTGGATACAATCCTAACTCAAAATAACAATATTTGGTAGTACAATAATAAATAACAATAATTGGCAGAAAGTCTGTTTTAGAGTGGAGGAACACAGCCAAAGAATGGTGGAGAAAAGCAAACACACTACAGAAATAACAAGTAACCCAGGGAGGTTCATAAAAAGAAGGTAGCCTACCTTGTTTCCACAATCCCACCCAGAAATGTTCTGGCAGGACCGCCCATTGACGTTGTATTCATGGCAGGACAATGGCATGAGGTTTCAAACGGCGGCGATGCTGGCACAGAAGCAGAATGGGTGATCTGTTGATTGGTCAGCCCATAAATTGAATGGAATACCATAGTAACACCAGCAGAATGCAAAAGGACGGCATCAGCTGATATTGGCGTCCTTTTGCGTACTGCTGGGATCGTTATGGTGCCACATTAGCCATGTCTGATAATCCCAATTATGATGAGTAGGTATTGTATCCTTCATTAATTTTTCCAATCTCCCTTTAAAGCAGTCCAAGTTGCCAACATTACTACAACTTATTCAACAGCAGTTCTATAGGTTTTCGATATGCTACAGGAACTAAGTCATTCTTGTTGTCTCTCAGTCACTCACCATTCTGCTTCAACAGACCACCCTGGAATAATGCTTAGCTTTATGAAAAAGGGAGAATCTCTTCCTATCCACTTGATATACACCACACAAAACTTCTAAATGGCCCCATATATTGTTAGGGTGGGGAGCTTTCAACTCCTCTCAGCTTCACCCAGCATGAAAGGGCTTTTATGGGAGCTGAAGTCACCTTGGATTCCATCCTTTCAGAAAGCTAGGGTATAAATTCAATTAATCAATCAAGTCTAAAATATCTGGAGGAAGAAAACATTCTCTACCCCTCCTGTAAGTTCTCTTCAGAAGAGAGGTTCCAGCTGCCTGATCATTTGTCTCTCAAAAGAACCTGGACAATTACAATGACACAACAATTTGTCACAGTTCCAGTTTCATAGACCCTACATAAGTTAGTTATCATTGTAGTTACAATTTTAAGAAGTAACTCCTTAATTTTCCATTTCGCAAAGGTAACTGAATCAGTTTTTTTCTTACTTAAAAAAAATAACATCTGAATGATGCAAGTCACTTCCTCTTTGGCTCAGCACCTAAAACAGAGCAGAGGACAATACATGAAGCATAGCACAAGCCAGTGCTTGAACCATGTGACATTTCTCTTTCACTATATGGTGAGGTTGACCCTAAACTATCTAGTCCATGAGCTGCTCTTCGCTGATAATGCTGCCCTTGTTGCCCACACATGAGCAGCTCTGCAGCGTCTAACATCCTGCTTCGCAACAGCTGCAGAGCTGTTTGGGCTGGAAGTCAACCGGAAAAAAATGGAAGTTCTTTACCAGCCTGCACCACAGGACGAACACCACCATCCCCACATTGCCGTCGGCAACTCTGTGCTTAAGTCCATTCAGCAGTTAACCTACCTGGGAAGCATCATCTCCTCAGATGCCAAGATTGAGAAAGAGATCGATCACAGATTAGCAAAGGCACATAGCGCATTTGGAAGACTTTACAAAAGAGTCTGGAGTAATAAACACCTGAGGCAAAACACAAAATCAGTGTATATAGAGCCATTGTACTGTATTCTCCTTTATGAGTCTGAAACATGGGTCACCTATTGCCACCACCTACAACTCCTCTAACGCTTCCATCAGCGCTGTTTACGCACAATCCTAAATATACACTGGACTGACTATGTGACGAATGTTGCTGTCCTTGAGCAAGCAGGGATCACCAGCATTGAGGCCATGATATTGACAATACAGCTGCGCTGGGCATGGCATGTTTCTAGGATGGAGGACCATCACCTCCCCCAAATAGTATTCTATGGTGAACTCGCCACAGGTCAGCGTAAGAGGGGCACTCCAAAAAAGCGATACAGGGACTCCCTGAAACAACACCTCAGGCTCCGCCAAATTGATCACCAACAATGGTCTGCCGTGGCCTCACATCGGGAAGCATGGAGACGCACTATCCATGATGCTGCAGCCTTATTTGAGAACTCATGCCGAACAAGTCTGGAAGAGAAACGACAATGCAGAAAGAATCACAAACCTTCTGCTGTGCTTTCTGCAACCGGTCTTGTCTATCTCGGATTGGCCTTTTTAGTCATCAGCACGCTTGCAGAAAGCGCGGGATGTGTCCTTCCTGAATCTTCGTTTGCGAAGAGAAGCCAGAGAGAGAGTTATACCATGAAAAGGTGGAGTTTTCCATCATTCAGTTAATCAAATGTAATTTAGAGATGCCATAAAGGCACCAGATCCTATTTGATCTTGGAAGCTAAGAAGGGTCAGGCCTGGTTAGTATTTGGATGAGAGACTGCCAGTGAATACCAGGTGCTGTAGGTGATATTTCAGGGGGAGGAACTGGCAAAACCACCTCTGCATATTTCTTGCCTTAAAAAACCCTATGAAATTCATGGGGTCGTCATGAATCAACAGGCGACTCTCCCATCCAAGTACTAATCAGGCCTGACCCTGCTCAGCTTCCACAATCAGATGGGGTTTGGTGCCTTTAGGGTATTTCTTTTACCCAGCCATTAAAGGAACAGGACTCCATCCCTTATTTCACCTGACAACCCCATTCTTCACAGAAATTACTCACTGCCCCTGTCCCCTCTCCCCATTCACTGTTGAGAAATAAGATTGCTAGTTGCCAAACAATGGGGTGTGTCTTGGAGTGGCCAGTGAAGCAGTTCTGTTTCCAGGGTGGAGGCAGTGAATCCTCTCTCGTTTTTATGGCTGCTCCTCCCACAGCTGCTTCAGGTTGGAAAAGAGCCACCCAGGTACTGGACCCTTTTCTTAAGACAGATATTCAGGTATCAGGAGAACTCCTAGATAACCCAGAGTAGCTGTGAGAGGAACAGCTGCAAAACAGAGGGTGGATTTACCACCTCTGCAACCACAACCAATGCAGTAGCCATTCGTGAGTGCTGTTGCTATGATATATTCATTACACAGTAATGGTTTATTTTCCAAGTGTGCAAAGGGAAATTCCATCTGGCATGTACACCTAAAGGTTTACAGTGACCATACCAAGGACCAATGGAAGTTTGATGTGTTCAAATATGGAATTGCTCTCAATGGTGCAGAAAGAGGGAGATGAGAGTGATTTGTTTGCTTATCACCATCAGTGTATATGACACTGTACATAAATAACACAGTGAAACAGACATTAATGCAAAAAGTATGCAATCAATTTAAAAAAGTAATACAGAGGAAAGAAGTCTTTCACTATTTCAATTTCATTGTTGTCTATTTTGAATTTATGTAAATCCTCCATGGTCATTATTTTTGTTTTCTTAATGATCAGCATTAAGCCTCCCACTCTACCAAGTATTATTGTCTTTTCCAATGAGCCACGCTGTCACATAGTATGTCCGAAGTATGTCAGCCTCAGTTCAGTAATCTTGGTTTCTGGTGAGAGTTCAGGCCTGATTTGCTCTTGGACCATCTACTTGCCTTTTTTGGCAGTCCATGGTATCTGCAGAACTCTCCTCCAGCACCATATTTCAAATGAGTTGATTCTCTTCCTATCAGCTTTCTTCAATGTCCAGCTTTTACCATCATACATAGAAATCTGATAAAGTTAAATGGAAATTCCAAAAGCCTTAAAAACCAAAGCAAACAACAACAACAACAACAAAAACCCAAACAGCAAAGAGGTATATGAAGAGGAGTGTTGAACCTTCCCCATGTCTTATTTCTCTACAGATTCTCTCCCAAAATACTCCCCCACCCCCGCCGCCATTGGAGTCCAATACTGGAAGTCAACTTAGTTGGGGGGAAAGCAGCTGAGGAGAAGAGCTATAGAGCAGTAAACACCAAGCATAGGGAGAATTCAGTGAATTTCTTGTGCACATCTCTTGTTCTTTAAAAGCTTTTTAGCAAGCACAGGGAGATGATGATTGTGGTGGTGGCAGTGGCAGCGGCAGTTCTGAGTTTAAACACATCACAAGTACTTTGGTACTTAGATTAAAATTCAGGGGTTGCCCAAAACATTGCTGCCTGAGACACAACAGCAAATGGTATCCCTGTTCACTCATGTCAACAGGCATGGTAACCAAAGGCAGCCAAGGTATTCTAGCAGTACAAATCCTCCAAACATCTCTCCTCATCCCTGGCAGTAAAAACAGAAAAATGACAAGTTAATTAACAAACAATTTGTTTTCCTTTATAGCACCTCAAACCTGCTGCCTGAGGTAGCTGCACTAGATACACTGTGGTATAAGCAGTGTAAGCCAATTTTGGAGGTGCAAGATCTCTAGAAGGTATAGAAAAGATGCAGCCAGGGCACTAAAATTCTCTTCCTCTCTTTTGCGCTAGCTTAAGAAAATATGTGACCTTGCTTGTAGCCTTTTATTACATCTATATTGACTCTAAGTTTGTCACCTTGCTGGAACTGGACATCAAGCGTGGCTCTCCAAGAATAGAAAGATCAGCTGGTAACAGTAACAGGCCTTGCTCCAGCGTGGGCAGCATACAAAATAAGAGCCATAAAGGTAATCAATAGAAAGGGGAAAGGGTTTGCGACTAATGTGAACACAGGCTTGATAACACAACTTGATTTATGAGCCCAGTTTTAACATCATCCTCCCAGTTATGCAGTTTTTCACAGCACAGCAAAGTGGAAATAAATACTGCCTCCCCACACCCACTTGCAAACTTTTAACTCACTTTTGATTGCAGTGCTCAGATGGTAAGAGGCACTGCATCGTTAAGACCCATAGATATCCTGGCTGCTTCATTTTTGGCAAGGACAACATTTTCTGCAGAGATGCTCACTGGACAAATTTGACTTTCCTTGAACACAGAGGTGGGGAATATGTGGCCCACCAGATGTTACTGGACTGATATAGTTTTGGCTATATTGGGTGAGGCTGTTAGGAGGTACAGTCCCACAACATCTGGAGGGGCACAGCTTCCCACTTTTTACTATCACATGTGATGAGGGCTTTCCTCCCTAAAGCCACAGCAAGTCCTGAGTGAACTAATCAAGACTGGAAGATAGGGATTCTGCCTTTGCAAGATCACCAAGTACTGCCCAGGGAAAGGAACTAGAGGAGACAATCTTCTCAGCAAGCAAATGTCTTCATGAGCCCTCTGAAGACCACAGTGGGTTGGGTAGTTCTGCTTGAGCCCTATAAAAACTGAGACCAAAGTCTCTTTCATGCTACACAGTTAAAGCACTTTGATAGTGCCTCCACCCTTTATAACTTGGGATGTGTAGTTTCATGAGTTTTTAAAAATTCTCTGCCAGAGAGCTCTAGTATGTCACCAAACTACAAATCTCAGGGTCCCACTGGAGGCAGCCATGACAGTTTAGAGGGTGTGGTTGTTGTGTGCCTTCGAGTTGCTTCCGACTTATGGTGACCCTAAGAAAAATCTATCACAGAGTTTCTTGGCAAGGTTTGTTCAGAGGGAGTTTGCCTTTGCTTTCCCCTGAGGCTGAGAGAATGTGACTTGCCCAAGGTTACTCTCTGGGTTTTGGTGGCTGAGCAGGGATTCGAACCCTAGTCTCCAGAGTCATAGTCTGACATTCAAACCACTACGCCACACTGGTTTTAGGGGTATCAAAGTGCTATAACTCTGTAGTGTCTCTCTGGCTTTTCTTTGCAAATGAAGATTCAGGAAGGACTCATCCCGCGCTTTCTGCAAATGCGCTGATGACTGAAAAGGCCAATCCGAGATAAACATGTCCAGTTGCAGAAAGCACAGCAGAAGGTCTCCTTGGGTGATATTTCCAGGTTGATTCTTTCTGCGTTGTCGATTTTCTTCAAGGCTTGTTTGGCATGAACTCTCAAATAAGGCTGCCGCATTGTGGATAGTGCGTCTCCAAGCCTCCCGATGTGAGGCCAGGGCGGACCATTGTTGGTGATCAATTTGGCCGAGCCTGAGATGTTGTTTCAGGGAGTCCTTGTATTGCAGTAGCAATGAGGTCCTCGGTTCGTAGGTTTGATTAGAGTTTCCTTCTCTTAGATGATTGACCTTACAGGGTTGAACAGGCACCATCTGCCCTGGTTTGAAATTAGAGTTTTCCTTCTAGGATGGTTGCCATAAGGCTAGAGAGCCCATCCTGCCCTTTGATGCTCTTTGTCAGACCCTTCAGTTTTGAGCTGTCTGGCATGGGAGGCCCTACCACTGGCTATTATGCCACCACCAGCACAGCTCAAAACTTCATTAGGGTACGCAAGCCTCTCCCCCACGAGAAGGGGGCATCAATGGAAAGGTGTGTAGTGTAAAAGACACTCAAATCTGGCCCCTTGTTTGAGTGAGACAGAGACAATGTCATTGCCCAGTATGATATGGATTAAACAGGAGGACTGAAGTCCTTTCCAGAAGCAGAACCTGGAGAAGTTACTTGTTTGAATCACACCTCCGAGCCAGCATACTCACTGCCCATGTAGGCTGAGGGATCTGAGGAGTTGTCATCTTGAACAAATTGATTTTTCTAAACATTTTACCAGACGTAAAGCTGAATGTTGTCTTCTGTATGGTAAAGGACAGCCCTTTTTAAGAAAACATATAAAGGGGGCTCCATATTGGCCATGCAGCAAAATAAAACAAAAAACAAAATCCACAAAACACTGATACCTTTTTGGATCAACTAAAAAGCACAAAATACATCATGCAGGCTTTCGAAACTTCACTGGCTTCTTCATCAGGGAAAGATGTTAAAAATCATAAAGAAGAAAAGTGAGGCCTAAATTTTGTCTCAGATGTCAGTTATTTCTGTTGTCAGTTAAGATGGTTTAGAGGGATATTGATGCAAGTAGAGGCCACTCCCCTTGCGAGATGGGATATAGCCTGGATCTCAATGGAAGTTGCTTTGCTGCTGCTAATGGACTTGAAATTTTATTGCCTTTTGCTTACATCCCTTTGTCCCTAGTCCCCACATGGCCAAGAAGGGGAGTAAAAACAGATAGGACTGTACTCTAAATTATTTTTGATTCAAAAATATTAGACGTTGCCCCCCATTTCTGTGAGGGATACATTTCCAGACTTATTGCTAATATGCAGAGTGGCATATAATAGCGAACTGCCATAGAATACCATAGAATTGTGCTGGATGACCTAGAAAATGCCTAGAGAGGTTGCCTCTCTAGGCATCTGGCAAACCTCTGTGACCACGGAGTTATGCTGCAGGACCTCCTGTTGCCTAGAGAGACCACCTCCAGTGTGACTTTATGATGCTCCAAATGCCTAGAGAGACCTCCCCCCCGACTATATGTAAGTGAAACTGTGGGTACGCATGCTGAATAAACGGGGGTGACTTGTACTTCCATTTTTGTGAGAGGGATGGATGAGACCTCCAGAGAATCTGAAAGTCTTGGGAATTGTCCCAGTTCCCCCAAATTTGCCCACCCTCAGTTTTATAACAAGCTGCCTTTTCACATTACCTACTGAAACACTGGAGATTATCACATGAAGCAAAAAAAGGTGGAATTAAAGCAGGATAGTAGCTCTATGGACAAACCTTATCAGATGATGTTGTTGCTGTCCTGTTTCTGGCATGTAATCACCCTGTTAGTGTGCTGCTCCTTTTCATAGATGGGAAAACCCATCAATAAACTCTCAATACCAATGCTGATATAGGAGCTGGCCGGTGTGATAAGTCTCTTCACTTGAATGCTGGCATTAGAGCAGACATGGGGTCTATAGTTTTGTTTTTTTTTTGGTGAGTTTTTTTTTTCCGGGCTGTGAGCCTGTGTTCTGGAAAAGTTTATTCCTGACATTTCACCTGCATCTGTGGCTGGCATCTTCAGAGAATGGTGGGGTAGGGGTGTGTGGGGTTTATATACTGTGAGTTCCTGTTGGAGAGGATATGTAAATTTGTATATTTGAATGGCTAGTTCCTAGCCATTATGCTAACCGCACTACCCAGAGGACAAACTGAGGCACCTAAACTGGGCACTACAGGCTAATGGTTACTCCAGATTAGACATCACAAGAGCAGCCACACCCAGGGAAAAAATCCACAGGAATGAAGAAGAAAAACAGCCACCCAAAGGGAAGGTATTTTTTTACCATACATTAAAGGAGTCACAGACAGAATAGGGAAACTGATGAGGAAACACAACCTCCAAACGATCTACAGACCAACCAAGAAAATCCAAGAAATGCTACACTCAGTGAAGGACAAAAGAGACCCTCTCACAGCTGCAGGAGTTTACCGCATACCATGCAGCTGTGGACAAGTTTACATAGGGACCACTTAACGCAGTGTGCAAACACGAATCAAGGAACATGAGACTGGGCCAGCCAGAAAAATGAGCAGTAGCAGAATATGTTATAAACCAATCTGGGCACAAAATATTATTTAAAAACACCAAAATTCTGGACCAGGCCAACATTCTGACAACTATCATGTCAGAATGCACAGAGAAGCTATTGAAATCCACAAATACCTGGACAACTTCAACAGGAAAGAAGAAACCCTTAAAGTAAAAAAGTTTGGCTACCAGTCCTGAAAAACACCAAAATCAAAACTCAATACATACAAATGAACTTCACTCAGGGACAGGGGGATTTCCAGCAGACGATGGACCATTAGCCAAACAGAGACTAATCCTCCTTGCATATCCTCCCATCCTAGGAACTAGCCATTCAAATACACAAATTTACATATCCTCTCCAACAGGGACTCACAGTATATAAACTTCACACATCCCTATGCCACCATTCTCTGAAGATGCCAGCCACAGATGCAGGCAAAACATCAGGAATAGACTCTTCCAGAACACAGCTTCACAGCCTGGAAAAAAAACACGATAAACTATGGATGCTGTCCATGGAAGCCTTCAACTTCACATCAGACATGGGGTCTGATTTTCCTCCCTCCTCCACTTGCTATTCTAGAGCAGGCTAACTCCACGCCTGTCCATTAAAAATATATATATATATATATATATATATATTGCCGTGTTTGCATAATTACAGCAAAATGATAAAATAAAAATAATTAAAAAAAATTGTACTGTATTTATGCAAACACAGCAAGGATAAAAATATAAAACCGACAGGCATGGAGTTAGCAACTGCAGGGAGGAGAATAAGGCCCTGTGCTGCCATGTGACTGCTATAATACCGGCATTGAAGAAAGAAACTTTTCACACTAGGAGAGTTTTCAAAGCAGAGCAGTTCTGGGAAAGAAAAGAGGTGCGATACTCAATGTTTTAAAAGTGGTATGTTATTTGTTTCCTTTTGTATTGCTATTGCCATGGCAAAACAGCCGCGAGTGATAATCTCCCCTGCTATGCCTCACTTACCTGTATCTTTTTACTCCTGGAATCAACTTTCTACAAATCTCACAATCATATGTGTGTGTGTGTGTGGGGGGCAATTACAGGATCAGAATACAGTGCAATATGAGTCCTATTTAGGCATTCATTCTGAAGCCACAAAGTGTGTGACATCCACCCTGGCTCCGTCCCAAGATCTCTATGTGCACTGTTACCCTCTACCCACTCCTGCATGAAGCTCAAAAGAAGCTTCTCCTGTATCTTTGATTGGGAATGCAATCAACTGAAGGCCCATGGATTCTCCTTTCATAGGTTCCTCACACTGGATGCCCAAAAGTTAAAAATGCAGGGAATTGAGCCAATACACAGGGGTGGTGGTGCATATTCAGGCTGAACATCCAAACAGAGTAATGAATTCATGCCGAATTAGAAAATATATTACATACATACATGCATTTTAAACTAACAATTTCCTTCACACATAGCACATTTTAGTTGCCTTCATGCATGACACACCAGCCTTCCCTAAGCTGGTGCCATCCAGATGTGTTGGAATCAAGTTTCCCTAGGCACTGAGTATCAATGCTCATATTGGCTGGAGATGATAGGAATTGTAGCCCAATGCTTCTGGAGGGGGAAGAGTTGAGGCAGGCTGACATGGACTCTTACACGTGCCTCTTCCTATAGCTTTGCATGCCTAAAATTTAGTGCCATTCATTCACTTCCATTAACTTTTCTCATATCTATTATAATCCTGTACATGTTGCTGTGTTTCAGTGTCTAAATAGGTTACATGTTTTACATGGTAGTTGTGATTATACAATAGTCCCAATCAACGGAAAATCTAGTCATCCTTGCTTTTTTCTTGCATAATGTACAGTAACCCAAACCAAGACAAAATAAATTACTTCAGGAATTACATTGAAACAAGGCAAATCGCCACTAATGCAGCTAGACTTTCAATGCACACAATTAGAAATTACAAGGGCTCTGATGCCATCATAAATAAACAGTGACCAATACTACCTTAGATAACTTGCATTTTATATGGTTGACTAGGATGTTCCTTCTCCACTGCCAATAAAAGACATTCAAAAGCCTTGGCAGCGTTATTTTAGAGCCATTAATTTACTTGATATATAGTTTTATGCAATGGTTGAAAACAACAGGTCAAAGCTAATTACTGTGTGTAGTGATGGACATCCTAACCCAGCTCAAGTATATGTGTATTACAAAACCAAGTGTGTCTCATTGCAAACAAAAATAAAGATCTGTGGTGTTTAGTTTAGGATATGTAGAGGACTTTGCTTGTTGTTTTTATATTAAAATTGGGATTATTCAGTAGCAAACTCCATCAGTTTGACTCAGGATATTATCAGAGAATTTGCAGAGAATACCTTTTGTCCCAATGGGATCCTGCATCATTTTGCCGTATTCGGAAGGGGGGGGGAAAGCAAAAACTCCAAATACTCTGTGGGAAAAGCCTTTGCAGCTTTCCCCACATTTTTTAATAAAAACTCCAAAGGGAATGTGCATTCCCACTCATTCAGACAACCAATTCCCTTTGCTGTACTTTCCTGATAAGAATGGACATGGAAATCTGATTGGTCTTGAACCGCCATGTTGGATTTTCACCATAGCGACAGTGTGCTTAGGTGATGAAACAGCCTTTTCTCTCTTTTTTTCTGTTTAGGTAGAAGATCACACTTCTGCACCTTGGATTTGCTTTAAAAAAAATACTGTTCAGCTGTGGCAACCGGTGACAATAAAAACATGAGTAATTCACTCATGCCCACCATCTTGATTTGCAGGCATGCCTGTTTGAACAGCAAATGCATATGGCTTCCCATGCCTGCACGCTTGAAAAAAACACCATGGAGACAAATTAAAGCTGCTGCGAATTGGCATTAGTGTGCATCAATCTACATTTTATTGCCTTGTATAGACGAGCCACTGAATTCCTACTTCAACACTCAAACCAGTGCACATACAAAAGTTTAAAATACAATTAAGCTGTCAGTGAACTTAAAAGCAGTTAGAAGAACAACCATCTGAAAGAACAAATGCAAACAATGCAGCACATGAAAGTCCTTTCTCCCCAGAGCAGTCAGCCCTCAAAGGTCTGCCAAAACCAAAAGGTCTTCTCCTGCCTATGAAAGGATAAGAAGGAGGCCGTCAGTCTAACCCCTCTCCAGAACCTGGGACCAGCTGCCAAGAAGTCCCTGTCCTGTGTTTCCACCAGAGGTACCAAATTCACATTACTTTATTCCATTATTATACCACAAAGCAGGGGTGGGGAAAGTGTGCCTCCTCCGGATGATTTTGTGGTCTTTGATATCTTCAGGTCCCCCAAGCAACCTTTTTCTTACCAAAATTTTGGATGAATTGCTGCAGTCTGTGCAATTTTTCAGCAGCCCATGCAATCCCCAGAGAGTCCTGGGATATAAAAGTGGCCCCTCAGATCTACCGCAGTTGCCCATACGTGCCACAAAGCAAAGATTTCATGCATCATTCTTTTCTTTAGAGCACCAAGGCAGTTTCCTTCATTTGACTTACCAAGGCTTCATTTAACCTCTGTCCTCTTGCCCCTTCCATTCATTCCCACAGCTCTACACATTGGCCAGCCATTGCATAGTGTAAATGGCGGGATGGCATTGATTATTATGTTGGCTTGGATATATGTACAGTATTCTGTAACTAAAATTGACAGCCAAGCCTAATAAAACATCATTGTGAAAATCAATAATAGTTAAGGGACTGCTCAGCTGACAGAATTGATAGATTAAGAATAAATTTAATGCATGTTTCCACTTCTTGGATCCCTTTCCATTTCCCCAGAGGTTAAAAGAATGTATGGATTGTCATCATTTGCAACCAAACTTTACTTAGATTATTCATTAACTTGCTATGCTGGATAATGGTAAATACCCATATTCAGTCTCTTTCTCTCTCTCTCCATTGTATAGCTATAGAATAAACTGCCAACAGAACATTAATTGCTCTCCTAGATGCTTCCTGCTGGCTCATTTATGGTCTACATATGCAATCCAGATGTGTAATTTCTTCATTCCAGCTTGCTCACAGATTTTTTTTCATAGCCATTGAATACCTCCATGTTATATTAAGTTACATTGAATCACCAAAATTTGGTGAATGGTGATATTCATGCACAAATTCTGATAATCCCAGGTGAATTTCAGGAATGTCTGAAAACAGAAATACTCCCCACCACCACACTTTTCAGACACCACTGGTGAAAGTTGATGATTGCATTTAGGGTATTGATAGCATTCACTGTTTTACACCACCACCATTAGGAATGAAGATAGAAGCTCTGTCAAGGGTTAAATGGGCACTATTTTATTAAATAACCAAAGGATGGGAAGGCTACACTTCCATAACTAAAGCCAATTACAGTTACATCACCACAGAAGCCAATTTCTCCCTTGTTATGCTACAATTGTAATGTAACTTCATTAACTGGAATTTGAAAAAAATGCTTTTTTGGTAACAACTTTCAGAACCCTTGAGTGAGCACAGCCAGTGGCCATACTGGCTGAGGCATTCTGAGATTTGTCATAAAAAAAAATCTGAAAAAAAAAAGGCTAAAAGCCTATAGGTCACCTCTAATATGGGTATGAGGCAGAAGGAGGCAAAACATAGATTTGAAAACAGCAGAGTGGAGGAGTGTTCCCTCTCAGATTCCACACTTTGCATTCTAAGACACCAAGAATTGTAAGAGTTCCAGAAATTTTGAAGCCATGGGGAGATAACAATCCCCCCCCCCCAGGATTTTTTTTTTTTTTTGCAAAAATATGATACCAGTACCACAGGTTGAACACCATTTTGTTATGTTAGGAACATTGTTGTTCTTGTTCACCTTCAAGTCATTTCTGACATATGGCAACCCTCAGGTGAGCCTATCACAAGGGTTTCTTGGCAAGATTTGTTCAGAGGGGCTTTGCCTTTGTCTTTCTCTGAGGCTGAGAGAGTGTGACTTGCTCCAGGTCACCCAGTGGGTTCCCATGGCCTAGTAGGGAATCAAGCTCTGGTCTCCAGAGTCGTAGTCCAACACTCAAACCACTACACCATGCTGGCTTGCTGGGAACATAATATAATTTGGGAATTAAATTATAACAATTGGAATATTAAAGTACAATTTATTTAGAAAATTATTACAAACAGAATTTGCTTTTCACTTTTCTAATTTACTTTTAATTTACTTTTTATTTTTATTTTTTTCTTACAAATAAAGCTAAAAGGAATACCTGAACTCTTTGGTTTTATCGATTTATGAAGAGCAGGGAAAAAAATTGTAAAAAGAGAAGAAACGACCAGCCATTCGCAAAATGAAGAAAATGATTTGGCCTCTTCTAATCCTCCATATGGTGTCAAACAGACACAAAATATCCATTCCCATAATATTTATTGGAGGGGGAGCCAAGACTGGGAATTGCAATGATCTGATCCTGTACACAGTCTTACATACCCTTCTTCTTGTTACAAACTTTTTTTGAAATAATTTGGGATTATAAATATATGAACATCTTTACTTAAATGTTTTATTTATCATTCTAAAAGAAAATATTTCATAATTCAATCATTTCTCAAAATTACTTAATATTGGGTTTGATAGTGCCAACCCATTTCATGCTGTACTGTATCTTGTAAATGTTAGAATCATGAAAGGGGGGGTATAAAGAAATACTAAAAATAGTACTATTAGTAATTTATATAAGATTGTTAATACTGTTGTGTGACTTCATATCATTTCTGACTTATTGCATCCCTAAGGCAAGCCTATCATGGGGTTTTCTCAGCAAGATTTGTTCAGAGGAGATTTGCCATTGTCTTTCTCTGAGGCTGAGAGAGTGTGACTTGTCCAAGATCACCAAGTGGGTTTCCATGGCCAAGAGGAGATTCGAACCCTGCTGTCCAGAGTCCTCATCCAACACTCAAACCACTACACCATGCTCGCTCGCTCTCTTTGGATTTTTTTGGATGTCTCAAATACACCGCGAGCAGCCTCACGTTGCGAGGCTGTTGTGCTGCAGGGCATCACTTTCAGATGATGCTCTCCCTTGCCGGTACTGTTGCGGTACCGCTGGGATATTTGAGCGTTATATTTCGCTGGTTTTTAATCACGATCAACTTTCGTGCTTAAAAACCGGTGAAATATAACGCTCAAATGTCCCCACGGTACCGCAACAGTACCAGCAGGGGAGAGGGTCATCCGAAAGCGTCGCCCTGCAGCGCAGCAGCCTCGCAACGCGAGGAGGCTGCCTGCGGTGTATTTGAGACGTCCGAAAAAGTCCTTCCAGTCTCTATGGACAGAGATGTACATGGATTGTAGCAATGTGGCATTTAGTTGTTTTAAAAGACACAACCCAACTCTAGCAATCTAGTATATATTTAGTTATGACTGGAAAACAAACACATGTATCTGGCAATGAGGTTCTCAGAATTCATTAAGTTCTGACTGATCGTTGAGAAAATCCACATTTTCTTCCAGTCCGGTGGAAACATGCTTTGGTGTTGGATACATCAGAACCACTCTCTGTTTTCTCTTATAGTGCTGTTTGACCCTTTTTCTAAAGAGTAAAAGGGAAGTATGGGCTACATGGTTGTTTTTGATAGAAACCAGAACATGTTGGGGGCGGGGGAGTGCTGCTGAGATGTGGCCTCAGTAACAGAAGGATAATATTTCATTGAAACAGAGTTTGGATGGTTTCATGCTGTCTGTATTTCCCTCTTGTCTCTCATGGATTCTTACCCCACACACAACACAGGCCAAGATACACAAAAAGGCTGTAGTTCACCACTGGCTTCCCCTTGTTCTGTTATGGTGTGAATATGCTGGGATCAATCTATTTAAAGTGTTCATGAGGCAGTAATTAATTCTGCCTAGATCTGGGCTACTGCACTGAAATATTCATGTTGCCAGACATCTTTATTTAAGGGAAAAAAGGCAGGCAGGACTGCTACTCCCATAGTATAACAGAGAGCAATAAGGGAAAAGTACTTAAAAGAAAGGTGTATTTGTTGCTGTTGTGGAAGCACATGTTAAAAATCTCATTATAAAACATGGTTTTCTGAATGTATCCCTTTGGTATTTTGTTGCCTGTCACACTGCTTCCACTTCTGTAAACTGGGGGCATTCACACTAGAGAAATAATCCATGTTGAAACTCGATTATTTGCATGGCTCCTTCCTATGGAATCCTAGTCTGGTGAGGCACCAGCACTCTTTGTCAGAGAAGGCTAAAGGCCTTCTAAAACTACAAATCCCAGGATTCCATTGGAAGGAGCTATGCAAATAATCCAGTTTCAAACTGGATTATTTGTGTTGTGTGGATTCCCCCTGATGAGTTCAAAGTCCAAATGTAGTTTGCGCTCAATTAACTAAGCAGAGGGAGAATCTTGCCTTTCCCAGTAGGATCAGGCAAAAACAAACTACTGAAGCATCTCCTTGGACATTATCACACCAGCCTCTTGTCCCGTAGCAATCACACTAGTTTAATTATGCAAGCATATTGGTTTTGCCTTAATCTTTATCACGCTTTTCACATGGGGGGGGGAGCTGGCTGCACTTCTCTACACCAACTGGAGAAGGAATGACAGTCGTTCCTCATTCAAGAGCCCAGTGAGGGAGGACTATTATTCCCTTTTTGGTGCTGGGGAAGGAGGAAGCTGGTTAGGTGACTTCCTTCCTTTCTTTTTTTGCTGTGATCACAGCAAAAGAAATAAAAATAAAATATAGGCATGGAGTGGAATAGCAAAGGGGAGGGGGAGAGAGGGAGAAAGGAGGAGGCTCGTGCCAGCATGTCTGTACTGCTGCGGAAGGGTTCGTTGGCATGAGGGGAAATACTGGCATAGGAACGGAATTGAGAGCCATTTATGGGCTTTCCCTGTCAATAAAGAAGTGCTACAGAAACGACTGGAATGCAAACCAGCAACTGAATACACACGGTGTTGTGTGATAAGTACTGGCCAAATTTGCAAATACTAGAACAGTAGCCTCGTGTGATAATCTCCCTTATGTGTCCTTTGTCATTAATAACTTCTACCATCTTGACCATATTCTGATGTTGTCATGTCCTGCTTCCAGAACTTTGATATGGACTCTTGACTCAAAGACTGAAGCAGTGGACATGCCAGGACATGCTGAATCTGAGCAAGAGGATGTTCCAGAGCCACAGGCCTCGCGTACAGACAACAGTGCAGTATCAGCTCTGTCAGAGGGTCCTGTCCCTTCAGATATAGAGAACAACTTACCTATACCTACCTTCACAGCATGGAGACAACAAAAGGAGGACTTCCCTGGGGAAGCCATTTTACCATCAGGTAACACTACTGAAAAGGTTCACCTAAAATCGAAGGCCTCAATGAAGAAAATATAAACTTGACTTGGTAAATCTAGGGCCTGATCCACAATTCTTACTGTAACACACAGGGATGTTGAGACACTGCCATCATACCTCCTAAGCTTGCACTTCCCTGGGCATTCCTAGATTTAGGAGTCACACATCTGAGCTGCCTTGCAAGACCCAGGTTTCCTGTGTAGCAGCAGCATTCCCATTGTTTATTTTATTTATTTCTCCAAATATCCTATCTGTCTTTCACAACCATCTTTCCTGTTATGAGCGATCTACCCTAATGCAGACCACCAACTGTTGTTCTCACACCACTGCTCATGAAAGATCACAGCCTTCATAGATAGCTAATCTTCAGACAGCCAGAAAGGTCAACTAGTGGATCCAGACAAAAGGCTGCAACATTGGCTCACATGGCAAGGCCATGTGAAAAAAGCTGCTGTCTATGAACATCACTTAGGTCTTTATCAGGTGAGCCCCTTAAAGCGTTCTTTTGCTGGCATATATATATATATATATATATGCCAGCAAAAGAACGCCTCCCCCCACCCACTGCACTTACCTTGCTTTCCTGGCAAAGGCTTCCCTGGCAATGAAAGAAGAAGTGAACAAAGCTCCGTTCACTTCCTCCTTTGAAATCCCACAGATTATTGCGAGACTTCATCATGTGGGAAATTAAAAAAAAAATACAAAAATAAGACAGAAAAACTTTTTAAAAGCACAGGAACACACTTTAAAGGACACAGGTAACCTGGGGAGGCTAATAAAAAGTGCGTCACTTACCTGGCTGTCGTGATCTCACGCAGAAGTGTTCATGCTGGACCGGACATTCTCGCTGCATCCATGTAAGTACAGTGACGTGAGGTTTCACATGCTGGCAATGCTGGCACAAAAGTGCCACGGGGATCAGTTGACTGCTTCAGTGATCAATCAAAAAGTATGGGTTTTGGCAGGGTCATAAATATGAAATGGCAATGTCATGTGATACAAGCTCCCTTTCACATTTATGTGGCATCATTATGATGCCGTATTCCATGTGTCTGATAAAGTCCTTAGACCTTGGGATATTAGAGACAAAAGAGTGAAGTGATACAGCCACTTGGCTTAATCTGCATGGAAGCAAGTACATCTGAAAAAAGTGGACTCTATCATTCTAATGACAAAGATGTGTCTCTGAACTGCTGCCAAGTTCCAGCAATTTCCCAGTACAATCTTGGGAGGTTGTGACATTTTGTATTGTTTCATAGACATCCAGGAAACATGGATAGGCCAAGATCAAATAGCATCCTGGTGGAGCGCTACACTAGGCTTCCACTTTTGTCTGTAGTATAACACAGTGTAACACAGCTTTATGGCATTGTGATATTAGAGAAAGCCAGGGCACCATGGTAGCTTCTGGCTACAGTTGTGTAGCCAGGAGAAAGGAGCAGATATTGCACTAACAGATATCTAGAAGTGCACTGTACACTGTCTAGTGCAGTACTACTCAAAGTGGTGGTGCCTGGACCAATGCTGGTCCCCAAGCCATTGGCTGCTGGTCTGTGGAGGGTTTCCAAGAAACAAAAAACAGTTGTAGTCAGTGGAAACAAATCTGGTGCCCATCCCTGACACACTGGGGAAGAAAATGGTTGCATCAGATAACGTAAGCACTGGTTTAGATGCTTGCATGTCCAATTAGGATTCCATGACAACACAACTTGTATACTTTGTAAAAAAGAATTATTATGAAGTCTTAGGCAATGGACTATAGCAGTATAGCAGTATGATATATGCATGCTGACTCCAAATGAAGATATCTCCCTGGCAGACAGCTGATGTGAATAATGAGCTCTCATGTGTATAGCTGCTGTTTTGAAAAATTGAGAGAACACAACTTACAGACTTAATTCAGTTTTTTTCATAATGTGTCCCTGGCAGAATGGGGAAAAAATTGCTGGTCCTCCATATCAGGTAGCCTGAGAAGCACTCCTCTAGCATACGTTGGAGGTCCAGGTGGGTGACTGCTTCTCCTTTCTTGCCCAATCACCCTCATCCATCAAGTGACCACTGAGAATACACCCTGGTGCCATCAAACTGCAGTTGCACTAGGGAAGGATGTTGCACAAGGAGGTGCTTGCTATCTCCTTCTACAGCACCTCATAAAATAAATATGCTACATAACCTCAGTTACGTACATCAGCATATGTCACCAACAGGATTCTAGCAGTAATGCAGCAAAACCACATTTAAGAGCCAGAAGAATCTATTTGCATAACACCAGAAGTCCAGACACAGAAGAGGAAAAGGTTCACCGGTGCAGACTGTAACTTTCCTTTCATCATGCTTATTAAATTTGTAGATTACACCAAATTAGCGAATTCAAAATGGCCTTAACAGATTGGAAAGTTGGGCCAAAACTAACAAAATGAATTCCAACAGGGAGGAATGGAAGGTACTACATTTAGGCAGAAAAAATGAAATGTACAGATATCGGATGGGTAACACCTGGCTTGACAACAGTACATGTGAAAGGGATCTAGGAGTCTTAGTAGACCACAAGCTGAACATGAGTGAACAGTGTGATGTGGCAACTAAAAAACTAATGCGATTTTGGGCTGCATCAATAGGAGTATAGTGTCTAGATTGAGAGATGAAATAATGCCACTCTATTTTGCTTTGGTCAGACCTCACCTGGAATACTGTGTCCAGTTCTGGACACCACAATTTAGGAAGGATATTGAGAAGCTGGAATGTGACCAGAGGAAAGTGCCCAAAATGGTGAAAGGTCTGAAAGCCATACACCATTTGGAGTGGCTTAGGGAGCTGGGTATGTTTAGCCTGGAGAAGAATAGGTTAAGAGGTGACAAAGACGTCATATTGAAGAGGGAGCAAGCTTGTTTTCTGCTGCTCCAGAGACTAGGACATGGAGCAATGGGTTCAAACTACAAGAAAAGAGATTCCACCTAAACATTAGGAAGAACTTCCTGACAGTAAAAGCTGTTTGACAGTGGAATGCACTGCCTCAGAGTGTGGTGGATTCTCCTTCTTTGGAGGTTTTTAAACAGAGGCTGGATGACCATCTGTCAGGAGTGCTTTGATTGTGTATGTATTCCTGCATGGCAGGGGGTTGGACTGGATGGCCCTCATGGTCTCTTCCAACTCTATGATTCTATCATTTGGAACCCAAGTCACAGTGGTTTCAGATTATGATGGGCATTGGTCCATTTTCATTCCCTGTTGCTAGGTCTCTTCACTGTTGCTCACTTCTTTCTAAGAAATAGATGGATTCTTGATTTGGGTGGTTCTGGTGAGGTAACAACCAAAGAAGTGCTCACATATTTATGAGAATTTTAGACTAGCTTTTAATGGAGATTGTATTATTGTATTATATTATTTTATATATATCCCACCTTTTCTGCAAATGTAAAAGCAAATGTAGATAAAAAAAACCATACACAAATTATGTTTAAAACTGTATAGCACTGCCTATGTAATTGAAACCATATAAAATATTTCCATTTAAAACAAAAGGATTAAAAATAGTACAACACACTAAAGAAAACTCTTTACCTTGCAAAACAGTAGTTCCCAAGGCCTGTTGAATTAAAAGGTCTTAGCTGCATCCTCAAAAGCAGAGGCACCCTCAGAAACAGAGTTGCAAAAGCTAAGAAGAGCCACTGAAAACAACCTCTCTCACATACCATCATACAAGGGTTGTGGGACCAAGAGATGTGCCTCCACAATGATCTCAGAATTTGGACAGGCTCATACAAGCAGATATAGCCTGAACCTGGGCCATGAGGGAGATAGATTGGAGTTTGGACCTATTGTGAAGGAAGCTCTTTATCTTTGATGTGAGTCAACTAGCCTATCAGAAATGCATTAAGAGGCTTGTTCTCTTTGCTTGAAGGTGTTGACATTTCATAAGAAAAGAATTAGTTTGGACTTTATCAGACCATCCAAATACGGCAACATAAGGACACCTAATGATCATGAAAGGGTTCACATACCAGACGACATCATCCTTTCTCAATCATGCCCAGTTTATAACCTGGCCTATTTTATTGACAGCTCAACTCATCAGTGCATTGCCGGCATTTGAATCTGCACACCATTGTACTCACGTGAATGCAGCGTCAATGGCCGGTCCAGAGAGAACACTTTTGGGTGAGATCGTGACATCCAGGTAGGTGATGCTCTTTTTATGGCCCTTCCTGGTTTATTTGTAAGTTTTTAAGTGTTTTTGTGTGCTTTCTTTTACTTTTTGAATGTTATTTTTTTTTTTTTGAATTTCCCATGCTACGTATTCTCGCAAGAATCCATGGGATTTCAACAGAGGAAGTAAATGGAGCTCTGTTCTCTCTTCATTCATTGCTGGGGAAGCCTTTAGCACCAATGCAAGGTAAGTGCAGCATGGGGAGTTCTTTGGCTGGCATAAAAATGGCAGAAGTTATGCTGGCAAAAAAACAAGATTTAGGGGGATGGTCTGATAAAGTCCCTTGTCTAGAGCAAATGTGTTTTTGTGAATAAAAGGGAAATAAACATGGAATATGCATTTGAAACAAAGCAAAAAAAATAATAAAAAAATCACCTGTGGCTTCTCTGTGAAGATGCTGAATACAAGAGAGTCTACACGTCTTGGGCTACATCAAAACCCAGTGGTTTGCCATGGGGTGATTTTCATCAGGAAAATAACACTATGAAAAATGATTAAGTGTCTACCCCCACCAACTCCAGATTCATGGTCCCACGGAAACCCCTATTTTTAACACAATGTCTATGCATTGACTATTAGTAACTTGATATATACCAAGATAGAAACACATCTGCAACATTTATCCAACCATAAGTCCTTTATGTTATTCTTTTTAAAGAAAGAGTGTACATTGTGATGTCTAAAGGCTGGTAACGTATGGCTTTGATTGAAGTGAAGAAAATGATTTACTTCTAGCATTTGATTTTTGTTATACATGTCAGTGCTTTCCAGGTGGAAGGGACTAGGGACTCCAGGCTTAATAATCAGATCCAGAACCTGTTCTGTGACAGGTTTGCTGCTTAGGACTGTCTGAATGACTATACTTTCATCTCCTCCTTTAAAAAAACAAACCAGAAAACAGGACTTATTGTATATTTGGCTTGTCTGAAATGCAGTGCAAGTATTTTCTTTGCAAGTTTATGGACTGGGCAGCTGATGAGCAAAGTAAACATTTGTCTCACATGCCATACAAAATGAAAACAAGCTCAGACACACCATTTCTCTATGTAGAAAAAATTATTGAAAGATGGCCATGGTGGTGAGCTTTGAAGTGAATAACTGTTCTGTAATGGCCTCTAACCTGATTTTATAGGTGTTAAAGGGAACTCTGAAAAGGGATCTGTCCTTCACCTTATGCTGTACCTGGAGTTAGTTATATTTTAGCTATTATTCTTATAGGTGTCACCTAAGAACTATTTTTGTCATACAGTTGACTTATAATGGCAGCTGCCTTTGAAAAATGAACACAGTTGGCATCTAGTAGCCTGTCTTGTCTTGCTTCTGGTACAGACCTTCCAGTTTGTCACAAACAGAAAGAAAAACGGTTTGCAGTTTGATCTCTCTTCCTTATATATTTCAATATATAAGCTCTTTGCTTTAAATTTCAGAGGTTTTTAAAGTCCTTACATTATATCTTTTTGTGAGCTGCCTTGGGTTCCACTCCAGGAGAATGGAGGCATATCAATGAAATGAAATAAATAAATATCCCCAAGACATTGGGGGGAAGGGGGTGGAAGAGACATTTTGGTGTAGTTTCCATCTATCTATCTATCTATCTATCTATCTATCTATCTATGCTTGGGTATGTTCCCTTTCCCCATGTGCTGATTGGCTGCTTAGGAAACATACCCAACCAATCCCCTCCCTCCTTTCACTCCCTCAGCCAATCACTATCCACATGCAAATTCCCTCACCTCCACCTTACAATCCACTCCTGCCACTCAATCTGCATCTACAGGCCCAGGCTCACAAGGGCCCCTCCCTCCTCTCACTCCCTCAGCCACTCATCACCCACATGTAAAACAATGCAATTTTTCTCTCTAAAATAATACCACGTAGCTGAACCATGTGACAGGAGTCTGAGAAAAAAACATGTAAAACAATTTATGAAATATATGAATAAATATATAAAATGAGTTACCAAATTACAGTCTCCTATAACGGTGTATGTTATACCGGGTACAGCTATCCTAGTTACCAAATATTCTCCTTACAGATAAAATACTTGTATTCAGAATAGAAACTCCTGGTTAATGACAACTTCACTGGTTGCCAGTCTGTTTCCAAGGTCAATTAAAAGTGTTAGTTATGAGGTATGAAGCCATATAGGACTATCTGAAAGGCTGCTTTCTCCTCATGTGATCCTACCCAAGAAGGGGCGTTCTTAAGTCCCACCACCCTCACAAACATGTTTGATTGGGGACAAGGAGAGGGAGATCTTCTTGGCGGTCACTCCTAGGCTGTGGAGCTCCCATCCACAGGAGGCTAAGCTTTGTGCCTTCTCTACTTTCTTTTTGCAGGCAGGCAAGGATCTTGGTCGCTGCTTCTAGACTCTGGAACACCCTTCCTAGGGAATCTAAAAGGGCCCCCTTGCTGCTCTTCAATCAGCAGCCAAATACTTTTTTAAAATTCTGATGGGGCTTTAAGAACTGAAAGTTTTAAAAGAAACGGCAGTTAAAAATGTACTGTGCTATTTAAATAGTACTGTTTTAAAACTAAACATTTTTAGTTGTATGTTTTAAATTGCTTTGAGTGTTAATAGAGTATTTCTATTTTAATGTTGATTATAACCTGCCTTGAGTGCCAGTTTTTGTGAAAAGGCAGAATAGAAAGAAAGATGGTGATACTAATAATAATAACAACTGTTGTTATTATTTTACAGGTTTTTAACCACTAACTGGCTGCTGCAGATGGGTACTTTAATGGTGTGTGTGTGTGACAGAGAGATTTCTTTCCTTGTTATGTTGTAAAATGTTGTTAAACTGTTTTAGTTCTGTGTTTGGTTTTCACAGAATCATAGAATCTTAGAGCCATTTCACACTAAGGAAGAGAAGTGGCTTTAAAGGCTGGGAGCAGCATGTCCCACCTTGCAGATTTTTCCACTTAGAAAAAAGACTTGTGTTTACCAAGGGGCAGGGACAGGAGAGCCGCTGAAACATGCCAACGTTGTTGGGTAAGGCAAGGTGGGCGGCATTATTATTGGAGTGCACTGCCGCTTTCTTCCCTCATGTGATAAGCCCTTCGAGGTGGAGCAGGCCACAAGGACCATATAGTCCAACCTACTCAATGCAAGAATACACAGCTAAAGCACTCCTGAAAGATGCCCATCCAACTTCTGTTTAAAGACCTTCAAAGGAGAGTCTACTGATAGAGAATGTATGTGTGCAGCAGCTTTTATGTGTGTGTATGCCTTCAAGTCATCTGTCAACTTATGGCAACTTATGGTTTTCTTAGGCAAGGAATACTCAGAAGTAGTTTTGCCAGTTCATTCTTCTGAAATATAGCCTACAGCACCTAATATTCTTTGGTGGTCTTCCATCCAAGTACTAAGCAGGGCTGACCCTGCTTAGCTTCCAAGATCAGATGGGGTCTGGTGCCTTTAGGGTATTTAGGCGGGAAGGTACAGCAACTAGCTACTGTGATTAAGGAGCATTGACACCAATAGCCATAGGAAATAAACTAAGCTTATATTATAGAAACTCCATTAGAGATAGGAAAGTTCTTTAAGGGTGCTAGCTAAGCTAAGCTAAGCTAGAACAGGAAGAAGACTAAGGGCTTATCTACATGGGCAATATACCCCATCTTACCCCTGATGATGCAGGGCTTTTGCCCGATTCTGTCCCAGGCAGTCCTCACAACCCCCAGGGCAAAGACACAGATAAGATGGGGTAGGGCCCATGATACCATTTTAAAATAATACCTCCTTTAATCTGTTCCCACTGGCAAAAAAAAAACCAGATCAGGTCCTGTGTGATTGAAGGAGCCTGTTCTGGCATGCTGGCATGCTGGCCCATCACTTCAGCTGCCAGTTTAACATCACTGTTCTGCAGCAAGAGTCCTGCAGCATGTGACCAAGGCTGGTCACATACAGGGGGCTTTGGTCACATGTTGTGGGGTGGCTTCTTAGCTTCCAGGAGAGTGAGGGATATGGTGGCAGTGACTGCAGCAGCAACAGACTGGCATGCCTGTCTGGACTTCCTCCTGTTTTGTGGAGGCAACGGGAAAGCAACGGGCCAGATCTGTGGGCAGGATACGCCGGTGGGAAGTCAGCATACCCTGGCCTATGTAGATAAGCCCTAAGTTAGTTTTTCTTTTGGAGAAGTGAAAAAGCAAAAAAGAGGTGGATAGACGAAGTGATCTCTAAGGACTTTATCAGATCGGGCAAATACGGTGTCATAAGGACATCTAATGATCACAAAAGGGTGCACATACCAAACAACGTTGCCCTTTCATGATCATGTATTGTGAAAAACCTGTTGCTTTTTATTGACAGGCCAACCTGTCAATTGATCTCACATGGTGATTTGTTGCTGGCATTGCCAGCATTTGAATCCTCATGCCATTGTACTCATGTGAATACAGGACGAACACTTCCAGGTGAGATTGCAACAGCCAGGTAGGGGGAGCTCTTTTTATGACACACACACACCATGTACTTGGGACTTTTAAAGTGTGTTTTTGTGCTTTGTTGTACTTCTTATGTGTTTATTTTGCTTTTATTTTTGAATTTCCCGCGCTAGTGTCCTCTTGTGAGAATCAGTGAGATCTTGAACCAGGAAGTGAATGGAGTTTCTTCACTCTTGATTAGTGCTTGGGCTGCCTGTGATCACTGCTAAAGGTAGGTCTGATCAAGTGGGTTCTTTTGCCAGCATTAAGACATTTTAAATATGCTGGCAAAAGAACATTAATGTGTGGTGGTCGTCTGGTAAAGTCCTAAGAATCTAAGGAGATTTTCACACAGGGCCAAAATGCCCCGTTACTGCCCCGCCACCTCCTCTCCCATTCCTCCCACGGAATAACGTAAATCTTTCACACACTTACCTTAATTCTGCAGCAAGAACGGGCTCCCCCTCCCCTTGCTGGCCGGCTGTAAATGCAGCCATTGTAAGGCTGCTTTTACGACCGGCTGGGCGGTAAATTTAAAAAACAAAACTCCCCCAAACATAAAATCAGTTCACCAAGCACAAAAACACACTTTAAACCACACAATCAAAATAGGGAAGGTAAAATAAAGGGTGCCACTTACCTGGATGTCCAGATCGTACCAGGAAGTGCTTGGAATGGACCTCCCTTCCACGGCTGACATTTCAGAACAGGAACGGGGTTCCTGTTCGCACACCCGTGATTGCGTGATAGCGGCGGAATGGGAGGTCTATTCACGATGAAAAATCGTGATTACATTGTTCTGGAACAGTCACGGGAGCAGGATGGATGCAGGACAGAATGGGGTCAACGTCGTCCGAAAGGGAAAACCTTTCCCGACCCTGTTCTGTTCCTGCCACGAGATATATAGCCCATGTGAAAATCTCCTAAGAGAGGTTAGGACAGTCTAAGAGAGGTTAGGACAGATAGATAAGACATGAGATTTTAGGTCACTAAAACAACTATTAGTCCTATCATTGTTGCTTTTTGTAAGACACTTTTAACTCTTAAAACACTGAGTATTGTCACATTTCCAACATCCATCACCCTTTGAAGCAATTTGTTCCACTGTCAAACAGTTCTAACAGTAAAAACTTTTTCCTAATGTTTAAGTGGAATTTCTTTTCTTGTAATTTGAATCTATTGGTTAGTCTTCTACTCTCTGGAGCAACAGAAAACAAGCATGCTCCATCTTCTACATGATGTCTCTTCCAATATTTAAAGATGGCTATCATGTCACATCTTAGTCTTCTGTTCTCCAAGCTAAACTGTCTCAACTTCCTCAGTCATTCCACATAAGGCTTGGTTTCCAAACCTTCTACCATCTTGGTTGCCCTCCTCTACATATGTTCCAGCTTGTCAATACATACCTTGAACTGTGGTACCCAGAACTGGACACAGTATTCCAATATGTTAATTGTTCTCAGTGGTGTAAGTGATTGGTTTTAGCCGTATTTTGTTTTAATCAATATTATAAGCCACTTTGATACTGCAGTGAGAGAGAGGTGGAATAGAAATGAAACTCATATAAGAACACGTTTACTTTCAAATATTATCTTTCACCAATATTCTCATTTACTGTTGCCTTTCATCTAAAGCTTGGAAAAATTACTTTCTTGTGGTACACTTCTCAGAATCCTCCATGCTGCCTGGGGATTCTGGCAACTGTCATCCAAAGAAGTACATTTCCAAGCTCTGCTGTCACCTATCCCACTGTTCTTCTGTGAGCTTTCCCACAAAACACCAGCTATAAGGACTGTGAGAAAATATGTGTTCACATCTACTTTGTAATTTATATCTATTACACTGTTGTCAGTAAAACAATATCAAATAGTACTACTGTGTTTACATAAATCATCTGGAGAGGAGCCCAGTTGAAAACAGCATAATTGTATATCTTCTTGTATGCTTTCAAGTCCTATGAAGATTCAGTATGTGGATAAGTACTGCTATTAACAGTCATGGACAGATATTTGCATCTTAGATTTTAAGGACAGATGTATTTTGCATTTCTTTGTAACAAGGAAAATAAGGTCTTGCTGTTGCTCATGGTGTTTCCTCCATTTTGGAAAACTTCAGCTGGTGTAGAATAGGGCTGACCAGATATTGATGGAAGTTCCCCACCTTCATACTGAACCAGAATTTAAAGTGCCCAAAGTTTAGAAGCTGTAGGACAAGAGGTATCTGATATCAAGCAGTCCAGGGTCAGAAGCTGTAAATCAGAAGAGAGTCAAAGAGGTAGCAGAGTCAGTAAACAGTCCATGGGTCATAAATCAAGTACTCACAGTAGCCAAGTCAGGTCGAGAGGTGAACTGAAAGTTTGCTTCCAGTAATTTGACTGGAAGAAGCTCTCTGCTTATGAAAACAGCCAGCTCAGCCAACGCTCACATTTCAGGTAGTATTTTGAGAATGCATTTCACAGCTCTGTGTGTATAGGCTTTTGTGGAGGGGAGGGTTTGTACCAGACACCAAGGCCTTCATCTTTCGCAGGGGCTTGGAGGGTTTTCTTCCAACTCCTTTTCTGGCTGTGAATCTTACTGACCTGGAGGAGGAGTCAGTGGCTATCAGACATCTCTTCTGGCTGCAGTACATCTGCTTTGTCTTCCAAGGACGGTGAACTCTCAAGGAGGGGGGCATGACAGGAGGTTGAGCAGTTAGCTCATGTGACATCAATACTGCACCAGCTGCATTGATTGCCCATGCATTTCTGAGCCAAGTTGAATGTGCCATTTCCCCCCCTTAAGTTACTTTAGTCTTTACCTGTAGATGCTTTTCTCACTTTCCTGCCACCATATACAGTTAGGTTAGTGAATAAAAGGGTGAGTGACTTTTTGTAGTAGTAATATTAAATAAATAAATAAATAAATAAATAAATAATGTTATTTCTTACCTGCCTCTTCCCAAGGCTCAAGGTGGGTACAATATATAGCTAAAACATTCAGGTTAAAATACATAGGATTAAAACAACCATTACACATTAGAATAATCAATAAACTTAAAATACCAATTAAAAATTCATAGTTTAAAATTGAGTGGATAGCCCCATAGCTCTAGAACAAGGTTCCATTGAGGATTCATTGAGCCCCTCCTTTTCAGGTCTTTAGGAAGGCTCCAAAGGCACACTTGTTCATACTGGCATTTCTTAATTTTGTAGAAAAGTAAGGTTTAATTTATAACACTCCCCATATGTAATGTTATTGTCTTGTATTGCTTTATGTTGTGTACCATCTTGGGAAGGTTCTACTCTTAAAGGTGACCTTAAACATATTTTATAAAAAATAAATGGGTTATGTCCAATGAGGATATAAATGTTAGTTTATCAGATTGTATGGAATTCCATTCATTTTGGTGTACCAATAGGAACTCCCGTATAATCACTGTCAAGCTAGATCGCTGGTAGAGAGCCAAACTAACAATGCTGGTCAGGGAAGACTCATTAGGCAGAAATCGTCTCATTTGCAGGCACTGAGTTGCTAAGACAGCTCAGTTGAATTAGCTACAGTTCCATTATTACCGTACTTTTCTATGCTGGCATCTGCCTGCCACAGAGATGTTATATGATAGTGCATGGAAAGAAAGGCATGCGTAAGAAAGACCTTCCCTAAGATGTGGTCTATTGAGAAAGAGAGTAAGAGACAGGCTGGGGTGGTGGGCGGAGGATGAGAACCTGCAAGTTATAAAACATTCCTGAAATTCTAGAAGGGAAAAACTTTTGCAGATGTTCCTCCTGCTCTTTTGTGTTATGTCTTTTTTAAAAGAAGGGAAAATGGAAACAGAGCATAACGGTGTACCACACTAGCTGTTCAAGTGAGCTGTCTGTTATTTGTTATTGTCATCATTAGCTTTCATTTCAACAGAAGGGCAGGGGGAAGGGATTACACGCTCTCTCCAGTCACTTCCAAGCCTAAAATCACAACACCAGAAGCATTTATAAGGCCATGTGTGAGTACTAGGGTTTGCTCCTGCCTGACAGAACAGGCTGCCATTTTGCAGTTTCAAGAAGCAGGGAATAGTGTGTCATGACAAACTGCAAGAAGCCTAGTCCCAAAGGCCCAAACCATACCCATGATGAGCATTATGGCTGCATCTCCACATGACATCACTGAACATGATGCTCTTGAAGCCAAAAAAGACAAGGAAAAAAAAAGGCCATATACTCTTTTTCAAACACATGTGTATAATATAAAAGGCACGTCTGGCAGCTTGTACAAGAGTATGTAACACTTTCACTCATTTTCAGTCATGGGCGGATGAAGCCTTTGTGAATATATGTGTGAACAGTCAGGTGAGCCGTTTGATGGGTCAAAAAATGCAGAACCTGAGAAAAGTCAACATACCATTTTATTCTTTCATCCAAGAGATGCATACTCTCCAAATGGTCTGACTTGGCACGGACAGTTGTGATCAATCCTCTGTCATCACACTTTTTCAGCTGCATTTAAATGTCTCCTCCTTTCACTTCCTCCTTTGTCGCAGCTTACTTTAATTGTTACAAACTAAATTCAAAGTACAAAAGTAGTCTGCACTCAGTTCAGCGGGGGTGGGGGAGAGGAGAAGGTGGAAACTTGCCTTTCCCAGTAGACTCAGATAAAAGAAAAGTCCTGCAGTCTCTCCTAGCTTGTGTGTTCTTCCTTCATAACTTTTGCCATCTTAGTCACACTCTTTACCCATCCCAGTGGTGGCAGCCTCCAATTCCAGCTGCAAAGAGATGGGATGAGCTGCCTGGCCAGCCACTGAGAGAAAGAAGAGGAGGACAGATCATCCTGTCCCTTTGCAGCCCAAATTGGAGGCTGCCTCCACCACCAGGATGGATGAAGGGTTGGCAGCTCACTCCTCCTCCTCCTCCTCACCATGGCCGCCTCTTGTCTCTGGATGCTGCCTGGTTCTTGCCTTCAGTGTCTCCTCCAATCGCCCCTCCACTACACAAAACATTGTGGGAACATATCAATGTTGCTGCAAGTTGGGAATGCTGCACAGGTAAGAAGATTATTTTTTCTCACTTTGATGAGATCCTAGTTTTCATATAATAATAATAATAATTATTATTATTACCCTGCCCCTTTGCTAAAAACAATTGGGACGGCTTACCACAATTAAAACTCTACAATACCAACTAAAAGCACAACCCACCCCCACCCTCCCCCATGAAAAGACATTAAACAATATAAAATTAAAACCACCTAGCTAAAATCACATCAAAAACAAATATACACAAGACTAAAAAAGGCCAGAAGACGCAGCTCCTGAGGCCGGGATCTAATCAGGAAAGGCCTGCTGAAAGAGATCCATCTTTAGTGCTTTTTTGAAGCTACTTAAGCTCGTCATCTGACGGATCTCGTTCGGCAGGCCATTCCATAAATTGGGAGTGATTACCGAAAAGGCCCTCTGGGAGGTTGCAGACAGCCTAGATTTTTGTGGCTGAAGCAAATTCCTCCCAGAGGACTGGAGTGCACGGGGAGGATTGTATGGGAGGAGGCGGTTCCGAAGATAAGTTGGACCCAAGCCATTTAGGGCTTTAAAGGTAATAACCAACACCTTATACTGGGCCTGGAAACTGATAGGCAGCCAGTGGAGAGATTTTAATACTGGAGTTATATGGTCTCTCCGAGATGTTCCCGAGACCACTCTGGCTGCCATATTTTGTACCAACTGAAGTTTCCGGACCAAGCATGAGGATAGCCCCATGTAGAGCACATTGCAGAAATCTAGACGAGAGGTTACCAGCACATGCACCACAGTCTCGAGATCCCTTACTTCCAGGAAAGGGCACAGCTGGAGTATCAGCCGAAGCTGATAACAGGCGCTCTTGACCATTGCATTCACCTAACTCGTCATCTGAAGCAATGAATCAAGGAGAACCCCCAGACACAGTCCTTAAAGGAGAGTGTGACCCTGTCCGGGACTGGTGGTTGCAACCCAACTCCTGGTTTCAGGGCTGCTACCGTGAGCACCTCTGTTTTGTCCGGATTCAATCTCAATCTGTTTTTCCTCATCCAGCCCATTACTAGTTTAAGACAGTCATTAAGAGGAGAGATGCCATTGGAATTCGAGGCCGATGATTGGGACAAGGAGAAATAGATCTGGGTGTCATCAGCATACTGATAACACCAGCCCCATAACTCCAAATAATCTCACCCAGCGGCTTCATATAGATGTTAAACAGCATCAGGGACAGGATGGCGCCTTGTGCAATGCCACCAGTAAGCTCCTTTCTACTGGAGCAACTGTCCCCGAGTAGCACCCTCTGGGAACTGCCCGAGAGGAAAGAGCGGAACCACTGGAGCACAGTGCCTCCGATTCCTAACCCACTCAGGCGATCCAGGAGGATGCTATGATCTATTGTATCGAAAGCTGCTGAGAGGTCTAGAAGCACCAACAGGTGCTGTCGATGCTTAGACGCAGATCATCGGTCAAGGCAACCATGGCAGTCTCAACTCCAAATCCTGTCCTGAAGCCAGTTTGAAATGGGTCTAGATAATCAGTTTCATCCAAGACAATTGGGAGTTGAAGAGCAACTACCCTCTCGATCACTTTGCTCAAGAATGGTAACATAGAAACCGGTCTATAGTTGTTCATGTCCAGGGGATCCAGGGAAGTTTTTGTCAGGAGTGGCCTAACCACCGCTTCCTTTAAACAGGTGGAACACACCCTTCCCTGAGGGATGCATTGATGATGTCCTTAAGGAACACCATCAAGGCACCCCCCCCCCCAGATGGCCAGCCATGAAGGGCAAGGATCGAGAGGGCAGGTTGTCTTCCTCACTCTACAAAGTAGCTTGTCCACGTCCTCGGTACTCACAGATTGAAATTGATCCAGTAAACTTACATCAACAGAGTTGCTGGACACCTCATCAATTGTTTCTGTCAAAACTTTTGGAGGGTATGGATAGGACTGGTTTAAGGAATTTTGGGGGCCCTTGCAATGCTTTATTTTGGGGGGCCCATATGAGCTGGGCAGGGCACATTTCTAGGATGGAGGACCATCACCTCCTAAAAATAGTACTCTACGGTGAACTCGCTATGGGTCAGCGTAAGAGGGGCGCTCCAAAAAAGCGATACAAGTACTCCCTGAAACAACATCTCAGGCTCAGCCAAATTGATCACCAACAATGGTCCACCCTGGCCTCACATCGGGAAGCATGGAGATGCACTATCCTGCAGCCTTATTTGAGAACTCATGCCGAACAAGTCTTGAAGAGAAACAACAATGCAGAAAGAATCACAACCCAGAAACATCACTCAAGGAGACCTGCTGTTCTTTCTGCAGCCGGACTTGTTTATCTCGGATTGGCCTTTTTAGTCATCAGCGCGCTTGCAGAAAGTTTCTGTCGCATGGAAGGAAAAGGCGCCACTTTTTACTCACGGAAGTTCTTTGTGAATAAAAAGTGGCACCTTTTCCTTCCATGTGACATGGAAGGAACACGGAGGGTAATGCAAGAGGGATGGCGTCGTCAGAAACTTGCCCCCTGCCACGAAACAGGTGCGGACCTCTCCTGAGCCCTCCACAGCACTTTTTACGTATCTGAAAATGTCCTATGACTCTGGAGACCTGGGTTCAAAACTCCATTCCACCATGGAAACCCACTGGGTGACTTTGGGCAAGTCACACTCTCTCAGCCTCAAGGGAAACTCCCTCTGAAAAAATCTTGCCAAGAAAACCCCTTGATAGGGTCACCTTAGGGTTGCCATAAGTTGGAGACGACTTGAAGTCTCACATCATCATCAACAACAACAACCATAACCTAGTGTTAGCAACTTTGGAGCAGATAATGTTCACTTTTGGCATCAAAAGTTGGTACTCCAAGCATATATTAGTTCTGTTAAAAAGAAATTGAAGCATAAGAATTTTAGCAGAGAAAAATCAAAGGTATTTTCAAATTCATGCTAGGGAGGAACTACCTTGAAGCAGTGCCTATGTTGTGCTTTTGCTAAATTGTTGCCATTAACCCTGTAGTGCCTCAAATTCTGAGAATGGATGAGGTATTCTCAGTCATTCCAACCAACATCAATTCACACAGAGCTTGAAGCTGATGGCCATGCTGGTTGGGGAATTCTGGGAGTCGCTCTTTGATCAGAGGCTTCCAAGCTTTGCCTCACCACCACCCCTCCTATCTTTGAATCTAGGGTCTCAGCTGGCGCTACCAACTTGTTAAAGAGAATTCTATAGCTATCTTTTCAATAGCAACAGCATCTGGTTGATTGTGTTTAGTTTATGCCATTAAAAACTTCCCCATCTCAGCTGATGAAACTTCTGTTAGAACAACAAGAACAGGAAGGTCATTTAGCAAACATCCCAAGCTCAGTTTTACAGATGGGCTGACTTTGTAGGAGAGGAATCGCAAGTGCATTGCATTGGAAGAAAGCCGCTGGTAATAAAGTTGAGAAGAATAAGTTTGCAGAGAAACATCCTGAAACCTAGGCTCCTTTTAACATGCTGGAATCTGAAAATTCAACATCAAAGGAGGGGAAACACACACTATTTTTGTTAACTGCTGCTCTTCCAGTATTGTCAATTGGAGGTAGGATTACTAGATCCAGACCTTGCAAGGGCTCCTGAGTCTTTTAAGTTGCATGTGAGTAAAAATCCACCAGGCGTGGAATTATCCATTTAGGCAGCACTGGAAAAAAGTGATGCTGCAGAAGAAGATCTGTCTCCTTGGCAACTCTTAAAGATAAAAGAACCTTCACATAATCTAAACCTAGGGTGGGGATCCTGTAGTTCTCCCCTCACCCCTCACCATTGATCAGGCTGCCTGGAGCTGACAGGAATCAGCCTTCAGTTCCTTCCCTAGCCATGTCCTTAGCTCCAAAGAGGTTCCTATTTCAAGAACAGACAGTAATTGTTTTATATATATTTTTAAGGGTCCTGCCAGCTTCATTCATTAATATCCACAAAGCTGTTGTTAAAAGAGCATGAACAAGTTTTTGGAAGTTTCTTTTGGAAATCGTACAACACTTTCCCTGAGATGCAGAAAAGTTCACATTATAACAAGAGTCATTTGGGAGGTGACTTGCAAAAGAAAGGTAGGGAGGCTGCCAGTATTCTTTTACCTTTTGGCTCCAAATGTCTTTTCAACTGTTTCTTGTGGGTAAGTGGTCCAAAATGTGTTTTGCAAAATTCCTTGTTAAGACACACAGAGAGAGCTGGGAAATATGTGTATACAAGAAGCCAGAATTTAAAAAGAAAAGAGGCTACATGTTTCACAATGGGGAACACTCAAAGGATTTCCCCAAGAAGGAAAAGACTCTCCAATGATGTATGAATGCACATACACAAGCAAACACACACACACACACACACAGAGAAAGAGAGAGAGAGAGAGAGAGAGAGAACATATCTATCTACCCATGCATCTCTGAGTGGAAAATATCTTGGGGCTAGGGACTAAATTTTTCTCATGCTACTCACAGTTGGTGCATTACGGCATGCCAGAAGTGATGTCATGGCACTCTCAGTCATGATTTTGAGCCAATTTCTGGCAGAAAACAAATGTGGTGGGGTTCTGGAGGGATGGGTAACTTAAGCCACCATATTTGTGAGCAGTTTTCATGCATTTGGAGCCATTTTCAGGTGAAAAATCACACCCAAATAATCTGGAAAACAAATTCTAAATGGAATTTGTCAAGGGTCTTCCAGGAAGTGCCGGAGGTTGAGGGGTTGCGAAAATGGGGCTTGGGGTTTGCATGTGGCCCATAGGCTTCCCTGTCCCCACTCCTGATATATTTTGTTGTTCCTGGACTTTATCAGACCAGGCAAATACGGCGTCATAAGGACACCTAATGATTGCAAAAGTGCACGTATACCAGATGATGTTGCCCTTTCGCGATCATATATTGTCAAAAACCCATTCTATTTTATGACGCAGCAGCTAAAAAAGCCAATGCAATTCTAGGCTGCATTAATAGTGTCTAGATCAAGGGAAGTAATAGTGCCACTGTATTCTGCTTTGGTCAGACCTCACCTGGAATACTGTCATTGTTAGCCAAAATGTGCCTTCAGGGGGACGAAATGGGTTATAAATATCCCAGCCTAGACAATAGCAAGGTGTGCCACTGTGGACAAGACCCAGCCACTCTCTGTCAGTATGTCCCCAGATCGGAACTTCCAGTGCCACCCTCAGACTTCGGTATTCCTCAAGACTGGTAACTATCACTCTATTTCTCAAATCTATTCCTCTATCCAACCTTTCTGCCTTAACTCTTCGATAGCCTTGTGTAGTTCTGGTGAATGTGTGTTATGTGCATGACTGTGTTGTGTACTATTTCCAATAAAAAAATTATCTGCAGTTAGTACTGGTATACATAGGTGAAAAGGTCCTGATGTTACCCTCCTCTCATAGCATTCCATTTGAGCTAATCATAATAATTGCCCCCAATATTAATATAGTCTTTGGCATCATGTGTGGGCCTCCCAAGCACCCCCATCTCTTTGGGTAACAATGGGGTAAGATCAGCCTTCAACTGGGGATCCACAGACAACCTATCCTTAAGAACTTGGATTAATAGTGTGGTGTACTGCCCTACTTCTAAAGTTGAAATTTAAATTAAGGTATTTGCATAACTTAATATTATAGAAACTTTTTTCAGTGTACTGTAGTATAAATTGTGTTTCTGTATGAAGAATCATCCTTATGTTGTCCACAACAAAACCAGCCAAAATTTGGGAGAACCCTCATTTTAATTGTCATACAATTGTTGACAATACTGACCTTGGAGCGGAACAAGATACATCTGTTGATTCAGTAGCAAAGATATAAGGGGATAAAAGGGAAATAAATCAAGAGACCGAATGTATTAAATAACAATACTTTTTACGGTTTTTTGTATTTTACCATTTTTTGGATCTGCATAAGTCTTGATACATAGCCTTTTTGTATTATTACTAATATTTGAAAATGACAGATGGAATCCTGTATCAGCTTATACATAATAAGTAACTTTTCCTGGCTGCACCCCCCAAAACCTGATGGAAATATCATTCAGCTGTGCTCTGATCATCAGCAGAATGGCCCTCCTTAAGTTAATTAACCGTAACTGTTTTGTATTCACAATCACTTTGTTGTTGCTGTGTGCTTTCAAGGCATTTCTGACTTATGGTGACCTAAAGGCAAACCTATCACAGGGTTTTCTTGGCAAGGTTCCTTCAGAGGGAGTTTGCCATTGCCTTCCTCTGAGGCTGAGAGTGTGCGACTTGCCCAAGCTCATCCAGTGAGTTTCTATGGCTGAGTGGGGATTCAAACCCTGATCTCTAGAGTCATAGTCCAATGCTCAAACTACTATGCCATACTGCTTCTTAGTCACAATTTTGACACTATTGCCATAATTGTAACTCCACCCACCCACCCATCCCCCTACTCTACTGGGCAATAGTTGCAAGTGGAGAAGGAGGGTCATTTTGCTGATGATCAGAGCATGGTTGAATGATGTTTCCATCATGTATTGGGATGTCTGTCCAGGACAAGTTACTTAGTTAAATACGACATGAAATTCCATGGCTCTCTTCTCTCCTGCTTGCTTGCTTGCTTGCTAGTTATTTAATGGCATGTGCTGCTAGTGCCATGAGCAGCAGGCATGTGCTTTTGCCCTCTGCTGGCCGAAACCAAATCTGCTCAAATGTTTCTGATTAAGTTAGTCTGGAGCTGACCCCATCCCACCTAATGACACAACCCAGATACTGGGAATCGTTGCCAAGATTGACTACACCCATCTTATAAAAACACTTTACTAAATTATTTTTTCAGAGCCTCTCTCTGAGGCAACCCTTTTATTGGGACTGTTAGAAAAATGAGACAGATTTTCTATCTACATAAAAATAAAGTAATGTAAAACTAATACAGACATACCTTTAAAACAGATTTAAAGGAACAAATAGATTCAAAGAGACCAAGGGAATTGTGGTGAAAAACACAGATATAAATCAGGAGTTATTGAATGGGGATTTGGCTTGTTTGTGTTTTGCCTTTGGTTAACATTGTTAAAGATAAGTGTCCTTGCTACTCTTTATTGATTCTCCTTGTTTCTCTAGTACAAATAAAAATAAACATTAAAGTAACCATGTGAGAATAATGAATCAAAACTACACTTGGGGGTTATTGATTTGAATAAAAAGTCAAATAAATCTTAATTTGGAGCTTCTTTGCAAAAACTATCTGCAGACGTCTCAAAGTTATAGAGAAAACTGTTCCAAATATAGGAGTTTCACTCAGAGGTGAAAAAATGCAGAATTCCCTTTCCCATCCTCAAGAGTATGGTACAAGTCTATTTGTCTGGTGTGATAAGGTGTCCTCCAATTCAGAAAATGCAGGTAAAGAAAAGTGCCACATATTTTTGCAGAATTAGTTTGGGATATCCCAAGAGTGGACATAGGAGGAGTTTTCTATTTATCCTCTATGACATGGGAATCTCTGGCCAGAATTCTGTCCATACACCATTCCAATGCAATTACACAAAGCTTTCTACTTTGTGTACAAGGTATTTTATGCTTTATAATCACACTACAGTATTTAAGCTTTCAGGTGTGAATTTTGCACCCTATAACCAAATCAACACTCAACCTGTATCAGCATGCTAGTGGTTGCACTTTTTCCAGTGTCACACAGTGGTGCTGACAGTAGGCAGACAAAAGCCTATTTTTCCAGTGCTTCCATGGCCGCTGTAATCACTGCTTTTATTGTTGTTTTTTTTTAATAATTATCATTTATTTATATAGCGCCATGGTGCTTTACAATAAACCAAACAAAAACACTAGGTCCTGCCAAAGTTGTACAATCTAAAATGTATACACATACAGGGGGAAGGAAGGAATAACAAAATATAAAACTATACAATACAATTGCAGAACAAATTATCCAGATAAAGTCCCAAACATACAATATAACATAAAGCAAACTGACCAATACATGTAATCAAAATACTGTATTGTTGTTGTTAATTGCTGTCAAGTCAATTTTGATTTATGATGACCCCATGAATGAGAGACCTCCAAGTTACTCTCTCATCAACAGCCCTGCTCATGTCTTGCAGATGCGGGTGTGTGGCTTCCTTGATTGAGTCAATCCATTCTTTTTCCTACCGCCTTCTAACTTCTCAAGCATGATTGTCTTTTCTAGTGAGTCATATCTTCTCATGACATGGCCAAAGTATGACATTCTCAATTTAGTCAACTTGACTAAATCCAACGAAATCCAGGATTGTAACATTTCCTGGTAAAAGATCTTCCAAAGGAAGTTTACCATGCATCCCTCTGTGCAGTTCCAACAAGTGTTAGCTATGGTGCCACTGCCATTGTCTCTGAGAGATCTTCCACCAGTGTCACCCTCCACTATTGCTGCTGCCTAGTAGCTGTTTGTCACATTTAGTCTGACTCCTCAGCAAAAGTCTGTCTGACATAGGACACCCTACCAGCAGCACTGCTGCCATCAGCATAACCTCTTGCTTCACAGGAGCATGTAATCCCACCATTCTGGAAAGATAATGCCATTGGTGGGAATAAAAATATACAAGATTGTAAAACAATTGCAAACTAAAATTCCCAAATCTTGGAAAACAAAACAAAAAATTCAATTGAGACTTGAAGATGATGAAGAAAGGAGCAGTCCACAAATGTTCAGGGAGGCAATTCCAAGAGTATAGGACAGTGAGTGAGAAAGGATGAAGCCAAACCAAGGAAAAGGAAACCTTTGGTTGGATAAGAAGCCTAGAGTTCCTAGAACACAGGTCTTGTGCAAGTCAGTAAAAAGAAATAAGGGCTGAGAGATGGGGGAGCTAGGTTGTGTAGTGCTTTTAACGTTAAAACCGGAAGCTTATACTGAATCCTAGAATGAATGGGTAACCAATGAACAGATATCAAATGTGGAGTAACATGCTCAAAACAAAAGGCCGAAAAGATAATCTTAGAAGTAGAGTGTTAAATGGAAACCAGAGGACTAAGGTGAGAAAATGACAGATCAATCAAAAGAAGATTACAATAATCGAAGTGGGAAATGGCTAAGGCATGAACTAAGGTCTTAGCAAAGGAAACAGAAAGAAAAGATCTGATTTTGGCAATGTTATAAATAAAATGACTTTGCTACAGCTTCAGTGTGATGAACAAAAGACAAAGAAGAGTCAAAAATAAAGCCCAAACTCTGTGCTTTCTTCACAGGATAAATGGGAACATTATTAACAGTGATGGAGAAGGTATGTTGTAAAGAAGGTTTTGGAGGAAAAATAAGTAGTTCTGTATTTGCCATTATAAGTTTTAGGCAACAATGAAACATCCATGCTGAAATACTTGAAAAACAAGCTGGATCTGGTAGATGCTTACTTTAGAGTAAGGATCCAGGAAAGGGATGAGTACAAAACAGCATTTAACTGCCCTTTGGTGTACTTTCAATATCATGTGATGCCTTTAAGCTTGGGAGGCACCCCAGGCATTTTCATGAATCTCATAAATAAAGTGTTACATGAATTTTTGTACAAAGGGGTATTAGTGTACCTAGATGATGTACTAAGACCGTGAGTCACGTGTAACCCTGGTGAGAAAAGTGCTATCCCAATTGTTGGATAATTTCTTGTATGTAAAACTGCCAAAGTGTTAATTCCATTGCTAGAGCTTAGATTATTTGGGGTACTGGATTTCCACAAAATTCATTGAAATGGATCCTACAAAAGTGGAGGGGGTGGTAAAATGGCAAGCCCCGCACACATGGAAACAACTGCAAAGTTTTCTGGGTTTCACAAATTTTTATAGATTTTTTTTATTCCCAAATTTGCACAGGTAGCCTTGCCCCTCACTAATTTGTTGAAAACGAAGAAAAAAAATCCAAAAAGAAGCTCTGGAGGAGCAGATGAAGGCAAAGCCCCAGAGCAAAACTGAGTAGGATGAGCAATGTCAGGAGGTGTTTGATCACCCCAAGAGGCTTTTCAGCTCTGAACCAATGTTAAAACACCCAGAGCGAAACAAGCCTTTTGTAACTCAAGTAGATGCTAGCAATGTGGTGTTAGGAGCTGTGCTGTTGCAGAAAGATGACCAAGGGTGATTCAGACCCTGTGTGTATCTCTTGAAGAAGTTCTCAGATATGGAAAGGGCTTGGGCTATTTGGGAGAAAGAGGCTGCTGCCATCAAAAAAGCTTTATGGACATGGTGGCATATGTTAGAAGGAGTCTCCCACCCATATGAAGTCTGGACAGATGACAAGAACCTAGAGGTACTACAGACCTCCAGGAAACTGAGCCCCAAACAGGTCCAGTGGTCTAAGTTCTTTTATAAGTTCTTTTTCCAACTGAAATTTTTGCCTGGGGGAAACAATTTCCTGGCAGACACTTTGGACGTTATCAGATACACATCAAATACGGCGTCATAATGATGCCACATAAATGCGAAAGGACGTGCATATCAGACTGTGTCACCCTTTTGTATTTATGCCCTGGCCAAAACCTGTCCTATTTTATTGACAGCTTAAGCTGTCAATAGGTCCCCTGTGATGCTTTAGTGCCAGCGCTGCCGGCGTATGAAACCTCACACCATTTAACTCACACAAATACAGCGTCAATGGCCAGTCCAGCCAGAACACTTCCAGGTGGGCACCACAATTCAGGAAGGATATTGAGAAGCTGGAACACGTCCAGAGGAGGGTGACCAGGATGGTGGGAGGTCTGGAAGCCATGCCCGATGAGGAGGTGCTTAGGGAGCTGGGTATGTTTAGTCTGGATTTGCAGGGCTGACATACTGAGGATGGAGCAAGCTAGTTTTCTGCTGCTCCAGAAATTAGGACACGGAGCAATGGGTTCAAACTACAGGAAAAGAGATTCCACCTAAACATTAGGAAGAACTTCCTGACAGTAAGAGCTGCTCAGAAGTGGAATACACTGCCTCGTATTGGTGGAGTCTCCTTCTTTGGAGGTTTTGTGATTCTCCTGAGGTTATACATAAACGAATGCAAAACTGAAGAATGAATCTCAAAGACAAAAATGTATAACAAAATAATACTCAACTAAAAATGTGTGTAAAATTCTGGCTGCCTATCAGTTTCCGGGCCCATTATAAGGTGTTGGTTATTACCTTTAAAGCCCTAAATAGCTTGGGTCCAACTTATCTTCGGAACCGCCTCCTCCCATACAATCCTCGCCACGCACTCTGGTCCTCTGGGAGGAATTTGCTTCAGCCACAAAAATCTAGGCTGTCTGCAACCTCCCAGAGGGCCTTTTCGGTAATCGCTCCCAAATTATGGAATGGCCTGCTGAATGAGATCTGTCAGATGACGAGCCTGAGTAGCTTTAAAAAAGCACTAAAGACGGATCTCTTTCGGCAGGCCTTTCCTAATTAGATCCCAGCCTTAGGAGCTCCTGGCCTCTTTTTTAGTCTGCTGGCTATTTATTATTTTTTTAAATGTGATTTTAGTTGTTTTTAATTTATATTGGTTTAATATCTTTTTATGAGGGAGGGTGGGGTGGGTGGTGTTTAGGGATTTTAATCTGTATTTATATTTTAATTTTTGTAAGCTGCCCCGATTGTTTTTAACAGAGGGGCGGGGTATAAATAAATATTATTATTATTATTATTATTATTATTATTATTATTAAAATTATAAGGATGCTATCTTTAAACACAGGCATTTGAGAACCATCATTTTATAACTACAGGATTACCAATCAATCCCCGAATTAGTTTGCAGGTAAATGTAAAAGTATTAACTGCCAGCACTTCTTACTGAATACTTTACTAAAAACTTGTTGAATAGCACTGGGTACAGGACAGAACCCTCTGGCACCCCATTAGTCACTTCTCTCCAGGATGAAGAGGAGCCATTGGTGACTACCGTTTGGATTCGGCCCATCAACCAATTACAAATCCACCTAACAGTTGCATTGCCTAGCCTGCATGTTACTAACTTTTTTGCAAGAATATCATGGGGAACTTTGTCAAAGGCCTTACTGAAATCAAGATACACTACATCCAGAGCATTCCCTTCATCTACCAAGTATGTAACTCTATCAAAAAAAGAGATAAGATTAGTCTGGCATGACTTGTTTTTCAGAAACCCATGTTGACTTTTAGTGATCACAGCATTCCTTTCTAAGCGCTTACAGACTTCTGTTTAGCTAATTGCCTCTGACAAGCTGGGAACTCATTTTACCAACCTACAGAAGGATGGAATGCTGAGTCAACCTAGAGTCCTGCAGGATCACACTCACAATGTTGCGGCTGCAGTATCGGCATTTAACTACTGTGCCATCAGGGCTCCATGTAACAGTTGCATCTGTGATGAACAGAATGTTCTTCTTTCCCACTCAGTTATACCTTTCTCTGGCTTTTCTATTAATCAGCCAAAAAGCCTGAGAGAGTTTTGGAGGGTTCATAGGGTTTTAGAACCAAACACACAATTGGCCCAACCATTTAGATTAAAAAAATATCATCCTGTCCAGCTGTTGGGGCATAATTAGAGATGCCCAAGGAATCTGCTCTGGTGGACTTTCTAGTCCTCATTGCAGGGATTGGGTGTGGACTGGACATATTTTGCATTCAGGAATCTGCATATCACTAGGCAGCTGTGCCCATGCATACAAATATAATGTGCACATTCGAAAACTGTGCACAGGAAGATGTGCATGTGTCAAGTGTGTGCAAACACAATCACACTTTAGCCTAACACGGGAGGAATGTGTGTTAGCAACAGCGGCATTTTGAAAAATGAGTATTAAAATGTACACAGTTTTTAAAAATATGATAACAGTGGGAAGAAAGATTTCTGTTCATTAAAAAAGGGGGGGAGCTCAACAGATTTGGGCATGGACTCATTTTGAAGATAGGAAAAGAAGGAAGTCTGTAGATACGGACTTGATAGAACTGCATACCTGTAGACACAATTCAAAGCTGAACAGGAAAAAAAATAACTATTGGGCTATTCGCAATATGCAATTATAGTGCTATTATTCCACTTTAACTGGCATAGTTCTGCCATATGGAATCCTGGGATTTGTAGTTTAGGAAGGGGCCTTTAGAATTATCAGCCAGAGAGCTCTTCACCAAGCTACAAACAGCAGGATTCCAAAGAATGGAACCATGGCACTTAAAATCAAATACAACTGTGAATGGGCTCCTGGTCATGAATGGTCACTGGCTCCCATTTCACGGGGTGAGGCTTTAGTTTGTATTTCAAAGGAGCTATCAAATGTATTTCACCTATTTGTGGAAATTATTCTTCTTGTCCTTTCACAGACTAAGGTCTCTTTCACATGACACAATTACAGCACTGTCATATCACTTTAACTGACATGGTTCTGTCCTTTGGCATCCTGAGATTTGTATTTTGGAAGAGGTATTTAGAATTTTCAAATAGAGAGTTCTAGTGCCTTCCCAAACATCAAACTCTAGGATTCCACAGGATACAGCCACAGTAGTACATGTGAAATTATAGCTCTACAGTTGTATAGTGTGAAAGAGTCTTAAAACTCTTCAGTGGGTCTTTTCACTAACAAAGAAGACATCAGCTGCCACTGGATCTGCTCTGGTATTTGTGAGGCTACACAGTCCAGTTATATTCACCATTTAATAGGCTTGAAAAGGAAATCTTTATGTTAGTTTCATCAAAAAATGGAGGAGACAAATCTGCTTTAAAAAAAAACAAAAATCCTCTCCATGAAATGTGATTCTAAAGAGTAGTTCTGGAGTCTTGGACATTTGGGGTAGTAGAGTTTGGTGTTCTTCTTTATTATTGTTATTAGATGCTATGAAAAAAAGGGGAACAATCTGAAAAATGATCACAAAATGTGCCAGATCAATGTATCTTTAGAAAGTACCTGTTTACAAAAGATGATCATATGACTCTGGCTGTTTCAAACACGCCATAACTCAGTAGATTAATGCCGGCAATACATCATGTGCTGCCAGAATTAGAGAGCTGAATATGAATATTTTTTATAACTTCTGGTACATAATGTACTTGGCTCCCCACCTTCCTTTCCCTTCCCTTCTATCTCTGCTCTCATAGTTCACTTTTAGCTTTTTATGGCATGCAAAGTTCAAACGTAAGTTAAAAACACGTTTTTTTAAAAACCTCTTTGCTTGTAGTTCAAGGAAGAAGTAAGCCTCAACTGCAGAACCTGAATTGTTCAAAACTGAAACATATTTCAGTTGCCCCATGTTTGGGGGCTTTGACATCCTTTTCAAGTCACTAGATCTTTCTTAAGCAGTTAAATTAGAATCTCAGAAGGATATGAACTCTAAAGATGAAAGTTAAATACAGTAGTTAAAGAAAGACAGCCTAATAGCCTCACTTTTGTGCTTTTGGTGAAACGTATTTCCTGCACTGCAGGCAATACCCTGAATTTTTAAAAATTATATTTATTACACTTGATTATCAACTAACTCAGCCAAATTGATCACCAACAATGGTCTGCCCTGGCCTCACATCGGGAGGCATGGAGATGCACTATCCATAATGCTGCAGCCTTATCTGAGAATTCACGCCGAACAAGTCTTGAAGAGAAACGACAACGCAGAAAGAATCACAACCCGGAAACATCACCCAAGGAGACCTTCCGCTGTGCTTTCTGCAACCGGACTTGTTCATCTCGGATTGGCACTTTTAGTCATCAGTGTGCTTGCAGAAAGCGCAGAATGAGTCCTTTCTGAATCTTCATTTGCGAAGCAAAGCCAGAGAGAGAATGCAGAGCAAAATGTATCCCCTTTCCTCCTACTTTACCCTTACAACTAATTAGTGAGGTAAGTTAGGTCCAAGGTCACATTTCTTCTGTCTCAGCAGAAATGTGAACCTTCATCTCTTCAGACCATCACCAAAACTGTTACCTACCATGCCACATCATTAAATCTGACTGATTCAAAATAAATTTAAAAATCACATTGTAGCCACACAGGATCCACTGCATTATTCCTTCTGCTTCTTATACATTCATTGAGTTGGGTGGCCTCGCTTTGTGGCATCAGACACCTGGGGCTTTCTGGCCAAGACTGGACTCCTTAATATAGACCAGCAGCCTGGTTTAGTGCTTTATTTCCTTTTTTAAAGAGTGTGTACTTGCTACTCTTCTCCTATGTTGCTGCTGTTATTTGCTGTAAAGTTTACTTTGACTTATGGCGACCTGGTGAATGAGAGACCTCTAAGAAACCCGGTCATCAGGTCTTGCAGACTCAGGGCCATAGCGTTCTTGAGTCAGTCTATCTGCCTGTAAGACAGTCTTCCTACTTTTCTTTTCTCCTTCTTCATTCCCAGTTTACCCCTTTATACACCAAAAAGTTAACTTCATCTAATTGTGTCCCTCCCCCTGTGTGGATTCTTATAAATCTTGAGAGTTAACTTTCCCTTACTTAGGGGGATTGATCCCAGGTGACCCCAGGAGGAGGGATGATACCTGCCTTAGTAATGCCACAGCTTTCCTTCAAGCTCCTTAGATTGGTTTGGTTATGGTAGCTCCCCACCACCGCACCCCCATATATAGGGTTTTATTTGTATTAGAAGATGCAGAATTTCAGCTCCAGAAAGTAATTTTGTCCCAAAGGAAGGAACATGGTTAGGAAATCATGGTATTTTTGCCTCATGAAAATATATTACTTGGGTCTGTTGTTTGCACTCATGAATTGTTTCCCAGAGTTAATTTTTTTCTCTTAATAATGAGGATGTCAATAAATCTCTTAATAATGAGGATGTCAATAAATCAGGCCCTGTAACACAAGCATTCCTCATGAACATCTCCCACACCTTAACATGCCCCAGATGTCTAACTGGTAAGTATGCCGGGATTTCTTGGTACCAAGCTCTATACCGTGCTCACATGTGTCTTTTGGTCTTGGTCTTGTCCAAGTTGAAGACTGGCTTCATTGATACTCCATTGGCAGCAGGGAAGGAACCTTCTGCATATTTGAGGATGTCTCTGCATACTTCAATAGAAGGAGGGTGATCTGAGCATGCAAAGGGATTTGGTTGATTGGTTGGTCTCTGACATTGAACTTAAGCAAGATGGAACAAGAGCAAAGGAAGAAGGAGGACTGGGGTAGAAAATTTCTTTCTACAAGCTTCCTTAGCTTACATCTGTGATGTACCAGAAACACACGCTCACATTAACTCCATAAGATTTCTTTATTAAGCAAGGAAATGTGATTCAGTAGCATAGGCAAAGCCAGAACTAAACACAACCTAGTACAACCCCCAGATAAACCCTTACAGCGTGAGAATGGTATGTAGGGAGGGCTATAGGTGGGCAGGCAGCTCCAGGTGCTGTGACCTTGAGCTGCTCGAGGAACAGTGTTTCCAGACCCAAAAGGCGGGCTGGCATCTGTCCAAGGGCTGGGAGGCCCAGGCAGGGAAGACAGGCCAGGAACCAAACTTATGTCAGGCCTATGACCAAACTCACGTCAGGGTCTTCCATGGAGTCTACTCTAATACCCAGAATCCAGGGATGAGCATGACAACATCAAAGATATAGCCTTACCAGCATAAAAAGATATAAACATCTGAGACTGGGGAAAAAAAAGGTAAGTTCAAGTACATGCTTTTGTGAACTGTGTCCACTTCATCAGATGCATTCGGATTACTGTTCAGACAAATGAGGTTACATAGTCCATCTTACTTCTGGGTACTCAGGGATGTTAAGAGTAGGTTTACATATCCTCCACATCCCTCTCCCCAGTTTTAGGCTAAATAGGGTGACGTTCTTGGAGGATTAGGCTATCAATGGCTGCTATAATACTTTCAGGATCAGAGGCATTATGCCCCTGAAAATAAGGTACTGGGGAAATAGGAAGAGGAAAGTTCAATTCAGGCAGAATTCAAAAACATAGTTGTGTTAGCCTAGATCAGCATGCCAGTGGATCGTGTAGCACCTTTGAGATTAACTAAGAGCAAGAAGTTGGTAGACTATGCTACTAATTTCTTTCTCTCAGTTAGTCTCAAAGGTGCTACAAGATCCCTTTGCACAGAGTTCTATTGACCTTGATCCATGGGGAGAGGCGGGCAATAAATAAATAAATCAACAAATAGTTCATATGCTACTTGCGGGCTTCCTGTAGGCATCCATTTTAACACTGTGGGAAACAGGATGTAGATAGGCCTTTGGTCTGTTCCAGCATGGTTCTTCCCACATTCGTATGTCCAATGAAGTAGTCTAGAACTTAAGCTTTGAATGTGGCCTGTCAGGTGTCTGGTGTTAATTCTTGTTTTGGTTTTGAACCTCATTAAAGTTTAGGACACCCATATAGGGAATTCTGTTCTAAAATCCATGCATGTATTTTAGAGTCCAACTTTATTAATGCAACTAACTTCCCTGTCACACTATTATTAAAGGTCATTTCCCCAGAAATTTATAGTAATGAAGAAAGTGGAGAGCTATACTTTGACTGTAATGTTATTTCCTCATTACCATTTATAATGCCACTAGCAGGAAAGAGACACATATATTTCTCCATGTTGTCAGAAATGAGTTCAGGGGAATGGACATAGCTCAGAGAGTTTCTTGAAAGGGAGATGACAAGACTTGCAAAATAAGTTCTCTGCAGCCATATATTCACAGCTATTTAAATAGGCCAATGTACTAGTCCACATATAACTCTGACAGTTGCACTTCAAGAGACTCCAAAACACCATACACTGCACTCAGGTTCAGCCCAAGACATTTTGCTGCTAGAGGGGAGGACAGACCACCACCCCTCTATGTTTCACACACAGAAACCAAATGGATTGGAAGTTGAATCTTACTGTGACACTGGGAAACAGATAAGGGTGTGATTAGGTGGTACAGGTGTTTGGCATACCCAGCTCTGTTCTTCAATGGAAAAAAATTGCTTGGAAGGACTCTGTCCCCTGTCCCACACCCCACCCAAAACATCTACCACCTAAGGCAGTTTTCCTACTCTGCTTAATGACAGGGCCAGCACAAACTGCACTCTTGCATATCCCACATCCTATATTATCATAGGTTATTGGGGCAGCACGAAAAGCAGATGTTCTAGTGGGAAAAAAAAGTGGGGGGAGAACAGGCAGAAAATTAACACCTTTGCTCCCATACATATTTCTCCATTCTTCCCTCCACATTGGAAATAATTGCTGAATATTTACTACTCAATAATAAATCAGATATCAACAGAATGTAGTATCTGATATCCAGTATGTAACAGGAGGACAGATTATCACACCAGGCTGCTAACATGCAACAATTGTGTTGCTGAAGCAAACGGAAACATATTGATATTGAAGCTATCCTTACCTCACCTCTGCTTCAATGCTGGCATGTTTCTGTTTGGAGATTATCACACCAAGATATTAACATGCAGCAATCATGTTAGTGAAGCAAACAGAAGCTGGAGGGAGAATAGATCAGGCAGGCAGGAGGGTGTAGTAGACCAGGCAGCAGAAAGTGGGTGGAGAAAGACATATTGGACTAGAGGGAGAATAGGTTGGTCAGGCAGGCAGGAGGGAGAAGAAGACCTGGCAGCAGAAAGGGAGGGAGGAAAGAGACATGTTGGGCTGTAAAGAGAAAAGGTCAGGCAGGAAGGAAGGCAGAGAAACAAGGGTGAGAGAGAGAAGAGTAGAGGACAAGCACACTCACTCACCCCATATGACTGCTGGTATGGGAAATGAAGCAGAAGAGGAGTTATTGCGTGGAGGCAATAATGGAAACACAGCACTATTGAGGGCCTATTGACAGTCCCCCCCCCCCCCCGTCAATGAAAAGGTGCCCTCCAGCAACAGCTTGAATGCAGTTTGGCAACAGAACACAAACAACATTGTGTGGTAAGGAATGTTCACATATGCTATTATCCTGCTCTAGTAGTACTGGTAAAGCCTCATGTGATATGTGAAGTTGAAGGCTTTCACAGCTGGCATCCATAGGTTTTCTGTGGGTTTTTTTTTTCCCCAGGCTGTGAGGCTGTGTTCACAGCCTGGAAAAAACCCACAGAAAACCTCATGTGATAATCTCCTAAATCCAGTTGTTAGTGCCAAGCGGAGTAGAATAATTGAATCAATGGAACAATCCTAAGTGCTAACTTATCAAGTCCCCATTGATTCAATGGAAATAACAGAGGATTGCACAGCCTTCCAGCTGCTGAACAGCCCTATTCAGCATTGCCCATTGAGAGCTGCACTTCAACAACATCTAAATGACTGCACAATTCCCACCCCAATTTACAGTAGGCCAGGACAAGCCACGCATTCTGAAATTCCTTCTATGCAACTATTAATGGTGCAGGAGCCCTATTCTCTTTCCAAGAAGTGCAGGGAGCCATATATGTTCTCCAGCCACCATCCATTTTATGATCACACCAATGTCATGAGGGGGCCAATGTCACCTAATGATGGAGGTTTTGAACCTGGGTCTCCGTAGTTTTAATCAAAGTATGCCACCCTGATTTTTACATTAGTGTTTCTGTTCAGTTGCATTCAGAAGCAAGTCTATACCAGTAGCGAACACATTCTTTGAGCATGAGTCCTTATGTAGCCAAAGTAGCACCTAAAGTCCTATGTTTGTGAAAATAGGGAAAAAATCTTTAGAAATAAAATTCTATCGTATGTGTGTGTAGGAGGTACACCCCAATGAGAACTGAACATGCTTAGCAACCACAGAATTCTGTCTCTTGGAAAGAAAAAAAAAATCAAAATGGAGTAGAGAAAATGGAATGGAGTAGCTAAAGAGTATGTCTGGCTGGCAGCCTATACAGAATTATTCCACACCACCACATCATCCTCCAATGTTTCACAGAGGAAAACCAGGACACATGGCCAAGCAACATCAGGTTGTGGTCAAGATAGCAAAAATTATTAATGAGGAAGAACACACAGGCTAGAAGAGGCTGCAGCAGTTTGCTTTTGCCTGAGCTACTGGGAAGTTCAGGACTCCATCCCCTCCTCTCCTCTCCCCTGCCCACAGCTGAGTTAATTGGGAACTTTTGCAATTTGAACTCCGTTTGCAGCAATTGACATAAAGCTGAGGACAAAGAGAGGAAGTGGAAGGAGGAGAGAAAAACTGGGACATTTTAAAAGTAGCTGAAAAAGTGGGACAACAGAGGATTAATTGGGACTGTCCTTGCCAAACTGGAACAGTTGGAGGGTATGCAACACTTGTCCCACTGCTAGCCTGGATGAATGGCATCCTATTTTCTACTCTTGCAATGTTGGGTGCCAAAGTGACTGAAACCAGACAGTGAAAAGAAATATCTATAATACTTCCACCAGTTTAATGATATTTCATACTGATTGTGAATGCTTGGGTGAGAATGAAAGATGAAACACAAAAATGAATTCCCTTTCATTTTAATAGCAAGACTGGAACATGGCATATTTATCTGTCCTCATGATGAAGATTAGCATGAGAATGGCAACACACTAGGACAGAATCTCATTTCAGTCCTGAGGCTGTAATTTCAAGTCCCTCTTGGCAGTTGGCAGGCAAGCCGTCTGCAAGGAGGGGTATTTAAAATTCATGGCCTTTGCTCCAAGCATTTATAGCATTGTCGGGAGATCACCTTCACAAAACTTCAGGCCTGCAACGCTATGCAAAATTTCTTTACAACAAATTTTACGTAACTAGTTTTTGTATGTATGACAACCAGCCATGTTGTCCTCTTCCTCTCCCCTCCCCTCCCCTCCCCGCCTTCATAGGATTCTTTGTCGGGCATGAACCTGTTGCTAATATCCTTTTAGTAAGCAAGGGCCAGTGAGGTTCAAATGTGCATGAACACAATCACATTTTAGTCCAACAGGGAGGAATGTGTCAGCAATAACTACAATTTGAAAAAAATGTACATTAAAATGCACACAATTTTTAAAAATATGACAAAAGTGAGAGGAAAGATTTTTGCTCATTTAAAGAAATCGGGGGATGCCTAACAGATTTGGGCAAGGACTCATTCTGAGGACAGGAAAATGAGGAAGTTTGTAGATATGGGAGATTTTCAGACGCGATTTTCGGCAGGATATATTGCAAAACAGCTCCATTGCTGCTGTGTGGCAGGGGAGCAGTTTCGGATGATGCCGTCCCTCTGCCGAACCCCTCCGTGTCACTTCCGTGACAGAATGCAGGAAACCGCGTCGTATTTCACTCACGGGCAACAATCATGAATGAAATATGACATGGTTTCCTCCATTCTGTCACGGAAGTGACACGGAGGGGTTCTGCAGAGGGACGGCGTCATCCGAAACTGCTCCCCTGCCGCGCGGCAGCAACGGAGCTGTTTTGTAATATATCCTGCTGAAAATCGCGTCTGAAATTCTCCTTGGACTTTATAGATCTGCACACCTGTAGACATAATCAAAAGCTGAAAAGGAAAAACAACAACACAAATTTAGGACCTATTCACACTACCCAATTATAGGGCTATTATTCCAGTTTAACTGCCAAGGTTATGTCCTATCGTATCCTGGGACTGGCAGTTGAGGTAGGGGCCTTTACAATTCTCAGCCAGAGAGTTTTAATGCCTCACCAAACTACAAACCCCAGGATTCCCTTGTATGGAGCCATGGCAGTTAAACTGGAAAAAATAGTGAAGTGTTAGGTACTTCAGAGCCAGTTAGGCTCTAAGATTCTAGACTTAGGACTTTATCAGACGAGCCAAATCTTGCCAAAAACCTGCATCATTTAGAACACGACGATAGCGCAAAAGGCAAAATTGTCAGACGACATCATCGTTTACCCTTCCTGCTGCACCACGCTGGTGTGAATGAGACATCAGTTTTTGTTGATGGGCTAAGCCAGTGATGGGCAACCTTTTGAGCTTGGTGTGCCAAACGTCGCCAAAAAACTGAGCATAACTCGGGTGGTGTGTCACTTTGAGGAAAAAACATTATTTCGTGATATTTATTGTTTAATCAACAATATTATTAATTGTTTATTAATAATTGAGTTGTCACAGCTCCTGTGACAACTGAGTAATCAAAATGTACAGTTGTCCCTTCACATTCGTGGTGGTTAGGTTCCGAAGACACCCACGAATGTGAAAAATCTGTGAATAATAACAGCCCCCCCGGCCTCCTGAAAGTGGCGACATGGCCTTCGGAGGCCCCGTCACTACTTTCCCCCCCACCTCCCCCGGCCTCCCAAAAGTGGCGATGGGGCCTCCGGAGGCCCCATCACTACTTTCCCACCACCACCCCGCCGGCCTCCTGAAAGTGATGACAGGGCCTCCGTAGGCCCCATTGCTACTTCCCACCACCACCCTGGCCTACCGAAGGTGGCGACGGGGCCTTCGGAGGCTCCGTTGCTACTTCCCCCCCGCCTCCCACGGCCTCTCTCTGACCCATGGGTTTATTTTGGGTGGGGAATACCTCACCCATGAGTGAAGCAGGGAAAGATATAAAAGAGGTAGACTTACCTGCTGGAGGTAGAGGAAGGCTGGGGGGAAGGGTAGGGGGTGTGGGAGCAAGGCGGAGATGGAGATGAGGAGGCAGCCTAAGTTAGCCATGGAGCAGAGTATGTCTTGCCAGCCACCCTAGGAGCGATTACATGGGCAGCTCCTTGGCTCCCAGACCCTCGGCTTCTTCCCTTCACAGCACTTACTCCCCCTCCCTGGAATGCCACACATGCACACACGCATTCCCCCCTCCCTCTTTTGGCAGCTCCCCTGTGAAGAGCTACTTAGGAGGGCTCCATTGGAGAAGCTGCGTGCAGTGCCCTGGACTCAAACAAGAGGCCCACCTGCCCGCCGCCTTTCCTGGCCTTTCCGAGGTGGCTCCGAGGCTTCAGAGCCACCTCGGGAAGGCCAGGGAGAGGCTGAGCAGCCACCCTCCCGCTCGCCTGCCATCTTCCCCAGCCATTCCAAGGCAACTCCGAGGCTTCGGAGCCTCCTTGGGAAGGCCGGGGAGAGGCCAGGCGGCCACCCTCCCACTCACCTGCCATCTTCCCCTGCCTTTTCGAGGCAGCTCCGAGGCTTTGGATCCACCTCGGGAAGGTAGGCGAGAGGTTGGGCAGCACCCTCCCGCTCGCCCGCCATCTTCCGCGGGCTTTCCGAGGCAGCTCCGAGGCTTTGGGGCCACCTCGGGAAGGCTGGGGAGAGGCCGGGCGGCCACCCTCCCGCTCCCCCACCATCTTCCCCAGTTTTTCTGAGGCAGCTACGAGGCTTCGGAGCAACCTTGGGAAGGCCAGGGAAGGTCAAACCAAGGCAAAGAAACAAAGGCACACACCGGCCTCCAAAGGTGTAAATAAACTGACACTTGTATGCTGGAACATCAGAACCATGAGAGACTCTGCAGATAGTGGATGGCCTGAGCATCGCTCTGCTCTAATAGCCCATGAACTATCACGACTTAATATTGACATCGCTGCTCTTAGTGAATCATAGAAGCATAGAATTGCAGAGTTGGAAGAGACCACGAGGGCCATCCAGTCCAACCCCCCTGCCACGCAGGAAATCACAATCAAAGCATCCCCGACAGATGGCCATCCAGCCTCTGTTTAAAGACCTCCAAGGAAGGAGACCCCACCACGCTCCGAGGGAGTGTGTTCCACTGCCGAACAGCTCTTACTGTCAAAAAGTTCCTCCTCATGTTGAGGTGGAATCTCTGTTCCTGGAGCTTGCACCCATTGCTCCATGTTCCAATCTCTGGAGCAGCAGAAAACAAGCCTGCTCCATCCTCAGCGTGACATCCCTTCAAATACTTAAACAGGGCTATCATATTGCCAGCTCTTTTAATACTCTTGGATGTAGTTCATCTGGTCCTGGAGATTTAAATTCATTTAGATTAAGAAGGTATTCCTGTACTACCTCTTTACTTATTTTGAGCTGGATTTCCCCTATTGTGTCCTCTGTTCCATTCTCCTCCGGTTGGTCCTCCTTTTCCTTTTCTGAAAACACTGAGGCAAAGAAGGTGTTGAGTAATTCTGCCTTTTCTCTGTCCCCTGTTAGCATTTTGCCATCTTCTCCACGTAGCGGCCCTATCATTTCCTTCTTCCTCCTTTTGCTGCGGACATACCCAAAAAAACCCTTTTTATTGTTCTCAACCTCCCTAGCAAGCCTGAGCTCATTCTGCGCTTTAGCTTTTCTGACTTTACTCCTACACGTGTTCGCTATCTGTTTGAATTCTTCTTTGGTGATTTCCCCCCTTTTCCATTTCCTATACATGTTCCGTTTAAAACTTAGCTCCATTGAAAGTTCTTTAGTCATCTATCCTGGTTTCTTGAGACACCCCCCTTTTGTCTTCCTCAATGGTACTGTTTGAAATTGTGCCTTCAGTATCTCCCTTTTGAGAAAGTCCCACCCGTCTTGAGGTCCCTTCTCTTTTAGTATTCTTGACCATGGGATCATCCCCAGTATTTCCCTGAGTTTATTGAAATCAGCTCTCCTAAAGTCAAGAATGCGTGTCTGACTATGCCTGGCTTCTCCTTTCCATTGTATAACAAACTCCAGGAGAACATGATCACTCTCACCTAAGGATCCCACCACTTGCATCCCATTAACCAGGTTGTCTCTGTTGGTTAGGATCAGATCTAAAATAGCTGACCCCCTTGTTGCCTCTTCCACCTTTTGGACCATGAAATTGTCTTCCAGGCATGTAAGGAATTTGCTAGACCTTGTAGTTTTGGCTGAGTTAGATTGCCAGCAAATATCAGGATAGTTGAAGTCACCCATCACTACTACATCTCTCCTTTCTGCATGTATGTTCATCTGTTCTAGAAAGGCAACATCCAATTCCTCCGTCTGATTTGGGGGTCTGTAGTAGAGTCCCACAATAACATCCCTGTTGTTTCCCTCCCCTTTAATTTTTATCCAGATGCTCTCCACCTGGCTTCCAGTATTGATGTCATGGATCACTTCACTGGTGTAAATATCCCTGACATATAATGCTATTCCTCCTCCTTTCCTGTTTGGCCTGTTTCTCCTATAAAGGTTATACCCCTCTATTCCTACATTCCAATCATGAGACTCGTCCCACCAGGTTTCAGTAACACCTATTATATCATATTTGTTTTGTAGTGCAAGGAGTTCAAGTTCATCTTGCTTATTTCCCATGCTCTGTGCATTCGTGTAGAGACATCTGAGACCATGTGTTCCCTTTACTTTCTCCCTGTGCAAGTTTTTTTGCCTCCCACTGTTGGGTCCTTGCGCTGTTTGCCTTGTTCCCTCTATGACAGTTTGACTATTTTCTCCAGCCCTTTTGCCTTCCAGAATACTGTCTCCCTCCCCCATTTGACTCAGTTTAAAGCCCTCCTGATCAAATTCTTGAGACTGTTGGCAAAAATGTTTCTTCCAACTGTTGTAAGATGCACCCCATCTCTTGCCAGAAGTCCCCCCGCATGGAAGCACAGTCCATGATCCAAGAATCCAATTTGTTCTCGGCGACACCATCTACGGAGCCAGTTGTTTACGTCGGCTATTTTCCTCTCCCTTCTTGGACCATGTCCTTCAACTGGCAGAAGAGACGAGATGACCACCTGTGCGTTCATTTCTTTCAGCTTCCTCCCCAGGGCCTCATAATCTCTTCTGATCTTGGGAAAGCTGTGCCTTGCAGTATCATTGGTTCCCACGTGGACCAAAAGGAAGGGGTAATGATCCGTAGGCTTGACGAGTCTTGTCAGCCTCTCGGTCACATCACAGATCTTTGCCCCAGGGAGACAACACACCTCCCGAGTCATCTTGTCAGGCCCACATACCACTGCTTCTGTACCCCTCAGCAAGGAGTCCACCACCACCACCACACGCCTCCGCTGAGGCTTCTCAGCTGCTGTTCCTTGCGGTGGTCCTCTCAAGGTCCCCTGCTCTACCCCTGATGTCTGTCCATGCTGTTCTTCCTCGTTGTCCTTGATAAGGGAAAGGGCTTCGAATCGATTCTGTAGCTGCAAGCTGCTGGAAGAATCCCTGGATTTTCTTGTTCTGTGTGTGACATTCCTCCAGCTGTCTACTTCCTGTGTCCGTGAAGTGACCCTCTCCTCCACAGCCACTTCCTCTGTGCGGTCCCCATCCAAGACTGTTCGTTCTGTTCTGTCCAGGAAAACCTCTTGCTCACGAATCTGTTGAAGTGTAGCTACCCGTGTCTCCAGCTGCTGTACTTTCTCCTCCAAGAGGGCTACCAGCTTGCATTTGGTGCATGTGAAGTTCTCCACGTCAGTAGACAAGAATAGAAACATCGCACAAGTGTTGCAAGTGACTGCTGCAGTCCCCTCAGTGTCCAGGAAACTTGCTGTCCAGAAGCTGCTCTCCTTCTCTCTGGAAGGAAACTCAAGTTCATCTCGATGAGGAAGTTCATCTCGATGAGGAAGGCAGCCTTAAAGAACATGGCACCGGCTACACACTTTACTGTTCTGGCAAACGCAAAACTGAAAAACATCTTTCAGGAGTAGGCTTTATGATTAAAAACTCCATTGCCTCCAAACTCAACATCTTGCAAACAGGACACTCTGATTGCATTATTTCCTTAAGCCTCCCACATATTGTTCTCTTTAGTATATATGCCCCAACTATGCAAGCCAACCCTGTAGAGAAAGACAAATTCTACACAGACCTACGCCACCTCATACAAAAAGTCCCTGTAGAAGATAAAATTATTATCCTTGGTGACTTCAATGCCAGAGTGGGAAAGAATTCTGAAGCATGGAAAGGTGTCTTAGGAAAGCATGGTATGGGAAATTGCAATGATAACGGACGCCTCTTGCTAAAGTTCTGTGTAGAACAACATCTGACTATTACAAACACTATCTTTCAGCAGAAAGATAGCTTGAAGACAACCTGGATGCATCCCCGATCCAAACATTGGCACCTCATTGACTATGTTCTAGTCCGCCAGAGAAACATTTGCGATGCCCAGTGCAGAATGCCAAACAGATCATCACTTCGTCAGATGTAAACTAAATCTTCATCTTAAATTCAAACCTAAGAGGGGTGGCATCTTAAAGAAGAGACTCCAAATCAACAATCTTCAACAAGCTACCATGAGAGACAACTTCCACGCAAACCTGCGAACAAAATTTGAAGACTACCCTACAGATCCTTCTACAGTGCTTTGGCAACATATCAAAAACAGTATCCTCCAGTCTGTGGAAGAATCCCTCAGGTTCTCCCACAAGAAAAATCAAGACTGGTTTGATGAAAACAACCAAGAGATCCAGGAGCTGTTGGCAAAGAAGAGAACTGCTCACCAGGTATACCTCGCCCAGCCAACTTGCCATGTAAGAAAAGCAGCTTTCCGTCTCACATGTAGTAAACTTCAACAAAAACTCCAAGACATGCAGAACAAGTGGTGGATCAATATAGCAGAAAAGACACAACACTGTACAGATCTGGGTGATCTTAGGGGATTTTATGAAGCGCTTAAGGCAGTGTTTGGACCTACTTATCAGGTCCAAACCTCCTTATATAGTACAGATGGTCAAACATTAATTACTGATAAAGCCTCCATCCTGAATCGATGGGCTGAACACTTTCAAAGTCTCTTTAGTGCCAGCCAAGTAGTCCAAGGCTCAGGTATCCAACAAGGCTCAGCTATCCAGTTTCTTGCCAGGGAGAAGAAGGAGAGCAGCTTCTGGGGAGCCATTTTGAGTGGAGGCTTTCCAGGCCAGTTTCTTGCCAGGGAGAAGGAGAGCAGCTTCTGGGCAGCCATTTTGAGTGGGTGAGTTTGAATTTTTTTAAACTGTTAGGAGAGTGGGCTTGTTGCTGAGGGGGTGGAGCTTCTGTGAGTTTGAATTTTAAAAAAACTGTTGGGAGAGTGTGTTTGTTGCTGAGGTGGTGGATCTTCTACGGGTCTGATTTTTTAAAAAACTGTTGGGAGAGTGTGCTTGTTGCTGAGGGGGTGGAGCTTCTGTGAGTCACATCTGTGAGTCACTAGGGGGTAGGGCTGGGAGCCTAGCTCTATATAACTCCTTGCAGAGGCACAAGCCTAACGGCACACAAATTTGGGCAACCAAGCAAAAATACAGAATACTTAAAAGCACAGCATAGAGTTCTCAGCATTAACTAAGAGTTCTTAGATTACCTAAAACCTCTCACCATGGACACTGAAGGGACCGCTGCAGTCACCTGCAACACTTGTGGGATCTTTGTCTTCTTGTCTACAGATGTGGGGAACTTCACATGCACCAAGTGCAAGTTGGTAGCCCTCTTGGAGGGGAAAGTCCAGCAGCTGGAGACACGGGTAGCTACACTTCAACATATTCGTGAGCAAGAGGTTTTCCTGGACCGAACAGAATGAACAGTCTTAGATGGGGACCACACAGGAGAAGAGGCTGGGGAACAGAGGGTCACTTCACAGACACGGGAGGTAGACAGCTGGAGGAATGTCACACACAGAACAAGAAAATCCAGGGATTATTCGAGCAGCTTGCGCTACAGAATCAATTCAAAGCCCTCTCCCTTGTCAAGGACAATGAGGAAGAACAGCATGGACAGACTTCAGGGGCAGAGCAGGGGACCTTGAGAGTACCACTGCAAGGAACAGCAGCTGCTAAGCCTTGGTGGAGGCGTGTGGTGGTGGTGGGGGACTCCTTACTGAGGGGTACAGAAGCAGTGGTTTGTGGGCTTGACAAGATGTCTCGGGAGGTGTGTTGTCTCCTCCTGGGGCAAAGATCCATGATGTGACAGAGAGGCTGACAAGACTGGTCAAGCCTACGGATCATTACCTCTTCCTTTTGGGCTATGTGGGAACCAATGATACTGCAAGGCACAGCTTTCCAAATATCAGAAGAGATTAGGAAGCTCTGGGGAGGAAGCTGAAAGACATGGATGCACAGGTTGTCATCTCGTCTCTTCTTCCAGTTGAAGGGCATGGTCCAGGAAGGGATAGGAAAATAGCCGACGTAAACAACTGGCTCCGTAGATGGTGTCACCAAGAAGGATTTGGATTCTTGGATCATGGGCTACACTTCCATGAGGGGGGACTTCTGGCAAGAGATGGGGTGCATCTCACAACAGTTGGCAGAAACATTTTTGCCAACAGTCTCAAGAATTTGATCAGGAGGGCTTTAAACTGAGTCATATGGGGGAGGGAGACAGTATTCTGGAAGGCAAAAGGGCTGGAGAAAATAGTCAAACTGTCATAGAGGGAACAAGGCAAACAGCGCAAGGGCCCAACAGTGGGAGGCAAAAAAACCTTGCACAGGCAGCAAGTAAAGGGAACACATGGTCTTAGATGTCTCTACACGAATGCACAGAGCATGGGAAATAAGCAAGATGAACTTTAACTCCTAGCTCAACAAAGCAAATATGATATAATAGGCATTACTGAAACCTGGTGGGATGAGTCTCATGATTGGAATGTAGGAATAGAGGGTATAACCTTTATAAGAGAAACAGGCCAAACAGGAAAGGAGGAGGAATAGCATTATATGTCAGGGATATTTATACCAGTGAAGAGATCCATGACATCAATACTGGAAGCCAGGTGGAGAGCATCTGGATAAAAATTAAAGGGGAGGAAAACAACAGAGATTTTATTGTGGGACTCTACTACAGACCTCCAAGTCAGACAGAGGAATTGGATGATGCCTTTCTAGAACAGATAATCACACATGCAGAAAGGAGAGATGTAGTAGTGATGGGTGACTTCAACTATCCTGATATTTGCTGGAAATCTAACTCAACCGAAACTTCAAGGTCTAGCAACTTCCTTACTTGCCTGGAAGATAATTTCATTGTCCAAAAGGTGGAAGAGGCAACAAGGGGGTCAGCTATTTTAGATCTGATCCTAGCCAACAGGGATGACCTGGTTAATGGGATGCAAGTGGTGGGATCCTTAGGTGAGAGTGATCATGTTCTCCTGGAGTTTGTTATACAATGGAAAGGAGAAGCCAGGCATAGTCAGACACGCATTCTTGACTTTAGGAGAGTTGATTTCAATAAACTCAGGGAAATACTGGGGGTGATCCCATGATCAGGAATACTACAAGAGAAGAGACCTCAAGATGGATGGGATTTTCTCAAAAGGGAGATACTGAAGGCACAATTTCAAACAGTACCTTTGAGGAAGAAAAATGGGAGGTGTCTCAAGAAACCAGGATGGATGACTAAAGAAATTTCAACGGAGCTAAGTTTTAAACGGAACATGTATAGGAAATGGAAAAAAGGGGAAATCACCAAAGAAGAATTCAAACAGATAGCGAATACGTGTAGGAGTAAAGTCAGAAAAGCTAAAGCGCAGAATGACATCAGGCTCACTAGAGAGGTTAAGAACAATAAAAAGGGGGTTTTTTGGGTATGTCCGCAGCAAAAGGAGGAAGAAGGAAATGGTAGGGCCACTATGTGGAGAAGATGGCAAAATGCTAACAGGGAAGAGAAAAGGCAGAATTACTCAACACCTTCTTTGCCTCAGTGTTTTCAGAAAAGTAAAAGGATGATCAACCTGAGGATAGTGGAACAGAGGACACAATAGGGGAAATCCAGCACAGAATAAGTAAAGAGGTAGTACAGGAATACCTTCTTAATCTAAATGAATTTAAATGTCCAGGACCAGATGAACTACATCCAAGAGTATTAAAAGAGCTGGCAAATGTAATCTCAGAGCCACTGGCAATAATATTTGAGAACTCCCGGAGAACAGGAGAAGTCCCAGCAGACTGGAGGAGGGCAAACGTTGTCTCCATCTTCAAAAAGGGGAAAAAAGAGGATCCCAACAATTGTCGTCCAGTTAGTCTGACATCAATACCATGGAAGATTCTAGAGCAGATCATTAAACAGAGAGTCTGTGAACATTTAGAAGGCAATGCCATAATCACAAAAAATCCACATGGGTTTCAGAGAAAAAAGTCATGCCAGACTAATCTGATCTCTTTTTTTTTTTTTTTTTTTGATAAAGTTACCAGCTTGATAGATGAAGGGAACGCTGTGGATATTGCATACCTTGATTTCAGTAAGGCCTTTGACAAGGTTCCCCATGACATTCTTGCAAACAAGCTTGTAAAATGTGGGCTAGACAAGTTAACTGCTCAATGGATTTGTAATTGGTTGACCGCCCGAACCCAAAGGGTGCTCTCCAGTGGCTGGTCTTTGTCTTGGAAAGATGTGATCAATGGGGTTCCACAGGGTTCTGTCCTGGGCCCAGTGCTATTCAACATCTTTATCAATGACTTGGATGACATAATTAGGGGCATACTTATCAAATTTGCAGATGACACCAAAATTAGGAGGAGTAGCTAATACCCTAGAGGACAGGATCAAAATTCAAAATGACCTGGATAGACTGGCGAGCTGGGCCAAAGCTAACAAAATGAAATTCAATATGGAGAAAGGTAAGGAACTGCACTTAAGGCAGAAAAACAAAAAGCATAGATATAGGAGGGGGGAGACCTGGCTGAATGAGACTACGTGCAAAAGAAATCTAGGAGTCCTAGTAGGCCACAAGTTGAATATGAGTCATCAATGTGATGTGGCAGCTAAAAAGGCCAATGCAATTTTAGGCTGCATCAATAGAAGTATAGTGTCTAGATCAAGGGAAGTAATAGTGCCACTCTATTCTGCCTTGGTCAAGCCTCATCTAGAATACTGTGTCCAGTTCTGGGCACCACAATTCAAAAAGGAAATTGACAAATTGGAGCGTGTCCAGAGAAGGGCGACTAAAATGGTGACAGATCTGGAAACCATGCCTTATGAGGAAAGACTTAGGGAGCTGGGTATGTTCAGCCTGGAAAAAAGACAGTTAAGGGGTGATATGATAGCCCTGTTTAAGTATTTGAAGGGGTGTCATATTGAGGATGGAGCAAGCTTGTTTTCTGCTGCTCCAGAGACTAGAACACGGAAGAATGGATGCAAGCTCCAGGAACAGAGATTCCACTCAACATTAGGAGGAACTTTTTGTCAGTAAGAGCTGTTTGGAAGTGGAACACACTCCCTCGGAGTGTGGTGGGGTCTCCTTCCTTGGAGGTCTTTAAACAGAGGCTGGGTGGCCATCTGTCAGGGATGCTTTGATTGTGTATTCCTGCGTGGCAGGGGGTTGGACTGGATGGCCCTCGTGGTCTCTTCCAATTCTACAATTCTATGATTCTATAATATGATACAAAAACCGATGAAAAATGAATTAGACATAGCTCCCATTTTGGAAGAGACCCTTAAGGACATACAGCAGATGAAAAACGGCAAGGCAGCTGGGATTGATGGAATCCCACCTGAAGTTTGGAAACATGGAGGTCATGTACTCCACGATAAATTCCACTAACTCCTTGTGAATTGCTGGATAAAAGGGGAACTGCCATCAGATCTCCAAGATGCACTCATCATCACCCTGTACAAGAAAAAAGGAGCAAAATCCAATTGCGCAAACTGCCGAGGCATAACACTGCTTTCTATTGCTGGAAAAATCCTTGCAAGGATACTCCTGAACAGATTAGTTCCTGCTATTGCAGAAGAACTTCTTCCTGAAAGCCAATGTGGCTTCAGAGCCAATAGGAGTACTACAGATATGGTATTTGCCCTTAGACAACTGTGAAAGAAATGTAGAGAGCAGAACAAGGGTCTCTATGTAACATTTGTCAACCTCACCAAAGCCTTCGACACTGTGAGTAGAAAAGGTCTGTGGCAGATCCTGGAAAGACTAGGATGTCCCCCCAAATTCCTTAAAATGATTATTTTGCTACACAAGGGCCAGCACGGTCAAGTCAGATATGGCGATGCTCTTTCAGAGCCCTTTCTAATAACTAATGGAGTGAAGCAAGGTTGTGCTCTTGCTCCAACTTTATTTACAATCTTCTTCAGCATGATGCTCCAAAGGGCTACGGCAGAGCTTGAAGAAGAAGACGGAATCTATATACATTACCATACTGATGGTAGCTTGTTTAACTTAAGCTGCCTCACATCGGGAGGCATGGAGACTCACTATCCACAATGCTGCAGCCTTATTTGAGAACTCACTCCAAACAAGTCTTGAAGAGAAACGACAACGCAGAAAGAATCACAACCCGGAAACATCACCCAAGGAGACCTTCTGCTGTGCTTTCTGCAACCAGACTTGTTTATCTCAGATTGGCCTTTTTAGTCATCAGCGCGCTTGCAGAAAGTGCAGGATGAGTCCTTCCTGAATCTTCGTTTGCAAAGAAAAGCCAGAGGGAGAGAGACCATGTTTGGTTATACAGCTCGACTGCTGTATCCACAGATTCAGTTTCCAGTTTCACCTATCCACATTTGGGGAAAAAAATGTTTTCTGTAAGTATTTCTAGGTTCTCCAATGTGATTCCATGGTCACCTTCCAGCATTCATCTCAGAAAATAATAGGATTCCCTATTATCCATGGTTTCAGGTATCCACAGGGGGTGTCTTGGAACATATTTCCCATAGATACAGGGGTCGACCTGTATATTTGTTATCTATATCATTTTAAAAATTGTTTATGGTTGGTATTGTTAAATCCAAGCTCAGGCAGTTATTTTAAAAAGTAATTAGTTACAGATATAGTGCAAAGGTAGAGTGGTTAGTTATCATTATGTTCTGGGTGTGTGTTTTTAAAAAAATAGAATTTTCTTATTTTTCTCAAATCTAATTGAAATAAAGGAAGTATGTGAATGTTTGGTTACTTAAACAATGCAATGCTACAAGCTACTGACCTGAACATGAAGAACAGCAGAAGGGAGCTCTTGAAACATGAAATGCTTTTTCCTCTCCATTTAGTGAGACCACACCACCATAACTCTCGGAGTAAAAGAAACACTCCAATTACTTTGCTTCTCATAAAGTTACAGTCAAAGTCTAGTTTGGCTGCACTTTCATTATTGGAAAAGGAACTCATTACAAATAAGTCATTATTTTCAAACAATTCCTTCCAAGCTCTGTGTTAAATAAGATGGAATGTAGAATCTGAAGGGCCAAAGTGACAACCACGGAGACTGCAGGAGCAATCGTTGTAGCAGGCAATGGGTCAGAACTACTTTATATTTAATCAGGGAGAGTTTGAAGGGATGCCGGGAGGAATGGGTAAATGGCATGAGAATCAGCTGTTTTCTCTACATGTGGGATGAGACATGAAAGGATAAGCTTGGGAAATGCCAGCAGGGAACCCAGTCATTTTTCAACTTAAGGAATGTTGGTATCTGAAGATTTGCTATCTTTTTTTGCAAATGCCAGATTTCCCACATAAGTCAAAGACCGTTTTCTTACAGTATGCAACTGTCATAAACAAAATTACTTTTGGTGCTCTGAATCCCAGAGCTTTAGTCTACTTTGACTGAGTTATGAATGACTTCAGCAAATTCCATTATAGAACCATTCTTCTTGCAAGTGACTTGCCAGGTTCTAATATGCCCATATTTGGCCCATGTTCTGGTGACCTCCAGACTGAATTTTTTAATTGCAAGTAGTACTCATTTGCCTGTGGCTTCTTCAGAAGGTACAAAATAATTGTTGACTGGTCCAGGCAACTGTGTTTGGACTGTATCCATCCTGTGCCCTTTGTGTCTGGGTATTCATAGGCAAGGAATACTCACAGGTGGTTTTGCCTGTCCCTTCCTCTGAACTATAGCCTACAGCACCTGGCATTCACTGGTGTGTTAAGGTGATGGGATATACAATCTCTGGAAATCTATACTGTAAAGAGTTGGCATGGTATGGTATGCTACAGCCTGCAGAGACCAGCAATGAGTAGGCTAATGCAGCTGGTGAGCATATCTAGATTATGCCTGGGAGACCGGCGTGGGAAGGAAACGAAGGCTAGCGTCTTAGTTACATGGGAAAATGTATGTGAGAACCATCAACTGCATAACCTGTGACTGTACTGTATCTGTACTGTATAACTGGATCACCCCACAAACTGTCCCTGCACTTGACTTCGATTTTGCTCTCAGACTCTGTGCTTTCAGTCTGGGCTATACAGTGACAGGATTGCACTGTACATTGTGCTGTGTTATGTAGTTTGTTTGCTAGGAGTCTCAGATTCACTGTAAATATTTCTACAATATGCTTTAGTAAAGAGGAATAGTTTAGACACACAGCTGTGTCTGTGTGCTCATTTCTTCGCCTGATGATTGCAACTCTGCTACAACAACTTTTGCTGCCTGGTCCTCTTGATATGCTCAGAGATACCAGTGCAGCACTGTGACATGGAGGTCTCCCATCCAAGTAATAACCAGGGCTGACCCTGCTTAGCTTCCAAGATCAGACAGGATTTGGTGCCTTTAAAGTATTTAGGCCCACCCTGTGTCCTTCATATGAGCTGTAATCTGATTTTCAACTATCAACTTATTAACTTTCTAATGCTTGAACAACAAAGCACTTTCTTTTCTCATATTCAGCCTTTGAAATATTGGTCTAGTGGAGGGCTGGGCCAGTATGATCTAGTGGCTTAAGTGTTGAACTAGGCTCTGGAAGACCAGTGTTCAAATCTTCTCTCAACCAGGGAAATCCACTGGAGACTTTTTCAGACGCCCTAAAACCCGTCAGAGGAGGGCGGGAGAGGTATGCGGCTATCCCACAGCAGGGGGTCAGTTTTGGACAAAGCCACCCCCCTCCCGTCATTGTCCGTGTTACTTCCGTGTTTGATCTATTGCAAACGTGCCACTTTTTACTCACAAAAAACTTCTGTGAGTAAAAAATGGCGCCTTTGCAATAGATTGAAAACAGAAGTAACATGGATGACGACAGGAGGGGGACGGTGTCATCCAAAACGGACCCCCTGCCATGGAATAGCCACATACCTCTCCCGCCCTCCCCTGATGGGTTTTAGAGCATCTGAAAAAGTCCTGGGTGGGCTTGGGCAAGCCACACTCTTTTAGCAGTCCTTTGAAGTCTCCTGGGAGGGCAATGCAGCTCCCTAACCTCTATTGGGTGTCAAGAAATCAAGGTCAGTTTCCCTGTGCTTTCCAAGGACATTATCAGACAGACCAAATATGGTGTCATAACGACACCAAATAAACGTGAAAGGGTGCACATACCAGACGACATCACCCTTTTACATTTATGCACTGGCCAAAACCCACCGTATTTTATTGATGTCTTAAGCCATCAATAGATCTCCCCTAGTGCATTTGTGCCAGCATTGATGGTGTTTGAATCATGCACCATTGTATTCATGTGACTGAAGCATCAATCGCCAGTTTGGTGAGAACACTTCCAGGTGAGATTGAAACATCCAAGTAGGTAACATACTTTTTATGATCCTCCTGGGTTTACTTGTAAGTTTTTTAGTGTGTTTCTGTGCTTTCTTTTACTTTTTGAGTGTTATTTGTATGTGTTTTTGAATTTCCCACGTTATGTATTCTCGTGCGAATATGCGGGAGTTTGAATGAGGAAGTGAATGGCACTCTGTTCATTCCTCCATCATTGCCAGGGAAGCCTTTTGCCAGGATTAGAGGTAAGTGTGGCATGGGGAGTTCTTCTGCTGGCATAAAAATGACAGAAGTTATGGGGATATATGTTTCATTTCCCCTACTCTTTCTCCCTTTAAAACTGTTTTTAATATGACTTACGGTGTATTGTATTATTTTTATATATAATTGCCCAAGGGCAAAAATCTGATTGATTTAATGGCCCTGGACTGCACCTTTCTATTAACGCAAACACATTTTCTTTCTCAGTTGGCTGTCAACTTTTGGTGAGATCTATTTGTCACCCACTGCACCATTTTGAGTTTGAGAATGGTGAGTTTCTTTACCGGTCTTCATGTCTAAAAATAAAACTCATACATCAGTTTAATTAGGAAAACCTAATTCTCTGCTGTGCCGAAACAAAAGATGGTACAGTACTGTAAATACCCTTGCTAAAGGGAATGCACAAAATCTTACATAAGATATAGCAGAACGCCATGCATGATGACTCAGAGGTAAGATCCACTATGTTCAAGGTGACTTGTTCCCAGGTAAGTGAGCACAGAATTGCACCCATGTTGCCTATAAAAATGTGCTCTGACAGGGAGCACATTTTTTCCTGATCAAATGCTTATGGAATCTTAGAATGATTTGGAAAGATCAGAAGTGAGGGACCTGTGTCCCTCCATATTTTGCTGGACTGTAGCTACCATTATCAGTAACCATTGGCCATGCTTGCTGAAGCTGATAGAGGAGTCCCCCCGCCCCCCGACTCCCAGGGTCACATTTTACATCAGCCTTCCCCAACCAGAACCCTAAAAAAGTTTGGGACTTCAGTTCTGATCAGTCCCAATCAGCAGGAGCAGTGTTCAGTAATGTTGGGAGATGTAGATCCAAAGACATCAGGAAGGGATGTCTGTTTTGGATAGTAAGCTGCTTGAGGCAGGGGCCTCATCTACTATAACAAGCACCATGCACATTAATGGTGCTATATACATGAACAATTCAATAAATTATTGGCCTAACTTGTGCCTTGGTTCTTAAGAGTGGAGGATCCAGGAAGTTATCGGGCTAGTTACCTTACTGGCTACTGGTGGATAAAGTGATGGAACACATTATTAAACTTGTGAAGCATATAAAAAAGGGGTGTGAACCCTGTGGCCTTCCATATATCATTGGACTATAGTTCCCATCATCCTGGATCATTAGCCATGCTGGCTGCCTCTGATGGAAGTTTGAGTCTGACAATGGCCAGGGGTGGGAGGAGCAGTTTCTTCTCCCTGATGAAGGGACAATGCATTTTTTCCAAAGCTTTTTAAAAAGCACTAAAGACGGATCTCTTTCGGCAGGCCTTTCCTGATTAGATCCCGGCCTCAGGAACTCAGTCTCCTGGCTTTTTAAAAATTATGTATATATTTGTTTTTAATGTGTTTTTTAGTTAGAAGGTTTTAATCTTATTGTGTTTAATGTCTTTTTATGGGGGAGTGTGGGGGTGGGTGGTGTTTTTAGTCATTATTATAATGTTTTAATTGTTGGAAGCCACCCCGATTGTTTTTAGCAGAGGGGTGGGGTATAAATAAATTTTATTATTATTATTATTATTATTATTATTAGGAAAGTTATTAACCAGGGAGCCCTGGTGGCACAGTGGTTAAATGCTCGTACTGCAGCCACAATGTTGTGAGTTCACTCCTGCAGGGCTCCAAGGTCCACTCAGCCTTCCATCCTTTCGTAGGTTGGTAAAATGAGTACCCGGCTTGTGGAGGCAATTAGCTAACACACATTGGAAACCGCTTAGAGAGTGCCTAGCGCCCTATAAAGTGCTGCAGATGTGTAAGTGCTATTGCTTAACAATTTGTATGCCATTCTGAGAGCCTTTGTGGCTGAAGAGCGGGGTATAAATACCTAAATAAATAAATATTTTTTGGATTGCAACCCCCAGAGTCTCTGAGGCAGCATGGAGCTAGAGTTCAAAAACAGTAAATTTCCCAAGCTCTGCTTACTTTCCATAGGAGTCCCAAAGGCCAAAGCTTCCTGCAGTGAGAAGTAGGTGAAATTCTATTGTGCTCTGTCTCTGTAGCAGTCAATAGAGTTATTAACACCAATTTATCTCCTAGGTTTATGTAAGGAGAGATGAATTTGGCTGAGAGTTGGCACTGGCAGGCTGCACTGAGTATTTACTACCATCTCCCTCCCTGCTGTGTAGAAAAATCTGGCAGAAGCTCAAGATTCTTTACAAGGGAGATGTCCTCACCTTGCAGTACAAAAGGATTTAGTAATCCCTTCTACTGTCTGTTTCCAGAAAAACAAAATTCATAATAGTTATTAAGCAGGACAAGGGCAAGATATAGGGTTGCCCTGTTACCTACCCTGACAGCTCCCATCTTGAAATATCACACAATTGGCAATATTTAATAATTTGGGTTGCTGTGACCTTCCACATGGTTGGTAGGTAAACCAGGGCCTCCCAGATACCAAGGCTGGAGTCATGTACAACCTAGGGAGGGGCCTTTGGAAATTCTTCAAACAGGTCATACCCAGGTCAGAGTTAACATCTGGAGATGAGTCCTTAACTAAACCACTCAAGGACAGCACAGTCCTCAATGGTTGCAAAATGTGTTTTTCCTCCTCTACTCTCCCCAACAATAGAAGTTGTCAGCTCTTATTCAAGTCCAGATGTTAACATCCATTAACTCTTCTGCAGAACCCTTTGTCTAGTCCTGGGAAACTGTGGGAGACATTGGATTCCACTCTAAATCCCATCCTTTTAGGGGAATTATCACATATAAATATCACCCTAAAACTCCACCAAAATGTCCACAGTTTCTCCTCCTATATCCATGCTGCTGGTTTGCTGTGAGACCCTCAGAATACATCTCTGAGAATCTTCTGCTGCATGAATCTCTGCTCCTCTGACAGGTATTGTATCACCCAAGAACCCCATACTCTATTCCTTTATCCAAATGCTTCCTACTATCTACTAGTCTTGTGTGATTGCTTGAAACCTGAGTGTTTGCATGAATGCTGTTCCTGTTAATTTCCAATAAAGACTATTTAACTGTACATTCTGGCTTGGAGTCTCCTCCGTTACTACTGGCATACACAGGTCAAAAGATCCTGCAGTTACCCCAGCCTCTCGCTGCCATTTTGAGCTAATTAAATATTTCCCATATTAAGATTCAGACACTAGTGGGATCCTCGTGGACCCCATGCAATTCAGGTAACAGCCCATTCAAGATCATCCCAGGCCCTGAGATTTCTGGGTCATAACCTGAGACCTAGGACTTTATCAGACCAGGCAAATAAGGCATCATAAGGTTGCCTAATGATCACGAAAGGGCAAACACACCAGAAAATGACCTCCTTCCTTGATCATATAATGTAAATGAGGCATACTTTCTTATTAACAGGCCAAGCTGTCAATAGGTCTCCTTATCTGCTTTTGTGCCAGCACTGCCAGAATTTAAATCCTCACACCATTGTGCTTATGTGAATACAGCATTAATGGGCAAACACTTCTGGTTGAGATCATGACAGCCAGGTAGGGGATGCTATTTTTTATGACACCCCCCCCCCAGTGTACTTGAGACTTTTAAAGTGTGTTTTTGTGCTTGTGTGAACTTTTTGTGTCTTTATTTTCCTTTAATATTTGAATTTCCCATGCTAGCGTCTTCTTGCGAGAATCAGTGAGATCTCAACCCCGGAAGTAAATGGAGCTCCATTTGTGCTCCGTTAGTACCGGGGAAGCTTTATTGACACTTGCAAAGGTAGGTCTGGTGGAGGGGGGTTCTTTTGCCAGCATAAAATGCCACAATTTATGCTGGCAAAAGAACATTACTGGGAGGTAGTCTGATAAAGTCCCTAGGGATGGCCCCTGGTGATGTCATGCATCAAGTAGTAACCAGAGCTACTCACAGCTTGTCATTCAAATACCCATAGAGAGAGACAGAAGGTATTTTCCTGGTTGGAAACTGAGTGTATTTGTTAATTGAAACACTTGATTTACTTTTGCAAAGTGCAACAAGCTAAACAGCCACTTAGAACAGCTCTCTGCCTGTCCAGAGGTTTGCCTGCACCCTTGTGTCTTGCCTGCAGCTGACTCCATGAAAACTGGAGAATTTAAACCCTCACCTATCAACCAGAAGTGACCTACCAAAACTGAGGACGCCAGGCAGGGCCCTGAGATTTGGCAACCTTACAAGGCTGCCTGAGGAAAAAGACAAGGTGGTGGCCCGTCCTCCATCACATATGTAGAAGCCAGCCCATTCAGTCATACTTTGTACTAGCCATGGGAGAGGCTGTTCCAGCACATCTGAGAGCAGAGGTCAGTTTAGGGCAGGGGTGGGGAAAGTATGGCCCGAAGGGACACTTTTGTGGCCCCAGAGGTAAAGAAAATGCTCCAAAATGCCCACCAAAATGGCCTCTGGGTGGTGTGGGGGACATTGCCACCAGCTTTGGAATGCCCCCCCCCCCGAACAAACATAAAAATCCAAATTTTTCAACACTTTTTGGGGCCCCAGATGGTCTTTAAGAGGCATAGGGGACATTTCTATCATTTTGTGGAGGGGGACTGGACCAATATAGACCCTAGAAGACCCATTTTGAAATAGGAAATGAACAGGAAGTGACTTCTGCTCACATTCTGTTGTTAAAAAAGGCCTCTCCTGGACCTAAAATGGCCTAAGAAGGTAAAAAAAAAAAAAAACATGGCAGAAATGCCCCAGTTTGGGGCCTTTCTGAATTTTTGTGGAGTTGGGGGTGGTGTGGGATGGTGGCCCTCCAAGGTCTACTGAGGTACAAATGCAGTCCCCTAGTCTTTCACAGTTGCCCACTTCTGGTTTAGGGAACCTGGACAGGCTGTGTGATGTACACATGTACATGTGCAGGTCTGTCCTCCAACAGTGAGGATGGCCCAAGGTTTCTCAAGGAATAACCAGGCTGTACTTGCTGCTGCTGTCTCCCAGCATGTGCCATTCGAGGTGGTTGTCTCACTCTGCCTGATGGTAGGGCCACCCTTTGGAGAAATACAGAGTCTCATTCAGCTATTTTGAGTGATGTTATTCTATCATAGCAAAGAGAACAAAAATTTGTGGCCTGTTAAGGACTAAGCCAAAACTTTCATGAAGTAGAGCAGTGGTTCTTAACCTGTGGTCTGGACACCCCAGGGGTCCACAAAGGCTTGAAGGCTGGCTGGCTTGGCCTGTGCATTGCCATTCAATCCACTTCAGCCACAAACTTGTAGGAAGAAGCAGAAGAAAGGTCTTCCTTCCCCCTCCAGTGCCTCTCAGGGAAGGTTTAATGCATGGTGTAATTGTATTATAATTATTGTCATCATCCATGGCAACAAAAGATATTTAAAGGGAGTCCCTGGTAAAGAAAAAGTTAAGAGCCACTGAAGTAAAGCATACTCAGATGTACAAGGAATGGAGGTAGTTTTAGATACCAAATGTAGGTTTTTCAAGTTCCTACCTGGGAGGAAGCCCCGTTGGACAGTAGGACTTTTGAGTAAATATGCACAAGATTTTGAGGAGCATGCTTCAAGTCCAGCAAAGAAAAATGGCTTGCTACACTTTTTAGGGACACAAAGCTTCACAAATAAATTATTCTAGGCATTGTAGTAGGAGGTGACTGGGATTCATTGGTAAAGGGCATATCAATTGTGTAGGCTTTTCAACAGCCATTGTTGATATTCACCTTGTTGTAGCAATGACAGTAACTCCTATACAGAACACAGAATTCTCAGCCAAAATCCCAGCTTGTAAACAATTGCAGTTCCCCTCCCATCCTTACAATAAGTTGTTAAGAGCTGTCGCATTCTACAAGAAAAACAAAACGAATCAGCAAGACCAGACCTCATATGCTCCAAAAGGCAATCAGGAGTAACAGAATGTTACTTCTGGTCATCAAAATGGTAGCCACAATTATGTAGTTGCATCCCTCTCTGCTCTGGAGCATACTCATCCCTTCTTTGCAATACTTACTGGACTTCCTACAATGAAGTTCTCAATTATGCTCTTATATCCTATGTATTGTACTTATTTTTCCAGAACCCCTTTTGGGCTTAAGCCTTTTAAAATGAGTAACTGGAAGGTCTGCAGACAAAGAGAAAACAAAAACAGCCAGACTTCTGTAGGGCTTTAGAGCTCTTTTTTCTTTTCAGTTTTAACATAAATAAGCTTAGGAATGATAGTACAGGAAATGCACGCAAAATGAAATGGTGAATAAAAACATCCATTTTCCTTTTGTGTATTTACAGCAGTAGTTAATAGTTATCTAAGGACCTGGCTATACAGTAGCATAGATGTCCTTTAAGAAGTAACTATAATTCCCTGTGCTATAAAAAAAAATGGATTTGTCATTAAAAGGTTCTCCACCCACCTCTCATTATTAGCTATCATTTGGCTGCAAGGGGCTCTAGAAGCAATGGGAATCATGCAAGCCTCCAGATAATGTTGGACTGCAGTTCCCAGCATACTTCATCATTATCTATGGTGCTGAAGGCTGCTGGGAGTTGCAAAAAGAAAGGATGTTTCGTTATCTCACCACACGTTCACTACTGCAAAAATCCAACATGATGGTTCCAGGTGCTGCCTTGTTAGCAAGCCCTGCCCCCTGTGCATGTTTGACCAATCAGCTATCTGATTCAGGAATGCACTGCAATGTGATTTGGTTGTCCTAATGAGCAGAAGTGCACATTTCCCCTGCAGTTTTTTTTAAAAACTCAGGAAAAGCCACAAAGGCTTTCCCTGTGTAGTTTTCCCAAATTTGGTCCCCCTCCCTTCAAAAACAATGGGCCGCTGTGGGATCCCATTTGGACACATGGGATTTCCCCCGGATTCTAAAATGATTTATTTCACTGTCTAGACTGGCCCTCTGTATTACCTTTGAAACATCTTCATAAAATCTTGATACATTAGCCATCTTTCTTTCCTTGTTGTTTCTCTCCTATAAAAAGCTTCTTGTGCTGAGAACCATAAAGACGTTTTCAGACACAACCTGGGTTTATATTTATTCCACATTATCAGAAAGGAACATCTTACAAAATGATGTTTAAAATCTACATCTACATTAATCGGCATTAAAAACTACATTAACTTTGACTTTATCATACCATAAATGTACATACCACCCTAACCTCAGGTCATTCCCTTCCAACTCTAATAATCTTTTTATTTCTCAGCATCACCCACTTAATTTAAATCATTTTTTTAAAAAATACAAAAAGTAAATTAGTAGTTCAGGGACCATGACGGTATTCTTGCTATGGAACACTTCAATGCAAAATGATTAGATAAAAAGGGGAAGGAAACAAGGTTGATTAGAGGCTGTGGGCATGTGTGCTGTGACATCTGTTTATATCTTGCCTATGTGGTGCTGGAAACGTGTGTCCCTGTTGTTAGTGTTGGAAATGAAACAGCACTCAGCACTTAAGGAGACAACAGCAGTGATAGGTAGTTTTTCAGTGATCCAAAGTCTCCTCTTCTCCTATCAGGGGTAGCCATGATGGCCATGCAGCAATTTTGTTGGACCTTAGTTTTGTGTTAAATTAGCATCTTTATAGAGCTTTCCTATCCTTAATGGTATTCTTGCCATAAAGCCTTAGTTTGTTTCTTTATTCACTAGTGTCTTTGCTCTCTAATTAGAATTGTTAGCTGCTACACAAATGCACTCTCCATCAGGGAGTTCACTGGCTCCTTCCACATGTAAGCATGCAATATGGATGGTGTCAGCAACATAATCTCTGACTGATAGGCACTGGTAGAATTTCCTGCACTGTTACTGTTTTGTTTGTTTCTTCTTTTTTTTTGTATGGGTTTTTAAAAACCTTCATTTAGAATACTGAATGCACAATATACATCAGATGTAAATACTACATAGAAAAATTGTCATTCGTTTCAAGAGCAATAAGCATGATATTGTGTCCTAAAATGTCTGTCTGAATCGGAGGTTTCTACAAGAAATGTTTATTTGCACAATGAGAAATAAAAGAATAGTATTTTTGCTGTTCCTTTCAAATTATGTGTAAGCTTCTTGGCAAGGGCTATTGTCCAGATACTGATCACCCGTTTTTGAAGGTGAGCCCCTTAAGAATTTTCCAGTTTGTGCACTCTCTTGCTGTGTAGCCACTAACAACATTGAAGTCAGACCTCTATGACACAAATTTGCATTGTCACCTTGAAACAAGATGTTTCCTTCTCCCATTCCTTGGCCGAACATAGAATGGATATGGGGAGCATTCCATTGGCAAAGCAGCAAAATATCTTTAACCCTGGCATAATGTGACTATAGCCAGCTCCCAGGCCACATGCTGCCCCTTGATCTCACTTTTGTTACCCCTTAAGCACCCCAGCACCCCCCCATTAAAAAAATCAATGGGGTTTTCAGGCCATAACTGCTCCAAATCCATGCAGAAGCCCACTTGAAAATACCCTCACCCACACAGCTCCCAAAACCCTGTACTATCCCTAAATATCTCAATTTCCCACTCCTGTTCCTCTCAAAATGGTAACAGAAAGTCATATGATGTCATGTCTTATCACCATTTTGAGAAGGACTGCAGAGGAAAATGGATGCATTTGGGCTTGTTTTGTGTGGGTGCAGCCCATATCGGGGACTTGAGTGGTAATTGGCCACTGTCCCTCATTCTGTTGCCCATCCCTAGTCTATAGGATTGATCTGCACTTTGTGAAAGACAAGAAAGAGAATGACAGAAATTAATATCTTCAAGGAGAGTTTAATATTCAAAAGTATTCAAGGGAGAAGGCTTAATTATTCATTGCACTGTTGGGATTCTCAAATAACAGATGGTGTTTGAACAAAGGCAGCTGTCAGGTCAAAGTTACATGTGTGGTGCCTATGTGTAGCTTGGGACTTAAAGAAAAAGATGTGTGCCTCTGTGTGTTGGATTTGAAGTAGATTCATGGGGTGTTAGCCCCTTTTCTGGGAAAGATAAAGACTGCTTCAATTAAGATTCAGTCTCCTTTAGCAGAGTTCACAAGTGGAAATGCTGAATCTCTTTGGTCTCTCTGAGACTGGCTGTGCTTCAAACTGGAAGGAGGTCTTGAGTGGAGTGCCTCAGGGTTCTGTCCAAGGACCATTACTCTTCAACATTTTTATCAATGACTTAGAAGAAGGGATGGAGGGAATCCTTATCAGGTTTGCAGATGACACAAGACGGGGAGGGGTGGCTGACACATTCGAAGATAGGGACAGAATTCAAAAGGACCATGATAAACTAGAATATTGGGCAGAAATTAATAAAATGAAGTTCAGTAGAGACAAATGCAAAGTTCTGCATTTAGGACATAAAACCCAAATGCAAAGGTATAGGATGGGGGATACATGGCTCAGTAGTACTACTGTTACCCTAAGAGGTGTGAGGGGGTGCTTTAGAGATCCACCCGTGATGCCAAAATCTATATGGGGGAATTATTAGCTCAAACAGATGCCTGTGAGAGGAGGGTAACTGCAAGACCTTTTCACCTATGTATACCAGTACTAATTGTAAAGAGCACTCCAGCTTAAAGTGAAATAAAGTATTTTTATTGGAAATAGCACAAAATGCTCTCACACGTGCAACACATGTTTCTAAGAACCATACAAGGCTATAGAGAAGTAAGGCAGAATGATAGGATAGAGGGAGAGATTCAGGAATACAGGGTAATAGGTACCACTCTTGAAGAATAGAATTTTGTGCAGCAAAGATACTCAGATAGGCATCTGAGGGTGACACAGGAAGTTCTGATCTGGGGACATGCCAAGAAGGAGTGTGGCCAGGTTTGTCCACCGTGGCACACCTTTCTATTGTCAGTGGACTAATATTTATATCCTATTTTATATCCGCAAAGGGTACTTTGGTTATAACAAAGCCTGGATGTTTTCCCACCAGATAGACAAAGGAAACTGAAATCCAACTGATTGTTTTAATGGCTGGGAGATGGAAATTGGTGGGTTTATGACAACCTTGCAAGCTTGGACAGGAGGGAATATGAGAGAGATTTCCCTAGGAGCAGATTTGGGAATGATCACTTAATTGTTTGATTGAATGAATCATTGCTAAGGCACCCAAGACTGGAAGAAAGGAGTAGCACATACCTCCTTAACTACTGTGTTTACTAAGGGGCTTCCACACAATCCTAATATGGGTTTCCTTGCCATATTATTTCTAAGACACATCCCAGGTCATTGTGACCTCCAACTAACCTCTTTGGTTTTCCCCAGCCAACTTGGCCCTGAAAAGTGTCCAATATTTCCAATTCTGAGATGTCATTGGGAGGGGGTAGTAGAGCATGCTAACACTACTTGTGACAAGGACCTTGGGATTATTGTTGATCATAAATTGATCACGAGTCAGCAGTGTGATGCAGCAGCAAAGAAGGCAAATGCTATTTTAGCCTGCATTAATAGAGGCATCATTTCCAAGTTGAGGGAGGTAATAGTCTCACTATATTCTATGTTGATCAGGCCTCATCTGGAGTACTCTGTTCAGTTCTGGGCATCTCATTTTAAGAAGGAAATAGAGAAGTTGGAGCAGGTTCAGAGAGGTGCAACAAGGATGATAAGAGGTATGGAGAACAAAACCTAGGCCTAAATACCCTAAAGGCATCAGATCTAGTCTGATCTCAGAAGCTAAGCAAGGTCAGCTCTGGTGAGTACTTGGATAGGAGACAGACGATGAATAGCAGGTGCTCTATTTCAGAGGAAAGGAATGGCAAACCACCTCTATGTATTCCTTGCCTAAGAAAATACTAACAAATTCATGGGGTTTGCAGTAAGTCTGTAATTCATAGGGTTTGCTGTAAGTCAACAGGCGTCTTGAATTTCTTGAACAAAACCTATGAGGAAAGGTTGAAGGAGGTGGGCATGTTCAGCTTGGTGAAGAGAAGACTGAGGACATGATTGCACTCTTTAAATACTTCAAGAGCTGCCACAGACTGGTGGGTGCAGTTTTGTTCTCTGCTGCCTCAGAGTGTGTAGGGCAGTGATGGGCAACCTTTTGAGCTTGGTGTGTCAAACTTCACCAAAAAACTGAGCATAACTCGGGTGGTGTGTCACTTTGAGGAAAAAACATCATCTCTGCCGGTGGAAGTGAGGGCAAAGATCCCAGCTTAACCAGAAGTCCCAGAACTAGACACTCTGTGCCAGACTTCTGTTGTTTTGGCCTACAGACCTCCAGCACACAGTGTCTAATAGGGGAGGATGAAACATTTGTGACTACACTTGTCCTTTCACACTTGCGGGTTTCACATTTGCGGTTCCACATATTCGCAGATTCCCGCTTTGGGGAGTGTGGGAGGGGGAGGAAAGTGGCAACCAGGGCTTTGGAAGGCCTAATCGCCACTTTAGGAGGGTGGGGAGTGGAGGAAAGTGGTGACTGGGGCTTTGGAAGCCCTGTTTGCCACTTTACTGAGGGTGTTGAGGTTGCGGGTGGGGGGGAGGAGGCCTACGGCCGTGTGTCATCAAAAATGGCTACGCGTGTCAGTGCTGACACGCGTGTCATAGGTTCGCCATCACTGGTGTAGGGTCTAATGGTTTTAAATTAAAACAGTAGATTTCAATTGAACATTAGAAGGAACCTCTTGACAGTAGGAGTGGTTTTGCAACGGAATCAATTGCAGAGAGAAGTGGATGTCTTCTCTGGATGTCTTCAAAAAGAGGCTGGACAGCTACCTGCTGGTGCTGCTTTAGCTGGGGATCCTGCACTGAACAGGGGGTTGGAATTTATGGCCCATGAGACCCCTCCAACTCTATGATTCTATGACTAGTTTTAGCAAAGTAAAGCAAACAGGCAGTATGAAAGTTTCAAACCTTAAAACTTTACTAATTAAATTTAAAGGTACATTCAAATGTATACACATGCAGTATTGAAGCCCCCCAGCTAACTACAGGAAAGTTTCAAGAAGAGGAGCAGCTTAGCAAAGCCTTCACTGACTATTTTGAGGGAGGAGAGACAGAGAGAGACTGTGAGAGAGGAAGAGAGGGGGGAGTCTTTTATGCACTTGCAAACACATCTGGAAGGTTCTCAGGTCACATGGTGTGGTTGCTTAGATACATTCTCACTATGGGTGACTGAGAAAATGCGGAAAGTTTTATAGGTTATGTATAGGGTAGAGGCATGTAGGAAACCCTTACTGTCTAAAACCCCATTGCTCTAATAGCAAATAGGTGAAGGGGGTTGAAGAGATTGCTTGGTTGGGAAGCATTTTCCAACAGTGTGTGTACATGCAAAATGGATACCTGTTCTGTTTAAATAATATATTCCAAGAAACATAAGGTGACCTGAAGAGATGGGCACTTATGCCTATTTATGGGAATTTTGCGGGCTCTTTGACTTCCACATCAGAAGGATCTGGATGGCAAATGGAATTCCAGGGTGCAGAAAAGTACATTGATAACATTGGGAAACTTCACCTGAATGAAAGAAACTGTGCTGCTGAACTGTGCCTTGGGGAATCCATTCCAGTTCAGAGAAACACAAAAACATTTGTGGTGGGAAAGGATTGTTTATCTGTGGAAAAGGAAATGAGCCCTGTTTTGAAGAAAAAGTGGATGTGTTAATGCAGCCCATTTACAATCAAAAGTCTTCCAATATAGCCACTACCATTGCTGTGGTTTTTGTTTGACTTTTGCAAAGGGGAAGATTTAAGAGTTTGTACAGGTTGACCCCTTTATCCACGGAGGATACGTATCAAGGTCCCCGTGGATACCTGAAACCATGGAAAATGGGGAACCTCATTAATGTCAATGAGACAAATGCCAACAGAATCTCATTGGATGACCTAGAAATGGAAAAGTGAACAGTTGTGAAGAGAGGTGACCATCCTTTCTGCAGACTGTTTTCTAGATGTGTTTTGGGTAGGACAGGCTAGAACACAGTGAAGCAGCTGCCTCAGGTCTGAAATGTTATGAAAGGGCAGCAAATTGTCAACTATTTGATTTGTTTTTATTGCATTTTTTACTACAAAGAGGCAGGAAAATGCTTGTGGAATTTTCTGCCTCATGTGCCAAAGTAACTTGGCTGGCTTTTTACTAACATGCCTTGACTTAACAGTAGATAGTTGAGGGCACCAGCTGCTGCTCTGCTTCATGCAGCAAAATTTCATGGGTTGGCCCTTATTCTGGATACATCTCAATTGGGCCATAAGCTTGAGTATGTCGTTCATTTGCTATAGTATCTTGATCACCAATATGTGGTGCCACTATTTGCTGTGCCCTTAGAATCCATGAGTTGCAACTCCTTGGGACCTTGAAGTTTGTCCTCTTTTCCCTTTAATCTTTTTCTTCTTTCAACCCTATTTGTGTGCATTTGGAGCTCAAATAAGTCTTTTGGTTTTGACTTCAAAAAAAGAGAAATTGAATCTGGTTCTGACCAAAAACTAGCTATGTAGAGAAATATTGCCAGGCTATATTGAGGCCGCAGTCTGTGAACACTTTACCTGGGAGAAAATTCCATTGAGCTTAGTGAGGTTTACTTCTGAGCAGACGTGTATAGTGTCATTCTGCAATGCAGGGCTGGAGAAGGTACAGCCCACAGGCTGTTTTTGTGGCTCCTTAGGGGCCAAAACTTAGAAGCCCAAATATTTTCTGGAAAACAATCCCCCCCATGTACCCACACAGCCCTTGAGGGTGAGGGGACAATCAGTCAACATTAGTGGCCCTTTAGGCAGATTTAGGCCTGAGAGGGACCTTTTTCCCAGTAGGAAGTGACTTCTAGGTCCTTTCCTTTTTTGGGGGGAAAAGCCTCTTCTTGCCATAAAATGGCCTAGAAGTAGGACTTCATCAGATGTAGCAAATATGGCATCATAATGATGCCTAATGATCATGAAAGGGTGCGCATACCATACAATGTCGTCATTTCATGATTGTGGCTTGTCAAAAAGCCGCTCCTTTTTATTGACAGACCAGACCGTCAATAGATCTCTGCTGGCGCTTTGTTTCTGACATTGTTGGTGTTTGAAACCTCCCACCATTGTGCTCACGGGAATACAGCATTAATTGTCAGAACACTTCTGGGTAAAATTGTGACAGCCAGATAGGAGACGCTCTTTTTATGAAACACGCCCCCCCCCCAGTGTACTTGGGACTTTTAAAGTGTGTTTCTGTACTTGCGTCTACGTTTTATGTCTTTGTCTTGCTTTAATTTTTGAATTTGCCGCACTCATGTCTTCTTGCCAGAATTGCAGAGATTTGGAACCCAGAAGTAAATGGAGCTCTGTTCGTACTCCGTTACTGCTGGGGCTGCTTTTCTGATGCTGCTAAAGTTAGGTCAGGTAGTGGGGGGGGGGTCTTTTGCCAGTATAAAAATGCCACAAAATATGCCTGTAAAAGAATTTTAATGGGGGGGGGGAATCTGATAAAGTCCATAGAGTTCCCAGAGTGGATCTGAGATGGGGCTACTATGACTTTAATCCTGAAGACATCTTGGAGCAGGACAAGGTGCCGTAAAACACCATCAAGTGGGACAAAGGTACCTGCTCTCCATTACCTTTTAAACCCCAATGTTTCAGTAGCTATTCCCTCCCAACACAACAATTGCCTTGTAGGTAGAGGCAGGAGGAGGGGGTGTTGAGGTGAGAACAGATCTGGAAAACAAAACCAAAGTTGTTTGCCCTCTTGTTGCCTTGGCATTTTGACCAGAAGCTGATCTTGCTCAGCCACACACGTCCCAGTTGTCACTGTGAAATGTTTGGGGGTATGTGGGTACTAAATATCCTAAAGGCACCAGATTCCATCTGATCTTGGAAGCTAAGCAGGGTCAGCTCTGGTTAGTACTTGGATGAGAAACTGCCAACAAATACCAGGTGTTGAAGGCTGTATTTCAGAGGAGGGAACTGGCAAAACCACCTCCAAGTATTCCTTGCCAAAGAAAACCCTATTAAATTCATGGGGTCACCAAAAGTCGATGGGCGACTTGAAGGCACACAAACACACACACACACAAATACACATGTGGTTATCAGGGTTGCCAAAGTGAAAAATGGGCAGGACTCCTGTACCTTTAATGGTTGTGTAGAAGAGGGAATTGCAACAGGTGTTGCTTGTTACCTGTTTGCATGACAAGCAATACCTGCCAAAATTCCCTTGTGTATACAGCCATTAAAGGTACAGGGGCCATTTCAGTTTTCATTCTGGCAACCCTAGATTGCACAGGCACCACACAGGGAAGTAAGTGCCTCTCATCTTGCTCATAAGCAACACAATGCCACCTCACTGGAACCTTTGCCTGGATAGGATTCCAACACCTGACTGTAAATGGGAGATTGCAGGGACCTTGAAACTGACTGATGGCTAAAGTGCGCAAAGGCTGCTCAGCTTTTTTTTCTACCAGCCCCCCCTTTCTTTTAATTTGTTCCTTTTGCTTTATGATTTTTCTTCTATGACTTAAGCTGGACCTTTCTGTAAAATAAAATAGGTGTGTGCTTTTTGAAATGGGAATTTGTGGGTTTAATGGCTTTTGAGACTTTGGTTGTTGCTTTAACCTGCTCTGTGTGGCTATTGTTTTCACTGTTCTTGCATTCCTTAAAGGTTATGTTGGGAGCTATCTATATTGAGGTGTGTGTGACTAAAGTGGAAACATTTTTTTAAAAATTAATCAAGAGCCTTTAGAGACCTGGCTAGTTTGTGCCAAAATAGACACTGTGTTATGCACCTAATGACTGATTGTACAAGTCCATTAGCCCTGTTGATTGCTTCCTGGTGATGCAAAGAATAGCCGCTGTTGCATGGACCAATACTCCATCTTCCTTCTCCTGTTATCATTGCCTTAATTCAGATTCAGGGATTTATTTCTTTTTTGCTAATTAGTTTTTTTTTTAAGTTATTGATTATATGAATAACATCACACTTCCAGTTTCAGCTCCCATGGGACCCCCTCTTGTGCAGATGGAGCATCCTTTCCTTCTGTACTGGAATAAATCTTTCCTGGCTCTCCACAGAATTAGGCCGGCCTAATCTTTTGTCTGTCAATCTTTCACCAGCAGACAATTACCATTTTATTCATGCAGGTTTTAAGCAACTGGCTGGCTGTTGAGGAAGGGCCTTTTAATTGTTAAGTGTTTCTGGAGGTACTGCCCTTTTTTGTTTAGATTTTCTCCTGATGTGTTTTAATCCCCTCCTTTTTTTGTTCTCATATGATAGCCCATTCAATGATACAACTGGCTAGAATTCTGTTGGTGACATTGGTGACCTCTTGTTACACCTCTCTATATTTTAGGTTGTTGTGGAAGGAGAAATTCAGTGCCTCCTTGTGCAGTGACCCCACCCACCCACCCACATGCACCATACAACCCGTTTGCCAGCACTGGGCACACCCTCGGTGGGGATGGCAGGACACCGTCCAGGCACCATCTACTACCATTTTACAGCTGGGAATAAGAAAGAGGCCAGGCCCAGCACAGTATCTACTCCACTGGACTACAGAGATTCATGCAAACCCTCCTACTGTCCTGATTTTGCAGGACAGTCCCTATTAATCCTCTGTTATCCTTCTTTTTCAACTGCTTTAAAATGCCCCAGTTTCTATCTCCTCTTCTCACTTCCCCCCTTTGTCCTCAGCTTCTGTCAGTTGGTGCAAACCGAGTTCAAAGTACATACGTATGTTGCACTCTCTCTCTCTCTCTCTCTCTCTCTCTCTCTCAACTCAGTGGGAAAAAGGGAGGGAAGATTATTGCCTTTCGCTGTAGGTTCAGGCAAAAGCAAACTGCTGCAGCCTTTCCTAGCTTGTGTGTTCTTACTTGTTCATAACTTCTGGTATCTTGACCACACAGAGAGCTTGTCTATACGAGCCCTCCAAAACTGCAGCGCCCTGCAGAAAAAGCAAGCCATAGCAGCTGAGACGTGTCTTAATGGTGGTTTTATCCCCAGCAGCCCCCATAAGCTTCGCATCCCAGATGACAGCTGAGGAAGGGAGGGTGAGAGAGCCCTCTTCCCCCTTCCTCGGCCCTGTGGGAGCGGCCAGGCGGACGGTGGGGAAACCGGGGAAGAGCCCTCTTCCCCATTCCTTGGTATCACGGGAGAGGGCAGGCAGGCAGGGCAGAAACCAAGGAAGGGGGAAGAGGGTGACAGAGCCCTCTTCCACCTTCCTCAGCCCCACAGGTGGATGGCAAAGAAATTGGGTGGACAGGCAGGTGGCACTGGCGGGACAGGGGGGAGGGAACCGGGGAAGGAAGAAGAGGAGGAGAGGGTCCTCCTTCCTTCTCTGCCCCTTGCAGTGGTGATGGTAGTGGTGGTGAGTGGGTTGGGGAGCTAGGAATGAGGAATGACAGCCATGCTTTCCCTTCCCCATCCCTGACCACTGGGGTGGTGGTGGTGGCTGTGGGCACTTACCTTGCTAGCAAGGCCCGCCTCCTGCACTTGTCTGGCCAATCAGGGGGTGTGCTTCCTCTCATTTGGGCAAGCAAATCAGATTGATTTGCTTGTCCTAACGAGCAGGAATGCGCCCCACCTCATTGCTTTTTTTAAAAAGATGGGCAAAGCCACAAAGGCTTTTCTGGTGAGTTTTTTGGTCTTTTTTGTCTCCATTCTTCACAATAGGGCAAAATCACACGGGATGCCATTAGGACAGGTAGAATTCTCTTCTCATTCTGTGAGGAGTTTTTTCACTGTTTGGACAACCCCTCTGATGTTCCTTGGCCACATATGTCCTAGTTTTCATCTGTGAAATGTTGGAGGATATGCTCAAGACATATTTGTGATGCTTGCCCGATAGTAGTTAAAATACTTTGAATCCTTATTAATATGTTTGTGCTACTTAATTCTCATTAGTTAAAAACATTTTAACTAATGTTTAAAATGTTAAAGATTAAATGGCCTTATACAGTCAGAGCTTGCAGGAGGGAGAAAGGAGGATTCAATAGAAAAAGGTCTTGGCCAGACCCTTTTTAAATCAGGCACTCTGACTTCAAACCTAAATTTCCTCTTAAGTTTAAGGAAGCAGCTTATGTGATTTACTGGGGATTGCAGGGCCTGGCTGTTTTCCCATTAGGTCCTGAAATATCTTATTAAAGAAGGAAAAGACAAACTGAGGCCAGCCATAGCCTGGGGCTGATTTTATTCCCCATATTTTTGCAAACCCGGAATAACAAGGGCGACTAAATTACAAGTAAATAAGATTTTGCGGGGAAAGGGATAATGCTTGGGAAATATTTGATCGTCTCTCCACCGCCTATTCCTTACCACCACCTCAACATTTCCTCCCCCTGTCCAAGAGAATTCAGCAGCAAACCAAAAGATTTACAGTTTTAATTAGGAGGTTCAGGAGAAGCAACCCTTCCATAAATAGGCTTACTAGGTCAATGGAGTTTTGGATGGGAATGTATGCAGTGATGCATGTAAGTATATCTTCAGTGTGTTCTATCTGGTCTTGGCCCTTCATTAAGTTGGCTTTGCATGGAGGATGTTGCTTCCCACCTAGCATGAATGACAACCAAAGGAAATAATTTTGCAACTCTCTTTCATGCGTTATCTATAAAACAGCAGAGATTAGCTTCCTTTCCAGTGTGCACACTTTAATTAAGCATGCTGTGTTGTTGTTTTCCTGGCAGTAAAGTCTTGAAATATCTGATAGGTGCAAAGAAATGCTCATTTATATTATTAACTAATCATTTTTTAACTAATCTATTTTTAAAAAATGGTTCTGTGTTAAATAGGACAGAACTGTATTGATTCACAGCAGCTGGGTAAGTACTGACAACAAGGGAGAAAAAATTCAAAATTAGTTTACTTGGGAAAAGCAATAGCATAATACTTAGAAGGAGGGAGAACTTGGTGCAAAAGGCCTTCCCTAAGAAAGGAGTACATCCAATTCCACATATACCTACATAAACCTTTACCATGATAGCCAACAGAAATTTTCTTTGAAAGTGAAAAACATTTCAGGCAGTGGTAATTCTAGGATTTGGGGAATTATAGTCCAAAAAGTAACTTTTCCAAGCCCTAACTCAGATATACGCATAGCTCTTATGTGTCCCTGTGATCCAGGCCTATTAGTGATATAAATAGCAATCTGAGTCTAGCCACATGAATGGGTTACACTCAAAGCCAAGGGTGGGCAACTTGTGGCCTTCCAGATGTAGTTGAATCATGCCATCCCATTATCCTTCACCATTAGGCTTTGCTGGCTTCTAGAGCTGATGGGAATTGCTGTCTGTCAAGATCTGGAGAGAGCCACAAGTTTCCCAGCTAAGCTTTAACTCATGCGTGAGCATCTCACTTCTCGACTGCCAGAGTTAGGGCTGTAGTTCTTCGGAGGTGACAGAATAAGGCAGGTGAACTTGGTACAGTCTGCAAAAAACAGGCAAATGGTTGCTGTGCTTCAGCTTTTAGTTCAAACTTTAAAGGAGCTATTCAAAGTGCTGAACCTTATCCCCAAATGAAATTTAGCACCTTGAATAACTGCTTTAAAACTCAGACTAAAACCCAGATCTGCCACTGCAAGCTGGGTGTTGTATCTCCCTTGGAGATACTTGCAGGACTGGAGTGTTTGGGGAGAGGCTTGGCACATCTGCAGCTCAATTAGTGCAACCCAGCTGTTTGCACTCTACAATCAGCCCCCCTAGATAAGGCAAGCAGCAAATGCTCTATGGCCACTGGCAACAGTGTCAATTGCTTACTCTAGGAAAGATATCCAAACAGGCTCAGAGACTCTGCCTTCCTCTTGGATCCAGACTGCTCTTATTTGTGTATTTTGGTTCCCAGCTTCTCAGTGGCTCTTGAGCTCTGGACTGCTAATCAACCACATGGCTTCTTAGTTCCCCAAGACTGGGACAAAAATAAGGCTGAGTCTTGCTTTTTTGCATATGTGTGAGTGATCCCATCTACAGGCTTACTAATGGTAGTGAGCTAGAGGCTGGTGGGCAGCACAGTCAATGGTACAGCTAGGCCATTTTAAATCTTGGAATTGATGGCCTTAACTGGGGAGAGTGGTACTTTGGATGGTCATGGGTATTACTTCATTTCCAAAGCACACATGTAACATTTTTCTTCCTTCCTCCAACAGCTATTCCATATTTTACAATTCCTTCTACACTCACAATCTGTTAGAGTAACACATGATTTCCTGTTTGCCAAACCCAGATTTATACCAGACAGACAGAGAAACACTCTGAGCATACATAGAATCATAGAACTGCAGAGTTGGAAAAGACCACGAGGGCCATCCAGTCCAACCCCCTGCCACGCAGGAAATCACGATCAAAGCATCCCCGACAGATGGCCATCCAGCCTCTGTTTAAAGACCTCCAAGGAAGGAGACCCCACCACGCTCCGAGGGAGTGTGTTCCACTGTTGAACAGCTCTGGCTGTCAAAAAGTTCCTCCTAATGTTGAGGTGGAATCTCTGTTCCTGGAGCTTGCATCCATTGCTCCACATTTAAATCCTAGCACAGTTCTGACTACAGGAGTAACGTAAACCTGAGTTGACTTGTGCTGTCCTGATACTCAGCATATTTACTATGGGTAAGCACTGTATTGTCTTGGAGGAGGAAGATTTGTTTTCTAAACAAATAACTAACAAAATGAGCATCTGTATGCATAGCCAGCCACCCCCTTGCTGGAAAATGGCTTGTTTGTTTTTAAATAAGAAAGACAAGTAAAGCAGCTGTGGTGAGTACCTTGCTGTCCCACTATCTGATACTACTTTCTGGGTGATCATCTGGGGGGCCAGGGTTTTCAACCAAGTCTTCAGCCCTGAGGTCCAGTCCTAGGTGCTTCATTTTGAACACATCAATCTGCAGTGAGCTGCTGTGAGCTCTTCATCATTTCACATTTCCCACTATGCCCTCTGTGGGCATTATGAGATATTTAAAATGACAAGTGACAACTCAAGCTCAGGCACTGCTGTCCAACAAGACTATGGCCAAGAGGTGGGAGGACCAAGAGGGGTTTGGCAAGAAGGACAATAAGAAAGTAATATTGGTACTTCTCCAAATATTAATCTGGATCCTGGGTAAGCTGTGAGAAATATACCACCAGAAAAAGATGACTAAAAAGGCCAATCCAAGATAAACAAGTCTGGTTGCAGAAGGCACAGCAGAAGGTCTCCTTAGGTGATGTTTCCGGGTTGTGATTCTTTCTGCGTTGTCATTTCTCTTCAAGACTTGTTCGGCATGAGTTCTCAAATAAGGCTGCAGCATTGTGGATAGTGCGTCTCCCTGCCTCCCTATCTAAGTCCATTGCAGACCATTGTTGGTGATCAATTTGGCCAAGCCTGAGATGTTGTTTCAGGGAGTCCTTGTATCATTTTTTTGGAGCGCCCCTCTTAGGCTGACCCATAGCGAGTAGTTCTTATGATTATAAGATTATAGATTTCACTATTGAAGATTTTCTGCTTAAATTATTCTCTTTATTTATTTAAGAAAAGTTTTGCTGACAAAGGAAAGAGGCCATTAGAGAATACATCACCCAGAATTCTGTCTAGATGGCCCTGATTCTAAAATACAGGATGTAGTAAATATGTGTGTGTGTGTATAAAATTTATATCCTACCTTACTCCCAATATAAGAACGAAGTTGGCTCATAAGGAGTTGAAACAATACAGTTGAAACAACAGATAATACAAAAGTGGAAAAAAAATTAAACAATCAATTATATTAAAACATTAATTTAAAACATATATATAAAGGCTATTTATAATACTACTACTAATATTACTTCCTTGTTGTGTGCCTCTTCAAGTTATTTCTGACTTATGGCAACCTGTCAAGGGGTTTTCTTGGCAAGATTTGTTCAGAGGAGATTTGCCTTTTTCTTTCTCTAAGGCTGAGAGAGTGTGACTTGCCCAAGACACCCAGTGGCTTTCCATGGCCAAGCGGGCATCTGAACCCAAGTCTCCCAGAGTCCTAGTCCAGCACTCTAACTGTTAATACCACATTGGTTCTCAAAATGAGAGTGCTGTTTCTGCCTGGTTTCAACCTGGGGATGGCATAATAATAATAATAATAATAATAATAATATTTATTTATACCCCGCCCCTCTGTTAAAACAATCGGGGCGGCTTACAAAATTTAAAATACAATACAAATAAAATCCCTAAACACCCCCACTCCCACCCTCCCCCATAAAAAAAACATTAAACAAATATAAATTAAAAACAACTAATCTAAAATCACATTTAAAACTATAAATACAATAAAATATAATAAATGGCCAGCAGCCTAGAAGCGGCCAGGATCCCCTGAGGCCGGGATCTAATTAGGAAAGGCCTGCCGAAAGAGATCCGTCTTTAGTGCTTTTTTAAAGCCACTCAGGCTTGTTATCTGACGGATCTCATTCGGCAGGTCATTCCACAATTTGGGGGCGATTACCGAAAAGGCCCTCTGGGAGGTTGCAGACAGCCTAGATTTTTGTGGCTGAAGCAAATTCCTCCCAGAGGACCGGAGTGCACGGGGAGGATTGTATGAATATGAGGCAAATGTGATAACCACTACACTACACTGGCTCTCGCTAATACTACTACCAATAATATAATACAACACATCCCAGTTAAAAGACCTTATGCCACAGGTGGTTATCACTCAAGGGCCTGTGTAAACAGGTCTTTGCCTGCTGGAAGGAAGAGAGCAGAGAGGAGGCCAACATAGCTTAGTGTGAGAGGGACTTCTACAGTCTGAGAGCAACCACTGAGCAGCCTCTCTCCCATGTCCTCACCTAAGATACCTCTGATGGTGGTGGGACTAAGATAAAGCCCTCCCCTGAGGTGTTTAAAATTCAGGCAGGCACATATTGGGAGATGTGGTCTTTCAGATAAAGAAGAAAGTGTCTCTGAGCATGTTGAGAGGAGGGTAACTAAAATAATGGGAGGTCTGGAAGCCATGCCCTATGAGAAGTGGCTTAGGGAGCTGGGTATGTTTAGCCTGGGTAAGAGAAGGTTAAGAAGTGACATGATAGCCATGTTTAAATATTTGAGGGGATGTCATACTGAGGATGGGGCAAGCTTGTTTTCTGCAGCTCCAGAGACTAGGAGACGGAGCAATGGGTTCAAACTACAGAAAAAGAGATTCCACCTAAACATTAGGAAGAACTTCCTGACAGTAAGAGCTATTCATCAGTAGAATGTGCTGTCTCAGAGTATGGTGGAGTCTCCTTCTTTGGAGGTTTTTAAACAGAGGTTGGATGGCCATCTGTTGGGTGTGCTTTGATTGGGTATTCCTGCATGGCAGGCGGTTAGACTAGATGGCCCTTGTCGTTTCTTCCAACTCCATGATTCTATGATAAGCATCTCTCTCTCTGGCTTTTCTTTGCAAATGAAGATTCAGGAACGACTTATCCCGCACTTTCTGCAAGCACTCTGATGCCTGAAAAGGCCAAGCTCAGATAAACAAGTCAGATTGCAGAAAGCACAGCAGAAGGTCTCCTTGGATGATGTTTCTGGGTTGTGATTCTTTCTGCGTTGTCGTTTCTCTTCAAGACTTGTTTGGCTCTCAAATAAGGCTGCAGCATTGTGGATAGTGCATCTCCATGCCTCCCTATGTGAGGCCAGGGCGGACCATTGTTGGTGATAATTTGGCTGAGCCTGAGATGTTATTTCAGGGAGTCCTTGTATCGCTTTTTTGGAGCGCCCCTCTTATGCTGACCCATGGTGAGCATAAGCAGAAGATATTTCCATCAGCTCTGAATAACCATCGTGCTAAGAGGGGGAAAAACCTGTTAATAAAAAGACATGGTTTTATCTCTGTCTTCTATGGGACCGGAATGGCAGAACACAGGAAGAACGACGTCATGCGGTACAGCAGCACAAAAAGTGGAACCTTATGTCTGCCTTGCCACTTTACTTTCGTGTGCAATAAGCCTCTATACAGCTACTGTTAAGAATCTGGGCTTCTGGGCAAGAGGGTGCAGATTAATTATTAGCAATGTGATCTATATTTTTAGAGCACACCCCTTCACTAAACTAAATTCACCTCTGGCCTAATGGGACACCCTTATACTTGTTCTTTCTTATATGGAAAGTGAATTTGGCTCCCAAGGAGATTGCTGCTCGATATGAGGTGCAGGCAGAGATGGATAGGAAACTGTACAGAGGCAAGAATGTTATCTAAAATGATCTCTTTAGCTTTATCATAGAATCATAGAATTGCAGAGTTGGAAGAGACCACGAGGGCCACCCAGTCCAACCCCCTGCCACGCAGGAAATCTTGATCAAAGCATCCCCGACAGATGGCAATCCAGCCTCTGTTTAAAGACCTCCAAGGAAGGAGACCTCACCTTCCCAACTCTGAATTCTGTTTCACACACGTATACACACTAAAATAGATGTGAAAATTCTTCACCCTTCTTCAGAGAGCTGGCATGTATTCATTTTCCAAGAATAAAATATTGTTTGAAACATTAACTGGAGCTTGCCAATGCTGAATCAATACCTGTCGCTAAGTGATACCGTCTTGCATCAAAGTTAATGTTAAATCCTCTAAAACCAGATTTTTCAGAAGGAAATTTACCCATGGAATTTGCTTCATGGAAATAATTCACCTGTATCTTAGACTCTGCAGTTACAACAAAGAGCAACTATGTTTATGATTTTATGGAGTTCATTCAGTTTATGTGATCTGCAAAAGAGGATCTCAGAGAGAATTAACACAGCTTGTGTTGGACACCACACAAGCTCCTATCAGCTCCACCCAGGGTGGCCAATGGTAAAGGATGATGGTAGTTGTAGTTAAGGAATGCCCCACCCCAATTATAGAAGCTTAAAAGGTGCTACAGTTGCTATTGTTCTGACATCAAGTTTAAATGTATTTGCACAGGCTTTAAAAAGTTTTAAAGCTAGTCTATATTTAGTCTGCTCTGCAGTTTTTATATCTGTGACTTAGGAGATTTTCAGACCGCGTTTCAGCGTGCCTAGCGCGGGAGGAGCTTTCGGGAGAGGGACGGCGGTCTTGTGCGGCAGGGGGTGTTTTCGGACGCCGCCATCCCTCTCCCAAAACCATCCATGTCACTTCCGTGAAGCTTCGGAAGCCACAGAGCCATATTTTAATCACGGGCAACCTCCGTGATTAAAATATGGCTCTGCGGCTTCCGAAGCTTCACGGAAGTGACACGGATGGTTTCGGGAGAGGGACAATGGCGTCCGAAAAGGCCCCCCTGCCGCGCAAGACCGCCGTCCCTCTCCCGAAAGTTCCTCCCGCGCTAGGCACGCTGAAACGCGGTCTGAAAATCTCCTTAGAATGTTTCAGCTGTTTTATTTAAAGTTTATTTAATCTTTTTTGATGTGTGTGAATTTTGTATACTGTCCTGGTATCTGTTAGGCTGAAGGGCAGTTTAAAGATACAATACATAGATAATAGATGGGTGGGTGGCTGGATGGATAGGTACACCTAGCACCTTGGTGACAGAGTGACCTATTTTCTTACATGTAGGCAGTCTTAAGAAGCTATAGAAACCAACCTAGAGCTGCCTTCCTAGAAGGCTGCATGAGTATGCAACTCACCCTGTGTATTCTAGAATGGACATGGTCCTGGAGTCAGTTGATAGTCAGCAAAATACACACCTGCCCATGGCCCCCACAACAGGGGGTGCTGATAGGGCTCTAGCCTGGGGGCCCAGGTTTAGGAGGGCCCCCCAGTGTGATATTATTGTAAGTTTTTATTATGTAAATCCATTTAGGTTTTTTAAAATAAATATAAACTAGCTGGACCCGGTGTACCATACGCCATTAAAAAAACTCCCCCCCAAATGCCCAGGAGACCTCATGATAACCCTTTGAGGTAGGCTGGTGGGTTTAACTCACCCACCCACCTCTCATTCTGCCCCTTGCCACCCCCCACTGCTTGTTCTGCCCCCTGCAGCCCCCCGACTTGTTCTGCCCCTCCCACCACTCATTCTGCCCCCCTCATTCTGCCCCTCCCACCACTCGTTCTGCCCCTCCCACCACTCATTCTGCCCCTCCCACCACTCATTCTGCCCCTCCCACCACTCGTTCTGCCCCTCCCACCACTCATTCTGCCCCTCCCGCCACTCATTCTGCCCCTCCCACCACTCATTCTGCCCCTCCCACCACTCATTCTGCCCCTCCTCCCACTCATTCTGCCCCTGCCACCCCACCCCCTGCACTCCATCACATACCACATCCACCCCTGTTACTCACTCTCCAGCTCCAGCCACCATGTTTGAGATCTACATGGTCCTGCCCCCAGTGTGCTGACTGGCTGACCAACAGACCTGTGATTGGTTGGTCAGTTCCCTAAGCAGCCAATCAGCACACTGGAAATGGCATCATACCCAAGAGAATTATATATATAGATATTACTTTGGTATCATAATGTAAACTGACTTATTTTAATTTTTATCCTAAACCCTGTAGAGCATCTTGCTGCCCTTAACCTTAGCAGTAGGTAAGGGGCTCACCAAAGATCTTGGCCTGTGGGCCTGCTTTAGGATGCGGGGGCCATGCACCTAGGCCTTTTTCAAATTGGAGTTTTCAAGCTGGAAAAAACCATGAGGAGGTCAGGAGAAGGATGGGGCTGTCACGCTTACCCAGCCCCGTTTTGGGCGACGCAGTCCTCCTCTGTCCTCCTCCTGACCTCCTCCTGATCTTCCCCCATGCTGCTCACACCAATTTTTATTTACAGAGGTTTTCCATCAATAAAAAGAGGCTCCAGCAGCACAGGGGAAAGTCAGGAAGAGGTCAGGAGGTAGACAGAGGAGGACGGGGCTGTCTAAATTGGGCTGTGTAAGTACGACAGCCCCATTCTTCTCCTGACCTCTTCAGGGTTTTTTTCAACTGTTTGAAAAAGTCCCTACCCTCTAAAGCTAAAAAGAAAAAGAAAAATATCCTGGTCTACAGCTTTACTTTAAATAGAGCTAGTCTAGGCAAAGCAGAACTATCGTTTAGATCAGTGCTGCTCAAAGTGGTGTTCCTGGTGCAGTACCAATCCCTGACCCATTGGTTGCTAGTCTGCAGAGAGTTTCCAGGTAAGAAAGAAACAGTTGTAGCAGGATCGTGGGAGTTCTGGAAGCCATGCCCTATGAGGAGTGGCTTAGGGAGCTGGGCATGTTTAGTCTACAGAAGAGGAGGTTGAGAGGTGACATGATAGCCGTGTTTAAATATTTGAAGGAATGTCATACTGAGGATGGGACAAGCTTGTTTTCTGCTAGTCCAGAGATGTGTCCAGGACAAGGAGCAATGAGTTCAAACTATAGGATTCCACCTAAACATTAAGAAGAACTTCCTGACAGTAAGAGCTGTTGGACAGTGGAATGAGCTGCCTTGGAGTGTGGTGGAGTCTCCCTCTTTGGAAGTTTTTAAACAGAGGCAAGATGGCCATCTGTCAGGAATGATTTGATGTGTATTCCTGCCTGGCAGGGGGTTGGACTGGATGGTCCATGTGGTCTCTTCCAATTCTATGATTCTAGCTAATGGGCACAAATATGGCCTCAGTCCCTATAACATTTGAACAAAATAATTTCCAGTCCCTCACATCATATAGCCTGAGAAGACTGGTTTAGATGCTTGTACAGTATTTCCAGTTAGGATGCTATGGTGGCACAGTGGTTAAATGCCAATACTGCAAGTTCCATTCTAGAGGGCTCCAAGGTTGACTCAGCCTTCCATCCTTCCATAGGTCGGTAAAATGAGTACCTGGCTTGTTGGGGGCAATTAGTTAACATTTTGTAAACCACTTAGGGAGTGCTTTTGGCACTGGTAAGTGGTATAGAAATAGAAGTGTATAGTATATTGCTATTGTTATGACAGCACGGCTTTTATACTCTGAAAAAATATTATAAATCTTCTCTTCCTAGGTCAGTGATGGGCAACCTTTTGAGTTTGGTGTGTCAAACTTTGCCAAAAAACTGAGCGTAACTTGGGTGGTGTGTCACTTTGAGGAAAAAAGTTAGGGAGGTGGGGGTGGGTGGGTGGAGGAAAGTGGCTACCAGGGCTTCAAAGCCCTGATCGCCACTTTAGGAAGGGGGGGGGGAGGAAAGTGGTGACTGGAGCTTCGAAGCTCCAATTGCCACTTTAGGGAGGGTGGGAGGGGGGAGGAAAGTGGCGACCAGGGCTTTGAAGCCCCAATCACCACTTTAGGGAGGGTGGGCTGTGTGAAAAATCCTTCTTGGCATGCGGCCGCATGTCATCAGAAATGGCTATGCGTGTTAGTGCTGACACGCGTGTCATAGGTTCGCCATCACTGTCCTAGGTAATGGACTATAGCAGTAATCTGCTATGATATACACATACTGATTCCAAATGGCGATAACTCCCTAGCAGATAGCCAATGTGAAGAATGAGCTCCCTTGTGAATATGTGCTGTTTTGAGATATTAAGAGAGAGAACACAGCTTGTATCCTTGGTTCAGTTTTGCTCATAAGAAGAACAATTCCCCTGCTAGTTTTAGACAGAACTTGGAAACTTTACTCTCTTTTCTTTGGAATATGGCTGCCAAAATTCCCCAGACAGATTGGCCATGGGAATTCTGGAAGTTACACTCCAAAACCAAAGGAGGGTGATCCTACCCTCCCAAAAAACTGGCACCCCATAGCTCTGACCAACGTAGACTACCGTATGTTGGCAAAAATACTGAACAATCGGCTGGCTAAGGTGGCTGATAAGATTGTGATGGAAGCACAGACCAGTGCTGTGCCGGGTAGGACTATGGTGGACTCTCTTTGTTTGTTTCGGGAAGTGTTCCGACTCAGCAAGGAGGGAGATTGGACTGGTCAAATCCTACAGGTCGACCAGATGAAAGCTTTTGACAATGTAGATCATACGTTCCTATGGGAAACTCTCAAGTGGAAAAGGGTGCCAGAGAGATTTATTGCTGTAGTTAAATTGTTTTATAGGGATGCAGAGGTAGTTTTGCAAGTCAATGGTCATAGAGGAAAGAGGATTAAGTTAAATTCTGGGGTGAGGCAAGGTTGTCCCCTAAGCCCTCTTTTGTATGTTATTGCGTTGGATGCTATTCTGTGTAAGATTAGTTTGGACAAGAGCATCTCGGGGATCCAAATTCCGCGTCCATTGGACAGTTCATGGTTGGTTCGATATGAATCTGTTAAATTTGTTGCCCATGCTGATGATGTGTCCTTCTTGGTTAAGGACAGGATGGAAGTTAGAAAGATTAAAGATGCTTTTGAGGCCTACGGTCGAGTTTCTGGTGCTCGACTTAACATGGAAAAGAGTTTTTTGATCAGGATTTTTGCTGCAGAGGACAAGATGGCAGCTATTCCTCTAAAGGACGTAGTTGGAGAAAAGGAAAGGTGGCAAGCAGAGCAAGAGGCAAAGATGGATAGGGTGAAGATCCTGGGGCTGAATTTTGCGTTGGCTCCAGAGGGATGGAAAGAAAATTGGTATCGCTGGTTGGAAAAAGTGAAAGAGAGGGTGGCCCTCTGGCAGAGATGGAAGCTGACCATTTACCAGAGAGCCGCTTTTGTAAATATCTACCTGCTTCCCGTGGCAGCCAACTTGGCGGCTGTTTTCCCACCTCCAGATTCAGTGATTAAAGAAGCTGATCGGGTTCTCTTCAAGTTCCTTTGGGGAATGGCCACGTTCCCCCTGGCAAGGGCAGTGGCTTATGGGCAGGTAGAACAAGGGGGCCTGGACTTCCCAGCCCTGGGACCTAAGTTCATCGCCATCTTTTCTGCTCAAAACTTTGGGAAAGTTTCTCTGTTACAAAAGGGTCAGATTCAACCTCAGGCTTGGCTAGTTTTGTTTTGTGAGTGCTGGATAGGGACTAGATGGGGAAAGACTTGGTGGGAGGAAGGCTCATTAAGTTTTAGGTTTTCTTTGCCTGAAAAATTGAAAGCACCAGATTATTTGAAAGACTTTGTTTTTTACATAAAGAAATATAAAATTCATGCTGAGGAGTTGAAGGGGAAAGACAGACCAGGTCAGAGCATCAAGAGGACTTTGTACAGGAAAATAGTGGAGGAGATTTATGTTAACCCGGTTTTGCAAAAGCGTCAGGCCAAACTAGATTTATCAGAATACCTAAATCACCAGACTAACCCAATTGAGTATTTCATGGACAAAAGGGTCCCCAAAAAGTTGTGGGACTTGAGGTGGAGGCTCTACCATCAGGTTCTTAATCTGAGGGGAAAGAGACCATGGACCGCAGAGGATGAGCAGACCTGTCCGCGTCTGAAATGTAAAAAGGCTGAGATTTTGAGTGGCGTGGCACAAAAGGAGACGATCAGACATTTTGTCCAGGACTGCCCGAGTGCCCGGGAAACATGGGAGGAGGTGGCCCGGGTCCTGGATTGGCCCGATTTGGCACAGCAGGCTTGGGAGACAGTGCTTTCAGGGACTGAGCCTCCAGAGGGTGTCAGGGGACCCAGAAAGTCAGTGGGCCAAAAGAGGAAGAGGAAGGAGTCTGGTTCTGTGGCTGAGAGTTTTTGGAAAGTACCCTGGTCCACGGTGCGCCTGGTAAACCTTTATGTGATGTTAGGGTTAGTTTTCCAGAGAAAAAAGGAGGTGAAAAGTCAAAATCTGCAGGATGTAAAAGGCACTGCCTATTATGTGAAGAATGTAATTGAAAATTTAGCTCTGAGTGAAAAAGAGAAATTGCCAAGCTATCGTTGGAAAAAGTTTTGGCCGTGGTTTAGTGAGACGACCCCAGCAATAACATAAAATGATATTTTAAATAAATATTTTATTAATTTTGTATTATTTTGTATTATTATTTTTAATTAATATTTTATTGGTTTTTTTTCATTTCTAAGTAGGTATAATTATAATGTGTAAATATAATGTGATTATAGTGTGTTTAGATTAAAGGGAAAAATACATTAGTGTTAGGATAGATTTACTTTTGTATTAGTAAGAAAAGAGGAAAATAATTAGTATTGTTTTTGTATTATTGTTGTGGCCTTTTGCGGTCGGGTGTATTTTTTAGTAGAATGGACTTACTCCAATAAAAAAATTCCCTAAAAATTCCCAACTTTTCCAAAGCTCTGGTTTTGTGATGTGCCACAAACACCTTGATTCAAACACCTCCATTTTTTCCCAGGAGGTTGGCTAAGCAGGGGTTGAGAATCAGACAGGCCAGAGGGGCTACAACTTGCACTTGCTGACCTCTTCCCCAATTAAGTACATCAAAAGCAATAGCATGAAAAGAATGCAGTCTGGGGAACTTGCAAATGTCTTTCTGACTGCTGAGTCATTATTTTAATCAAACTACTCAAGATGAATTTCAAAGCAGCCCCAGAGCCCTAGTGGGTGGGGTGGGAGACTCCATTTATGAAATGATGCCAATACCACCCCTGGTAAACCCATTAGTAGTTATGAATAGCCAGTTTTTTAAAAATGAAAGGAAGCTGTGTTAGCCTTAAGAAAAATTCCAAAACCCATATTATTTTAATACCTTTATTAGGCCAACTGAAAGAGCAGAAGAGGAAAATTACGCAGACTTCCTGGAGCAATTCATAGTAACAAGATGTTAGAAAAAGCAGGTGGCTGGGTAGTAGGATGGGAAGCGGAGGTGTTGAAGCCATGATGTCTTTCTTCATGATGTCTTGAGATGGAACAAGGAGCCCCTGCATACTTTCCAACTGTTCTGGTTTAGAAGGGACAGTCCTGGTCAATCCCCTGCTGTCCTGCTTTCTCAGCTGCTTTCACAGTGTCCCAGTTTCTGTCTCCGGCTTTATTATCAGCTTTCCTGCTTCATCATCAGCTTTCCCACTTTCCTGCTTCATCATCAGCTTTCTTCTATTTCTGCACAGTGAAAAATTAGTCTCCACTCACAGTTAAGGACTTTATCAGATGCACAAAATACAGCATCATAACAATACCACATAAACACAAAGGGTTTGTGTACCACACGATGTTTCCCTTTTGCAATGCCCCCGCCAAAATGTGTACTTTTTAATTGATGGCTGAAGCCATCAATAGATCCCCTGTGGTGCTTTTGTGCTGGTGTTGCCAGCATGTGAAACCTCACATCCCCCCCACCTCGTACTTACCCTGTTGATGGCCAGTCCAGCACAAACACTTCCAGGTGAGAGTGTGACATCCAGGTAAGAGACACACTTTTTATTACCCTCTTTGGGTTACTTGGGACTTTTAAAGTGTGTTCCTGTGCTTTGTTTTTTTAAGTGTTACTTTTGTTTTATTTTTTGAATTTCCCGTGCAATGAAGTCTTGCAATAATCCATGGGATTTCAAAGGAGGAAGTGAATGGAGCTCCGTTCATTTCCTCTTTCCTTGCCAGGACTTGCTGGGAAAGCAAGGTGAGTGCAGTGGGGAGCGTTCTTTGCCTGGCATAAAAATTGAATTTTTTAATGCCAGCAAAAGAACACTTTAAGGGGCTCATCTGATAAAGTCCTAACTCAACTGGAGGGAGAAGAAGTGATGGAGTCTTTTGATCCCAAGAAGCTCATTTGATTTTTCCTCCCCTTTTCCGGATCTCCTCAACTCAATACATAAATTCCAGAGTTTCTCAGCTTAAAGTAGTAGTTTTTGTGCATATTTCTTGTTAATAACTTTTTTCTTGTTGCCTGGCCACAGCACAGCTTTTTAACCACATTCTGACATTGCTCAGCCACATGTGTCCTGGTATTCATCTATGAGATGTTGGAGGGTGTGCCCCAGCCAATGTAGTCAACAAGGTGGAATACTGGGAGTTACAGTCCAACAACAACATCTGGCATTTATAGCATGTTTTAAAGTTTTAAAGTTACAGTTGATCTGAGAGAAATTGTATAATGTTGAAAGTGCTGGACATGAAATGGGGAGAACTACCTACCCTCTCTCTCTCTCTCTCTCTCTCTCTCTCTGGCTTTTCTTCGCAAACGAAGATTCAGGAAGGACTCATCCCGCGCTTTCTGCAAGTGCGCTGATGACTAAAAAGGCCAATCCGAGATAAACAAGTCTGGTTGCAAAAAGCACAGCAGAAGGTCTCCTTGGGTGATGTTTTTGGGTTGTGATTCTTTCTGCGTTGTCGTTTCTCTTCAAGACTTGTTCGTCGTGAGTTCTCAAATAAGGCTGTAGCATTGTGCAAACCTACTTTACAGTGTTTCTGCACAGGTTAACGGGGCGGGGGGAAGAACCGTATGAAGTGGACATATATATTTGTAGTGAAGTACAAATAAAAGAACAGCAAGAATAATGTTAACACATTGTCATGCACAGGCACTTCCAGTTGCATTCTCATCACATCACTGTTTATTTATTTTTTTGCCATCAGTTTTTCACTGGTAGCAAAAAGCTCAGATCTAGAAAAATACCAAAAAAAAAAAACCCCGCCGCAAGATTACCGTAACTTTTATTTTATTCAGAAAGCAAAATGCAGAGTAAAGTAAAGACAAATGGCAGCAATTTAAGAGGGGTGGGGAAGAATATGGTCTGATTTCCTTTAGAGATCCAGAATAAATATTTTATTATAAGTAGAAACAAACTACCATAACTTTCTGTCATCTATTTGACTTTCAGTCAAAATGTACACGGTAAGCAGCTCATCTATACTGTTCTCCCACCAAATTATTGTTTGTTAATGATGGTCCATAAATGACTTTTTAATATTTTCATTTCCCTTTACCTTGCTAATTACCTTTTTTGCCTCACTTCATTCCCTCTTATTCCCTCACTAATTACAAATAAAAATAGCACACACACATTGCAGTTGACCATAGAACAAGAGCTTTAAAAGATGAACAAGTTGTTCTATGGTCAGCTGTTCACTTGTATTTTTTAAAATCTTGCCTGAAACCATACTATCTACACTGGAAGAAAGCATAAGGCTGACTGCTGTGTTGGAAGAGAAGGTGAGAGAATAGGAGGGATGAGTTTATCCTCTTATGTCTCTTGGCACTACTAGCCAAAGAACTTGGTGCAATGGCTCAATTTTTCACTTCTTTTTGTAGGAAGGGAGGGGGGGAACCCAGGAGAAGTAATGTGGTAAAATATAATTCATAAATATTGTTTTATAAATACAGTATATTTAGGCATGCCTCAGTTAACAAAACCTATGATGGTGAAGCTCCTTTTTACAAAATCATTTAAATCCACCCCATCCCACTGCTTTGTCTCCCTGTCCTCTGTCTAGCATGGAGGTTCTCAACACTTGGTCCTCCAGATGTTTTGGCCAAGCAAATATAGTAATGGGCAGGGATTGTGGATGCCAATTCCAAAACATCTAGGGGAACAGTGTTGAGAACCATTAGTCTAGCTGGAAAGGTTTTCTTTTTTAAAGCAGTATCAACATTGAGAGGGTGGTAAGTGGTTGTTTTAGTTCACATGTGTATATTGTTCCTTTTGGGGGGGAAATTGCTGAAACATGCTGAAATTGCTGAAACTCTGCCTTGGTGTAGTGTACCTATCCCTGTTGTTTCCATGTCGTTTCTGCCTCTGCTATCAAATTTTCTGTTAAAGAAGTCATGCCCCAGAACACATGCACTTCATGAACTCAGCTGTGCCTGTATATGGGATATGCGTATTAACAAAATAAAATATACAAGGCAACCTGGACTTCCTGTAAAAATTCAGCATTAGATGTAGAGCACCAAAGTCTCATTAAGCGGAGGTTAGGTCTTCTTGTTTAGAAGATAGAAAGGCAAAAGCAAGAAGATAAGAGAAAAACAGAGCATGTGTTTATTCCAGTGACTGAGGACTTTTTCGGACAAAGAAAAATAACGCAAGCAGCCTCTCCAGCTTACGAGGCTGCTGCGCTGCAAAGTGTCAGTTTCGGATGATACTGTCCTCTAGTGGTACTGTTGCGGTACCACAGGGAGAGCTGAGCGTCATATTTTGTTGATTTTTTACTCACGAAAGTTGATCGTGAGTAAAAATCAATGAAATATGATGCTCAGCTCTCCCTGCGGTACCGCAACAGTACCGGCAGGGGTGAGCGTCATACGAAAGGGGCACTTTGCAGCACAGCAGCCTCGCAAGCTGGAGAGGCTGCTTGCATTATTTTTCTTTGTCCGAAAAAGTCCAGAGGCTTTTTACTTCTCTGTCCTGAAGTTGTGTCCTGAATGAATTAGGACTTTCTCAGACCAGGAAAATATTGCATCATAATGAAAGCGAAAGGGCACACATATCATATGACATCATCCTTTCACGATCATGTGTTGTCCAGAACCTGTTCCTTTTTATTGATGGGCCAAGCCGTCAATAGCACTGCTGTGGCACTTTTTTCCTGACATTGTCGATGTTTGAAACTTTGCGCTATGGTGCTCACATGAATATAGCATCAATGACAGAACACCTCAGGGTGAGTTTGCGGCAGCCAGGTAGGGGATGCTCTCTTTATGAACTTCCCCAGTGTACTTTGAACTTTTAAAGTGTGTTTCTGTGCTTGTGTTAACATTTTATGTCTTGATTTTGCTTTATTTTTTGAATTTGCCATGCTCACATCTTCTTGTGCGAGTTAGAGAGATCTCAAACCAGGAAGAAAACAGAGCTCAATTCATGCTCCGTTTATGCTGCAGCTGCCTCTTTAATGCTGCTCAAGGTAGGTCTGGTAAAAGGGGTTCTTTTACCAGCATAAAATAATTTCAAAATATGCCAGCAAAAGAATGTTTCTGGAGGGTGGTCTGAAGAAGTCCTTTGTGGTTATTCTCTGTAGAGAGCCATTCAGGTCCTCTCCATACCCTTCTAAAGAGATTAGTTATGGTGCTGGGTTCAGGGAAGGGTGTTTCAAGAGTTGTAAGTGTGGATTTGATTATGTCATCTACCTTCACCCTGCTTCCATCGAATTCAAGATCTGTTCCTCATTATGCTGCATCACAGATTATCAGATGGGGACAAAAATAGCGTCCTCATCGCCGTCTCCCTGTCTCCTCTTCTGCACTCCTCCCGGCACACTAGCTAAAACTTTCAGACTTACCTTGTTTGTGCATGCTTCCCTCCCCTTGGCAGCCCAGGAGTGAATGCAGCTCATACAGAGCTGCATTCACATCCTGGTTTGAATCATAGAATCATAGAATTGTAGAGTTGGAAGAGACCATGAGGGCCATCCAGTCCAACCCCCTGCCACACAGGAAATCATGATCAAAGCATCCCCGACAGATGGCCATCCAGCCTCTGTTTAAAGACCTCCAAGGAAGGAGACCCCACCACGCTCCGAGGGAGTGTGTTCCACTGCCGAACAGTTCTTACCCAGGCCATTCTCGTGAGAGCACAAGCGTGGGGAAAATTCAAAAATAAAAAGGAAAAGAAACATCTAAAAGTGAAAGCAAGCACCAAAACTCACTTAAAAAAATACAAGTAACCTGGGGAGGGTACAAAAAAGTGTGCCACTTACCTGGATCTCCCGATCGCACCTGGAAGTGTTTGGCACAGACCTCCCACTGACACTTGCATTGCACCAGCATAACGCGGCACCTTTTCACTCGCCCGTCATTCTGTTACAGAAAAGGAATGGGCGATGTATTGACGGCTTAGCCCATCAATAAAAAGAACTGCTGGCGGAACAGGACCAGCACGGGAGCATAACAACACGGGGATAATGTCATGTGAAAAACAAGCCCTTTTGCGATCTCCTGGCATGATTATCATGCCATATTTAGGGTGTCTGATAATCTCCACAGTTTAGTGGCCCAGACGGTTGAAAATTCTTCACTGTTAGTTTACATTAGTGTCTGAATAATTTGCTTCCTCATGGGACCACATCTTCAATCTCAAGGGCAAAGCACAATATTACCAGTCCTCTCCTTCTGCCCAGGCCTCCTTTAATAGACTCCTCTACTCCTCCCGCACGCACACACTCAACAGTGTCTGACTTGCAGAAAGCAGCAGACTTTCTAAATTATCTACAGCTTCTTTCTGGTTGGAAGATGGGTTATTCATCTTTTCCTTTTTGGCTTCCATTTTTTAAAAACCAGGTTTTGATGCCAGATCTTTAATTAAGACTTGATCTATTTATAAATGTCTTGGCTCCCCCCACCACCACTCTCAACACAGTCTTAATCTCTTTTTTTAAGGGGGGAAATTTCCAGTATTTCTTTTTTGTTGTAAAACATCACTCCAGTTTTTTCTTTGATTTACTCTGGGCCTTTTCTTGATTAGACACCCAGGATTAGGAATGTGCAGCCCATGGGCCACATGAAACCCCTAATTCCCCCCCCACACACACACACACAGCTTCACAAATCTCTGATTCCTCCAGAACCCCTGGACTAGGGTTGCCATGTGTCTCTTATTGTAAGGAAATAAGAGAAATTTAGTTAAGGGTTGGGAAACTCATCCTGTATGAGCATTAAACAGGATGCCAAAAGTCCTGTATTTTGTGGGTATAGGGTCAACATGAAGGTCTCAAATTATACACCAAACATTTGGAGGAGGATTTTTTGCAAGCACAGCTGTGCCATTTCTCCTATTGCAGGATGAGGAGCACACTCAGCCCAGTGAAATTTAAACTCCTCCCTTCACAATGGCTGCTGGCCAGCCACCAGGATATTTCCAGGAGTTTGGAGCTCCTGTGATATTTCAGATCTTGCGGGAGCTTGGACCTCTCACAAGAGGCCCTCGTCTCACAAGACTTGAGGTGGCCTCACACGTCCCAGCCAGACTCATGTAAGGTTTCTAAGTTAGCTTTTCTCTATGTCGTCCAACCACTGATTTATTAATTGCTAGGCAAGATTCATAAAGGAGAGGGAAATGCATACAGTAATACTGATAGTCTACTTTGCAACTTGATGGGCAATTTCATAGACTCATAGGAATTTTTCAGACAGGAGAAAAAAAACCCGAGGAGGTCAGGAGAAGAACAAGGCTGTTTTGCTTACAGAGCCCCTTTTCAAACAGCCCTGTCCTCCCCCATTTTCCTCCTGACCTCCTTTTGACCTTCCCCTGTGCTGCTCTTGCTGCTTTTTATTGACGGAAGTTCTCCATCAATAAACAGCAATACCTGGAGCACGAGGGAAACAGTTCTTACTGGAAAAAAAAAGTTTTTACTAATAGGTTTTCTGTGTGGTTTTTTTTTTTTTTCTGGGCTGTGAGGCCGTGTTCTGGAAGAGTTTATTCCTGATGTTTTGCCTGCATCTGTGGCTGGCATCTTCAGAAAATGGGGGGGGAAAAACCACAGAAAACCTATGGATGCCGGCCCTGAAAGCCTTTGACTTCACAGTTCTTATTAATGTTTAGGTGGAGTCTCTTTTCTTCTTGTTGTTGTTAACTGCTGTCATGTCAAATTCAACTTAATGGTTACCCTATAAATGAGAGACTTCCAAGTCCCCCTGTCATCAACAGCCTTGCTTGGGCCTTGTAAACTCAGGGCTGTCACTTCCTTGATTCAGTCTATCCATCTGTAATGGAGTGTTTCTCTTTTCCTACCATTGGTATGCCCTACTAACCTTCTCTGCAAGATTCCATAACTGGGCATTTTAGCACTTTTTGGGTTCACATTGGCTTAGACAGACTGGAGATCAGTCAAAGGTCATGATGCCCTGAGATCATAGAATCATAGAATTGCAGAGTTGGAAGAGACCACGAGGGCCATCCAGTCCAACCCCCTGCCATGCAGGAAATCACGATCAAAGCATCCCCGACAGATGGCCATCCAGCCTCTGTTTAAAGACCTCCAAGGAAGGAGACCCCACCACGCTCCGAGGGAGTGCGTTCCACTGCCGAACAGCTCTTACTGTCAAAAAGTTCCTCCTAATGTTGAGGTGGAATCTCTGTTCCTGGAGCTTGCATCCATTGCTCCGTGTTCCAATCTCTGGAGCAGCAGAAAACAAGCTTGCTCCATCTTCAACGTGACACCCCTTCAAATACTTGAACAGGGCTATCATATCGCCTCTTAACCGACTTTTTTCCAGGCTAAACATACCCAGCTCCCTAAGTCTCTCCTCATGAGGCACCATTACAAGACCTTTCACCATTTTAGTCGCCCTCCTCTGGACACGCTCCAACTTGTCAATATCCTTTTTGAATTGTGGTGCCCAGAACTGGACACAGTATTCTAGGTGAGGTCTGACCAAGGCAGAATAGAGTGGCATTATTACTTCCCTTGATCTAGACACAATACTTCTATTGATGCAGCCCAAAATCGCATTGGCCTTTTTAGCTGCCGCATCACACTGTTGACTCATGTTCAACTTGTGGTCTACTAGGACTCCTAGATCCCTTTCGCACGTAGTCTCATTCAGCCAGGTCTCCCCCATCCTATATCTATGCATTTCATTTTTTCTCCCTACGTGCAGTACCTTACATTTCTCCGTATTGAATTTCATTTTGTTAGCTTTGGCCCAGCTCTCCAGTATATCCAGGTCATTTTGAATTTTGATCCTGTCCTCTAGAGTATTAGCTACTCCTCCTAATTTGGTGTCATCTGCAAATTTGATAAGTATGCCCCTAATTCCCTCATCTAAGTCGTTGATAAAGATGTTGAATAGCACTGGGCCCAGGACAGAACCCTGTGGCACCCCACTGGTCATATCTTTCCAAGATGAAGAGGAGCCATTGCTGAGCACCCTTTGGGTTCGGCCGGTCAACCAATTACAAATCCATTGAACAGTTAACTTGTCTAGCCCACATTTTACAAGCTTGTTTGCAAGAATGTCATGGGGAACCTTGTCAAAGGCCTTACTGAAATCAAGGTATGCGATGTCCACAGCGTTCCCTTCATCTACCAAACTGGTAATTTTATCAAAAAAAGAGATCAGATTAGTCTGGCATGACTTGTTACTCTGAAACCCATGTTGACTTTTTATGATTATGGCATTGCCTTCTAAATGTTCACAGACTCTCTGTTTAATGATCTGCTCTAGAATCTTCCCTGGTATTGATGTCAGACTAACTGGACGATAATTGTTGGGATCCTCTTTTTTCCCCTTTTTGAAGATGGGGACAACGTTTGCCCTCCTCCAGTCTGCTGGGACTTCTCCTGTTCTCCAGGAGTTCTCAAAGATTATTGCCAATGGTTCTGAGATTATATTTGCCAGCTCTTTTAATACTCTTGGATGTAGTTCATCTGGTCCTGGAGACTGAAATTCATTTAGATTAAGAAGGTATTCCTGTACTACCTCTTTGCTTATTCTGTGCTGGATTTCCCCTGTTGTGTCTTCTGTAATTTTATCCTCAGGTTGGTCCCCCTTTACCTTTTCTGAAAACACTGAGGCAAAGAAGGTGTTGAGTAATTCTGCCTTTTCTCTGTCCCCTGTTAGCATTTTGCCATCTTCTCCGCGTAGTGGCCCTACCATTTCCTTCTTCCTCCTTTTGCTGCGGACATACCCCAAAAAACCCCTTTTTATTGTTCTTAACCTCTCTAGCAAGCCTGAGCTCATTCTGTGCTTTAGCTTTTCTGACTTTACTCCTACATGTGTTTGCTATCTGTTTGAATTCTTCTTTGGTGATTTCCCCCCTTTTCCATTTCTTATACATGTTTCGTTTAAAACTTAGCTCTGTTGATATTTCTTTAGTCATCCATCCTGGTTTCTTGAGACACCTCCCATTTTTCTTCCTCAATGGTACTGTTTGAAATTGTGCCTTTAGTATCTCCCTTTTGAGAAAGTCCCATCCCTCTTGAGGTCTCTTCTCTTTTAGTATTCCTGACCATGGGATCACCCCCAGTATTTCCCTGAGTTTATTGAAATCAGCTCTCCTAAAGTCAAGAATGTGTGTCTGACTATGCCTGGCTTCTCCTTTCCATTGTATAACAAACTCCAGGAGAACATGATCAATCTCACCTAAGGATCCCACCACTTGCACCCCATTAACCAGGTCATCCCTGTTGGTTAGGATCAGATTTAAAATAGCTGACCCCCTTGTTGCCTCTTCCACCTTTTGGACCATGAAATTGTCTTCCAGGCAAGTAAGGAATTTGCTAGACCTTGAAGTTTTGGTTGAGTTAGATTGCCAGCAAATATCAGGATAGTGTCTAGAAATATGACAGTGGGAAAACCCAAATTAGGATTATGTGGAAAGCCTCCATAATGGGTTTATGCTAATTACCCAGTTGTTAAGGGGTACATGCTAATCCTTTCTCCCTGGGTGTTTCAAGCAATAATTCAATCAAACAATCAAGTGACCATTCATTCCATACCCTACGGAAATCTCTCCTCACACCCCCGCCTGTCCAAATTTACGAGGTTGTCACAAGCCCATCAATGTTCTATTTCTCTGCAATTAAAGCAATCAGTTGAGTTTTGGTCTTTGTTGTCTATTCCGTGGGAAAGCTATCCAAGCTTTATTATTACTAAACTTGCCCCTTCAAGACACAGAATAGAGTATAAATATTAAAGCCCCAACAATAGCTAGGTGTGTCACAACCGAGGTGCAATATTTCAACCTCAGCATTCTCTTCTTTGCTGAGCCACCCTCAGACACTGGGCTGAATATCTTCACTGCACAGAACTCCCTTCTCTTTGAGACTGGTAACTCTCACCCTATCTTCCTGAACCCTCCCCACCTCCAATCTTTCTGCCTTACTCTGCTATAGCCTTGTATGGTTCATAAGAATGTGTATTGTGTATTTGAGTTTACTTTCTGTATTATTCTAATGAAATAACTTATTTTACTTTAACTGGAGCCTCCTCTACAGTTAGTACTGATATACATAAGTGAAAAGATCCCAAAAGTTACCCTATGCTCACAGGCCTCCTTTTGAACTAATAATGAAATGTTAAATATTAAAGAAGATTTTGGCATCACAGGTGGGACTCTAACATACCCTCCATGTCTTAGGGTAACACTACTGCTTTCTGCCTTGCCAAGCATGATTGTCTTTTCTAGTGACTCATGTCTTCTCATGATTTGTCCAAAGTATGGCAGTTTCAGTTTAGCTCAAGTCTCTGCAGCAGCAGAAAACAAGCTTACTCCATCTTCTAGTTGACATCTCTTCAGATATTTAAAGAGTCTAAGTGGTAACACCCAGGCCAAAGAAGGAAGAACTCAGTATGGTAGACCCTTGGTATCTGCAGTGGATTGGTTCCAGGACCCTTGGCGGATACCAAAAAACGTGAATGCTCAAGTCCTTGTTAAAAATGGTGTAGGGCAGGAGTGGAGTCACTACTAGCTAAAGGACTTGGTGTAATAATTCCCTTTTTTACTTCTTAACTTTTTGTAGGAAGAAAAAAAGATAGAAGTAGTAGTGTGGGAAAATATAATTTATAAATATTGTTTTATAAGTATATGCAGGTGTGCCTCAGTTAACAAAGCCTATGATGATGAAGCTCCTTTTTACCAAATCATTTAAATGCCCACCAGCCCTGCTACTTTGACTGCTTGTCCTCTTTCTAGCACAATGGTTCTCATCTTTTTTTGGTCCTTGTTGCCAGGTGTGCCACTGGGTGCACATTCTTTGGGCTCCTGACCTCTGGGGAGCATGCCAACCACCCGCTTCTGCCTTCAAGGTGACAGGGTTACTTCACAAGGCAGAAATGGGCAGTGCTGGGCTCTCTGGAGGCAGGGGAGCACAAAGAATGCTCACCTGGCAGTATGTCTGGCAACCAGGCTTTGCCACTTCTTCCACTGCTGCCCTACACCATTTTTAATAGGGACTTATAAGGGACATCTCCTGTTTTGTTTTAATACAGTACAGGTACAGGGTTGTGTGTTGTGTACATTTGAATCCATGGTGGGTTGAATCTGCAGATTGTGAGCCTGTGGATATGGCGGGCCCACTGTATATGAGCTGATAGTTTAAAACAACAGTCTTGTGGCATCTGAAAAACTAATCACTATCACCATTTCCTAATTGTAAAAAAAAAAAGCCGTTCATAAATTTTGACTGTCCCTTATTGTTATTTTGACAGCCTGGCAACCCTACCCTAGACTGCCCCCCAAATAGTAGTTTGGCCTTTCATACCCCCTTTACTCTTAATTACCACCAAACTTTTTTTTAAAAAAGAGAAACCTATCTAAAATGACCCCCCCCCCAACTGCAACATGAAAGTGACTTTCCGGTGACTTCCTTGGTTGGGCTTTTGGCCAATTTTTCTCCAAGAATATGGTTGTGCTGTCCACCACAGATTTCCAAGGATGTTAATGAATGAAGAACAGGCCACATCTTGACCCTGCCAACCACTTAAGAAGTGATTGGAAGTCCAATTCAATTCAGCCTGTTCACCTAATGTTCAACTGGGCTGTTTCTTACACTGTGTTTGACTTGTACTAAATAGCTCAAAAATATATTCTCTTGGGGAAAGTTAATAACAGCTCTACACTTTCACAAACAAACACATTTTTTTTGTATAATTTTTATTAATCGTTTTCACAAACATACAAATTCATCTTATTTTAAACATGATTTCCGCAAAATATTTTTTTTGAAAACAAGTTTATGATCTGTTACACTAGTTCTTTTCGACTTTAATCACACCTCGAAAAAATTCCATCAATCAATAATTCGATCTACCTTTCCTTCTTTTTCTTCACTAACTTCCTATTTTTTTTATAGTTTTGGTACAGGAAGATCATAGCTACACGTCACCATTATTCTTGACTCCCCCCGCCTCAAATTTTTACTCTCCAATTCACCTTTGCCCTGATTTCTACTTTACCATGCTTCCCCATGACTTCTTCCTCTGGGATTTCCTTTGTTTTGTCATAGTAAACTAATTTATAACTCTCCGTTTATACCCCAGTACTCTATTACCTGCTTCCAGTCTTGTTTCCATTTTGACTGCTTCCAATTTCGTAATTTATTTGTAAGTATATCCAATTCATACATATCATAGAATCATAGAATCATAGAATTGCAGAGTTGGAAGAGACCATGAGGGCCATCCAGTCCAACCCCCCTGCCACGCAGGAAATCTTGATCAAAGCATCCCCGACAGATGGCCATCCAGCCTCTGTTTAAAGACCTCCAAGGAAGGAGACCCCACCACACTCCGAGGGAGTGAGTTCCACTGCCGAACAGCTCTTACTGTCAAAAAGTTCCTCCTCATGTTGAGGTGGAATCTCTGTTCCTGGAGCTTGCACCCATTGCTCCCTGTTCCAGTCTCTAGAGCAGCAGAAAACAAGCCTGCTCCATCCTCAGCATGACATCCCTTCAAATACTTAAACAGGGCTATCATATCGCCTCTTAACCGTCTTTTTTCCAGGCTAAACATACCCAGCTCCCTAAGTCTCTCCTCATAAGGCATCGTTTCCAGACCTTTCACCATTTTAGTTGCCCTTCTCTGGACACGCTCCAATTTGTCCATATCCTTTTTGAATTGTGGTGCCCAGAACTGGACACAGTATTCTAAGTGAGGTCTGACCAAGGCAGAATAGAGTGGCACTATTACTTCCCTTGATCTAGACACTATACTTCTATTGATACAGCCCAAAATTGCATTGGCCTTTTTAGCTGCCGCATCACACTGTTGGCTCATGTTCAACTTGTGGTCTACTAGGACTCCTAGATCCCTTTCGCACGTAGTCTCATTCAGCCAGGTCTCTCCCATCCTATATTTATGCATTTCATTTTTCCACCCTAAATGCAGTACTTTACATTTCTCTGTATTGAATTTCATTTTGTTAGCTTTGGCCCAGCTCTCCAGTCTATCCAGGTATCAATTACTTTATCTTTCCACTCCTCAATACTGGGGCATTCTTTCAATTTCCATTTTCTGGCTATGACAAGTCTAGCCGCTGTGATCAAATACAACATAATTCTCCAATTTATGTTTCCCTTCCTACCTTTGTCACTTTTAATAATATTTAACAAGTACAATTCCGGAGTAAAATCAAATTCCACTTGCAGGATTTGTTTTGTTATCTCATGTACTTGCTTCCAGAATTTGTTAATCTTTTTACATCGCCACCACATGTGAATTAAAGTTCCCTGATTTTCGCCACATTTTCAACATGAACTTGGTATGGTTTTATTCATCTTGCTTAATCTTTTTGGTGTAAAATACCACCTTAATGCCACCTTTACGTAGTTCTCCTTTAACAACTGACAAGCTGTAAATGTGAAAGATCTCTTTCTTGCCATCTCCCAATCCTCTATGGTAATAGATCTCCCTATATCTTTAGCCCATTTTAACATATATTTTTTTATATATTCTTGTTCCGTTTGTCTCCTTAACAATATTTTGTAAATTTTCCCAATAGCTTTTTGTCTATTTTCCACTCTAAGAACCTTATCTAATTCATTTTCTACAAGTTCAAAACTATCTCTTTTTAGATCTTCTATGAAGTGTTCTTTTAGTTGTAAGTACATAAACCAATTTATATTATGTCTTTCTTGTAATTTTTCTTTTGATTCCAGTATTATCAAGCTATCTCTTCCTTTCTTTATCAACTCCACATATCTTATCCACTCGTCTGCCTTATACCACCTAGACAAAAAAGCCTCTTGGGGTGAGACCCATAATGGGATTTTAAAGTAGAATGCTTTTTTCACTTTTTCCCATACCCCCAGTAGTCCTTTCCTTATACAATGATTCGCGAATCCTTTATTTACTTTCTCTTTGTCATAAAACAGATAAACGTGCCAACCGTATCTAATGTCATGACCTTCCAGATTCAATAATTTTTTGTCATTTAAATTTACCCAGTCTTTAATCCATACTAACGTTGATGCCTGATAATATAGCTTAAAGTCTGGAAGGTCACAACCCCCTCTAAGTCTAGTATCTGTTAAATATGTCCACTTAAACCTCAATAATTTGTTTCCCCATATGAATTTCTGCAAATCTTTATTCCAATTGTCAAATATCTTGTCATTAGTCACTATGGGTAAATTTTGAAAAAGAAATATAACTTTAGGGAGTATTGCCATTTTTATTGCAGTGATTTTTCCCATTAATGACAAGTTTAATTTGCTCCATCTAGCCATATTTTTATTTATTTATGCCCAAACTTTTTTATAATTATTGTCAAACAAATCAGCATTCCTTTTGGTTAGCCATATTCCTAAATATCTTGCCTTGTTACCTATATTGCAGCCAGACTTATCTCTCAATTTTTGTTCTTCTTTATCGGTCATGTTTTTCGTAATTATAATTGTTTTATCTTTATTAATTTTGAATCCAGAGTGTTCTCCAAATTCATTAATTAAGTTTAAACATTTTTCAATTTGATTTTGAGGTTCTTCCATGAATATAATCACATCATCTGCAAAGGCTTTTAATTTATAAGTAAAACCTTTAATCTTTATACCTGGGATCTCCTTGCAAGTTCTTAATCTTCTAAGTAATACCTCGAGTACTAGAATAAACAGTAAAGGTGAGATGGGACAACCCTGTCTAGTACCTTTATTTATTTTAAATGTATCTGAGCTCCCCCCGTTAATAATGAGTTGTGCCGTTTGCTCTGTATATATTTTTCTATTCTTTTGCAGAATCTCATTCCTAATCCTGTTCTTTTCATTGTCTCCATCATAAAGTTCCAGTCTACATTATCAAAAGCCTTTTCAGCATCTAACATCATCACACCTACTTTCTTTTCACTATGCACTTCATAATATTCCAATATATTTATGACAGTTCTTATATTGTCATTTATTCTTCTCCCAGGTATGAAGCCGTTCTATCTTCACTCACTATTTCAGCAATTATCATGGTGTAAATTTTGTAATCTATATTTAATAGTGAGATAGGACGGTAATTGCTAATTTCTTTGCCATCTTTCCCTTTTTTCAATATTAAAGATATATTAGCATTCTTCCAAGTTTCAGGGATACCTTCGGCTTTAATCTGGTTAAACAATTTATATAATGGCATAGCAAGTTCGTTTTCAATTTTTTTGTAAAACAGAGCCGAAAAGCCATCTGGCCCCGGAACTTTATTCTGTTTCAACTGTTGGATTGCTTTTGAAATTTCTGCTATTGCGATTGACTTATTCAGGCTTTCCAAGTGTTCTTTTTTCAAGTTCTGGAAATCTTGTTTGTCTAAATATGCTTTCATCTTCCCCATTTCCTCCTCACTTTTTGCTTTACAACTAAATAATTTGTCATAATATTCCTTAAACTCTTCTTTAATCTCATTTTGATTTGTCACAACTTGTTCCCCACATCTTATCTCAGTAATTATTTTTTTCTCCAATTCTCTCCTTAATCTATGTGCAAGCCACTTACTTGACTTATTTGCATACTCAAAATTGATTTGTTGTAATTTTCTCATTTTCTTTTCAAGTGTCGACCATGTTTCCATGTTTAATTGTGTCTGAATTAATTTAATTTGGCGTACTGTATTCTCTTTAGTTGGATCTTCTCTCAATTCTTCTTCTTTCCTTTTCAGCTGTCTAATCAAACAAACACATTTGAATCACTTGTTAAAGCAGCAGCACACAAGTAGCCCATATTTATGGAGATACCTTGCATCTTAGACAGGAGACAGACACAACTTATTGTGGAGAAGATATGGGCTCTTTTTTAAGGTAAACAAATAAGCTAGAGTATAGGGAAGCCTACACTGGAAAATGGCAACTCTCAAGACCTATTCTGCTGTTATTTAAGTATAGTTACCCAAAACTGGACGGGAGGAATGTACCAGGTCTGCCCACCTCTGTCCTCATTTCCATTCACTATCCTGAACATGGAGATTATAGGTGTCTGAAGTGATGGCTTCTGCTACCTGCAGAGGAAAGCCTCTATGGTTAATGGAGAATTTCCACTTCAGATGTCTTATCATCTATGCATAGGAAGGCAAGGATGTGATCATGCAGGGGATAGGGCTAACACATTATTTGTGGTTGAGTAAGAATGCTTCAGAAACAACTGAACAAGGCCCCCAAGTCTTTGCTGAGAATATATTGAGGGGATTCAAACTTCACAGGACAGCAAGCGTATTCGTATTCAGTGAACAGGGCTCATTGTAAACACAGAAGGAAAATGGCATTGTTATATCCTACCTGGAGACAATTTTCTCAAATGAGGAGGGGAGGGGGAAGAGCTGAGTCCAGATAACAGGCTCCAGTCAGAACTAGAGGATACTGACAACTGAAATCTGGAAGCACAGCCTGGACCATTCCATGATGTCCTTGAAGAGAGAGTTGGGGTTAGGATGAGCAGTTTATCCTTTTGAGTGTTGCAGACTAAAAAAACAGCAACAAAAGCACATGTAAGGGTATAGCCTGCCTTAAAAGGGAAATGATGGGTTAATGAGGCCAGTTGCTGTACCACTATTTCTTATGTGACGTTACCTGGTGATTTAGCAAACACCAGGAGCTCATCTAAATGAGAAAAAAATAATCCACATATCTGAACAGTATTTCCAACATGCAGCAGCATCAATATGTTCCCATGATGTTTTGCATGGTGGGGGGAGCAATCGGAGGAGAGGGTGGGCACTGTCTTTCATGAGCAATCTGTGTACAAGCCACCAATCAGTTTTACAAAACTTCTCTGGGCGCTACCTCTTTTTTTTTTTTAAGTAAAAAAGCACACAATTGGGTACCCTTCCCGGTGCTTGATGGGAAGCCCACCCTCGCACACATCCGACCAATCGGACATCAGCTCTGTGCTCTCCAGACTGCGTAACTAATCGTGTTGCTTGTCCTGATGAGTAGGAATGTGCATTTCCTGCAGGGTATTTTAAAAGTTTGGGGAAAGCTGCAAAGGTTTCCCCATGGAGTATTGGGTGGTTTTTGCCCCCCTCCTTTTGAATAAGTCGATTTGCTGCAGGATTCCATCGGGACAAAAGGTATTCCCCTCGCATTCCATGAGGGTTTTTTTCATCATCTAGACAACCCCCTTTTCTCTAGTTTCCTGAACTTTGGACTTTTCAGTAACTCCCTGACTTATAGCATTTAGCAATAGCATTTATATTTCTATACCGCTTATCAGTGCAAAGCACTCCTTAAGTAGTTTACAATGTTTTTTAGCTAATTGTCTCCAACAAGCTGGTACTCATTTTCCTGACCTATGGAAGGATGGAAGCTGAATCAACCTTGGAGCCCTGATGGATAGAACTCACAATGTTGTGGCTGCAGTACCGGCATTTACCACTGCACCACCAGGGTTCCTGACTTGCATTTAACCCTGTTTGGATGCTTTTCTTGCTTATATCCCAGACTGCTTTGACCACTCTTCTGCTCTTGTGGACCTTCTGTGTATGATCCTTGGTGTCTCCACTGTTTGTTTTGTGAACTAGAGGTGCACTTCCTGGGTGCTTCTTGCCTTGAAACCAGACAGTTAAGCATAGTCCAGAGCTTGGAAATACTGCTTCACAAATACTGCTTAAATTTTATGAGTGTTGTGCTACTTGTTGTTTTCAATTAGCATAGTATGTTACTGTCAATGTTTTCAAACCTTTCAACCACTAAAATGGCCACTGCTACCCCAAATCCCCCCACAAGTAATGTTTTGTAATAGCAATTAAACATTATTCGTTTTATTAACACAGAGATATATATACAAGGCCACACATATATACAAGGCTATTAAATAGGAATTAAATTTGCTTACCTATTTAAGTTGTAGACCATCTTTCAACCAAACTGATCTTCCAGATGGTTTGCAATAATGGGATAAATGAATACAGCAGTTAAAGTCAACGAGTAATAAAGCTCAGAAGACACTGTTAAAGCAGGCCATATAAAAACAAAATTAAAATAATTACTAATTCCAGAATTAATAACATCTGCACATTTAATGCACAGATTGAATGGAATACAAATGTACCAGCCAGAATCATGTTGGTGCTTTATATTGGTGTAATGGTTTGTTTCAGTGGAGTAAGGTACATTTTTCAGTGGTGAATAGCAGCAGTGGAAGTGAAAAGTTGAAAAAAATCATATCCATTGTCAAATACCTCAGGAGTCCCCTCTTGTGGTGCAGCAACCTCAGCCATCTTGCCCCTTCCATCACGCCATCGCTTACATTGCCACCTGTTCTACCATAGTTACACAAGCCAATACGATAGCAGCTTCTCATTTGTTTTGCTAACCTCACAACAAACATTAGACTGTGAGTGTCTCCCTGTGAAAGGAGTTTCAGTAAAAAGAAAAAAGGCAAAAAAAAAAAAAAACCCACAAAAAACCCAACAACCCACAAATGAATCTTACTCACCAGGACACAGAGAGACCCATGTCTAATGACCTTTGTCATCAATGGATGATAGCATGGACATAAGGATATAAGTATTAAAAAGTACTGTGTATTGGTAACAGAACTTATAGGCTTTAATGTTATTGTGGTTGGCAGTGGCTTTGGTATTTCATTACTTTACAGAATACTTTTAAGTCAGGGTGGATATGAACATGATCAGTCCATGACTTAACTCTGATTGCTGACCCCATTTAGAGTAATCCCATTTAGTCAATGGGATTAGCATAAATGCTGATTTAGCATTTAGCAGTTGAATCAATAGGTCTATTCCAATTAGGACTAGCAGGTGGATTTGGGTCCATATTTCTAGACTGCTAGGAAACAGTGCATCAGATCCCCAGCTGTCATTGCTAGAAGACTGTATATATTTGCCAGCTTCAAACTAAAAGAGTGCATCCTCTTATTCAAGGTGACAGAAGTTCAGCTGGTGGGCCTTTCCCCCATCATTATGCTAATATCATACAATCATAGAATTGGAAGAGACTACAAGGGCCATCTAGCTTCCCTGCAGGAATACACAATCAATGTGTTATGCAAAAGTCTCTTGTTTGTTGAAAAAGTCCACGCACGTATTGGTCTTATATTGTGGAATTATAGCAACTCAAATGTCAATGCAAGAGGCTGCATAACATTTGGAATCTTTGGACTTTTTCGGACGTTTAAAATAAAATGCGAGCAGCCTCCCATGTTGCGAGGCTGCAGCGCTGCAGGGCATCCCTTTCGGATGACGCCCGTCCCTGCCGGTACTGTTGCGGTACCGCAGGGACATTTGAGTGTTATATTTAGCCGATTTTTACTCACGAAAAATCCACAATGCTGCAGCCTTATTTGAGAACTCACGCCGAACAAGTCTTGAAGAGAAACGACAACGCAGAAAGAATCACAACCCAAAAACATCACCCAAGGAGACCTTCTGCTGTGCTTTTTGCAACCAGACTTGTTTATCTCAGATTGGCCTTTTTAGTCATCAGCGCACTTGCAGAAAGCGCGGGATGTGTCCTTCCTGAATCTTCGTTTGCGAAGAAAAGCCAGAGAGAAAGAGACTCACGAAAGTTGATCGTGAGTAAAAATCGGCTAACTATAACACTCAAATGTCCCTGCGGTACCACAACAGTACCAGCAGGGACGGGCGTCATCTGAAAGGGACGCCCTGCAGCGCTGCAGCCTCGCAACGTGGCGAGGCTGCTCGTGTTGTATTTTAAACGTCTGAAAAAGTCCTTTAGCCCTATGCATACCAGTGGAACCAGGAAGAAACACAGAGTCCAGGATAAAAATTACTGATGAAACGTTATTAAACTGACTTAAAGGACATTCATTGGTTGTTTGTGCCAAGGTGTGACTCTTTGGGAAATTTGAGGGCGCCCTTCCTGACATGGTACATGCTAGTCCCAGTATTCCTCTGTGCCCATCAGCCCATAAAAGGCCCAGGTTTGGCCAGATTGATATCAAATTATTGCCAATTGTAAGTGAACCAAAGTGGGGGTGGGTGATAGGTTTTGCCGTTGTGGATGATGGTTATCATTACGAAGGCACTCCCAACAGATGGCCATCCAGCCTCTGTTTAAAACTCTCCAAAAAGGAGACTCCACCACACTCTGAGGCAGCACATTCATTAGGCTAGCCTTCCATGGCATTGTTTAGAATTGTCGGACTACAACTCCCATTATTCCCAGACAACATACCCAGCAGCCATGCTGGTGTTGGTGATGTGGCTTGTAATCCAGCAACTCTGAAGGGCCCAAACAACTCTGGAACTGAAAGGTATCTTTCTTGTTCTGTTGCCGGAGGCAAACTCAAATACATCCATTTATTCATTCTATTACCGTACTTTTTCTTTTTCAGTGGAATTTTTCTTCAAGTTAAATTCACTGCCTTGGATCTTAATGTGAGGTGACCTGCAAAATGACTCAATAAATTATGTGATCTGGAAGCTCCAGCTCTATATTGTTGTTCAGGCATTAAACAGGAAAGGTGTGAAATTTGAGGAAGCTGTCATTTTAATGTCCCAGTCAATGATGCACTAAAATACATGTGAACTCTGGCTTCACAGGCAGCTGCATAGCTCAACACTGAACACCTAAAGCAAGAAAGAAGATGGAAGTAAACCCAGGGCAGTTTGGCTGTTAAAATGTTTAGAAATTTATTCATCTAGCAATGACTAATGTTTCTGGAAGAAGGGGTGGTAAGGAAATTGGTCCGAGCTAATTCCCTCCAGCTTTGCAGGCTACAGTAGGTGTATGTTATCGCTAATGTTAAGCTTTATTTCTTCATGAAGAATGCAAGTCAATAATGAATCACAGCATTTAGTCAATAGCGATAAATATAAAAAAAATATTTCCTTCGTAACCAAAACAGAAAAAGAAGAACTGTCGGCTAGGACAACTGGCCTGTATTTTATCCAGTTCAGAAGGTCACTAAGAGTGCTAAAGCTTCTAAAGGGTGATAAATTTTAGGAGGATGTTACAACACTTGGAAGTGAAGTTTCCCTCACTTTGCTCCCAAGGCACTTGGTACTACCCACCCACTCACACACACTTGCACATTTCCTCAAGTGCCTAAGGACAAATGCCTGGATGCAGGCAGTGAATCTGAATCACAGTGATGCTCTTATCATGCCACTTTGCTTGTTGAGGGCATGAGAGAGAGCCTTTTCAGTGGCTGCTCCTGCCCTCTGGAACTGCCTTCCTCAGGAGGCTAGGCTGGTCCCCTCCCTGTTTTTCTTTTGCCGGGAGACAAAGACATTTTTATGCAAGCAGGCTTTTAATACGTAGATGTGTGCATGGAAGCTTTTTTGGGATGTGTGGGTGTTTGTTTGTTTTTTAACTTTTATATGCTGCGCTGGGCAGGGCACGTTTCTAGGATGGAGGACCATCGCCTCCCAAAAATACTACTCTACGGTGAACTCGCCACGGGTCAGCGTAAGAGGGGCGCTCCAAAAAAGCGATACAAAGACTCCCTGAAACAACATCTCAGGCTTGGCCAAATTGATCACCAACAGTGGTCCGCCCTGGCCTCACATCGGGAGGCATGGAGACGCAATATCCACAATGCTGCAGCCTTATTTGAGAACTCACGACGAACAAGTCTTGAAGAGAAACGACAACGCAGAAAGAATCACAACCCAAAAACATCACCCAAGGAGACCTTCTGCTGTGCTTTTTGCAACCGGACTTGTTCATCTCGGATTGGCCTTTTTAGTCATCAGCGCGCTTGCAGAAAGCGCGGGATGAGTCCTTCCTGAATCTTCGTTTGCGAAGAAAAGCCAGAGAGAGAGAGAGAGAGAGATAATTTTAAATTGTGATGATTTTAATTGTTTTAAACTTTTAATTGTACAATTTTAAATTGTATGTTGCATTTTATGTTTTTGTAAGCTACCTTGGGTCCCACGCTAGGAGAAAGGTGGCATATAAATTAATTAAATAAATACATAAACTTCCACACTGACCCCAGTCCCAGGATCTGTGCTGAAGAGGAATATTGTCATATAAAGGTGGTGATAAAGCACAATAAGGGTGTATCTAAAGAAGAAGCAGAAGAACTGCAAGAGGAAGTAGAGAAGCTAATTTTCTTAACAGTACCTTAACAGATTCTCTCCTTTCACCATTGGTACAGATATAATTGATTGATCAAACAGTTAGTTAATAAAGGAAAGAGGCTTCTAATTGTTTCCATTTGTTTGCCAGATGGCTCGTTTCTTCCAGTGGTAAGCCTTCAAGTCAAATGGAGTGTTGCTGCTTTAGAGGATCCTGGCTATTGGTAAATTTTTGTTTGGTGCACAAAGGGAATGCTGTCAGAAAGAAAGGGTTGGGAAAACCTCTTGGTGCATGTGCTAAATATTGTGGCCCCAAATTAATGGTTCTCACAGTTTTATCCTCTAGATATTTTAGGCTTCAGAGCTCCATGTTCCTGATCATTTGCTAAGGTGGCTTGGGCTTCTGGGAGCTGAAGTCCCAAACACCAGGAGGGCCAAAGTCTCACTGGCCTAAATCACTTGGGGTGCATCTACGCTGTAGAATCAATACAGGTTGACACCATTTTAACTGCCAAGACTCCATCCTACAGACTCCTGGGATTTGTAGTTTTGTGAGGCACCAGCACTCTGGCAGAGAAGGCTAAAGACCTTATTATAAAACTACAAATCCCAGGATTCCATAGGATGGACCTACAACACTTAAAGTGGTGTCAAACTGCATTATTTCTACAGGGCAGATGCACCCTTGGAAGTCCTAACTAGAGAAAACCCATTGATTGAACATGAACTTGGCAAGTGAACACTCATGTAGGTTCCCTGTATTTGGCCACTCTAGATGGGACTAATGGTTAGAATTAGACCATCGTGTGGCTTTTTGGAGCCCAGTCCTCATGAGTATTTCCACAATTCCCATAATTTTATCCAGATGCACTTATGCCTCAGGTTACTTATTTTTATCTGATATATACTTTCTTGTCTATAAGTCATCACTGCACTTCAGATAACACCTAGTTCTTTAGTTGGAAGTCCTTGGAATTGGGGAATTTACCACACTCTAAAGAAATGTGGTAGTGCAGCAGGAAGGTTCTCTTGCCTTACTGCGTGATGTCATTGTTCTTCCGGCATTCTTTCATTCTGGTCCCCTGAGGGACCAAGGTAAAACCGCTTCTTTTTGCTAACTGAAGAAACCCATTAGCAAAAAGATGCAGTTTTACCTCAGTCCTACATGTGACCAGAACAAAAGAACAATGGAAGAATGACAACATCATGCGGTAAGGCAGCACGGAAGATGGAACCTTCCCACTGCACTGCCATTTTTCTTTGGAGTGTAGTAAGCCCCTGGGGAAAGAGAAACACTTTAAACATCCATTTTGAAAGCAGCCTCTTACAAAGAGAGAGAGAACAGTGCTGATCCACCTTAAATGTGCTTTGTGTGAACATATGGAGCTTCTTCAAGCCAAGTTATCAGTTCAGTTCTGCATTCCTTAACATTTGCCATCTTTTGTATGTTCTGCCTGTTTAATAGTGGGCATTCTGCTAGGCACAGCTGGGCAGGGTTCCCACCCTGCAGTGGGACTAGTGCACTAAGCCCTTTCTGTTTGGTTGTCAAGAGAACTGCCAAATAGTCTGTAGATATTTTGGGAACCAGTGTCAAAAAAGACAAGAAGAACAGAATGCTCACATGTTGGGCAAAATTTTCCTCTTTCAGGGCAACAGTTTCTAAGCACCCTGACAATGCACAGCCTTTTGATAAGTATATAATAGCTGGTTGTAGCTGGGCTGGTGAATGTTGACAATACTCCCCAACCATCACTTGGCCACGTTATTTAGTTGCAACTCACTAAATAAATCTGCTTCTCTTGCTGGGCATGTCCTCCCAGAGCAAGCCTTTCCAGAGTTTGAAAAATTGCAGATAGCATTTATCGGTTCTCCTTACTGTGCACTGCATATTTCATTGGAAGTGCATCTTGGCATGTTGATAAACAGTTATCTTGCAAACATATAGGATACATGGTAATTTACAATGGACTTGAATTGCCTAGTAGCAAGAGGCCATTGTTTTTATTTGAGGAAACAACATCAATCAGAAAAACACGTGGTGTAGAAGTTTAAGCGCTGGAACATTGGCAAGAAGGAGCCGAGACAGACATCTGCTCTAGGAATATCAGATCTGTTTCCCCAGTGGTGTCCATTAACAGAAGTTTTTCAACTGGCTGACTCCAGTACCTTGGGCAGAGAAGCTGCTTTCTATGAAAGGAGAAGTTTCTTTTCCTTTTAGGTCACTCTAAATGTAAGAATGGGAAGGGAAAGTTATCAAGAATTATGGCCTAAATCCAATGGCTGGGTCAATGAGAGAACTTTTGAATCGGTGGCTGAATAGTAACTTGACATGTAAACCTAATTGACTTAGTGGTCCTACTCTAGTTAGGATTTGCACTGTGTTCACCCCTTTTAAATTAGTTTGAGTAGAACAGTGGCTCTTGACCTTATCTTTAGCAGGGCCTCCCTTTAAATAACTTTTTTGCCATGGACCCCAAGACTAAACTCAAGATTTAAAACGATGATGATGATGATGATGATGATGATGATGACTATGACAGTACAATTACACCATCCGTTAAACCTTCCCTCAGAGGGAGGGAAGGGAAGACTTTTCCCCTGCTTCTTCCTTCAAGTTTGTGGCCAGGGCCGGTTTAAGGAATTTGGGGGGCCCTACAATGCTTTATTTTGGGAGGCCCATATGTTTATCTCAGGTCACTGTATCCTAACCTATTCACAGTACAGGATGTTCAGATTACATTAGGACCCCCATATCCACTGAGTCATTATCCACTGATTCAATTATCCACGGGACACAAAACAGCACACCTACCATAGAGTCTTCCTAGAAAATGTGTCACCTCTAGCCATTTTCTAGATCCTCCAAGGCAACTCTATGGTATTTTAAACCAGAAGTCCCATTATTTTCAATGGCGTTAGCTATTATCCGTGGTTTTCGGTATCCATGTCCCCAAGAACTAATCCCCAGTGGATAAGGGGGGGGGCTACTGTATTACATAATTTGTCACCAATAATTTAGTTTAAAAAACTATATTATAGGCACTAACATAATATTTTTTGTTTATTAGCAGTTAACATAATGGTGTAGAAACATGGCTCACCTATTGCCACCACTTACGACTCCTCGAACGCTTTAATCAGCACTATATACGCACAATCCTAAATATACACTGGACTGACTATGTGACAAATGTTGTTGTCCTTGAGCAAGCAGGGATCACCAGCACTGAGGCCATGATATTGAGAACACAGCTGGGCAGGGCACGTTTCTAGGATGGAGGACCATTGCCTCCCAAAAATAGTACTCTACGGGGAACTCACCACGGGTCAGCGTAAGAGGGCTGCTCCAAAAAAGTGATACAAGGACTCGCTGAAACAACATCTCAGGCTCGGCCAAATTGATCACCAACAATGGTCGGCCCTGGCCTCACATTGGGAGGCATGGAGACACACTATCCACAATGCTGCAGCCTTATTTGAGATCTCACGCTGAACAAGTATTGAAGAGAAACGACAACGCAGAAAGAATCACAACCCGGAAACATCACCCAAGGAGACCTTCTACTGTGCTTTCTGAAACTGGACTTATTTATCTCGGATTGACCTTTTTAGTCATCAGTGCGCTTGCAGAAAGCATGGGATGAGTCCTTCCTGAATCTTTGTTTGCGAAGAAAAGTCAGAGAGTAGATTTCCTCAAAGAAAAGAAAGAGTGGACAACAAGCTGAACATGAGTTAGCAGTGTGATGCAGCAGCAAAAAAAAAAAAAAAAAGCCAATGCGATTCTAGGCTGCATTAATAGGAGTATAGTTTCTAGAGAAGTAATAGTAACACTCCATTCTGCTTTGGTCAGACCTCACCTGGAATACTGTGTCCAGTTCTGGGCACCACAATTGAGGAAGGAAGAAAGAAGGATGGTGGGAGGTCTGGATGCCATTACGACCTATGAGGAGTGGCTTAGGGAGCTGGGTATGTTTAGCTTGGAGAAGTGAAGGTTAAGAGGTGACATGATAGCCATGATGAAATATTTGAAGGGAGATCATATTGAGGATGGAGCAAGCTTGTTTTCTGCTGCTCCAGAGACTAGGACATGGAGCAATGGGTTCAAACTACAGGAAAAGAGATTCCACCTAAACATTAGGAAGAACTTCCTGACAGTAAGAGCTGTTTGGAAGTGGAATACACTGCCTTGGAGTGTGGTGGAGTCTCCTTCTTTGGAGGTTTTTAAACAGAGGCTGGATGGCCATCTGTCGTGAGAGCTTTGATTGCAGGGCAGAAGCAGATTGGATGGAATGGCCCTTGGGGTCTCTTCCAGCCCTATGATTCCATGATTCTAGGCTGCATTCAGAGCCTGGGAAAGTTACTTTTGGATTACACCTCCCAGAATTCCTCTGCCAGCACCCTTCTCAAGGTCTGGTTGCATTGTTCCTTTTCCAGCATTCACTAGTCCAGTGGTTCTTAACCTGAGTTCTGCAATGTCCTCACAGGGGGTCCACAAAGGCTTAAGGGGTGCTTGGCCCACCTCCTCCCTGTAGTGGAGCAGCCATGTGACAGGAACCAAGACAAAGGCTTGTTGGCTGGCTTGGCCTGTACATTGCCATTCAATCCACTCCAGCCACAAACTTGCAGGAAGAAGCAAGAGTGCCTCTGAAGGAAAGTTTAATGGATGGTGTAATTGTATTATTGTTGTTAGTTATTATTATTAGCTATTATTAGTATTATTATGGTTTTAAATCCTGAGTTAAATCTTGGGGCAACAAAATATATTTAAAGGGGGTCCCTGGTAAAGAAAAGGTTAAGAACCACTGCTCTACCCAAAGGCTCTCACATAACATTAATGGGATACTGGTGTTTTAGTGACAACAATAAAACAATTGTTCCCAGTAATATTACTCAAATGTTTTATTTATATTCTTCTGTTAAAATAGCCAGAGTGTTGTAGAAGTTTCAGCATTGCACTATGACTATGGAGACCAGGGTTTGAATCCTTACTCAGCCATGAAAACCCACTGGGTGACCTTGGACAAGTCACACTCTCTCGGCCTCAAAGGAAGGCAAAGGCCTTTGAACAAATCTTGCCTAGAAAACCCAATGATAGGTTCACCGTAGTCAGAAATGACTTGAAGGCACATAGGCAAACACACAAATTCCTTTTGCAGGTTGAACTCAGTTGGTAGCAAGGGGAATAAGCTGAAGACAAAAGAAGAAAGGGAGGGATGGGAGAGAAACCAGAACATTTTAAGAGCAGCTGGAAAGATGGGATGGAGGGATCTATGTGGAGTGTGGCTGCCCAATGGGGACCCTTGGAGGGCAGAATAGGGGGGCACCCTTCTTCCCAGTAGAGGCAGGAGAAGGAGAGATGAGGGAAAGAAAGAAAGAAGAAAAGAAAGAAAGAAAGAAAGAAAGAAAGAAAGAAAGAAAGAAGGAAGCCCTTTCTGAAGGGGGAAGGGACCATCTTTTCCCTGGGAAGGAAGGGAGGGAGGGAGGAAGGACACACTGCTTTTAATAAAAGGCCCTACAGTCCCTTCTATCCGCCTCAAGCCTGCATGAGGTTTTTGGCTTGCTCTCTTGCTCACTCTTTCTCTCTTTCTCTTTCTCTTTCCTCTCTCCTGTTTACAGGAGGAGGGTTAGGAGGGGGCGCCCTGCAGCTTACCCTGCTGGTGGGGGTGGAGGAAGGGAGGGAGGAAGGAGACAGGAGACACCGCTTTTTACAATAAGGCCGGCAGGAGGTTTTTGGCTTGCTCACTTGCTGTCTGACTCTCTTTCCTGTTTTTGCAGGAGGAGGGTTAGGACAGGGCCCCCTGGGGCTGTGAGGCCCACCGTAGCCCTGGTGGTGCAGTGGTTAAATGGCAGTACTGCAAATCACCACATTGCAAGTTTGATTCCAGAGGGCTCCAAGGTTCACTCAGCCTTCCATCCTTTTGTAGGTCGGTAAAATGAGTACCCGGCTTGTGGGGGCAATTAGCTAACACACATTGGAAACTGCTTAATGCAGTGTAGATATGTAAATTGCTATTGCTTAAAACAGTTTGTAAGCCGCTCCGATAGCCTTGTGGCTGAATAGCAGGGTATAAATAACTCATAAATAAAATAAAATAAAGTAGCTGTGAGTCATGTGGGGCCCTTAAACTGGCCCTGTTTGTGGCTGGAGAGGATTGAACAGCAATGTGCTGGCCAAGCCAGCCAGCCAGCCTTTGCCTTGGTTCCTGCCATGTGGCCACTCCACTGTGGGGTGGAGGTGTGTCAAGCAGCCTTCAAGTCTTCACAGACCCCCTGTGAGGACATTGCAGCCCCCTGGGAGTCTGCGGACCACAGGTTAAGAACCACTGGATTAGAAATAGTCTGTTTCATTTTAAATCTGTCTGATGACTAAGGAGATTATCAGATACGTCCAAAGAGTACCTTAGCAGAATGCCAAAACAACGTTTCTGTCCTGTAAACGGGACCTGGTTTCAGACACCCTTGTCCTCATCATGTTCTGCTCCTGTGCTGCAGCCATTAGTAAGGCGTCGCTTTTCATTGACAGGACCTCCATTGATGGGACCGAGCCATTGCCGTAGCTGAGTTGGGATGATCTTTATGATTCCCAGTCCTCTTGCCCAATCAAAATATATATGAAGTTTGGTGGGGGGTGCCCTCATTTGCATTTCTTTACATATTGTTGAACTGAACTGCATTTGAACTGCATTTGACCCTTCTTCCAGAGCAGAGAACTTTTCAGAACTTTTTGCAATTTCTTTTGTTTGCTTGCTTGCTAGCTTGCATGCTTGCTTTTACCATTTTGAATAATTTGATGCTTTCAGCGTGCCTGGGTTAAAGTGCTTTTTAACTTGTTCCTTAATCTTAGGGAATTAGGGCTGAGCAATGAGGTGGTCTCACTACAGATCCCTGGGGTTGGAATGCAGAGCTCAATACAGATCCCCCGTTTCAACACAGATTGTGGGAGACCCAAGAACTTCATTCCTCCATTGTGAGAAGAGATTGTTCTTTCCACTTTCTTCTTTCTTTTTCTTAACCAGTTACTGATAGAGAAAAAGAAGGGGGGGAAATGCTCTTCTCTTTGGATTCACTCTCCCTCTGCTCTCTAAGCTTTGAAAAGGAAAGCTGATTTATCAACTACTGGTAGCTGTTACTTTGACACATGGGAAGTGAACTACTAGACCAAGTAAATAAAAATGTTTTTTTATTTATCTATATTGAATGTTATATGTTTAGAGGAGGGGAGGGAGAATAGTTAGGGAAGGGAGAGAAGGGAGGAGGGTGGGAAATTTGTGTTTGTATTTGTATTGTATGTAATGTTTGTATATTACCATTAATTGTCCCTTTTGTCATGTTTGTATATATGTATGGGTATCTGTGGAGTTTTTAATAAACATAAAATTTAAAAAAGGGGTTTGCAAGTCCAAGTACACAAGGCAAGGCTGGAGGAAATTGGCAATGAGATAACATTACAACGTAATATGTTATACCAGATTTTCCCAAGAAGAAGACCAAAGTGAGGAGTAAAGACACAGAACAGTGCGTATGCGTGTGTACCTTCAAGCCACTTATTGACTTATGGTGACCCCATGGATTTCATAGGGTTTTCTTGGCAAGGAATACCAGTAGCACGTCTTTATCCCTTGCATTGTTTTATTCTATCTTCATAGAATGATTTCAACCATATTATAGGTAAATCTTGGGAAGCTTTTTTCTCCCTTAAAATAACTTGTTACTATTATTGTTAAAAACCAAACAAAACACTGATTCACTATATTATTTGTCATTTGTCATTACCTTTGAGTTTTGTTTTGAGAGGAAAATCCATTTTAAAAGTAGAGTTAAGCTAGTCATAAGGTCTAACATTTAGGGGGAAATAACCTCGGGATGTCCCCAAGTGTATTTTGCCATCCAAAGTATCCCCTCCCCCAAAGTAGCAAACGTTACTTCTTAAATACAAAAAAAGAGAGAGAGTGCTATCTAAAATACAAAAATGCGCAAAATGACTCTCATTGTGGCTTTGTCACCCCAAAAAGTAAGACATTACTGGTAACATAACACTTTCTGTCAAAGCGCTGGTGATATACGAACTGATACTCACCATAATATAAACAGTACAGCCTAAACATCCAAACTAGAACTGATCTGCAGCACAGATACAGCCTTAGGAATCACACTTCAAATTCCCCCACGAAAATGGATTCCTTAATAAAAATATTCCACAATCTTTCCTCTAACGCACTCCCCTCAATCTGAATGTCAGGCACTTATGGAAAAGGGGGAAAGAGAGAGAGACTTTCAACATCCCAGACCACCAGGCAAGCGTTTTCAGTTAAATCTTTCTATGCAGGCTTCATTCCAAGGGATGCACTAGTTAGACTCCCTAATGAAGTGTGGGATTTGGTCTTAGGAAGGTTGGTGGTGGGGTTTGCAAGTACTATTATAGAGTTCAGCTTGCCAAGTCCCCACACTTCTATACTTTTAAAAAATGGGAATAACATGCCCAATGATTTCTAAACTCAGTGCTTCATCTCTTACCTGGCAGAAGTGTTTTATGTTGTACACAGAGTGAGAAGAAAATAAAGAATAACCACATAAATTGCCACTGGAAGCAATTTCTTCCTTGGCTGTCTTTTTCTGTCTTATCTATTCCTAAAGGGATAGTATATATAGATTCTAATCAGGCCTGCCTCTTCGTGTCAGGCATTTCAACAAGGCCAGTGAGAAAAAAGAGGTTCTGCCTTCTTGCATCCAGAACCTTGCATTCATGCTCAGCGTATTTCCTGAAGGGAAATCTTTACTTCCTTAGATGGGGTGGGATGTGTGGTGATTATTATATGCATGGTCTATCTCTTTTGGCCTTCATTTTAGACAGGAACTATGTGCTGTATGTGTGTATCTTTGGGGAGGAGAGAGGGAGTACTGAGAAAGAAGCAGAGCCCAATGTTCACACTAACAAATGTTTTCCACTGTCTTATTAAAATTGTTTTAAAATTGCAAATACCGGGATATGTCTTCTACCGATAATTTACACATGCTGTTCATTTATGCAAGAGGTTCCCCAAGGATAAGAAAATATCAAGCTGTGAAGTCGAAGGCTTTCACAGCAGACATCCATAGATTTTCTTTGTTTTTTTTTCCAGGCTGTGAGGCTGTGTTCTGGAAGAGTTTTATTCCTGACGTTTCACCTGCATCTGTGGCTGGCATCTTCAGAGAATAGTTGGGTAGGAGTGTGTGTGGGGTTCATATACTGTGAACCAACCATTAGCCAAACAGACACTGCTCCTCCTTGCATGTCTCCACCCAGAAACTAGCCATTCAAATAGACAAATTCACATATCCTCCCCAACAGGGGTTCACAGTATATAACCCCCCCACACCCACTGGCTGACGACCTCCACTTGGGTATCGACAGGGGTATTGTGACCCTGTTGGTGCTCTTGGACCTCTCAGCGGTCTTTGATACAATAGACCATTCCATCCTCTTGGATCGCCTGAGAGGGTTAGGAATTGGAGTCACTGCCTTGCAGTGGTTCCGTTCCTTCCTCTCAGGCAGATCCCAGAGGGTGAGGCTTGGGGACAGTTGCTCTACTAGAATAGAGCTTAATTGTGGAGTCCCTCAGGGCTCCATCCTGTCCCCGATGCTATTTAACATCTATATGAAGCTGCTGGGAGAGATCATTTGGAGGCATGGAGTGTGGTGTCATCAGTATGCTGATGATACCCAGATATACTTCTCTATGTCTCGGTCATCAGCTTCGACTTCAGATGGCATCTCTCCTCTCAATGATTGTCTTAAAGCAGTAATGGACTGGATGAGGAAAAACAAATGGAGACGGAATCCAGACAAAACAGAGGTACTAACAGTTATGGGCCTGAAACCAGGTCTGGGAATACAACTTCCAATCCTGGATGGGAGTACACTCTCCTCCAAGGACTGGGTCCACAGTCTGGGGGTGCTCCTGGACCCGTCGCTCCAGATGTCTAATCAGGTAAATGCGATGGTCAGGAGTGCCTGTTATCAACTTCGGCTGATATGCGAGCTGCGCCCTTTCTTGGAAATCGTGGACCTCAAAACTGTGGTACATTGTGCTGGTAACCTCCCGTCTCGATTTCTGTAATGTGCTCTACATGGGGCTACCCTTGTCCTTGACTCGGAAACTTCAACTAGTTCAGAACATGGCAGCCAGGTTGATTTCTGGTGTTTCCAGAAGAGAGCACAAAACACCTGTGCTAAAAGCTCTCCACTGGCTGCCTATTAGTTTCCGGACACAGTACAAGGTGTTGGTTATGACCTTTCAAGCCCTACATGGCTTGGGTCCAACTTACCTCTGGGACCGCCTCCTCCTGTATGACCCTCCCCGCGCACTTCGGTCCTCTGGGAGGAATTTGTTACAACCTATGAAAACAAGGCTGTCAGTGGCCTCCCAGAGGGCCTTTTCTGCTGCCGCTCCCAGATTATGGAATGGCCTGCTGGATGAGATCTGTCTTATCACCACCTTAGACAGTTTTTAAAAAGCTGTCAAGACGGGTCTTTTCCGGCAGGCCTTTCCTGAATAACTATCCCAGCCCAAAACTCAGCTGTCCTTTTCCTCTGAGCTGCAATTAGATTTTATTTTAATTATTGTATGTTTTATTTTTTTTTCTAAATTTAATATATTTTAATGATTGCATGTTTTTAATCCTTAATAATTTAATATTATTTTAAGGGGTGGGTGGGCGGGCTAGGGTACTGTAATTATGGAGTTTTTATATTGTAAGCCACCCTGATTGCATTGCAGAGGGACGGGCGGGATAGAAATTATCATCATCATCATCATCATCATCATCATTATATCATCACTCGGGGCCACCCAGAACCCCCAAGCTGCCATGGATTCTTTGGAGAGGCCAAAAAGTGAACTCTCCTTGCACTGCATGCAAAAGGTGTCGTGCAGGTTCCAAATGGGTCTGCAGTCTTAAAAGACGCCTTCTTCCATGGGTCTCTACCCTGACTGGCAACCCATTTCTCCAGCTTAACTTTGTCTCTGATGGTCCTCCTATTTAAACTGTGAAAGTGTTTTCCCAAAACACTCTTGCAATGCTCCTGTGGCTCTACATTCGAAAATGTCTCTCTCTAAATGTCCCTGTGGTTTCTATATGGCTTCCAGTCAGGTCAACGCCTCACTAACTGGGAAAATGGACCAGGCACTCAGTGATGGGGAGACCACCGGGGTCCTTTGGGGGAAACTCCCAGCATCTGCACCAAGCAAAGCTGAAAGGGTGGGGTGATGAACTCTGTGAAACTTACTGCTTGGCCGACTGGTAGAGGAGCGAGGGTTTGGGGTCCTATCTGAGTCTTGCTACTTTTTAAGCTATTTTTTGGAAGTGAGGGATGCCTTCTCCAAATTCAAGCAAAGAGCTAAACCCAACAGCAGTTTGTCACCACCGCTGACACACAAACAGCTGTTCTCCAGGGAGCTGCTCTGAAGGAACTATAAAGAGGTGCGGGGTTCCTCCCACCCTACCGGCTTTTCCTAACCAGGAAATTCAAAAGGCACACCTGCTTCTTACACCCTCCATAACTATGACAGGGGAGCACTTGTCCCTAACATGTGTGTTCCTGGCACCTAACTCTCAGATCCCACACCACAATAGACCCAGAGGTAGGGAGGGATTCCCAGGACAGTCATGTACCAAGCCCTTGCATTCTATCACAGCTTACGGATGGCTTTCACCAAACTCATGGCCCTATAAGGGTGGCTGCCTGGTATGGATTAAGAAAGAAAGGGGAGCAGATTCCAACCCCACAGTAGCCCTTATGGCTCCACTCACACAGATCTGCACTCACACACAAAAGCCTTCTGGAGTCTCTATAGGTTTCTCTACATCTGCCTTTCTTGAACTGCGCACATCAACTCATAAGCTAGGGGCGCAGGGTGTGTCCATGTTCTCCACCAATCTTGTTACCCTAAGAGGTGGGGGGGCATTGAAGTCCCGCCTGCAATATCAGCATCTCCTTGACTTGGGGGAATTATAGCTGAAAAGGAGGTCTGCGGGAAGAGGGTAACTGCAGGGATCTTTCCACCTATGTATACCAGTATTAACTATAGGGAGCAATTCAGCTGAAAGTATTTTATTAGAATTAACACAAAAGATAAACTATTGCATAAGAACATACAGGCTTACAAATCATACAAGGCTATTGAAGCGAAAGGATGAAAGACTGGATATAGAGAAGTCTGGGATGAAAGGGTCATAGTTACCAGTCTCATAGAAAGAGGTCTGAGCAGCGAAGAGACTCAGACAGCATCTGAGGATGGCACAGGAAAGGATCCAGTCCATTGAGAAAGAGATTGACAAAGTGATATGCAGAATGGTGGGTCCGGTCTGTGGCACACATGATTGGGGTCTGGGCGACCAATTGCTTAATGTTTGGTCAGGTAGGGGGTATAGGAGAGATTACCATAGGGTATGGGTTGGGAAGGTAACTGATTGCATGTTTGAGAGGATTAGCACAGACCTGTTAATGGCTGGGTTTTCTGCATAATCCTGTCTAAGCTTTCTCACCATTATTATGCCAGGCACATCTCAGGTCATCATGATCTTGACTGTTCTCTGGTCAACTTAACCCCAAACAGTGTCTAGCCAGCGTGACCCCACAAAGTGTCCACTTCTATGAGACTGGTAACTATGGTGCAATTATGAATGGGGGGTGGTAGGGTACAGTAACATGTTGCGTGTGTTATGTGCCTTCAAGTTATCTGTCAATTTATGGCAACCCCATGAATTTCACAGGGTTTTCTTAGGCAAAGAATCCTTGGAGGTGGATTTACCAGTTCCTTCCTTTGACATATAGGTCTCCTATCCTAGTACTAACCAACTTAGCTCCAAAATCAGTTAGCGGCCTGTGGTTCCCTAAATTTCCACCCACTGGCCATGCCAATGGCTTATGGGAACTGAAGCCTTACAACACTTGGGAACCCAAGTTTGGGAATCACTTTCAGAGAGGATGTGCCTAAGTTGCCAATGCCACCAAAGGCACAGTGAGAAGTGTGCAGTAAATACAGATCTCCTTCACTTGTTTTTTCATTTCTCTTTGTCCATATTCAGCTGATTTCAGGTTAGCAGTGGAGATCTAGCAGGCATTATGGTTGCTGTGATAAGGAAGAGAAGTCCAAGAATGTTTGCTTATGTAACACAGTGAAGGGCACCAACTGTTGTAATCTCTTTAAGTGTTTGGCTGTGTTTACAGATGGATGATTAGACATTAATTAGCACATAGATGGGGAATCAGATGGGCTGCATGTTCCCAGTTTTCTGTCCTTGTGTCATTCTGTGACCTTGGGCGAGTCATTTTACCTTCCTGGGACTATTTCCCCCCACCCACAGATTCACCGGCTGGTATTTTCCATTCCAAATTTATATATCTTATCAAGCAAAATTAATTAACTGGAAAGGAATTTTTAAAAAGGTGCTGTGGGATTATAGAAAAGAGATTATTTCCCATCTGCTCCGAGCTGAGTCCTGGTGGTTTCTTGAAGCATCTGAAGCTAGCAACACTGTGTTAGATGACAGATCAAATATTCTCAAGCACAGCTCAGAAAAGTTAGAATAATAAAAGCATAGACCTGGAATCAACCACAAGGGCCATCTAGTCCAACCCCCTACCATGCACTAAAAGATGCCCCTCTAAGTTCTGTTTAAAGACCTCCAAAGACGAAGCACCCACCACCCTCTTAGGCAGGCTATTCCAATATCAAACAGCTCTTACAGTCAAAAAGCTCTTTCTAATGTTTAGGTGGAATCTAAAGTTAAGGAGGGGCTCTGACTACAATGGCCAGAGTCCCTCAGCCAGCATAACTAAAGGCCACACAGTGGCTGGAGGTTCTTGGAGTCATCGTTTTTTGGGGGGTTAGGAGTACCGGCGGAACGGCAGCAGCACAGGAGCATGACAAGGGGGTAACATCGTCATCTGAAATACAAGCCCTTTTGCAGTCTGCTGACATCCTTGTCACACCATATTTAACCTGTCTGATATTCTCCTAACTTGCTGTGCCAATTAAAAGTGGCATTAAAAAGAAAATGAAGAGGGAAACTGAGGAAAAGTGTTCTCTTTCTGCAGGACAATGCACCTGTTCACAGGGCTGGCAAAATGATGGATGTTTTGAAGAATTTAGGGTTTAAGTACATAGACTATCTACCCTACTCACCAGATCTTGCTCCATCTGGCTATTTCCTTTTTCCAAACCTTAAAACGAGTTTGAAAGGAAGGAAATTTTCAAATGAATCAGAGGCTATAGCAGCAACAGAGCAGTATTTCAGTGACCAGGTATCCTATTTATTTATTTATTTATTTATTTGGAAGCATTAAAGAAACTTGAGAAATTATGTGGCAAGTACATTAAACTTTGGGGTGAATATGTGGAATAGCGTGTAAGTTTCATGGCTCTGGGTCATTCCCTTCTTGGGCCAAAAACTTTTCAGCACCACCTCATATATGTGATAATTGCTACTAGAAATATTCCTAACTATCATTGGATTTAAATAACAATTTTGCCTTCCCTTTCCCCCTCCCCTGCCTCTTCAGACAGCCATCTCACCCACTCCACCAAGCCACCCTGCTGCATCATGGCCATGACTGGAGGCTCCCTCAGTTGCCTGGCTTTGCTAGCTCACCTTTCCCCTCTGGATCTGTCTCCCTTCTCCCTCCCCCACTCAAGTTTCTCTCTTTCTCTCTCAGTGCTGGTCTGGCCTCCATCCTTTCTCCTAGATGAGCTCTTAATGGAGTTGGGGAGAGATGAGGTCAGCAAGCAAGAGGTGAAGCAGCAGCTAATGCTTTAAAAATCTGCTCAAACAGAAATTTTATCTCTGAAAAAGATGACATTTCTAGGGAAAGGATTGTAAGGATGTATTTAGTACTCCCAATGACTTTTCCCCAGCTGTGCAATGCCAGCCACACATTACTCAGGAGTAACTCCACCCTCTCCACCCACAGATTGGCTTACATGAGTTGCAATCTGGGTGCCACCATACAGCTTTGACAAAAGGAACAAAAGGATGTCTAGGGGCTTGTCAAGATGAGAAGATATAATGCAGATTGATGCATATGACCGCAAATTCGCAGCAGCGCTCATTTGTCTCCAGGGTCTTTTGGCAAAATCTATTGTATGCAAAGCTAGCTGTGTTTGAAGTGCACACGCAGCCATGCCTGTGAATCAAGATGGTGGCTGAGAGTACAGTGTGTTATTATTCTCCACACGTGTTGTAGCTGCTGCACAGGGTTTTTTGGGGTTTTTTTGTACTTGAAAATCAAAGGAGCACAAGTGCAACATTCCACTTATAAAAAGCTCTTTTGGCACCTCAGCACAGTGAAAAAGCACACATTCAATAATGCAAAAATCAAAAATGGCACTTCTGGACACTTCCTTGCTAGCAAGCCCCCCCCCCCCCGAGCACATCCGACCAATCCACTCTCCACTTCCGCCCTTGCCGAGAATGTGCAGGGTCATGAATTGGATGTCGAGACGTGTGATAATACGCAAGCCTGTGCATTATTTGAAAAACCTTGGGGAAAACCTTGAAGGCTTTTCCTATGTAGTAGCTGGAGTTTTTGTTCCCTCTCCTTCTGAATACAGTGAATCTCATTCGCAGCGTGTTGGGACAAAAGGTATTCTCAAATTCTATGAGGAGTATTTTCATCATCCAGACAACCCTAGCATAAGTATCTAATAAGATCTTGATCCATGTATTCAGCTAATAAGCAACAGCACTATCCACAGAACCAACGTGATCACTTTTGACGAAATAAGTACATGCCAGTCTTGATAATAGGCAATGGAATAGTGGCCCATGAATGTTCACTGATCCCAAGTTTTCTTTTGAAGGATCTGCTGTCAGCTGTGTGCACAATTCCCACCTGTGTTGTGTTCTCCAGCAAAACAAACCAAGCTGTCCATACTTTGCCATTTGCAAATGGCTTCTATCGCACATTATATCAATCTGTAGCTGTCAAAATATTTCTGAAGGTATATGGAGACACCCAAAAATTGTATGAAAGTGATCAGTGCAAAAGCACAGAGCTGTTCAACAAAATGTCTTTATGAAGACTGAGAAACATGAATGTTTATCTAGTAGAGAAGACTGACATTTGCAACATAAGCTTTTAGAGACATCGGTCTGGCAATAAACCATAGAAAGGAAGGACTGTGGTTAAGAACCTAAATACCATTTACCTTAGGGGAGTCTATGTTGGAAAGAATTGGGCTTATGTCTCAGTAATCATGCATAGGATTACATTGCAAACTCTGAAACATAATAGAGACATTATTTTCTACTCAAGGTGGGGTTTGCAAGTAGTCTTCTGGTACTTTACAGAAATGAGAGCAACAGATAAAATACTAAAGAAGTGCATCACGTTAAAGTGGGGTTCCTGGCTTTCTTATTTTGTACTCCATATTTTGGATCCAGTCCCATGTTAGAGCTGTACAAGATGCCCTGAATTCCACATTCTTTGATTTGATGAGAGTGGGCACCATCCCTGCTTCCAAAAGACCAACCCCCAAACATTTGTACACACCAAAAGTCCTTATATTCAAAATGATAAGGTCCGCCAGCTGGGATTCTGGCTGAGGTGACACTGCTCTTTTGCCTCCTCTCTGGCTGGCCAGGTGAGAAAGGCAAAAGTGTGTACCAGCTGCACTCACAACAGACTGCCCCTGGAGCATTTTGTACACAGCAAAATGGCCACAGACAGGGCCCACTGTTCCTGCTTTCAGTTCTACAAGTGACTGAGAGAGGGACCCATGAGGGCCTCCTCTTGTGAGACTTGAAGCAGGCTTTAAATAGGCCTGTTTCATGTGTACCTACCAGGCTTGAGCTAGCTAGGCAACAGAGGGGGTTATCCCATATTGGTGTCTGAAAAGGGGAAAGAAGATTAGGTATCAATAGGACTGTACAGCTTCAAGAGGATCTAAAGATTCACCTCTTTATTTTGGAGTATAATTGAGTTAGGATTCAATGGGGCTGTTTTTTACATTTATTATTTGAGTACATTCTTTGATACAAGTATTCATCAATTACTTTTCTGTTTGTTTGCTTGCTTGCTTGCTTGTTTACTTGTTTGATTGATTCTCTGTCTTTTCTACTCATCAGGACTTCCAAAGCCATGTACTACTGTATTTGGTCTGAATAATAGTTACTCAGTTTATTTGTAGTTTCAGCTTTTGTTAAGGCAGCTTATAAGTTCTTTATTGATTTGTTTCAAAGGTAAATGTGTTCAACATGTTTCTACATGATATTTGGGCAAGAAAAATATAACAGCAAAATAAGCTATAAAATTAAAGGATCCACAAACTTTCTTTCAACTGAAATTGTCGACTTGATTGTCAATGTTTCTTTGATTTCAGTCAGGAAGAAAATCTAAAAATTGTTGCTTCTCCAGTTTCATTCAATGATGATGAGTTGCCACACTGAATTTTTCAAAGATGTTAACTAAATTAAGGATTTTATCAGATGAGGTACTTATTGCTACAAAACCGCATCAGAAGGACACAACGATAACAGAAATGGGTGACATTATTAGATGCCCTTGTTGTTCAGCCATTCCAGGAGCACAGCGCTGGTGCGGACAAGGTGTCACTTTTTTTATTGATGGGCTAAGCCATCAATAAAAAGTGATGACTTATTCACATCCCCGCTATGCCCCCGGAACAGCTAAACAACATCGTTGTCTGATAATGTCTCCTGTTTCTGTTATTGCTGTGTCCTCTGACACATTTTTTGTTATGTCTGATAATGTCCTGAGTCTCTCCAAAACCATAGAATCTTATAAAGAAATATAACTAAATGCTTTGAAACTCCTTTGGAAACATGACCTGAATTAATGCAAATTATACAATATTTGATTAAAAGATAGATAGATAGATAGATAGATAGATAGATGAGTATGATAGGTAGGTAGGTAGGTAGGTAGGTAGGTAGATGGATAGATAGATTTCAAAACAATCTTGGTTTGAAATGTGTGTGGTAGATTAAGAACATTCCTTGTCAATGTACAAGTATTCTGAGTCAAGAAAATACTTTCTTCTTCTGTTTTTCAGATGCTACAAATTGATGGTCAGTTATGGTTTCTGCTAAAGTTATGAGATAACAGTTTTCTAAACAGTTCTGAGAATTTTGTCTTCTTTCTATAACTTAAATCCTAAATTCCAAGCCATAGATGGATGCTTTAAGCACTACACCACCCTAGCCTCCAACATTTCACATATGAAAAGGAGGGCACGTGTGGCCATGGCACGTCAGGTCATGATGACAAAAGCTGCTAATGAGGAAGAAGAACAGACAAACTAGGACAGTCTGCAGCAGTTTGCTTTTGCCTGAGCCTACTGGGAAGGAAAAGACTCTGCTCCCCCGCCCAAGTAAATTGAATATACTTTTGCACTTTGAACTCAGGGCCCATCTACATGGCAAAAAAGGAAAAAAGAACGGTGTGCAAAAGATCAGCGATCCATTCACCTGGCCATTCACACAAATATGTGTCATTCAGAGGGGGGTAGCAAAACTCACTCTAAAGTCCATTCGCAAGGAATCCAGGGCTTTGTATGGATTTTTTTTTAAAAAAAAATCCATACGACGTACGAATGAGCGATCGTTTGACCTCTCATGTTCCATAGATATGAGGCAGGGGAATCTGATTGGCTAGGCAAGCTCAGGGGGTGAGGCTAGGAAAGAGGGGAATCAGCAGCAGCCGCCATGTTGGATTTCTGGCTAAGCAAGGGTCTAGTAAGTCCATCAAACAGCGATTTTTCTCTATTTTTAAATTTATTTTTGTGTAAATAGGTAAAAATGACTGTGTGCTCCATAGGTAACCTTTTTTAAAAAAAAAAATATCAGTGGCAGATTTAAAATTGTGAGTAAACCACTCGTGGCCACCAGCTGGCTTCGGGGTCATGCAGAGTTCAGTCACCCATGCCTGTCTCCCCACACACACATGCATGTGTCTCTCCCCCTGCACACACATACCTTAGGGGGCGAGAACACCCCTCTCCTGGTGCTGGGACTTGCTGAGTCTCCCACTGCTGCAGCCTTCAGGAGCAGCTGTCGTGGCTGGTGGTGGAGCTACCACTGCCACATCCTCCGCTGCCACTGCCGACGTCAGTTAGTTGCTCAGCCCCGGACCCTTTTGGCCAGAGGGGGGTCTCCTGTCAGTGCCTCATGTCAGTCCCCTTTGCTCCATGGTTTATTGTATTGTATCTATTCCCCCCCCCCCCCAATGCACAAGAAGCCAGAAGGCTAGTGCCAAAGAGATGGTTCTCCCCAATCAGTCCCCTCTGGTCAGTCCCCTTGGGTGCAACTCAAGCCCCTCTGGAGGCATTAGGGTGGGACTTTTACCAAGAAAGTAGAAAAAAAAGTAGGCATTCAGGTAGGCGTCCCCCTGGAAAAGTTCTTTGTGGGGAGGACACCCCTGCAGAACCCCCAGCCAGCAGAAGTAGGCGGTGGCAATGTCCATTTGCAAGTAAATCACTCACCAGCTGGGCTAGGGGGTCATGCGGAGTTTAGGGGGAACTTTTAAACCATTTAGGCAATTCGCATTCTTGCAGACACCTGCCTGTTCGTGTCTGTGCATATTGTTTTCCTCTCGTATAGACAGGAAGTCATTTTGAGCAACTAAGGTAAGCTGAGGACAAAGGGGAAAGTGGAAGGGGTGAGAGAAACTGGGACATTTTACAAGCAGTTGCAAAAGTGGAGCGGCAGAGGATTCATCGGGATTGTCCTTGGCAAACTGGGACAGTTGGAGGGTATGTACCACACTGGCTACTTTACTGGCCAACACTGACAGAAATGGTCTTGTTTGAGAAAGACCTAGCTTTTTCGAATTAAGCTACAGGCCAGATACAGTTCTGTGGCCTTTCAGTTGCTTGGTAATATCACTTGTTTACATAAAATCCTCCTTGGCTTGAGTTTGCGAGCTGGCACCCATGGGAAGCCAAGGAGCTTTGTGATGACCTACAGACATGTCAGTTTGTAATCCTGAATCCCTCTCTCACACTTTCTGACATTCTATTTTTATTTTTGGTGGTTTCTTATCTAAGTGGTAGGTTAGTACAGACAGTGACAAACCTTTTTCTCCTTTTCTTTTATGCTATGCAGTTTTCCTCCTCTGATAAAGTTGCACTGAGGGAATGGTGGGGGGGGGGAGGAGAGACAGAGAGCACACAGAGGGGCTTTTGGCTGACTCACTGTGGGTAAATGATGTCTTTGAGGCATAATGATTTTTGCATGACTCAACTGCTTGCTGCACATTAGGTGAGAGGACAAAATTAAATAGCTCCTATTTTTTTTAACTTGAGCATCACCTGCTGGCTTGTAATTGAATTAGCATCATTAGCTAGATATTGAAATCTCTGCAGTCCAGGAGAATGAGCCAGATTTTTGCTTTCAGATGCCTGAATAAGGATGGGGGAGGTATACACACAGAAAGTGCATTCTCTATAAGAGTTCTTGCTCTTGTTCTTGATAATGTCCTCTGTGTTAGAATAACAGGGATGAATGGGACTGAAAAGACACACTAGAACAGAAAGCCAAATGAAGGAAGATGCAAAGCAAATGACATGGAAGTACTGTACAGGAAGCTCCTGCTTACCCAACAGGTTAGGCACTGCAGCAGTGTCAGAAACTGATATTGGTTGGAAAGCAAAACCCATGTAGAGAACATGAGGGAATTACAGTGGCTCACTTGGGACTCCCTGCGCACACCTGCTTGCAAAGTGTCTCAGTCTTCTTGGTGACTCTCTCCCACCCCACTCTGTTTGCTTTGCAAGCAGCACACACGCATGCACTCCATCCCAAACAAATCTCATAGGCAATACCTGCTGAAAAAGTAGATTCTGCATTGAATGAATGGAACTTATCCTTAATTTTCAACTGCCAAAAGAGTGAGTCGCCAGATAAACAGCTGTCAAAAGGTGGGGGCTTCCTGTACTTCTTTACACAGCACACACTTAAACCATAGAATTCACTGCCACAAGGTGTGGCCACATCTCTCTCTCTCTCTCTCTGGCTTTTCTTTGCAAACGAAGATTCAGGAAGGACTCATCCCGCACTTTCTGCAAGTGCACTGATGACTAAAAAGGCCAATCTGAGATAAACAAGTCCGGTTGCAGAAAGCATAGCAGAAGGTCTCCTTGAGTGACGTTTTTGGGTTGTGATTCTTTCTGCGTTGTTGTTTCTCTTCAAGACTTGTTCAGCGTGAGTTCTCAAATAAGGCTGCAGCATTGTGGATAGTGCGTCTCCTTGCCTTCCGACGTGAGGCCAGGGCGGACCATTGTTGGTGATCAATTTGGCTGAGCCTGAGATGTTGTTTCAGGGAGTCCTTGTATTGCTTTTTTGGAGTGTCTCTCTTACGTTTACCCATGGCGAGTTCACCGTAGAGTACCATTTTTGGGAGGGGATGGTCCTCCATCCTAGAAACATGCCCTGCCCAGCACAGCTGTGTTCTCAATATCATGGCCTCAATGCTGATGATCCCTGCTTGCTCAAGGACAGCAACATTTGTCACATAGTCAGTCCAGTGTATATTTAGGATTGTGCGTATACAGCACACACTTAAACCATAGAATTCACTGCCACAAGGTGTGGCCACATGCACCTGCATTAAATGGCAATTAGGCACATTCATGGAAAATAAGGCTCTCAGTGGCTCCCAGCTATGAAAACGACATGCTGCCTTCAAGATTCGAGGCACCACATCCTTGGATGCTTAGGGAGCAAGAATGAGAAAAGACTATGGTCTTCATGTCTTGCTTGTAGGCTTCCCAGAAATGTCTGGTTGACAGAGGATGCTGTAGGGAGACTGTACTGTAGATCTGATTCACTAGGGGCCTGTCTATACAAGAAGGATTATAGGCGATTCGTAGCAGCATTCTTTTGTGTCCATTGTGTTTTGGCAAAAAGAATAGTATGTGAAGCTCTCCACCATGATGTTCATATGGCCACGAATAAAGATGGTGACCATGTTGTTTTGCACAGTGGGGTGGGGGAGGAAAGTGAAGGGGACCCGATAGTATCCAGAGACAATGGTCACCGCAAAGAAGAGGAGGAGATCCGCTCTCCTCTTTCTTCATGTAACCAGCAGCTGGCCAGATGGCTCATAGAATCATAGAATCATAGAGCTGGAAGAGACCACAAGGGCCATCCAGTCCAACCCCCTGCCATGCAGGAAGACACCATCAAAGCATTCCCGACATATAACCATCCATCCCTTTGCAGCCAGAATTGGAGGCCACCGCAGCCAGGATGGGTGAAGGGTAGACAGCTCGATCTCTCCTCCTCTTCCTCGTGGTGGCCATCCTCCCCATTGTCTCTGGGTTCTATGGTTCCCTTTTGACAGTTTTAAAAAATTAACATTTTTAAAAGCACAGGATCGCTAGCACTTCTGGGCACTTAACAGCAAGCCTGCACCTGTGTACATCCGACCAATCAGGTGAAGAGTTCCACCCTCTCTGGACCTCACTGCATCAGTGTCCGAATGAGCAGGGATGCACATTTTCCCTGGAGCTTTTAACAAAATATGGGAAAAGCCGCAAAGGATTTTCCTGCAGAGTATTTGGAGGTTTTGGGCCCCCTCCTTCGCACTACATCGAATTGCTGCAGGATCCCATTGGGATAAAAGGTATTCTCCTCACATTCTATGAGGAGTTTTTTCACCCTACGGCTCTCTGTTCTGTGCTTACAACATCATGCCTGCTCTGCTTCCACAAGCAGAATTACACACCCACCCAACTGTCCCAATTTGGCCAGGACAGTTTTGATTAATCCTCTGTTGTTGTCTACTTTTTTAGCTGCTTTTAAAATGTTCCAGTTTCTCTCGCCTGCTCCAACTTTCCCCATTTTGTCCTTGGCTTACCTCAGTTGCTACAGGTAAGTGCAAAAAGTGCAAAAGTAGTTCACACTTAATTAACACAGCAGGGGGGCAGAGGAGGGGACAGAATCTTGCCCTTCCCAGTAGGCTCAGGCAAAAGCAAACTGCTGCAGCATCTCGTGGCTTCTGTGTTCTTCCTCATTAATAATTCTAGCCATCTTGACCACACTGATAATCTGTGGCAACATGTGTCCCAGTTCTCATCTGTGAAATGTGGAAGAATATGTGATAGTGCACTTGGGAGAGTTATACAAAGATTAGCATAGCTGTGCACTGAAACACATTTGACATGGACATGTTGAGTAGCAGCTCCAGTCCAGAACCTCTTGCTCAATTAGGGCTGCTAGGACTGTAAGGCTTAGACATACTGAAACCAGACATCTGATCCCATAAATTAAATATGCTGCTGCCACATGTTGGCAGGATGGTAACCTGCCTGGCCCATTACAATCTACTTTGGTAGGAGACATTCAGGGTGTCAAAAATAGGTCATTCTTATACTGTATTAGTGGAGCTTTTCGACAAGAGATTGACAGGGGATGGCTCTGGGACCTCAGGCATGCAAAACATGTGTTCTTCCACCCATTTACAGCCTTCCTTAAGGTACTGTGTTATTAATAAGATCTGGAGTCAATATGATCAACTCTTGCTGAAGGTAAGTATTGCCTTGGCTGTTTGCGCACTCATGAGTATGTTGTTCCATAAGCAACATCCTTTTACAACACCAGATCAGAAGCCTTGAATTCTGGGATGGCCATGAGTCCTATTTCAAAAAGTACAGTCTTATATTCGAAGAGGCTAGAAGAGCTGTCCAGACCAAATATTAATATAAAGACTCTTAAGATGGGAAACAGGGGCTTTTTAGTTGCTCATCAGCCATTTAGTAGATAGACGTTAGATGGTGCAAGCACACAGATCACTCAACCAGTCCTTCCTATTGTGATGAAATGTACTGTACAGTTGTCCCTCCGTATCTACTGATTTGGTACCATGGATTTAAGTATTCACGGCTTGAAAATATTAAAAAATAATAATAATCCAAAAAGCAAACCTTGATTTTGCCATTTTATATAAGGGACACCATTTTGCTATGCCATTGCATATAATGGAACTAGAGTTCTCACAGATTTTCGTATCTACAAGGGGTCCTGGAACCAAACCACAGCTAATATGAAGGGACAACTGTAATTCTATCATCAGAGTAATTGTTTCTATAATTATCGTCTACTCTATATTATCTCAAAACTGGTCTGTTTCTGGACCCATTTCAATGAGCAGGCGTTAACATTTAAAACCCCTAAATAGCTTGAGGACAAGTTCCCTGAAGGAATATCACCTCCTACAGCTACCTACCTGTTCTCTAAGGTCACTGCTTGAAGCTCTCATCTTGGTGCCCCTGCCAAATGAGGTGAGACAGAAGGCTGCTAAGGTGTGAGACTTTTTGGTGATGGCACACAGTTGAGGAATGGCTGCTTCAGAGGTTCCTGGTGCTTACATTATATTATTTTTCAGTAGCAGGTGAAATCTTTTTTTAATTGTCCCAAGTACTGAAAAATATAGAATCATGCAGTTGGAAGAGACCACAAGGGCCATCCAGTCCAACCCCCTGCCATGCAGCAATAGTACACAATCAATATGTATGTGTTTTAGTGCTCTTAGATCTTTGGGTTGTTTGTTTTGCTTTTCCTGGTGGTTTTCCTTTGCTTTAATTATGTGCTGCACTGTTTTTAACCTTTGCTGCTGATTTTTTAGTTTGTGCTGTTTTGAAGCCACAGCAGCTGATACGTTGAATGCTGCCTGGATTCTAAGGAGATTATCAGATGACCCAAAAAATCTATTACAGGGACAACAGGAGATCACAAAAGGGCTTGAATATTACATGACGTCATCCCTGTCCCATTATGCCACCATGCTGCTCCTGTTCCATCTGTGCTCCTTTTTATTGACAGCTTAAGTGATCCATAGATCACCCATTCCGTTTCTGTAATGGAATCACAGGCAAGTGATAAGGTGTGATGCCAGCATCATTGGGAGGTTCCTGCCAAGCACTTCCAGTTGAGATTGGGACATCAAGGTAAGTGAAACCTTTTTTTTTTTTTTAAACCCTCCCTGGGTTACTTGTAAGTTTAAAGTGTGTCTTGGTACTTGGTTTTTACTTTTGATATTTAGTTTTCTTTTTCTTTTTAAATTTCCCGTGCGATCATTCTCTCGCAAGAACGGCTAGGATTTGCTTTCTAGGAAGTGACTGGGGCTCCATGGGAGCTCCATTTACCCCTGGACTGCTGGAGGGGAGGGGAGCATTTTTAAAACCACTATCAAGGTATGTCTGATTTTTTTTTTCTCTTAAACCACTACAGGGATGGAAGTGGGGCAGGAGAGGAGATACCGGGACGGGGACACTATTTTTGTCCCTATCCAATACTCTCCTATTCCAGGCTGTATGAAAGCAAATAAGCTAAAATTAAACCCTAACAGCATGCACAGCTGCGCTCCACCAGACAAATCCTTTGCACAGGCTCGAAGGACAAATCCAATTCCAAAAAAAAAAAAAAAGCCCTGTAGCGATAGGTAAGGGACGAAACGGCAGGTGTAAAGATGCACTGGAAGCCGCAGACGCAACCCTGCATGCAGGTGGTTCAGGACTTTGGTCGCTCGAGGCTGATCCAGGAGATGACAGTCTTGTTCGGCAGCATCCTGAACGACCAAGCAGCCTTTTTTAAGGAGAGCACTGCTTGCTCCATATGGAGAGGGGCCTAGAAAAGGTGGCCTAATGAAAGCTCATCCCCAACTACCTGGTTGGCTAGCCGTGGCCAACGGGAATCTTCTGATGCGGTCAAACCAAGGCAAAGAAACAAAGGCCCCCACCGGCCTCCAAAGGTGTAAATAAACTGACGCTTGCATGCTGGAACATCAGAACCATGCAAGACTCTGAAGATAGTGGACGGCCTGAGCGTCGTTCTGCTCTAATAGCCCATGAACTATCACGACTTAATATTGACATCGCTGCTCTTAGTGAAGTTCATCTCTATGAGGAAGGCAGCCTTAAAGAACACGGCACCGGCTGCACACTTTACTGGTCTGGCAAATCCAAAACCGAAAAACATCTTTCAGGAGTAGGCTTTATGATTAAAAACTCCACTGCCTCCAAACTCGAAACCTTGCCAACAGGACACTCTGATCGCATTATTTCCTTACGCCTCCCACATGTTCTTCTCTTTAGTATATATGCCCCAACTATGCAAGCCGACCCTGTAGAGAAAGAAAAATTCTACACAGACCTACGCCACCTCATACAAAAAGTCCCTGTAGAAGATAAAATTATTATCCTTGGTGACTTCAATGCCAGAGTAGGAAAGAACTCTGAAGCCTGGAAAGGTGTCTTAGGCAAGCATGGTGTTGGAAATTGCAATGATAACGGACGCCTCTTGCTAGAGTTCTGGGCAGAACAACAGCTGACTATTACAAACACTATCTTTCAGCAGAAAGACAGCTTGAAGACAACCTGGATGCATCCCCGATGCAAACATTGGCACCTCATTGACTATGTTCTAGTCCGCCAGAGAAACATTCGTGATGTCCGCCATACTCGAGTGATGCCCAGTGCAGAATGCCAAACAGATCATCGCCTCGTCAGATGTAAACTAAATCTTTATCTCAAGTTCAAACCTAAGAGGGGTGGCATCTTAAAGAAGAGACTCCAAGTCAACAATCTTCAACAAGCTACCATGAGAGACAACTTCCAGGCAAACCTGCAAACAAAACTTGAAGAGCATCCTATAGATCCTTTTCCTACAGTGCTTTGGCAACATATCAAAAACAGTATCCTCCAGTCTGCGGAAGAATCCCTCGGGTTCTCCCACAAGAAAAATCAAGACTGGTTTGATGAAAACAACCAAGAGATCCAGGAGTTATTGGCAAAGAAGAGAACTGCTCACCAGGCATACCTCACCCAGCCAACTTGCCATGTTAGAAAAGCAGCTTTCCATCTCACATGTAGTAAACTTCAACAGAAACTCTGAGACATGCAGAACAAGTGGTGGATCAATATAGCAGAAAAGACACAGTGCTGTGCCGATCTGGGGGATTCTAGAGGATTTTATGAAGCTCTTAAGGCAGTGTTTGGACCTACTTATCAGATTCAAAGCTCCTTATACAGTACAGATGGTAAACGTTAATTACTGATAAAGCCTCCATCCTGAATCGATGGGCTGAACACTTTCAAAGTCTCTTTAGTGCCAACCGAGTGGTCCAAGACTCAGCTATCCAACATATGATACAAAAACCGATGAAAAACGAATTAGACATAGCTCCCACTTTGGAAGAGACCCTTAAGGCCATACAGCAGTTGAAAAACGGCAAGGCAGCTGGGATTGATAGAATCCCACCTGAAGTTTGGAAACACGGAGGTCATGTACTCCATGTTAAATTCCACGAACTCCTTGTGAATTGCTGAGAAAAAGGGGAACTGCCATCAGATCTCCAAGATGCAGTCATCATCACCCTGTACAAGAAAAAAGGAGCAAAATCCGATTGCTCAAACTATCGAAGCATAACACTGCTCTCTATTGCTGGAAAAATCCTTGCAAGGATACTCCTGAACAGATTAGTTCTGCCATTGCAGAAGAACTTCTTCCTGAAAGGCAATGTGGCTTCAGAGCCAATAGGAATACTACAGATATGGTATTTGCCCTTAGACAACTGCAAGAGAAATGTAGGGAGCAGAACAAGGGTCTCTATGTAACATTTGTTGACCTCACCAAAGCCTTCGACACCATGAGTAGGAAAGGTCTGTGGCAGATCCTGGAAAGACTAGGATGTCCCCCCAAATTCCTTAAAATGATTATTTTGCTACACGAGGGCCAGCACGGTCAAGTCAGATATGGCAATGCTCTTTCAGAGCCCTTTCTAATAACTAATGGAGTGAAGCAAGGTTGTGTTCTTGCGCCAACTTTATTTACAATCTTCTTCAGCATGATGCTCCAAAGGGCTATGGCAGAGCTTGAAGAAGACGACGGCATCTATATATGTTACCATACTGAAGATAGCTTGTTTAACTTAAGCCGTCTGAGGGCTCACACTAAGACTCTAAACTATCTAGTCCGTGAGCTGCTCTTCGTTGATGACGCTGCCCTTGTTGCCCACACAGAAGCAGCTCTGCAGAGCCTAACATCCTGCTTCGCAACAGCTGCAGAGCTGTTTGGGCTGGAAGTCAACCTGAAGAAAACAGAAGTTCTTTACCAGCCTGCACCACAGGACGAACACCGCCATCCCCACATTGCCGTTGGCAACTCTGTGCTTAAGTCCATTCAGCAGTTCACCTACCTGGGAAGCATCATCTCCTCAGATGCCAAGATTGACAAAGAGATCGATCACAAATTATCAAAGGCATATAGAGCATTTGGAAGACTTTACAAAAGAGTCTGGAGTAATAAACACCTGAGGCGAAACACAAAAATCAGTGTATATAGAGCCATTGTACTGTCTATTCTCCTTTATGGGTCTGAAACATGGGTCACCTATTGCCACCACAAACAACTCCTCGAAAGCTTCCATCAGTGCTGTATATGCACAATCCTAAATATACACTGGACTGACTATGTGACGAATGTTGCTGTCCTTGAGCAAGCAGGGATCATCAGCATTGAGGCCATGATATTGAGAACACAGCTGTGCTGGGCAGGGCACATTTCTAGGATGGAGGACCATCGCCTCCCAAAAATAGTACTCTACAGTGAACTCGCCACAGGTCAGCATAAGAGGGTGCTCCAAAAAAGCAATACAAGGACTTCCTGAAACAACACCTCAGGCTCGGCCAAATTGATCACCGACAATGGTCCACCCTGGCCTCACATCGGGAGGCATGGAGACACGCTATCCACAATGTTGCAGCCTTATTTGAGAACTCACGCCGAACAAGTCTTGAAGAGAAACGACAACGCAGAAAAAAATCACTACCCGGAAACATCACCCAAGGAAACCTTATGCTGTGCTTTCTGCAACTGGACTTGTCTATCTCGGACTGGCCTTTTTAGTCATCAGCGCCCTTGCAGAAAACGCGGGATGAGTCCTTCCTGAATCTTCGTTTGCGAAGAGAAGCCAGAGAGAGAGAGAGAGACAGAGAGAGAGAAACCCTAACAAGGCAAAGGTGGTGTTACTTGGTAGAATGTCTGGCTTGGGTTGGGATTAAACCACTTCTGGAAGGGGTTGTTCCCCAGAGAGGTCAGAGTCATAATCTGGGAGTATTCCTTGTCTCTGTACTGTGCTGGGGGTCCACAGCAACAAAAGATATTTAAAGGGGGTCCCTGATAAAGAGAAGGTTAAGAGCCCATATGGTTCTAATTTAGTTTATCTGTCTACCATCCAGAAACCTTTGGTTACTGGACAGTCAAAAAATATAAAAATATTTCTAATGGAGTTCAGTGGGACTTAGTCACATGTAGGATTGCTAGACTTAAAACTGGAGAGGCTTCCTGTAACATTAATGGTTGTGTAGAAGAGGGAATTTCAGCAAATGCTGCATGTTACCCAATTGTGTGGCAAACAACACCTCCTGAAATGTCCTCTTCTACATAACCATTAAAAGTTCATCCTGGCAACCCTACCAGGAGAGAAGCCTTCAAGGCATTTTTAACCCTCTCCACCCCCCACCAGCACTCTATATTGTCTTTTTTTTTTTTTTAAGGGAGTCCTTGTGCTTAAAAATAAATGGCTAGTAAGTCAGTGAAGATGCTGTTTGTACAATCTGAGAACTGTCCCAAAATGCACTTTTAAAAAAGGCTGGCTTTTCACAACCAAGCAAAGTAGTTTAGCTTCAGGTTGCTGGAGTGTAAGTATCTTACCAGTACAGTATTTTCTCAGATAGGTCCCAGCTCTTGAAAGGCATTTTCTAGTTAAGAAGATTATTATTAAATCTTATTTGTGTATTTTAAGCAGAAGTAGAAATATAGACTGGACAGTCTGTGGTTGCCATGGTGACAAGCAAGGAGCTCTCCTTGCTTAAAGAAGCAGTAGAGAATGACATTTATTGTACATCTTCTCCAGTGCAGTCTGTCACTGCAGAGGCCTGAGGCAGTGCTGCAAACTGCAAGAATAATTATTGCTGCCTATGCAGCAACTCTAATGCCATTATCAGACTAGCATCTAAAAATGCTGTAATTCCGCAAATGAATATAGTGGTAACATCGTGGCATTGTGAAGTTGAAGGCTTTCACAGCCGGCATCCATAGATTTCCCTTGGGTTTTTTTCAGGCTGTGAGGCCGTGTTCTGGAATAGTTTCTTTCTGACGTTTCGCCTGCATCTGTGGCTTTGAGGATACCAGCCACAGATGCAGTCAAAATGTCAGAAAGAAACTATTCCAGAACACGGCCTTACAGCCCAAAAAAACCCAAGGGAACTCTATTGTGGCATTAATAACACTTATTATTGCATGTATCTGTAATCATGTGAAAGAAATGCCATGGAGTTATCACATGATGATAACTAGTATTTTAAGACTGGGAGTTTACTTCCGCAATTTATCAGGAGCTAGATTTCGGCGCTTCTCACAAGAAGATGCAAGTGTGCTTAAATCTCCCCAAACCCCTTAATTAACAAAGTAAATGGACACACAAGCATTGAAACAAACCTAAAAACATTCAAACTAAATGGGACAATTCATAAAAAGAGTGCATTCTCACCCAGAAGTTTTCTCGCTGGGAATGAGAAGGGGGGAAAGGACTGTCCATTCATGATGTAATCTCGTGATTACAATAGGACATGGTTTCGCACACCATCAATAGCATGAAAAAAGCACTATTGATAGCTTGTCCTGTGAATTGTAAATAATGCCTTTTTTTGTGGCTAGAGAACGGTGTAAGGACATGAAGACGATGATATCATGCAATAATGGGGCCCATTCATCATACAATAGTGGGACCCTGACATTGTAATCCTGCGATTTTTGCTGTGTCTGATAATGTCCTAAATCATTATCTCTTCATATACAAGTGATTGTTTTAAAGTGCTGGGTAGGAATGGGTGGTTCTGTTAGTTTCATTTTCATCAGTATGCAATGTTTTCAAAAAATCTCACCCTCCTTTTCTTGAATTTACGAAGAAATCGTAACCATTTGGTAAGTTCTTAACCATAAGGAACCAAACATGGTGGTATCCTTGAGTAACAAGCTTATCCTGAATGTTCCTGAGGCATTTGCTGAATCTTTGACTATCCTTCACTTTTGACTATTGACCTGCTCCTCAATCCTAATGCATTTTGAAAAATTGCTTTTCTTCGGGGCATTCCCAAGTAACCATTTTCAGCCTTGCATCTAACCATGTTTGCAACTGTGTTTCTGTTCTTAAATGTGTTGGTCTTTAAATATTTATGAAATTTTCCTTCAGTCCCCACATTCCCAGCATTGCAGTAACTTAAAACCTCAGCTGAGAAATATTTAGAAATACAGTTTAGTCATCCAAAGAAAAGGGACAGGCAAAGTTACTGAGGGAATGCAAACACACAAGGCATAAGATTTCCAGGTGTGACCAATGTTTAATGTCTTACATTCTGCAATGCTAGAAATATAAAGACTGAAGCAAAATTTCATCGGGGGGAAGAATTTTTCTTACAGGGACAATGCTCTCATTTTGTCCTCCCTATAACTACACCCCATATCTGTTTTATTTAATGGTTTTAAAACTTTTGCATCAAATAGGTTTTAGCTGTACTGTGTTTTAATTTGTTGCAAACTGCCTTGGGTCATATACTGGGACAAAAGTGAGATCTAAATCAAAGCTGGCATCCTGTTAGTTAATTATGAAGTTGCAAGATAGACTTGTGTGTGCATAACTGTTTTCGATAGGCATTTACAATCATGGTTCCATTGCCACAATTGTAACCCACCTTAAATGCCAGCCAGCTGTCCCAAGTGACGGAGTTCTGTGGCATTGGTGAGTGGGGCGCTGCAGGATGGCATGATCAGCCTCCTACCGCCAGTGAGTGCTGGTATGAAGAGTGGAAGAAGAGACCCCTATGGGGTCCTGTTGCAACTCAATGCACTACTGTATTTCAATGCACTGTTGCTTGCTGGTGGGAGGGGGCTGGTCATGTCACCTTGAAGCACCTCTTTTGCCAGGGCCATACAACTCTGTCATTTGGGAAAGCTGATTGGCTTTTAATGTGGGCTTCAGGGGCTGGAGCAGGAGATGTAGGTTAGCTACAATATTGTTACTATGCCTCTGATGCAGGATCTCAGCCTATATGATAAATATAGTGGACCATCCGTATCCGTGGGTTCAGTATCTGCAGATTTGAGCATCTATGAATCATCACCGCATACCTAAAATAGCATCACCCATACCTAAAATGGTGTCCATACTTAAAATGGTGTCCATACTTAAAATGGCTCCCATGGATTAACATGGGACTCTACCATCCACAATTTTTGCTAATCCCAGTGTTATTTCTAATAAAATACTTTGTTTTACTTTAACTGGAGTGTGCTCAATGGTTAATACTGGTATACATAGGTGAAAAGTTCCCCAAAGTTACCCTCCTCTCCCTCCTCTTTAATACCAAATATTAAATACCAAATATTTGGCAGCATAGATGGGTTTCTAACGTACCCCCACCTCTTAGAGTAAGGGGGGGGAAACCAAACCCCCGCAGATATGGAGGGTCCATTGTACAGTAAATATTATGTGTAGCCATCAGAGTTGTACCTTGCTGTTTTTGTAGTATCCTCTTTGTTTGGTGAATCATAATTCCCTGTTTTTATCGCTTCTCACTCTATCACTATTGTTATTGCTGATCTGGTACTAAGGGATAGACGACATTAATTTTCTTTTCATTTATGACGAAATAAGATTTGAGTGTTTCAATTATTGGCATTTCCCATTTTATTTTGTTTTTGAACTATACTGTAAAATCTAACATGATTTGTGCAAAAGATCCCTACATTTTAATGTTCTTTGGGCAATGTATAAAGAACCAAGGTCACATGGACACATTTTAACAATGACATTCAGTAACAACAGGAATAAACAAATCATTATCCATTGAAGGAATGGCAGAAAGAACCATCAAAAGAAAGAAATCAATAGCTGGACATGTTTAGTTTGGAGAAGAGAAGGTTGAGAGGTGACATGATAGCCATGTTTAAATATTTGAAGGGATGTCATACTGAAGATGGGGCAAGCTTGTTTTCTGCTGCTCCAGAGACTAGGACATGGAGCAATGGGTTCAAGCTACAGGAAAAGAGATTCCACCTAAATGTTAGGAAGAACTTCCTGACAGTAAGAGCTGTTCAGAAGTGGAATACACTGCCTTGGAATGTGGTGGAGTCTCCTTCTTTGGAGGTTTTTAAACAGAGGCTGGATGGCCATCATTGGGAATGATTTGATTGTGTATTCCTGCATGTCAGGGGGTTGGACTGGATGGCCCTTATGGTCTCTTCCAACCCTACGATTTTATGATTCTATTAATTGTTTTTATTCCTGGATAATATCATTCCCAGACAGAGCATGGAAAAGTTATTTTTGGACTAAAACTCCAATAATCCCCTAGTCAGTATGGCCAGTGGCTGTTACATGGCTACACTAAAGCATGCCATTAGCACAAGGTTTTAAAGAGTAACAAGAAAGTAGACTACCCAATTCACAATACTTGTCTTTCCAAATGTGATTGCATGTCCTGTTTATATTTCTTTATATCAGTGGTGGGAACTATGTGCCTCTTGGGAAGGTCTATTGTGGCCCCTAGGATCCACCAGTGTCTCACCAGAATACAAACCCCAAGATTTCACAGCTATGGGCCCTTCCACATTATACAGTAATAGCACTGTAATTCTACTTTAACTGCCATGGCAACGTCTTATGGAATCCTGGGGTTTATAGTTTGGCAAGGCACTAAAGCTCTCTGGCTGAGAACTCTAATACCCCTCCCTAAACTGCCAATTCCAGGATTTAATGGCTGTTAAAGTGGAATCACAGTGCTATAATTGTGTAGTGTGAAAGGGCCCAAGGGCGGGGTTATAAGGCAGGGATGGAGGCTTCCCAATGGCATTCCATTGGGGAGCCTCCATCCCCTACATACTTTTCTTTTTTTAAGGCATGAGCATTTGAACAGAGTTTAATTTACTGCGGAGTACAGAGGGAAGAATTCTCAGGTGACTCTTTAAAAACGAGGATACTTGTTGGCTATGTGAACAATATGAGAATAAAATCTGGACATGTTGACATCTCTTCCTTTTGCTGATAAATGTTCATGGCTGGGGAATACAGCAATCAGAATGATGAGGAAAGTAAACACAAATGTCAGATTAGAAACATAAATCCCCTCTGGGATTTCTAATGTCTAGAATCATTCTTGCTTAGGACAGGATAATTATCCAGGTGTAACACAGAAAGATTGGCCTTTAAGGAGTAGGCTGAAAAATGTCCTATATTTTAACTATCTCCCTTACGCCAGTGGTGCCCTAGAATTCTGTGTGAAGGAGGGATGGCACACATGGGGCATACTATCCTGGATCAGGGAGGGCAAGGTTTCCCTTAAAGGTTTTTGGTTCCCTTTTGCCCATCCACCGCAGAACACTATGTTGTTATTCAGCTAGGCTTGTGTTACAAAACATTTTCCTTGCAAACCTCTTCATTCTCTCTCAACAATATTTATTCCACTAGTGGCATTCCATAAACAACAGCCAAATGAAAGTGCTGCAATACATTTAGTATTTGCATTTCATAACAAGAAATTGTATATTGTTTGGTGGGAAGTCAGTTAATAATTTCTTGGTAGCCTCATTAGCAATCCCAACAAAGTGAATTAATCTGTTTTCTGAAAACTTGGGACAGCAGGGAGAAAGCTGCTCCATAAAAGGGTGAGAAGAAGCAGAGGTGGGGAGGAGAGAATGGGAACGCAGGATGATGGTGGTTGGGGCTGTGGAGCTGTTCCAAATACAAATGTGCATGCATAAACACACATACACCTTTAGCATACATATGAGCCATTCTAGCAGGGATGGCATATACATTAAATATATATGTAAACTGCAATGCACCACAGCACAGAAATCTTCAGACGTGAAGCTTTTTCAAACCTCTGAGCTGTGGCCAGGTGTTTTGGGCTGAGAAGAGCAGGTGGAGTGTGGAAGGATTAAAGAGGGACAGAAAGGTGGCAAGGGAGGGACAAGGAAGAGGAAAGGATGAGGCAAAGGAGGAAGAAAACAAGGTTGATAGAAAAGGGGCTAAAATATGAAATGCTTGTTTTCTGCTGTTCCAGAGATTGGAACATGGAGCAATGGATGCAAGCTCCAGGAACAGAGATTCCACCTCAACATTAGGAGGAACTTTCTGACAGTAAGAGCTGTTCGGCAGTGGAACACACTCGCTCGGAGCGTGGTGGGGTCTCCTTCCTTGGAGGTCTTTAAACAGAGGCTGGATGGCCATCTGTCGGGGATGCTTTGATTGTGATTTCCTGCATGGCAGGGGGTTGGACTGGATGGCCCCCGTGGTCTCTTCCAACTCTACAATTCTATGATTCTAGGATGGGTGACACATGGCTTGAGGACAGTACATGCAAAAAGGATCTAGGAGTCTAAGTGGACCACAAGCTGAGCATGACTCAGCAGTGTGATGCAGCAGCTAAAAAAGCCAATGTGATTCTAGGCTGCATTAAAAGGAGTATAGTGTCTAGATCAAGGGAACTAATAGTGCCACTGTTTTCTGCTTTGGTCAGACCTCACCTGGAATACTGTATCCAGTTCTGGGCACCATAATTCAGGAAGGATATTGAGAAGCTGGAACATGTTCAGAGAAGGACAATCAAAATGGTGGGAGGTCTGGAAGCCATGCCCTATGAGGAGCAGCTTAGGGAGCTGGGGCATGTTAGTCTGGAGAAGAGAAGGTAGAGAGAGGACATGATGGCCATGTTTAAATATTTGAAGGGATGTCATACTGAAGATGGGGCAAGCTTGTTTTCTGCTGCTCCAGAGATTAGGACACAGAGCAATGGGTTCAAACTACAGGAAAAGAGATTCCACTTAAATATTAGGAAGCACTTCCTGATGGTAAGAGATGTTCGGAGGTGGAATACACTGCCTCGTAGTGTGGTGGAGTCTCCTTCTTTGGAGGTTTTTAAACAGAGGCTGGATGGCCATTGTTGGGAATGATTTGATTGTGTATTCCTGCATGGCAGGGGGCTGGACTGGATGGCCCTTGTGGTCTCTTCCAACTCTATGATCCTATGATTCTATGAAACAGTGGGAAGAGTGAAATGAACAGGGAAGAAGAAGGGGTGGCTTGGGAGCACAACAGAAGGGTGTAAATTGGGAGGAAGGTGAACAAAGAAGGCTGCTGGCCAGCAGATGGAGAAGGAGAAGAAAAGAGGACAGGAGGTGAAGAAGAGAAAAGAAGGGGGTTGAGAAGGGAAGCAACTCCAAAGTAGGGTTGTGAAGTTTTCCATACACCAACACAGGACAGCCCTTTTGGTATGGGGTTTCCTGAGAGTAGGGAAGAGCTGTGAAGTGACAAGGAAAGTAAAGCTCAAGCCATCTGACAATAATATGAGAAGCAAGCATTGAGGAAAGGAAAGGAGGCTTTGGGGGTAATGGCAGCTCCACTGATGACTTCTCCCTAATTTACCTAGGCTGCCATCACTCAGGGCTTAGAAGTATGAGCTGGAGATTAGAAAGCTACTGGGGAATAAAAAGAAGCAAGTGATGTCTTTTCCCTTTAGTGCTGGGCCCATATCCAGTGAGGGGGCCTGGAGCAATTGCCCCAATTGAACCATGGATAATCTGGCCCTGGAGAGAGGGACAGAAACACAAGGTCTGACAGCCTGAAGCTTTGTTTAAACTGTCTCTTCAGAGGCCAGTTACAATTTTCAGGAGCTCAGTTTTCCAGCTGAGCTCTGTCTAGACTAGGCCTCCATAGATTATTACTTTGATTGCAATTCTTAGTTGTTTAGTAGTAGCAGTAATAATAATAATAATAATAATAATAATAATATTTATATTCCGCCCCTCTACAAAATGCAATCGGGGCAGTTTACAACATTTAAAAATATACATTTAAGACCCTCCATCCCACCCACCCTTCTAAAACCATACTGTAAACTACTTTAAGATGACAGTTTATGAAGGGAGGCCTCTACCTGAAACAGCTCATACCTGAAACAGAGACACAAACAGTGTGGTGGCAGAGCCTATGTAAATTTCTTTTTTTGGACTACAGGTCCCAGAATCTAGCCATTATAGGAGATGCACAGTGCACTCCTAGAATGACTGTATAAATAGGACTAAAGAAATGCTGTTTTCACTTTGACTTACAGGGAGAAAAACAGGGGGGGGGGGAACCCACAACCCTCTGAGGCAATCTTTTATAGGAACAACCCAATCAGAGCCACAAGGGATTTCCATGTTTGATGTGAAGTTGAAGGCTTTCACAGCCGACATCCATAGATTTTCCTTGGGGTTTTTTGGGGGTTGTGAGGCTGTGTTCTGGAATAGTTTCTTTCTGATGTTTCACCTGCATCTGTGGCTGGCATCCTCAGAGAATGGTTGTATACGTGTGTGTGTAGAGTTTATATGCTGTGAACCCCTGTTGAGGAGTACATGTAATGTAAATTTGTGTAATTGAATGGTTAGTTTCTGCGTATAGAAATGCAAGGCTAGTTAGTGTCTGTTTGGTTGGTTGATGGCCCATTATCTGCTGGGAATCCCCATGTCCCTGGGTGGAATTTTTTTTGTAAGTGTTGAGTTTTGATTCTATTGTATTTCAAAACTGGGAGCCAGATTTTGTTTACTTTTAAGGTTTCTTCTTTCCTGTTGAAGTTGTCCAGGTGTTTGTGGATTTCAATAGCTTCTCTGTGCATTCTGACATGATAGTTGTTGGCCTGGTCCAGAATTTCTGTGTTTTTAAATAACATTTTGTGTCCAGGTTGGTTTATAACATGTTCTGCTACTGCTGATATTTCTGGCTGGCCCAGTCTGCAGTGTCTCTCATGTTCCTTGATTCGTGTTTGCGCACTGAGTTTAGTGGTCCCTATGTAAATTTGTCCACAGCTGCATGGTATGTGGTAAGCTCCTGCAGCTGTGAGAGCGTCTCTTTTGTCCTTTGCTGAGTGTAGCATTTCTTGGATTTTTTTGGTTGGTCTATAGATTGTTTGGAGGTTCTGTGTCCTCATCTATTTCCCTATTCTGTCTGTGAGTCCTTTGATGTATGGTAAAAATACCTTCCTTTTGGGTGACTGTTTTTCTTCTTCCTTCCTGTGTTTTTTTCTGGGTCTGGCTGCTCTTGTGATGTCTGATCTGGAGTAACCATTAGCCTGTAGGGCCCAGTTTAGGTGCCTCAGTTCGTCCTCCAGGTAGTGGGGTTTGCAGATCCTTTTTGCATGGTCTACCAATGTTTTTATTGTGCTTCTTTTTAGTCCTGGGTGATGACTGGAGTTCTTGTGTAGGTATCTGTCCGTGTGTGGGTATTCTGTATACCATGTGGCCTAACCATTGTTTTGGTTTGCGGATGACTAGGACATCCAAGAATGGCAGTGTTCCTTCTTTCTCTTTTACCATCGTGAATTGGATATTTGGGTGGATGCTGTTCAGGTGGTTCAGGAATGAGACCAAGTTTTCTTCACCGTGATTCCAAATGGTGAAAGTGTCATCCACATATCGGAACCATGTTGTGGGCTTTTTTGGTGCTTTTTCCAGGGCTTGCTTTTCAAAATGTTCCGTGTAAAAGTTTGCTATCACTGGGCTCAGAGGGCTGCTCATGGCTACCCTATCTATCTGTTTGTAGAATTCGTTATCCCACTGGAAGTAGGTTGTGGTGAGGCAGTATTTGAACAAGGCTGTGATGTCCTCAGGAAATATTTGTTGTATGAGTGCCATGGTGTCCATTATGGGGACTTTGGTGAACAAGGAGACAACATCAAAACTGATCAGTCTGTCTCCAGGTTTCAGTTCGATGTTGTTGATTTTTTCTATGAAGTGAGTTGAGTCTTTAATATAGTGAGGGGTTTGTCCTATGTGGGTTTGTAATTGTGTGGCCAGAAACTTGGCCACGTCATACGTGGGGGATCCAATGGCACTCACTATGGGTCGGAATGGAATGGAATCCTTGTGGATCTTGGCAAGTCCATACAGTCTTGGTGGGAGAGCCTCTGATCTGCATAGATTCTGGTGTATGATTGGCTGAATTGATGAGTTCTTGATGAAGGCATTTGTTTTTCTGGTGATTTTGTTGGTTGGGTCTTGCTTGAGTTTTCTGTATCTTGCAGGCTAAGAGTTCCCTTAATTTTTGTCTGTATTTTTCTGTTTCCATGATTACTGTGCCACTGCCTTTGTCTGCTAGGAGAATAATGATTTCTGGGTTTGCATTGAGATCCTTGATAGCTTTTCTTTCTTTTATGGTTATGTTGCTGGCTGGTGGTTTTGCCTTCCTCGGGATCCTAGCTGTTTCTCCTCTTATCTCTTCTGACTCTTCTTCTGGGAGACAGTAGAGGGCAGATTCAACATGGTTGATGATGTCTTCAACTGGGATTCTGGTGATTTCCATGTTTCTTTGCCTCTGTTGCTGATACTTCCTTATGGACCCCTAGAAAAAATATACAGTGACCCCTATTTCTAGACTAAGCCTGTTGTAGGTAGCCTCTGCCCCCTCTTTTAAAAGCTGGAAATGAATGTGAAAATATTATGCTTCCCATTTAGTCAAAGCAAAGTATATCCCCGTGCAGAACAGCAAGCTTTATCACAAGTCGTGTGCCGGCATCTACCACAAAACTTATGGCCAGTAGATCTCATTGTGCATTGTGGTGAGATTGCTTTCTCTTGACAGAACCCCTCAGCCATCCAAAGTTTTGGTCTTTCTGACAGCAGTATGACTTTACTTCTCTCTTTTCTCCTCATTTAGATGCAGAGGGTCTTCAGGTCAAAGTTCTGTCATTCGCATGAGAAAATTGAAGAATGTTGCATTTCATTCCTCCCAGTCTCTTCCTTTTCACTTCTAATCTGGTTCTACTTTCTTATGATACTATACCTGAATGTTAAGATGCTTGAGAAAATAAGTATTCAAGGGTTTTCATTTTTTTAAAAAAGATCTCCATGCATTTGACTTGTGTTTTTTTTATATACACATATATATGGTTACCATGCAGCAGATGGTTTATGCTGCTAGGGGCTTCCTGGCATTAGTGTGATCTCAAGGGTTTGGCAGCAACTGTGAGGCAAATAATAATCCTTAATGCTCACACAGCACTTTTTAGTGTCACAAAGCACAGCACCTAACACATCTGTCATTCTTCAAACATCTCCACAAGCAGGGCTGACCTAAGACATTGTGCTGCCTGAGACAAAATAGATTGTGGTAACCCCCTCCCTCTAATTCCTCATACAGAAGCCAGTTGGACTGACTAGTGAGTCTCACTCTAATACTGGCAATGGGATGGCATCCTCCACCTCACCTGACCAATTTAGAGAGACAGGGAAGGCTGTATGGCAGCAATGTCCTCCAAGAGAAGGGAACAGCCCAGGAGAAAGAGACAGGGCAGTGGCACCCCCCCATCTCCCATCTGAGGCAGTTGCCTCACTCAACCTAATGGGTGGACTTGCCCTACCAGTAATATAGATTGTGTTGGCTGGTAGCTCCCATGGCAGTAGGGTATTGAATCCACTCCTCAGGTTGTAGTCTGATCATTAAAGAAGCTAGGCACTGGACCTATTCTGGACATAGCATCCAACAGCTTGGATAACCATTTAAAGTTCAGACTGAAAGCCAGAGCAGGTTGCTGCCACCAGCAACATAATTCCATCAGGAATGGGATGGGACAGATGTCAAGCTTCATCTAGAAGCCCAGATGGGGGGGAAAGGGCTCAGGGACATACTTACACCTAATTAAGGAATAGCATGCCTCATAGCATATGGCTCAGATGAAGAATTTGCTTTCAGTATCCAAACTGAAGAGGGCCTAAATACCCTAAAGGCACCAGATCCCATCTGATCTTGGAAGGTGAGCAGGATCAGCTCTGGTTAGTACTTGGCTGGGAAACCACCAACAAATACCAGGTGCTGTAGGCTATATTTCAGAGGAAGGAACTGGCAAAACCACCTCTGAGTATTTCTTGCCTAAGAAAACCCTAGGAAACCCATGCGATTGCCATAAGTCGATAGGTGACTTGAAGGCACATATACACACATCCAAACTGAGCCTGCAGTCCTTCTCACTCAAAAATCACCTCCTGGATTTCTCTCCAAGTTTTCTTCATTCAGCAGCCTAATTTAGAGGGAGTGGGAGAGCCTTCTTGTTGCTGCAGTCCTTAAACGCTTAGAAGTTGGAAACCATTGTAGATCTACTCTAAAAGATCCAGAGCTCTGCTAATTGATCCGAATCTATTTTCTGACCTCTCCTGGCTTAAAGGACGCACAGATAAGGAAACTAGACAAGGACTTTATTGTTTCTCTTAAACAGAAGTAGGGGATCATCAAATCTTCCAGATGTTGTTGGACTGCGACTCCTGGCATTCCTTATCATTGCTTATGCAGTATGAAAGCTGCTAGGACTTTCTGTCCAACAATGTCTGGAAGGCTGCATAATCACCATCCCTACAGTTAAACAAGAACAGAACACATACAAGAAACTGTTGGTTCCATCAAGGTATGGCAACTAAGTCCGTTGTCAAGTGACTAAACTACGTAAAGATGCTGGTTGGAATCCTGTTGGTGGCATATATGCGTGTGAATGTGGTTTATGCATGTGAATCTTTCTTTCTGGATAAGGTGCAGGGCGTTGTTCTCTAGCCCTTTGCACCCTGTTCAGCTGACCATCTCAGCAGCTGTTCCAAGGGGAAGGAAAATGAGGGCACATCTGGGAGAATACCCTTGTTTCCTTGCCCCAGCAGTCCAGACCAGCTGCATTTTCTTCCTGTGAGTTGCCTTTCCCTCCTCCTTCTCCTCAGCAGTAAACAGAAACAATGGCATCCTAGACTGGGCTGCCAAGACAGGGGAGGGCACAGAACTGTGTGGGTAGTGTGTTATGTTCTGTTTGGTTTGATCCAGGATCTCAGCTGCTGTCCACACATCTCCCCCTTTTGTTAAAAGTGTATGTGTGTTATGTGCCTTCAAGTTGCCTGTTGACTTATGGCAACCCCATGAATAGGTAAGAAATACTCAGAGGTGGTTTGCTAGTTCCTTCCTCTGAAATATAGCCTACACCACCTGGCATTGTTGAAAGGGACACGAATTAAATAAACCTATACTGATGAAATACCTGGTGGTTCATATACCCCCCCTTTTCTGTGCCACCCATACTTCAGCTCATTTGTTTGCCATCTTCCCCTGGTCCTCATTGGCACCAGTTCTTTCACTGAAGAAGAGGGCAAAGGACATGGAAGAACTGGTGGCTGCTTCTCCTTCTTGTCATCACTGATGACATGCTTGAGGAGGTGGGAGAATGGCAATAGCAGCAGCAAGAAGGGGCAGCAACAGGGGGCTCTGGGCAACCGTGGATGCCAAACGAAGCTGACCAATGGTGCCAGCTCTGTGTCAGGCAACACTTTGGTCAGAACCATGGTGACCTACTCATTCGCAGTAATCAAGCGGGATAAATAAACAAGAACACCAGGGGTGTCAAGTAATCACTGTATGCAATCAAGGTCACCGGTCTCTGTGCTGCCCAAGTTCTCCCAACAATCCCCCTTTCCAAATTACTGAGACAGTAATTGCTGAAAATCTAGACTGTGTTATTTGTAGATTTAATAGCCAGATCCTGCCAATCAATACCTAATCTCACTGGGTCCAAGATGAAGTAATTTTCGATGTGTTTTGCAGGTACAGCATGCCTAAAATGATTTGTTCTATGAAAGGGATTAGTGAATGAAAATGCCATCTAATATACTGTTGGGTTGAGGTCTGAAAACTTGGAATTGAAAGCAACAAAGTTTGCATCTTTGGGAAGAAAGTTCAAGAAGGGAAGTATGGTAAAGATCCATTTATCCAGCCCATCCATTTTCTAAGGGGAATCTGTAAAGTTAAACTCTATAGTATGCTGACTTGACAAAACTGTATCTCAAAAAGGAACTCAGAATGCAGCAGGAGCTGCATCTAGTGGTCAAGGAATGCAATGTCTAAATGCATAGTTTCGCAAAAACCTCCATTAGCACTTGCCCCAATCTTGAAAGTACAGTATGTAAAAATATGTAAGAAATGAATTAGGTTTCCTGGGCTAGAAGGTTATCTGTGGCCTAAATTTTGGCCATTTAGGGGTCTTTTCACACTATACAGTTACAGTGCTATGACTCCACTTGAACTGCCGTGGTGCCATCCTATGGAATCCTGAGATTTACAGTTCACAGAAGGGTACTTAGAATGCTTAGCCAGAGAGGTCTAGTGCCTCTCCAGCGACAAACCTCAGGATTCCATAGGATTCAGTGTATGGAATTATAGTGCTATAATTGTGGAGTGTTAAAGGGACCTATGATTTCCTGTTGAAGGAGAAAAAGGACAAAAGTTAAACTTACTTTACTTTATAGAAAGGGTGTAAAAAAGAAAGAATGACTCCATCTCCAGTATAATTGTTTTCATCATCTAAAAAGGAATTGATTAAAAATCACATCCATTAGAGCTAACAATTCTTTCAGGTGATTGTTCATATTTTTAATTTTTAAAAAAAGTATTTTAAAATTCTAAGGTTTCTTGATGTAGGGTTGCTTCTAGAATATCAGACAGTACATAAATAAGGCCTGTAAAAGTTAGTACTTTAGGCTACAGTATTCAGAATCCCCCTAACTTTTCTAAATGCCAAAATGAAAGAAAGAAAGAAGGAAGGAAGGAAGGAAGGAAGGAAGGAAGGAAGGAAGGAAAGAAGCCAACCCAGCGTGAGGTGAAGCACTATTTTTCTCCCCAAATGAGGTGATGTATTAGAAATAAGGCCACATAAGTGTAAACTGATGAAGGGAAGAGACATGCATATAGCAAGGAGTTTCAATTCAGACCAATACCCCTGGTGTGTTGATATTGTTAAGTCCTTTGCCATGTGTTTGGCCTCCAATATACAGGTTGCCCCTCATTTACATGGGATAGGTACCCATGGTTTCATGTACCCACAGTTGGGATGCGATGGTCTCTCTAGGCATTAGGAGGTCCTTCAGCACAATTCTATGGCCAATGTCTGCTGGAAGTTGATCATAGAGTTGCACCAGATGGCTAAGGAGGCATCCTCTCTAGGCATTTTCTAGGTCCTCCAGTCCGATTCTACATATGTTATTCTATGAAAGTTCGCTATTATATGTGGTTTCTGTAGTACGTCTGGGAACGTCTCCTCTGTAGATACATGACCTGTACGTGTATAAAGGTCATTCAAATACAGGCAATTCTGACTGGCTCAAGATTCCCCCCCTCCCCTGCACAAATGTAGAGCTTCATCTCACATTTGCCAGATACGTGGCTGGCAAGGGTTATAGCTGGTGTATTTCTGGTCAGGGGAGAAAGCATGCAGCAGGTACCTCCCCACCCATATTCAACATATGAAGAATATTGGGCTGAATAACTCAAATGCATGCAAATGGAAATGGTCTGGCTTTGATGTGAAGGTAATGAGGATTAGTTCACTGGATAATTTTTGACAAATCTCAGTTAGCAATTAAGCAGTTAAAGCATTCTCATAGACTCATAAAGCTGAAAATGACCACAAGGGCCATCCAATCCAACCCATGTAATACTGAATTGCAGCAACTATAGCGTTTTAAGCAGGGCTATGCACAGGTCCCTTATTTCAGTTCAGAGCCCAATTCAGTGATCTGGATCTGGGTTCCGTTCAGTTTATATTGATCTGGACCCAATCTGTTTTGACCTGGACCCTGAATATGAACTGAGACTAAGGAATCTGTATTGCCACTCCTTCTTTAACTAAAAAGAGACTACAAAATATCTTCTTCTGTAACTTGCACTGGAAAAACAAAAAAAAATGGTAACTTGTCTTTTCACATATTTGCATGCAGTTGGAGATACAGAAGGCCTTAAAGGGGAGATTAATCCAGCCCATTAACCCATCCCAGTTGCAGACAGTTGAATCCTTTTTTGTGTGTGTGCTAAGAACCTACGAGTTTCTGCAGTTTTTCAAATGGCAGAAACCATTTTTGAAAGCAGTTGCTGAGTAGTCTGTCTTGGCAACTCATTCCTCAGCTGTGATGAGAGGAGATTTTACCACAGCAGTCCGATTGATGAGATTCTCTTGATGGATTCCACTGCACCCCTTTAAAGCTTTTGGTGATGGGAACTGGTGTAAGCAACTTCCCTCTCCTGACTTCATGAGAGCTGCTGTTAGCATCACTCGTCCTATGGATATTGCCACTGTCGTCTGGCTGCTCAGACTTTTCTTTTGACTTTCTAAGCAAGAGCACTTGATGCTACCTCTTAATGTCAGTTCTGCTGTAATATTGTTTACCCCTGTTCATTTGCTGCTCATAGTGAAGGCAGGTAGCAATCCCCTACCCCAAAATGGTTCCAGGCAACACTCGGCCTTTTCTGGCCTTACTTAGACTTCCTGCCTTTCACCTAATACCTAAATAACAAGGAGGAGGAGGAGCCAAATGAGGGGCAATTGGGACACTAAGGAGAGAACAAGTTTCATACCTAAAACACACAGAGACTCATTAAACAGGCAAATTCAGAAGAAAGGCAAAGATTTAAGGAGACTATTCAACAAAACAAAAGGACATTAAAAGACTAATAAAGAACAATTTATATTACAGTCAACAACTGTGCCCCCTTGACTGCCATTCTCCATCTGCTACTAAGGAGATTACCACACTACACTGTTTTAGCACTATTATTCCACTTTAACTGCTATGGCTGCCTCCTGTTGAATCCTGGGATTTGCAGTTTAGGGAAGGGGCATTTAGAATTCTCAGCCAGAGAGCTCTTAAGCCTCACTAAACTACGAACCCCAGTATTCCACCGGAGGCAGCCATAGTAGTTAAAGTGGAATAATAGCACTATATCAGAGTTAACTGATGAGCAACAAGTTGATCATATTGGGGGCCCAGGTTACTGATTATATAAGGTCAGGTAAGCCCCTGTAAGCTCCTTAGCTCACCTTGTCTTGCAGAGCTGAAAGACTGTAGTATCCTTTACAGCCATATGATGGAGGGGCGCTGCAGAGCAGCAGAGATCCCACCAGACTCTGGGAATAAGGTGCGTGGTTTCCAAAGCTACCATCCTTAGCATGAAATTCCTGGTGTCAGTTAATGTTTAGGTGCAGTGACAGCAGGTGGCTTCCAAGTCAGTAGAGCTTTAAGGGTGGGCTCTTAAGATACACATGAACCCTATCCCCAAATGGGTTCAACACCTTGGATAGCTCCTATACAGTTCAGACAATGGATGCAATTCTTCCATTATTTCTTCTTCTTGTGCAGGGAAAAATACTGCCATAGTTTTCTTTCCACTGCAGGAGAAAAATGAATATCCCTCCCAGTACTAGTCTTCCTATATTCAAATGTCCCTAAGTGTTCCAGGAATGTTATTCTGCAGATAGATATACATTGTTGTATGTGCATGTCACCCCCCACCTTTTTTTTTTTCTGTAGAGAAAACCTGATTCCTGGACATGTCTGCGCACATGCACAGTCTGTTCTGCTTTTTGTCATTTTTGTACATACTTGGGGTTTTTTTTTAACACAAAAAACTTTATTTCCCTACACTGAAGGGTGTCGTCATAGAGAGAAGGGTACAGGTTTGTTTGTTGCTGCCCCATAGGGTAGGACCAGGTCTAATGGTTTTAAGTTACCAGAGGGTAGATTTTGATTGAACATTAGGAAGACCTTCTTGACAGTAAGAGTGGTTCAGCAATGGAAGCAATTGCCTAAAGAGGCATGTATTTAGGTGCTGACTATCTAGACCAGAGGTCGGAATCATGTGGCTCTCCATGTTCAGCTACAATTCTCAGGATTCTTCACGACTTACTGTGCTAGCAAGGACTGCTCAGAGTTGCAGCTCAACAACGTCCGTGAAGCGGCATGATTCCCACTCCTGATTTAGGTGATAAACATTTTGGTTGCATCCATTCTACAGCCTGGAAGGAGCAGAGGATTTGAGCCTAGTAGCTGAAGATGGGTTAGGAGCTCAGCAGAGAGCAGCAAGGGAGTAGCTATATCAAGAGCTACGAGGCAAGAAGCACCAAATACTGGATAATACCAGGGGCATCACCTCTTCCAGGTTCTTAATCAAGTAAATTATATGGCATTGTTCCTCTCCCTGAGTAGTCTCAAGGCATGTACTGTATATATCACTTATGCACCTACTGAGATAAATCTATTCATTTTCATTCCATTTCTCCTTTGATCTGCATTTGGGGGTGGGGGAGAATCCATCATTTTCTATATGAAGTTTCCCCTCACAAATGCATTTTTGTTTGCACTTTCCCCTAACACATTTTTGTATGTGTATTTGTTCCTCACTGATGTACAGAAAAAAGGGCTTCTGTATTTTGCTATGTCCTGTTCCCATCTTCCTGTTTCTTATAAAAATGAAAAGCTACAGTATACCATTAAAGCACTAGGTGGCAGTCTTTGACCAGACAAGTACTTTGGCTCAGCGCACCGTTAACCACTTTTCCTTAACTATTTGAAGGAAAGGCAATATGTGTGCATTGAGTTTTGGCCTCAAGGCAACAAGGTAATTTTGATTAAAAAAAATTAAAAAGACAGAAAGAAAAACAAAGCTGCATCACCCTCTTTACCCTTGGTTCTCTCCCTCCTTGTATATGACAAGCATACAAACACACAGGGTGTTCAAGTGAAATGCTGAATGCTAAAAAATGGTTTTCCATAGGAATGTAACTTTCGATTCTGAATTCATTGCCAAGGGTCAAGCAGAGCTCATATTAGCCAGATTAGCACCACTTCACATTTTGTACACTGCCCCTGGTGAAGTGTGGAGCAAATGTTTCTTATGGCAGCACATCCATTATAGAGCCCAACAAGAAGGCAATTCAAAGGCAACAAGTTTCAAGAAGAATAAACACTATGTAATTATTGGAAGTATTACTCTATCCTCCCAGCCCACAAGGGCTCTTGGGTGATGAACAAATAAAAACCAATTAAAAACCATACAAAGATAAAAAAAAACATTCTAAAATACTCTTTAAAACTTTCTAAAAGCAGTCTAAAAACAATCCTAGAATCCACTTTTAAAACAGTTAAAACAATCATTTCAAACAAGGAGTGCCATGCGGAACAGCACCAAAACAAAACAGCACTGTTTGGGCTGCTTGCTGGAAGCATAAGAGAAATGGGGCCAGCCTACATTCCTTGGGTAGGTAGTTCCACTGTTGAGGTGCTGCTACAGAGAAAGCCAAGGGGCAAACTGTGATTTTTTTTAGCAACAGAGTCGAGAGCTGACCCATCTCTAACCAGTGCCATTACTACAAAGTGGCACAGGCAAACAACATTCAGGTTATACTTCACAGGTGATGATTTAGACCGGTGGCTCTTAACCTTTTCTTCACCAGAGACACCCTTTAAATAACAACAACAACACATAATAATGATGATGATGATAATAATAATAATGATAATACAGCTAAATCACCTATTAAACCTTCCCTCAGAGACACTAGAGAGGGTGGGAAGACTTTTCTTCTGCTTCTTGCTGCAAGTTTGTGGCTGGAGTGGATTGAAGGGCAATGCGCAGGCCAAGCCAGCCAGCCAACACCTTGGCTCTATTCACATGGCCACTCCACTGCAGAGAGGAGGTGGGTTGAGCAGGACATTGCCAGACCCCTGGGGGTCCCTGGACAACAGACTAAGAACCACTGATTTAGACCATTTCCTGCACAGAGGTCATCTCAGTGTAGGAAAAACTACAGTATAACATGTGAAGAGGACTAATAAAAAACAATGAAGAAACAACAAAGAATCTTGTGGTAACTTACTAGACAAGCACATATATTATGGCAAAAACCAGGTGTGGGCAAATTCTGAAAGTCCGGGGGCATTTCCCCCCCCCTCCTCTGGACCTTGAGGGGACATGCAAGCCCCCCCCCCCCACTGAAAGAAAAGAAAAGAAAAGAAAAGAAAAGAAAAGAAAAAAGAAAAGAAATTGTGATCAAGTTTCATTGATCCAAAGGTCCCACAAGATTCTGTTGCCTTGCTTTAACAGCTTAATATAGCTACACCCATCTGGGAAATATGGAAAGTTAGTCTGGAGAGTAAGCTAGTTCAGACTCATCTTGATTTTTAAAACTGTATATATCATGACTATTTATCTGTGGGTCAGCGTAAGAGGGGTGCTCCAAAAAAAGCGATACAAGGACTCCCTGAAGCAACATTTCAGGCTCGGCCAAATTGATCACCAACAGTGGTCCGCCCTGGCCTCACATCGGGAGGAATAGAGACGCACTATCCACAATGCTGCAGCCTTATTTGAAAACTCACACCAAACAAGTCTTGAAGAGAAATGACAACACAGAAAGAATCACAACCAGAAACATCACCCAAGGAGACCTTCTGCTGTGCATTCTGCAACTGGACATATTTATCTCGGATTGGCCTTTTTAGTCATCAGCGCGCTTGCAGAAAGCGCAGGATGAGCCCTTCCTGAATCTTCATTTGGGAAGAAAAGCCAGAGAGAGAGAGAGAGAGAGAGAGAGAATGACACTATTTGAGTATTGGACTAGGGACTTTATCAGATGAGCCCCTTAAAGCGATCTTTTGCTGGCATAAAAAAAAATCAATTTTAATGCCAGCAACATGTTGGAACAATGGTTTGAAAAGAGAATAATAAGACAAACTACTATAAAATGTTTTTATCTAAATACTTAAAAGGGGTAACAAAATATATATAACAAAATCACACTAAACTCACATATACAAATGATACTAAATAAAGCATAACAATAATGGCATACATAATAGCAAATAATATAAGCCACATAACATAAGCATAATACAACAGAAAGAAAAGCTAAGAATAGAGTGAGCAAAAGAGAGAGAGAGATCTCAGTACAAGGCTAGCCTTATTAAGGGCTAAAACTTAATTAGAGCTATACACACACAGGTGAAAGTCATTATAGGAACTCTACATTAACCCTATAATGGTTACCAACCCTATAATGACTCAAGTGTAGAGCTTGTTACTATTCCAACACCCCTTCTCAAGCTCTATCAACTGAGTCATCACAAGAAGTAACATCACTAACAAAAATCAGACATGTTCAACATTTCACGAAAGAATATAAATTTCTGTGTTGTCAATGGCTTAGTTAATACATCCACTATCATTTCATCAGTAGGACAATATTCAATATCAATCATTCCCTTTTGATACAAATCCCTCACTAGTTGACATTTCAATCCAATAGTTCTGCTTCTAGCTTTAGTACTTTCTCCTTTACATATTGTAATGCAAGCTTGATTATCTTCAAACATCACAATTGGTACAGGTTCACTAATACCAAAGTCCTTGAACAAATGAAAAATCCATTCCAGTTCATTGCATGCACTTGCTGCTGATACACATTCAGCTTCTGCTGATGATTGGGCCACAATAGTCTGTCTTTTACTAGCCCAATCGATGAGGTTATTGCCATAGAAAAATAAATATCCACTAGTTGATTTATAATCAGTTGACTCTTCTCCCCAACTAGTGTCCATATATGCAACCAATCTAGGATTTTCACAAGATGATAATTTTAATTTTAAATTCTCTGTTCCTCTCAAATATCTCGCCAATCTTTTTATGGCACACCAGTCATGATGTTTGATGAACTTGTTTTTCTGCTCAAAATGTTGACAGCTACTGCAATATCAGGTCTTGTAGTTTTACTCAAATAAAGAAGTTTACCTATAGGTTCTTGATATTTACCATGATTTTCAAGTGGCTGTCCACCTCTCACTTTCAAATAAGTTGGTTCCAATGGAGTACTCACAGGTTTACAATTCTTCATACCAACCAACTCTATGAAATCCATGATCTTACGTTTCTGACTTAAAACTTCCATCATTAGTTCTTTCAATTTCTATTCCAAGATAATGTCTTATTTCTCCAAGCTGTTTAAGTTCTGTTTCCATCTTTAGCTTATTAGCTATCTCTTCAATATCTTTCCTATGTTGACACCATATCAATAATCCATCTACATAAGTCAGAATATATTGGTATTCTCCATTTTTAAGTCTCATATATAAGCAAGGATCAGCCTTTCCTTGTTTAAATCCCTGCTAATATAAAAGATCTGTCAATTTATCGTACCAACTTTTAGCTGCTTGTTTAAGTCCGTACATACTTTTATTAAGTTTACAAACAAGATTTTCTTGCCCTTTGTTTTGAAAACCTTCAGGTTGCACCACATAAATTTCCTCAAAAAAATCTCCATTAAGAAAAGCTGTTTCAACATCTAGATGTTCCACAAACATGTTTCTTAAACGTGCAACACTAAGAAGTGTCCTAAATGTTACATAATTAATGACTGGTGCAAATGTATCTAGGTAATCTATTCCATATTTTTGGGAAAAACCTTTTGCAACTAAGTGTGCTTTATATTTATCTACACTCCCATCTGGATTATATTTGATTTTATAGACCCATTTATTTCCAATGGTTTGTCTATTGGGAGGTAATTCAGTAAGAGTCCAAACCTGATTTTGCTGTAAAGATTGATATTCTTCCTCCATAGCTTCTATCCACTTTTCTCTTTCTAAAAAAGGTAACTTAGTGACATCTTTCCAATCTAATGGTTCCAGTGTTTGTAAATTTTCACAAAAAACATATCTCTCTGGAGATTTACCTTTGTTAATTCTGTCTGATCATCTTAAAACAGTTGTTTCTTCTATTTCTGTCTCACATGGTCTGGTTCCTGTTTCCCCTTCTGTTGTAGTAACATTCTTTGAAGGTGGGACTACTGGTTGACCAGTGTCCTCTACAGGTAGCCAATTGACCAATTCCTGTGAAACAGTATCTATGCTTTTCAAGTCAGTTTTCATTATTGACTCAACTGTTTCTTGCATTATATTTCTTTCATCCACATATACAACATTGCAACATTTTACTTCAAAGGTTTTAGGGTCCAAAACTCTATACCCTTTTCCTCCAGAGGGATATCCGACAATAACTCCAATTTCAGCTCGAGGATCAAATTTTCCTCTTTTCTCTTTTGGGACATAAGAAAACACTTTGGAACCAAAAGATTTTATATGTTTTAAACCAGGTTTTCTACCACACCACAACTCAAAAGGTGTTTTACCAGTCACTCTACTAGGAACTCTATTATGTAAATAAGTTGCTGTAACTACTGCTTCAGCCCATAAAGAGTTAGGTAGTCTAGCTTGCATTAGCATAGATATAGACATTTCCTGTAATGTTCGATTTAATTTTTCAGAACTCCCATCCTGTTGTGGAGAATAGGATATAGTTACTTTTTGCTCTATGCCTTCATGTTCCAAAAAGTGTTTAAAGTCTATGTTACAATATTCTCCACCTCCGTCAGTTTGTAATGTTAAAGGTGCTTTGCCAAAACAATTTTTAACTGTAGCCACATAGAAAAGTTTAAAAGCTAACGTCTCATCTTTACTTTTAAGTATATATATGTAACTGTATTTACTCTTAGATTCAGTAAAAGAAAATATTTATTTTTACCTGCAGATAATGGCATAGGACCTACTAAATCTGAATAAACTTCCTCCAAAAAAATCCTGATCTTGTATATTAGATTGTCCTGTGTAACTAGGAGCTGTTCCCTTTGCTTGCACACATATTTCACATCTTTCTTTTGCTTTATCACATTTAGGAACATTAATTCCACATTCTGTCAGTAATTTTTCAATACTTTGCATATTTCTATGTCCTAACTTTACATGCCATGAATAAAGACAGTTCTTGTGGTCACAAATATTTTCTCTAGTTTGGCATACAGCCCTTTCTTCATTTACTGTAACATCGTTAACATCAATGATATAATGAAACCCATCCTTTTCATCAACTTTAAGCACAAAGCCAGTTCTATTATTGATAATTTTTCCTGAGCCACCTTTAAGTACTATAGTATAGTCCTTCTTTACAATTCTTTTAGTACCAATCAAATTATTTGAGGCTTCAGGAACAAAAGCAATGTTTGTTAATATAAGATTTACCACTTCATCTCTAGAAGTGAGAACTCTCAAAGGCACAGTTCCAGTTCCAAGCACATTTAGTCTTTGCTGGTTTGCTTGTAATATCTCTGGTCTGTTCTCTGTATCAAGTTCACTAAAACTTTCTCTGTATTGGCAAAAATGGATGAAGTTACCACTATCAAGGAGAAAATGCTGTCTATCATTTATACGCTGGTAATCAGATATTTGAAACACTTGATTATTCATATGAGGATTTCTACTGTTATTAAATATCTGCTTATGTTTATTATTTACTCTTTCACTAATTGGTCTATAACTCTTAAAGTGTTTATCTCTATTAAAAGGTAATTTTCTAGTAGAAGTATTTGTTTCTCTGGGCTTTTGATTTTCTGTATCTTTAAATCTACAGTATTTAGCAATGTGCCCAACCCTTGAGCATACATAGCATCGCCTTTCTTTATAGTCAGGTCTTGTTCTTAATACTGACATTTTTTCAACTGTATTATCTACTACTGCTTTTGTAAGTCCAGAATCTCTTAAATAAGCGATTGTATAATCAATATCTATTTCTCCAATACATTCAAGCATAGCCTTTTGGTTTGCAAAAGAAGGTGGCAAACTAAGTAAAATACAAGTATGGAACTCAGAGTCAGATATTTCTGCACCTGCAGACTGAAGCTCTGAAACAATTCTCAGCATTTCATCTAAATGCATAGCTATACCAGTTCCTTCTCTCATCCTCATGCTATATAATTTCTGTTTCAAAAACACTACATTTTTGTTTGATCTATTGAAGTATTTTTTCTTAAGTGCACTATATAGTTCTTTAGCTGTTTTATACTTAATCACTAATGGACTTTCATGATCTTCTATACAGGAATATAGTATCATTAAAGCTTTTGCTTCTTTCATTTTAAATTCATGCTGTTCTGACTGATTTTCAGGCATATCTTCATCTACAACATGCAAACAGTCTTGTACTTGTAGGGAAACTCTTAATCTTGCATCCCACATCTGAAAATTATCCCTATTTAACTTTGGGATTACAAATAAGCCATTACTGTTACTTACACTCTGTTGAATTTTTAAAGTAGACATGCTAGCTTCAGGTGAGTTAGCTGAGGTTACAGACATTTTCAAATCACTTTGTATATGTAAACTCTCTTACCAATATAAACTTTAATTTTTTAAAACTCCACCAAGTAAAATTCTTGCATTATTTAGAATTATCTTTGCAAGCTAAAACTTTCTTAATATCAAAAACCAACTACTCTATTCAACAGCCACAACCAAAACAAATACCATACGATTCTCAAAATATTTGCCAAAAGAAAAAACACTACTTCAATGAAAAGTATTTCCAAAGACAAAATCACTTTTCAAACCATTGTCTCAAACAACTATTGCTTTAAGCAACCATTCTTTTCGGTAACCATCCTCTGCTACCAATTTGTTGGAACAATGGTTTGAAAAGAGTCTGATAAGACAAACTACTATAAAATGTTTTTATCTAAATACTTAAAAGGATAACAAAACAATATATATAACAAAATCACACTAAACCCACATATACAAATGATACTAAATAAAACATAACAATAATGGCATACATAATAGCAAATAACATAAACCACATAACATAAGCATAATACAACAGAAAGAAAAGCTAAGAAAAGAGTGAGCAAAAGAGAGAGAGCTCAGTACAAGGCTAGCCTTATTAAGGGCTAAAACTTAATTAGAGCTATACACACACAGGTGAAAGTCATTATAGGAACTCTACATTAACCCTATAATGGTTACCAACCCTATAATGACTCAAGTGTAGAGCCTGTTACTATTCCAACACAACAGAATGCACCCCCCACCCTTACCTTACTTTCCCAGCAAAGGCTCCCCCGGCCATGAAAGAGGAAGTGAATGGAGCTCTGTTCACTTCCTCTTTTGAAATCCCATGGATTATTGTGAGACTTCATCGCGCGGGAAATTCAAAAACAAGAAGAACACTAAAAACCTTAAACAAAGCACAGGAACACACCTTAAAAGTCCCAAGTAACCCAGGGAGGGTCATAAAAAGTGTGTCACTTACCTGGATGTCATGATCTCACCCAGAAGTGTTTGTGCCGGACCAGCCATTGACGGGGTAAGTACGATGGGGGAAAACTGCAAGCTTTCACACACCAGCAGTGCTGGCATAAAAGTGTCATGGGGGATCTATTGATGGCTTCAGACATCAATAAAAAACTATGGGTTTTGGCAAGGACATAATCATGAAAGGGTAACATCGTCTGATATGTGTGCCCTTTCGCAGTTGGCATTGTTTTGATGCATATTTTGTGCATCCAATAAAGTTCTAGGACTCTGTCAGACCAGCCATAGAAAGCCACTGGATCTGTTGAACGGGTGACTGACCCCTCCTTTTCTGGTCCCTGATCTCAAAGCCCGCCCCCAGTCACCATTTCCGGTCATCCCCTAGTACCGAGATATTTTGTCCCGGGCTGTTTACATTTCCGATTTTCCGAATCCTCCAGTGACTTTTTAAAAAAACGGCACAAACCGCGGGACTGGAAGTCCCACAGGTTGAGGGATAAAAGGTGGGCCCCCTTCTGAAAATCACGTACCCGACCCGATGTACGTGTAAACTGCCAGGGATCGACACGAATTCTTCCCGGGACATTTTCATCATGTAAACGGCACCTAGGTTATTGTTCCATCCCTGCTATAGCCTTGATTAAACTACCATAACCTTTCCAAATTGACTTTTTAAAAATCACAGAAAGCCTTCACTGGCATAACTGTGGCAAGGAGAGAAAGGGATAAAATCTCTCAGAACTTGGAAAGTTCTTAATGATTTTTTGGCCCTCAAAAGCTTTGCATGCCCACTACTCAAGATGGCAGCTGCGAGTGAATTACTCGCATTTTAACTTACCTGAACTTGCCACTGCCAAACTTTTTGCTTTAAAAAATTCCTAGTTGTGACAGAGTGATATTTCACCTTTACTAAAAAGAAAAAACACCCTGTTTTATTACGTTAGTGTTCATTCGCTAAGGCAAAAATCCAATATGGCGGCTCCGGGCACTTGCCTTGTTAGCAGCCCTGCCCCCACACTTGTCCAGCCAATCAGCTTTACACTTCTGCTCGTATGGGAAAGCATAGAATCATAGAATTGCAGAGTTGGAAGAGACCACGAGGGCCATCCAGTCCAACCCCCTCCCATGCAGGAAATCACGATCAAAGCATCCCCAACAGATGGCCATCCAGCCTCTGTTTAAAGACCTCCAAGGAAGGAGACCCCACCACGCTCCGAGGGAGTGCGTTCCACTGCCGAACAGCTCTTACTGTCAAAAAGTTCCTCCTCATGTTGAGGTGGAATCTCTGTTCCTGGAGCTTGCATCCATTGCTCCGTGTTCCAATCTCTGGAGCAGCAGAAAACAAGCTTGCTCCATGCTCAACGTGACACCCCCTCAAATACTTAAACAGGGCTATCATATCGCCTCTTAACCATCTTTTTTTCCAGGCTAAACATACCCAGCTCCCTAAGTCTCTCCTCATAAGGCATGGTTTCCAGACCTTTCACCATTTTAGTCGCCCTCCTCTGGACACGCTCCAATTTGTCAATATCCTTTTTGAATTGTGGTGCCCAGAACTGGACACAGTATTCTAGGTGAGGCCTGACCAAGGCAGAATAGAGTGGCACTATTACTTCCCTTGATCTGGACACTATACTTCTATTGATGCAGCCCAAAATCACATTGGCCTTTTTAGCTGCCGCATCACATTGTTGACTCATGTTCAACTTGTGGTCTACTAGGACTCCTAGATCCCTTTCGCACGTAGTCTCATTCAGCCAGGTCTCTCCCATCCTATATTTATGCATTTCATTTTTCCGCGCTAAATGCAGTACTTTACCTTTCTCCGTATTGAATTTCATTTTGTTAGCTTTGGCCCAGCTCTCCAGTCTATCCAGGTCATTCTGAATTTTGATCCTGTCCTCTAGGGTATTAGCTACTCCTCCTAATTTGGTGTCATCTGCAAATTTGATAAGTATGCCCCTAATTCCCTCATCCAAGTCATTGATAAAGATGTTGAATAGCACTGGGCCCAGGACAGAACCCTGTGGCACCCCACTGGTCATATCTTTCCAAGACGAAGAGGAGCCACTGCTGAGCACCCTTTGGGTTCGGCCGGTCAACCAATTACAAATCCATTGAACAGTTAACTTGTCTAGCCCACATTTTACAAGCTTGTTTGCAAGAATGTCATGGGGAACCTTGTCAAAGGCCTTACTGAAATCAAGGTATGCGATGTCCACAGCGTTCCCTTCATCTACCAAGCTGGTAACTTTATCAAAAAAAGAGATCAGATTAGTCTGGCATGACTTGTTTCTCTGAAACCCATGTTGACTTTTTGTGATTATGGCATTGCCTTCTAAATGTTCACAGACTCTCTGTTTAATGATCTGCTCTAGAATCTTCCATGGTATTGATGTCAGACTAACTGGACGATAATTGTTGGGATCCGCTTTTTCCCCCTTTTTGAAGATGGGGACAATGTTTGCCCTCCTCCAGTCTCCTGAGACTTCTCCTGTTCTCCAGGAGTTCTCAAAGATTATTGTCAATGGCTCTGAGATTATATTTGCCAGCTCTTTTAATACTCTTGGATGTAGTTCATCTGGTCCTGGAGATTTAAATTCATTTAGATTAAGAAGGTATTCCTGTACTACCTCTTTGCTTATTCTGTGCTGGATTTCCCCTGTTGTGTCTTCTGTTCCTTTATCCTCAGGTTGGTCCCCCTTTACCTTTTCTGAAAAGCAGTTCAAAGCAAATCGCTTGTCCCACTGAGCAGCAATGCACATTCCCCTCGCTGTTTTTTAAAAACTCAGGGAAAAGCTACAAAGGCTTTTTCTTCAGAGTTTTTGACATTTTTGCCCCCCCCCCCTTTCTGAATATGGTGTAGTGATGCGGGATCCTATTAAGGCAGGTAGGATTCTCCTCGCATTCCGTGAGGAGTATTTTCACTGTTTAGACAGCCCCAGAGAGGCTTCATATTTGGGATGGAATATGAAAGCCCAGCTGAGGTTTAGTCATCATTACTTCTGAGTTGACACATAGAAGTTATCCTGTTTACATAGGCAAGCATGCTGATCTGGAGCTGAACTGTGTTCAGTTCTGAGTGCTTCATTTTAAGAAGGATGTAGACAAGTTGGAGTCGATTCAGAGAAGGGCAACAAAGATAATAAGTATGGAGAACAAAACACATGAGGAAAGGTTTAGGGAGTTAGGCATATTCAGCCTAGTGAAAAGAAGACTGACATGATTGCACTCTTTAAATACCTCAAGGGCTGTCACAGAGAGGAAGTGCAGATTTGTTCTCTGCTGCCGCAGAGGGTAAAATCAAGTTACAGGAGAGTAGATTTTGACTGGACATTAGAAGGAACCTCTTGATAGTAAAAGTGGTTTGGCAATGGAACCAATTACTTAGAAAGCTGGTGGGGTCTCTTTCTCTAGACATCTTCAGAAATAAGCTGGAGAGCTATCTGCTAGGGAGGCTCTAGCTGGATTTCCTGCACCAAGCAGGGGGATGGACTTAATGGGCCATTATGGGACCCCTTCCAACTCTAGGATTCTATGAATCTATTCTATGATTCTATTCAGAGGGTTGATATTTGGGTGCTCTTCTAAGATGCTGCTGAGTATTTCACTCTGCTTACTACATAGTAAGGTTTAAAAATCAGTAAGAATCACATCTCTTTCCCACTGTGCCTTTGGCCACACCCACAGACTGGAATTTGCCTCCAAATTTTGCTAGACTGGTATTCAACTCTTGGACCAAAAAAGATCCAAGGCTATGCTCCATTGGAGGGCACAACTTCATAGTGGGCACCTGTCTAGTAGGCTCTGACTTTGTGATATGTACACCCCATTTTTCCCCACTGTAGCAAAATTCAGGCAGATATGCCCTCCTAAAGGTGGATGTCAGGGTCAGGGCTTACATTGTGGTCACAACATCCTCACATGTACACATCCCTGCACAGGGATCTAATGAATGACACACTATAGCCTAGTTCCTACATCCTAATGAAATCTCTACCTATCTATTCATACTGTGGCAATATTAGATTTATTCATCAAAACCTTTGTAGCTTGGATGAGAGTCAGGCAGAAAATGTTGATCAGTGTTTAAGGGATTATCTTAAGTAAGCAACTCCCCTCTCCACCCCCACCCCCTGCAGATCTATAAGGAAGAAAATAAAACCATTTACATTCCGCAGAGTGAATGGGAATATAATGCAATGAGAAATCAGAAATATATTAGCAGCAACTTGGCCATTTCACAGTTTCAACAAAATTGCGAACTATTATTGATTTCTATCCATAGGCTGCAAAAAAAAATTACATTTTTGTTTCAGGAGACTGAAAAGCCAATATCGACCAGCCTACAATGACATTTAGGAGAGTGATGCTTAGTTGATGAAAATAAATAGCAGTAAGACAGCTTCTCACAAGTAATTTTTATCTCATATTGTATGAGCTCAGTAGCCCTTTGCCAGTGTCATCTCATGCATCATTACTGACTGGTGAAACATGTGTAGCATCAACAAAGGACAGGGGACAGCACACTTGAAGGTGTGGAAAAAGATATTAGCTTGATAGATGAGTATGCTCTCAGATTAAAATATAAAAAAGCACTAGGGTATTTCCAAAGCTCCTCAGTACTTCTTCCCACTATTCCTTGGAATGATTCCAGGGATGATCAGATTTCCCACTTTGGAATGACATCCTTAATTTAATGGAATATACACATTACTGGCAGCAGTGAATACTGGCAGGTTTGTTTGGAGAAAATGTACAAGTGGCACTAAGGAAGCTTATCAAGGTGTCAAAGAGTTTTGTGGCATGATTAATTTTAATTTGCCGTATCATGGGTGATCAACATCTAACAGCAATGTCAACAGGTACATTCCAGGTACATGAATCCAGCTGATTCAAGAGCCCTGTGTTTGCTGACTTTCAACATATCTCCTGTTCTTCAGTTCTTTCTGTTCTTTACTGCCCACTAGAAAGGGAAATCTAAAGCAGAAATAACAGAGTATTGGGCCTGAAGTTTTACAAGTGAGAGAGGGAATGGCACTCATTGGTATTATCTGCAAGTATATAGGCCCTCTTCCTTGAAGCAGAAAGTGAGCCCTTGGTATCTGCTGAAGTTTGGTTCCAGGACCACCCCCTGTGGATACCAAAATCTGTGGATGTTCAAGCTCCATTATATACAGTAGTGTAGTAAAATGGTGTCTCTTATATAAAATGGAAAAATCAAAGCTTGCTTCTTAGAATTTTTTTTTTAGGGAATAATTTGAAGCTGTGGATGGTGGAATGTGTGAATGCCAAATCCATGGATACAGAGAACCGACTGTATAAAAATCAAAAGTTTTGGCTCATCACTGCTGAACGATCCTCAACCCTTAGAGTTGTGTATCTTGTGTATGTTGAAGATAGTAACTAAGCTCAGACACATTCAGCTCTCTTCTTGTTTTAAAATTCAGGGTCCATATGCCATTAGGTCTCCTATAATTGATCTTTAGAGAAATCTAAACAAATAATAAGCATTTAAAAGTGTGTGTTTGAAAGCACTAAATCTGATATGCAAGAGTAAATTTGTGTGGAAGAAGCTGTGTGATCTGAAGCTGTATATCCCAGTAGCAGGTTTGCAACCTCAGTGGGTATTACGGCTTAGCAGCACCAAGCTTTAATTGTTGCTTTTGAAAAGCACTTATTTGGGGCCTTGTGAATATTGGGACTTGCACCGAGTCTATTATTAGATTATTTTTGAATGTGGGCTGATTCAGAACATTCAGTTTCTTCCTGTAAATTACAAAAACATTAAAACTTTCCTACACAGACACTGGAGATTTTCAGTGTTTAACAGTGCCTACCGTGGGATGAGGTCCTGGGAGAGGAACGGCGCTCTTGCGCGGCAGGGGGTAATTTTCGGACACCACCGTCCCTCTTCCGGGATCCTTCGTTGCACGTCCGTGAAGCTTTGGAAGCGGCCGCACCATATTTGAAGCACGGAAGTTGCCCATGCTTAAAATATGGCGCGGCCGCTTCCAAAGCTTCACAGATGTGCAATGAAGGATCCCGGAAGAGGGACGACAGCGTCCGAAAATGACCCCCTGCCGCACAAGAGCACCGTTCCTCTCCCGGGACTTCATTCCATGGTAGGCACTGTTAAACGCTGTCTGAAAATCTCCACTATCTGTGTCACTCCCTCTTTCAGAAGAAAGGATTCAGCTCTACTTCAAACTTCTAATGACAGTAGGGGAATGTGGCATGGAACAATGAGATATTGCACTTGTGACAGAAACTTATGCAAAAGTAAAAAAAAAAGATAGAAGAAACAGAAAACAACATTTAAATGAAGATTAAGTGAAGCTTATACTGGCACAGTGCCTTGGAAACACATCTTTGAAAACAGACAGAGTTTTGTTTTTTTGTGTTCATCAGCCATTCAGAATGCAGTGATTGGTATCTGTTGATTAAATCAACATTCCCTTTGGTCTCTAATTCTTTGAAATGGCATTTGCCTTCATAAAATTCTGAGTAAGGTTAATATATTGAATGTTATTCTAATATAAACTGCATCAATGGAATGGGAGAGAAAGTACCAAAAGTATCCCCCCTTTCCCCCCACCCCCTGACTCTGTAGACTAGTTCTGCTCATTTAGTTTCCATGTGTCAAATTAATTTCACCCATGGGGGTAATAAAACATCATGGCGATATATTTTTGTAAACACCATCTGATTGAGAGAGCCATGATTTCTCTGAACAATCAAAACTTAAATAGGGTGCAGGTTGGTTTTAAGAAGCCACTGAGCAACACAATTTAAGAAGCAACTGAAGCATGTAATTGAGTTTGTCAGGGTAATTGTATTTTGGGATAGATAGCAGGTTTTTATTTTTTTTAATTGCTAGTGAATCTTGTATTTAGGGTGCTGATTAATTCTATTAGAGGAATTAATTAGACGGGGAGAGGAGCTGTGTATTATAGATTACATCTAAATCATTGTAAACACTATAACTTCATTTTGCTAATTCTGTGTACAGGCAGGGGGAATACACAGGCTGCTCGTGTGGGGTTTGAACTCATTAATTAAGAGGGTTCTGTGTTGCTGAAACAGATGAGCTCTAGTACAACACTCCCCCTCTCCATGAGTTCTGTGGGTGCATTAAAAAAATCCTAAAGAGTAAAAGATTTGATGTAATTTTAACAGAACAGACTATTGTTTATTTCAGCACTATGCCTTAACTGCAAAAATTCCAGTTGTGCTGGCCCAGTCACTAGGTAGAGTGAGGTAGCTGCCTCTGGAAGGGGATGTTGGGGTTAGCAGTGGCAGCAGAGTGGCCCCATCCTGCCCTGTCACCCAGGCATTCTTATCCTTCTGAGTAGGGTTGCCATAATTCTCTGCCACAAAACCAGGACAAAAGTACCCACATTTTGATCAGGGAGGGGGAGGATAGCTCTCTCCCTGGCCCATGGAAGCCTTCCTGCCGCCACCACCAATTTCTTCCAGGGGACATGAATGAGCCAGAAGAAACCCATCCAGCTTCCTTCCTCCAGCAAGCCTGTGAGCTTTGATAGGGAAGGTGAAGCCCTGCAGGTCAAGGATAGGGCCGGGCAGGATTGGGGGTGGGGGTGGGGGGAAAGGGGTGTGTAGCTGCCACTGCCACTGGGTGAGCCAGTGCGGAAGAGGACCCACCAACACGTTGGGCCATGGGGGGGGGAGTTTGGGGAGTGAGTATATAGCAGATTCCTGTGATTTAAATAAGCAAAGCTGGGTTTCTAGCTGCCACTGCTAACCAGGGAAGAAGGAAAGAAGCCCCACCGCCCTGCTGGGCCATCCCACCTCTCAGCAATGACCAAAGGGCGCACTGCTACCCAACAGCAGCTTCTACACAAGCAGTGACCTTGGAGGCCAGACTCACCGTACATGCACGCAAGCATGCACGCATGCACGCACACACACACAGAGAGACAGACAAGTAAATCGCTGGCCTTCTTTACTCTCTCTTGATTTTCCTTCACACTCTCTCTTTGCTGCTGCCTGCTCTGTGCACTCTGGGTGCGGCTATACGATCATAAAAAAATCCGTATGGGGGGCAAAAAATACGAACAGCCTGTCATTCGTATGCATACGAACCGGCTATACGATTTTTTAAACCCCCTAAACTCCGTATGACTCCCTCTTCCCGAAGCTGGCTGGAGCAAGCAAGCCAAGCGGCAGTTTTAAATCTCCCGCTGCTTTTTCTTTTTTTTTTAAGGTTCCTGGTTTGCGGACAGTCGGTTTTCCGTATTTACAATATAAAATACAAATAAATAAACATATAAATTCACGGACTTACCGGACGCTCGCTAGCCGGGAAACCAACATGGCGGCCGCTCCCAATTTCCCTCCGTGCTAGCCCCGCCCCCTCTACTCGGCCAGCCAATCAGATTACACAGCCTGTTCGTATGTGTGCGAACAGACCGTACAGACCCGTCAGCCATCCGAACGGTGTACGGATTTCTCTTCACGATCCGCTTTCCCTCCTGAACGCTGCGTGTGCGTATTTCAGGGTGGAAAACCGGGGCCCCCCTCTTTTGCATTCGTGTGCATCCGAACGGCCATTTGTACTGAAGTGCAAACTTTCGCACGCCGTACGTATTATTTAAATCATGTAGACGGGACCTCTGACTCCTGCCATCTGCACACTGCACTCTCCCGCCTAGGCTAGACTGCACTCTCCTGCCTTCTGTATGCACTCCCCATATGACCCAGAGCAGAGAGCCTGCAGACAGAAAGCCTGGAGTCGGAATCCAGGATCTGCTGCTTGATGCAGCCCAGCAAGATGGGACAACTTTCTGTCCCTCTAATCCAGGATTTTCCCATTTTCTGGGACTTATGCATCCGTACTCCTGAGCCAATTTGCAAAGTGCCAATGAGTGTTTATGGTAACCTGGCCTAGCGAGCTGTCTTGCCAAGTCGCCTTCATCCAGTGTTTCATAGTCAGCACCATCTGGAAAAGGCCTGAACAAGCAAGACAAGGAAGGAGCTAGAACAGAACACACATTCCAACAGGTATCACATGTGCACAAGCATTGATCTGTTCCTGCAACACAGGCCGAGGAGCCACTGCTGGGGCACTTCAGCATTAGTTTGAGTGGCAGGAAGCAGGTGGAACAGTGACCGAATGGTTGCACAGGGTTGCAGGACAAAAGCTCTGTGTTCCAGGTACCTGCACCCCAAATTCCATTGCTAAAGTACAATGGGTGTGCATCAGGCGCCTTTATTATAAACACTGACAGGAGTGTGTAAGGCAGTTCCATCGGATTTCTCTATGCATTCTAAGGGGTTGTCTAAATGGTGAAAATACTCCTCATAAAATTTGAGGACAATACGATTTGTCTTAATGAGATCCCACATCACACCGCTGTATTCGGACGGAGGGGGGCAAAATTCACCAAAAACTCTGCAGGAAAAGCCTTTGTGGCTTTTCCAGAAGTTTTTTAAAAGCTCTGCCGGGAATGCACATTCCTGCTCATTGGGATGACCAATTCACATTCATTCACATTCCTGATAAGAGCAGAAGTGGAAAGCTGATGGGTTGGATGTGCTCAGGGGGCAGAGACTTCTAACAAGGCAAGCCCCTAGAACCACTATGTTGGATTTTTCCCTTAGTGATCATGCACTGAGGCAACAAAACAGCCTCCCCCCCCTTTCTATTTATTTAGGTAGAATATCACACTTTTGCAACTTAGACATGATTTTTTTAAAAATACTGTTCAGCGGTGGCACCTGGTGAGAATAAAAATGTGAGTAATTCACTTGCACCTCTCTTCTTGATTCTCAAGCATGCCCGTTGGGACAGCAAAAGCGAATAGCTTTGCATGCTTTAGATCTTGCCCCCCAAAAACTGTTCAGATAAATAGAAGCTGCTTCAAACTGTCATTAGTGCACATCAATCCACATTTTTTTTCCTCGTATAGACAAGCCCATAGATTTTTCTTAATAGAAAGAAACACTAGGAAATTGCACAGGTATGAAAGTGGGGACTTGAGACAGGACCTTCTTGGTGGGTGCCCTTAGGCTCTGGCACTCCTGCAGCAGAAAGGCTAGAATGGCCCTCACTTCATAGAATCATAGAATTGCAGAGTTGGAAGAGACCACGAGGACCATCCAGTCCAACCCCCTGCCACGCAGGAAATCATGATCAAAGCATCCCGACAGATGGCCATCCAGCCTCTGTTTAAAGACCTCCAAGGAAGGAGACCCCACCACGCTCCAACTTTGCTGCCCTTGCTTCAACAGGTGAAGACCTTTTTTGTTCTAACAAAAAACCTTTGTTTAGACCTGAAGATTTTAAAGGGAAGGGCTTTTAAGAGGGTGCTGTACTGTTTTAATGATACTCTTTTTAATTGCTTTTCACCATTTTTAAGTGTATGCTTCCAATTGTTTTAATATTGTTATGGCTTTAATTCTATTTTAATGTTGACCTTTCTAATGTTTTTTTTAACTGTGTTGTGCTCATATTTGCTGCCTTGACTTTTAATTTTTTGGGGAAAGCAGGCTATAAATAAAGATGATGATTATATTAATACATGATTAAAGATGGTATAGTGGTTAAAGCATTGGACTAGGACTCTGGAGACCAGGGTTCGAATCCCAGCTCAGCCATGGAAATCCATTGGGCAAGTAACATTCTATCAGCCTCAGAGGAAAGCAAAGGCAAAACCCCCTCTGAACAAATCTTTTCAAGAAAACCCCATGACAGTTTCACCTTAGGGTCACCATCAGTCAGAAACGACTTGAAGGCAAACAACATCAGTAATGGTGGATGATGAAGACACTGAAATTATTAATAATATTCTATACTTTGGTTCAGTCAAGAAACTGTAGTGAAGAAATCAGAAGAATACTGGAACCTGAAGAGCAGCCATGAAGAAACTAGAAAACATCCTCAAGTGTAAAGATATATCATTGACTACCAAAATCAGGATCACCCATACCATAGTATTTCTGATTTCCATGCATGGTGGTGAAAGCTAGACAGTGAAGAAAGCTGATGGAAAGAAAATCAATTCATTTGGAATGTGGTGCTGGAGAAGAGTTCTAAGGATACCAAGGACTGCTCCAAAGACAAATAAATAGGTTCAAGAACAATTCAAGCCTGAGCTGTTCCTAGAAGCCAAACAAACGTTAACTGACATGACACAACTCATTAGAAAATATGATGCTGCTCAGTAAAGTCACAGGCAGTAGGGAAAAAGCAAGACTGCATTACAGTTGTCCCTTCATACTCACTGCAGTTTGGTTTCAGGACCCCCACCCCCCTGTGGATACCAAAATCCATGAATACTCAAGTCCCGTTATATGCAATATATATAATAATAATAATAAAATTTTATTTCTATCCCGCCCCTCTGCAACGCAATCGGGGCGGCTTACAATATAAAAACTCCATAGTCCCAGTACCCTGGCATAGCAAAATGGTGTCCCTTAGTGTGGGATGAGTCCTTCCTGAATCTTCATTTGCGAAGAAAAGCCAGAGAGAGAGAGAAAGAAGATGACAAAATCAAGGTTTCCTTTTGGATTATTAATTTTTTAAAGAATATTTTCAAGCCATGAATACTTAAATCTGTGGATATGGAGGGATAACTGTATAGATGGATTGGCTCAATCAAGGAAAGCACAGCCTCAAGTTCACAAGACATGAGCAAGGCTATTAATAACAGGGTTTCTTAGAAATCTTTCATTCATAGGCCTGCCACAATTCAAAGCCAATTTGATGGCATATAACAATAAAGGCTTAACAGGTGGTTGGACTGACACCAGTTTTACCTCCTGTTGTTTAAATATTTACTAGAATATTATATATTAATCACTATGTTTCAGGGTGTTCTCTTTTTAAAAGGATGTTACTCTTTTTTAACCTTTAGGGCATGTCGTTTCAGTTTTTGGAAGCTACCATTAGAGGGTTCCCCTTAAATACAACAAAAAAGTTTCCTAAATAAATTTGTTGCTGTGTGCCTTCAAGTTGCTTCTGACTTATGGTGACCCTACTAAAGCAAACCTATCATGGGGGGTTCTTGTCAAGATTTGTTCAGAAGGGGGTTGCCACTGCCTTCCTCTGATGCTGAGTAAGTGGCCAAGCGGAGATTTGAACCCTGGTCTCCAGAGTCATGATCTAACACTTAAACCACTACACCACACTGGCTCTCTATCATAAATAAATAAATAAATAAATAAATAAATAAAATTCAATTGCCAGTCCAGTTGGCTTTTGTATGTGGATGGTGGGAATTGGGTGTGGGCAGGAAGTTTAATCTCAATGTTTGATTCAGGCTGCAGAATGTCTGGCCTGCTTAATGATTTTTGCCAAATACTATTTTCCTTCCTTCCTTCCTTCCTTCCTTCCTTCCTTCCTTCTTTCTTTCTTTCTTCATCCTTTTGTTGTGGAATTCTGGAAGCATTATACAGGTCACCCAAGGAGACCTTCTGCTGTGCTTTCCGCAACCGGACTCGTTTGTCTTGGTTTGGCCTTTTCAGTCATCAGCGCGCTTGCAGAAAGTGTGGAATGAGTCCTTCCTGAATCTTCGTTTGTGAAGAAAAGCCAGAGAGGTCAGTCCTGGAAACAGGATGCTACACTAGTGGACCTTGTTGAGATCACTGATAGAACCCTTCTAAGTTCTTAGGAGATTATCAGATGGGCTAAATATGGCGTTACACAAACGCCAGGAGATCGCTAAAGGGCTTGTTTTTCACATGACGTTGTTCTGCAGTTGTCATGCTCCCATGCTGCTCCCATTCTGCTAGCAGTTCTTTTTACTGACAGGCTAAGCCATCAATAGATCACATGTTTTCTGTAACAGAATGATGGGTGAGTGAAAAGGTGCCCCGTTATGCTGGCACGATGCCAGCATCAGTGGGAGGTCCGTGCCAGATCACTTCCGGGTGTGATTGGGACAACAAGAGTAAGTGACACCCTTTTTTGTACCCTCCCTGGGTTATTTGTTTTTTTAAGTGTGTTTTTGTGCTTGCTGTCACTTTTGTGTGTGTATTTTTCTTTTAAATTTTAAAGTTCCTGTGCATTCGTCCTTTCGCAAGAACAGCCCAGGATTTCAAACTAGGAAGTGAATGCAGTACCGTTTGAGCTCCATTCATTCCTGGACTGCTGAGGGGGAGGGAGTGCCACGTGAACAAGATACAAGTGAAAAGTTGGGTTATTGTGCCGGCATGGGGGCAGGAGAGGAGATTGTGAGACGGGGATATTTTTCTTGTCCCCGTCTGGTAATCTCCTTAGTTTCATTAGTCCTGTTATAACGGTGATTATAAGCAAAACCTCCAACTACTAGTTGGTGCTGTTCCATATTCTCAGGGCGCAGCTAAGATTTTGCATCTTGTCTTATTAGCATACCCGCCAACATTTCACAAATGAAAACTGGAAAACATGGGGTCAGGCAACATCAGTGCAAACAAGATGACAAAAGATATTAATGAAAAAGAACTCAACAAGAAAAGACTGAAGCACTTTGCTTTTGGCTGAGTCTACAGGAAAGGGCAAGATTCACTCCCTCCTCTCCCCTCTGCTGAGTTACTGAAGGCAAACTCCTTTTGCACTTTTAATTCTGTTTCCAGCAACTGAAAGAAGTCAGGGACAAAGAAGGAAAGTCAGAGAAGGAGAGAGAAACTGGGACACTTTAAAGCACATGAAAAAAAATGGGATGGCAGAGAATTTATTGGGGCATTCCCTGCTAAGTTGGGACAGTTGAGGCATATGTACATTAGTTATGATGGGGAAAGAAGCCAAGCCTTATGAGGAACGATTCAGGGAGCTGGATATGTTTAGCTTGGAGAAGAGAACACTGAGAGGTGACATATCCATCTTTTTATCTGAAAGGATGTCATATAGAAGATCGGGCCGGTTTATTTTCTGCTGCTCCAGAGACTAGAACACAAACCAATGGATTCAAATTACAAGAAAGGAGATTCCACCTAAATATTAGGATGAGCATTTTTACTGTAATTGTTATTCAACAGTGGAATGGACTGCCTTGGTGAGTGGCGGACCTCTTTGGAGGTCTTTAAACAGATGTTGGATGGGCATCTTTCAGGAGTGCTTTACTTATGTATTCCTGCATGACAAGGGGTTGGACTACAGGGTCCTTGTTGTCTCTTCCAACTCTACGGTCTTGTCTATATGGTGAAAATAATCCTAATGGGATGAGAACAGAAGGTGATCCATTCATACAAACATTCGCATAAATGCGTGTCATTTGGAAAGGGGGTACCAAATCCGCCACAAAGTCCACGTGGGAAGTGTCTGGGGCTTTGATCAGATTTTTTTAAAAGCTCTGTATGACATGCAAATTGTTCGAACACTCGCATTTGTGCAGATATGAACAGGCAGCATAATCTGATTGGCTGGACGAACATGGGGGGTGGGGATAGCAAACCAGGGAAAGAGCCTGCTGCTGCCATGTTGGGTTTTTGGCTAAGTGAGGGTCCAGTAAGTCAAGGAAACAGCAATCTTATACTCTCTCTTTATTTTCTTTTTGTAAATATGAAATATCGCATGTGCACACCATGGGGAACTTTTTTTAAAAAAATTGGTGATGGCAGATTTAAAATCGTGAGTAAATCACATGCATTGCCATCTTGGCTAGGGGTCATGCAGAGTTTAGAGGGGCTCTTTTGACCATGAAGACAGGTCGCATCCTGGTGAATGCCTGCTTTTTTGGACGCGTTGGTATATCCCCCCCCCCCATATAGACAAGCCATAAGATTCTATGATTCTATGACCTCTGACTAATGGTTGAGCAAAACCTTTGAATGCAGATGGTTATAAGCACAACCTCCCAGCTTCTCTAGGCTGGGCAGGGAAATTCTACTGCATGAAACCCAGAAGAGCCACTACCAGTCAGTATACATGGCACCAATGTTCTGCTTTGTAATAATGCAATTTCTATAGGTTTTCTGCGGGTTTTTAAAACCCATAGAAAATCTATGGATGCTGGCTGTGAAAGCATTTGACTTTACAATGCAATTTCTTCTCATCCTAATTATTATAAAAATGACTACACTATTGTATATAATGGGATTTGAGCATTCACAGATTTTGGTATCCACAGTGTGTGTGTGTGTGTGTGTGTGTGTGTGTGTGTCCTAGAACCAAACTCCAGTGGATACCAATGGCCTACTGTATTCAATAAGTAACTTTCTGTTTAAATGATTGGTATTCCAAAAAACCAATTGCAATGTGTTATCACTTGCATAAGGCATGGGTATTAACATACATATTGTGAAAATGACAGCCTTTGTGTGATCCTTAAGAACTTTGTGACTTTAAGGTATATTTCAATTAATTATGAATATGATTACTTGCTGTGTTGATAGGTTGCTACTCAAATATGAAAAATCATGTACACATGAATCTAAGGTTTAGAGAATTGGATCTGGGCTCCCTCTTGTCACAGCAGAATAGGCAGGTATGGAGAACAAAACATATGAGGAAAGGTTGAAGGATCTGGGCATGTTTAGCTTGGTGAAGAGAGGACAGAAAGCTGACATGATTGCAATCTTTAAATACCTCAATGGCTGCCACAGAGAGGAGGGGGCAGCCCTGTTCTCTGCTGCCCCAGAGGGAAGGACCAGGTCTAATGGTCTGAAGTTACAGAAGAGTAGATTTCAATTGATCATTAGAAGGAGCTTCTTGACAGTAAGAGAGATTCAGCAATGGACCCAGTTGCTTAAATTGGTGGCAGGGTCTCCTCTGGACGTGTTCAAAAAGAGGCTGGACAGCTACCTGCTGGGGATGCTTTACCTAAAGATCCTGCATTGAGCCAGGAGTTGGCCTTGATGGCCCATGAGGCCCTTTCCAGCTCTCTATGACTCTGTGGACTTGTTCAGATGTACCTTAAATCTGGAAGGAGCCGTCGGGAGAGGAACGCAGCTGTTCTGCGGCAGGGGGCAATTTCTGATGACACCGTCCCTCTCGCGTTACCCTCCATGTTCCTTCCGTGTTGCATGGAAAGAAAAGGCGCCACTTTTTATTCATGGAAGTTCTTCGTGAATAAAAAGTGGTGCCTTTCCCTTCCATGTGACATGGAAGGAACACGGAGGGTAACACGAGAGGGATGGCGTCATTAGAAACTGCCCCCTGCCGCGGAGCAGCTGCGTGTCTCTCCCGACGGCTCCTTCCTGATTTAAGGTACATCTGAAAAAGTCCTGTGAGTCCTAATTGTAAAAATTCTGTTACAAAGTCTACTCCTCAACTAATTATATCATAGTTAAATATAGTATCCTTTTATGTATGCCGAATTTTAAAAAAAAACAGGTTTGTTTGTGCCGAAATAGCAACCCAAAATGTTTGTGAGTAGTACTCATTTTAATCAAGCATAATGACGTATTGTTTTGGGATCACTACTTCAGCCTTTGTTTGCCCGGGCATCTATCAAAGGTCTGGATCCCAAACCAAACAAGGATAATAATAATTTACACCACTCAAGTTCTTCTATAAGTACAAAAAATTTTTGACATCTTCATTAATCACTTTTTCTTAATGAGTTCTGAAACAGGTGCTTCTACTGTTAAATGCTCTGTGGAGGCATTAGCTCGCTGGCTGGCTGTTTTTTCCCCATCTGTTTGGATTACATCTCCTGCAATTAGCATTTCAACCAAATCATTCTCCTCCTCTCCCTTTCTCTCTACAAAATTAATAATATCCAGATTTATTTGCAAGGAGATTTAGTAACCAGGACTGATTCTTAGATATGAGGCAATTGGTACACCACTTCTAGAGCTAGATGCATTCTGCGTATGAAGCTGAACTTGAACTCAGAGCTGCGACAGTCAAATCCAGCTCTCTCTTTACTGGGTGGCTTTTGAAATATAAAACTGTAGACCGGAATTAAGTGAGCATTACAGGGGTTAATAAGGTATAGGAGTTCAGTATCTGACCCAGTTCCTTATTTATTTATTTTTGTTTGGAAACATCTATCCCTATAACATACCAGTCCTTAGTTATGTTAGTCTCCACAGTTTTATTATCCTAGCCTTTGGAATGGCAGTCAGGAAAGTGTCATGCCCTACATAGATCCTAAACTCCACTACAGTTGTCCCTTCATATTTGCTGGGTTTTGGTTCCAGGAACCCCCATGGATACCAAAATCCGTGAATACTCAAGTTGCATTATGTGCAATGGCATAGCAAAAAATGGTATCCCTTATACAAAATGGCAAAATCAAGGTTTGCTTTTTGGATTATTATTTTTTAAAGAATATTTTCAAACCGTGAATACTTAAATCCGTGAATACTTAAATCCGTGAATACCAAATCTGTGAATACGGAGAGACAACTGTATATACTTCATAGCTACAGTAACCATAGTATGCTATAGAAGAGCCACTGCCATTCCTTAGTACTGGTTGCTTCTTCTACTCTTGCTCTCGCAGTTTAATTTAGCATTTACATATGCTATAGAAGGGAGCAAGGTCTTGTGACTGTCACCATGTTTTAGGCAACACAGAACACATATGCTGTACTCAGTTTGTTAGGCCCCTTTCACACTACACAACTATAGTGCTATGATTCCACTTCAATTGCCAAGGTGTCATCCCACGGAATCCTGGGAGTTGCAGTTCAGGGAGAGGCGTTCAGAATTCACAGCCAGAAAGCTCTAGTTCCTCACCAAAATACAAAGATCCCATAAGATATGGCCATGGAAGTTAAAGAGGAATCATAGTGCTATAATTATGTACTGCGAAAGGGCCTATAGTTTTGAAGGTGTTATGGGACAGGGCAGCTCTCTGGAATTTGTTATCAGAGAAAATCACACAGGCCATTTACATATCAAATTTCACAAGGGTTTGATTTTTGTATAGTACGTGAGGAAAAATGGGAGTCTTCTTTGTCTGATGAAAGGTTGTCTCCTCAATGGAAATATCTGTTTAGTTTGTATACATATTTGCACTAAGTGCCAGCAATGATGGCAGACTTCATTTCCCTTAATGAAGTATGTTTTATGAATAAACCTTTTATAACTCAGCCAAATCAATTATGTGGGAGCGGGTAATCTTTGCACTGAGGCAATGAGTCCTACCCAGATTTCAGATGTCTATCAACCTCAGATGAAAGGGCTGTTCGGCTAAATGACAGATGAAATGATTAGGACAGCAGAGTATGTAATTCCCTTACTAGTCTGCAGGAAACAGCTTCTTATGCCACTAGTTGTGTATTGTGTAAAGGTTGGCTGGTTTGGAAGATAAAGAAAAGCCATTTGCTTTTCATACTTGCCTAGGCATTTAAATTGTGAATTTTACATTGTTTTAATATGTATTGGTTTCATTCGTTCTTTTAAATTGATATTATGTGTTTTAATGGGTTTATGTGGTTTTTTAACTGTTAACTGACATTAGGTGTTGTGTGTTAATCTGTTGTTCCCTGCCTCAATTCATTGGGAGAGGTGGGTAAGTCATACTACTACTACTACTACTAGTACTAATGCTCTATTGGCTACCAAGTTAAAACAAAGGCAAACCAAAACAGCCAAGTGGTAAACATCATTCAGAATATGTACCTTTCAGATGCATGATGCTACCTCTCTCCCTTCTGTCATATGACTGCACCCCACTTTTGAGCTGCAAGAAGATTTGGTGTGCTTTGAAGCAAGTCAGTCAGGAGACTTAAGGGTATTTCTGTGATGCAATGTTTCTTTACTCATATATAGAGGCTGACCATGATTGGTTTACAGCACTCTGACAGATACCTCTTCCCACATCAGACTTTCAGGGGAAAGACTTGCTGCAGTTCCCCCCGCCCCGATTTCTATTTTGGACCCAATTTCAGCAATGACTAGAGGGGTATTCATGCATCCTTTAATCTGTGCAGCAAACACACGAGGAAGAGGAGTGTGCTAGCCCTACCCCACACCCTGTACATTTCACAGATGAAAGCTGGTACACCCGTGGCCAGGCTACATCAGAGTTGGTCAAGATAGCAAAGGTTACTAATGAGAAAGGACAGACGAAGGACTTTTTCGGACGTCTCAAATACAACGCAAGCAGCCTCGTCGCGATGCGAGGCTGCTGCGCTGCAGGGCGTCGGTTTCGGATGACGCTCTCCCCTGCCGGTACTGTTGCGGTACCACGGGAAGAGTTGAGCATCATATTTCCTCAATTTTAAAGCACGAAAGTTGATCGTGCTTAAAAATCGAGGAAATATGACGCTCAACTCTCCCCGTGGTACCGCAACATTACCAGCAGGGGAGAGCGTCATCCGAAACTGACGCCCTGCAGCGCAGCAGCCTCACAATGCGACGAGGCTGCTTGCGTTGTATTTGAGATGTCCGAAAAAGTTCAAAAAGAGAGGTTGCTGCTGTTTGCTTTTGCCTGAGCCTAGAGGGACAGGCAAGATTTGGCTTTCTCTCACTCTTTCCTTTTGCTGCACTGATTGAGTGAAAACTAATTTTACACTTTGAGCTCAGTTTGCAGCAACTGAAATAAGCTGAAGACAAAAGGGAAACATGGGAGGAAAGAGAGAAACTGGGACATTTAAAAGCAGCGGAAAAAGTGAGATGACAGAGGATTTATTGGGACTGTCGCTGCCAAATCAGGATAGTTGGGGGGTATGTCACAACCACAGTCATCACTTGTGTTGCTCTCCTGGCATGGAGGGCTATGCGTCCTGTATTACAGGGGATCTCTGTGAGATCAGAATTCTATGGCACCCTTCAAATTCTGTTGGACTACAGCTCCCATCAACCTCAGGCAGCATTGCCAATGATGGGAAGGGATGAGAATCGGACTCCAACAGCTTCTGGAGGAAGGCCACATGGTCCTAAATCCTGAATTACAGCCAACACAGCTATACTGTGAGTGGCACAAACTTACAAGAACATGGATCACTGCAGTGACCCTCTCCCTATTCAGGAAAGGGTGTAGGTAAAACACTCTTGATAAAAGGAGCTCCAAATTACTGAGAATGCTGGATTAAGGAACACTCCAAAATGTGACGTGCTCCTTTAGAGGGAGTGTAACTTTAGGCAGAGTAGCTAATACACTAGCTTTCTAAATCTGCAACTGACAGTGCCACTATTTTACAGAACTGAATCAAATGACAAATATAATAAATATGATGGCACAAAGCCCAGTTACTGGTTACTATACTATTTAAGCCAGAGGTGGGCAACTGTGGGAGGTCAGAGGTTGCATTAGCTCTGCTGGAGAAAATGAAGGGTGTATCCCCACCACACCCTATCACAAAGAATTCTTCTTCTTCTTCTTCTTCTTCTTCTTCTTTTTTTTTTTTTGGCCTCAAAATGTCCTCAGGGGGTGTGACAGACATTTTCACATACACACGGCCATCTTAGGTCCAGAACAGCCCTTTCCCCCCACAATAGGAAGTGACTAGAAGACACTTCCTATCGCTTCATGTTTGTTTGTTTTTTAAGGCCTCTCCTGAGTCTAAAATGGTACAGGGGCCCAAAAACATGGTGAAAATGTTCCCTCAAGCCCTAAAGGTCATTTGTTGGCAAATTATTTTTTTCAATTTTTTTTTTAAATGTACTTTGGTGCCACAAAACCAGCCCAGTTGGCTGTGTGAGGACCATGGGCCACATTTTGCTCACCTCTGGCTTAGGCGCTGAAAACACTGGTGGTGCTCTGGCTTTTATTCAACACATTCTGGATTTACTCCCTAAACATGTTACACTCAAATATGTTTTTTTTTTATACCCATTCTCTTTCTCTCTCTCTCTCTCACACACACACATGTGCACACACATACTGCCCAAAGTAATTGCCAGCACCGTCTAGAACTTATGTGCTGTAGCAATTGCTAAATGGCAAGTCAATAAAGACATAAATTCCATCAGCTCAATGAATCTATCCTAGCTGGGACCAGCAATGGAGTTTACTGCATTGTGGCAATGAGAGCCAAAGTATTTCTTATTCTTTGTTTTTTGGTGGGAGAGGGATTTCAATAATGGTGGACATTTATTAAAGATTAATATTTGATATATATTGTGATGGTACTAACTGCATATAATTGAGCTAGTTAAGTTTTTGTTGTTATAATTGCTTATATCAATGAGATCAGCATCCAGTTAGGAAGAAAGGCTTGTTGTTTTTGTTAGCATAGGCCATTTAACTGCTTATAAAATGGTCACTTAATAAACAGTGAGTTGAGCTCTGTGCTTCTGAGAAAAATAACTCATGATACAAAATTCAAGAATGGAAGAAAGGGGCGTCCCTTCCCCAAATAGGAGAAGATAAGGACCCTTAAACACAGCTTATGCCTTCATGTTCTTCAAACCAGTTCTTTAAACCAGTTTCTAACCTTTGCCTCTCTGGGGGGCCGTTTACACAATGAAAATGTCCTGGGAAGAATTCGTGTCGATCCCTGGCAGTTTACACGTACATCGGGTCGGGTACATGATTTTCGGAAGGGGGGCCACCTTTTATCCCTCAACCTGCGGGACTTCCAGTCCCGCAGGTTGTGCCGGTTTTTAAAAAAGTCACTGGAGGATTCGGAAAATCGAAAATGTAAACAGCGTGGGACAAAAAGTCTCGGTACTGGGATGACCGGAAATGGTGACTGGGGGCGGGCTTAGAGCTCAGGGACCAGAAAAGGAGGGGTCAGTCACCCGTTCAACAGATCCAGCCTCACCAGCCGAAAACAAAGGCATCCCTTCCAGCTGCATGAAGGTTGATGTGTGCGCGTGTGCGCGCGCGAATGTACTCAATCACCTTTTTAAATGGATTTCTACACTGCATGCTACAGAGAGATCGTGGTGGGCAGATCCTCCCTGGTTCTGAACAGAGAGATCGTGACGGGCACAGTAAAATATTCCAGCCTCTGAGCGAATGAACATCTCTTAACTTCCCCCTCTCTGTGTCTGTGTGTTTCAAAACAGCCTGTTTGTAGCTGGTTTGAAGCATGAACTCTGCAGCTAATCTGTGTTGTAAGGGTTAACATTTTACAGAGGCAAGGGGAATATGATGCCTCCCCTCCCCTCCCCTCCCCCTCACTCGGCTTGATTTCAAATGGAAAGCATTCTTTCGTTCCTGCGTCTGAGCGAAAGATCTCAGTCTGGATCTTTAAAAATGCTTTCTGCCTCTTCTGAAGGGGTTAAAATGTTCAAGAAGCAAAGGGGGAATAACAAACCTCTGCCCCCCCTCTCTCTCCCCCCCCCCCAGCCAGCCAATAGCATCGCTCGTGGCACAGAACTCTAAGGGAAATGCATCACCGAGGTTGTGAAAACACGAGTAATCGCATCTTTGATTGACAGCCAAAAAATAAATAAAAAAATAAATTAAAACCTAAACAAAACCGGAACTATGGACGTGTAAATATCAGTCACGGGACCACACGGGATATCCATATCAGAGACATAAATCGTATAAACAGCGAGGGGCGGATTCGTGATCACTTTGTCCCGGTAGGCAACGCGACAATTTCTGTCGTGTGAATGGCACCCAGATGTTTCAGACTTTAATTCCCAGACCCCTGAGCTTTGCCATGGTGCCTAGGGAGATTATCAGATGACCAAAATACCGGTAAACTATTACAGGGATGCCAGGAGATCGCGACCCATCGTTCTGTTTCTGTAATGGAATGATGTGCATATGAAAAGGTGCCCTGTTATGCTGCTGTGAGTCCAGCGTCACTGGGAGGTCCCTGCCAAACACGTCCGGTTGAGATTGGGACATCTAGGTAAGTGACCCACTTTTTTTTACCCTTTCCAGGTTACTTGGGGTTTTTAAAATGTGCTTTTGTGCTTGGTGTAAATTTTTTACCTTTTCTTTTTGAATTTCCCACGTGATCGTCCTCTCGTGAGAATGGCAGAGATTTCCTTTCCAGAAGTGAATGCAGCTCTGTGAGAGCTGTATTCACTCCTGGGCTGCCAGAGGGGAGGGGACACAGTTTCTTAGCGCAAAAAAGGTATGTCCAATTTAAAAAAAAAACGTTATAGGGACGGGAGTGGGGCGGGAGAGGAGATAGTGAGATGGAGATACTATATTTGTCCTCGTCTGATAATCTCCTAGGACTCCTGGGAGTTGAAGTCTAAAACATCTGGATGTCGAAAGGTTGACAAGGGGGTGTCAATGGAGAGGTGACAACAACTACCATAAATAACCAATACTGGTATACCTCAGTTAATGAAATAGACGTGTTCCCTCGAACTACCAGAAAATTTGGTGCCAGACATAGAAATACCATGGAAAGAGTAGGGACAGATTTCTACTCATACATCAGGAGAAAAAAAAAGAGCAGTTAAATACGTTTTGATCCAAAACTGACAATACAGTGGGCCCTTGTTATCCGCTGGGCATTGTTTCCAGGACCCCCTGTAGATACCAAAATCCATGGATGCTCGTCCCATTATATAAAACTAGCTATATCTGGTGTAACATACACCGTACCCCCCTGTGTGCTACACTCCCCCACGGTACACATGCCACTCCCCCATGCTGCCCTCCATGTGCTCACATTTCCCTCCCTACACTCTCACTGCTTTCCCCGCACCCCATGCCGCCATGTGCCGCCCTCCCTGCACTTACATCACCCTCCCTGCACCCTTTGCCGCCACATGCTGCCCTCCCTGCAGTCACACCGCCCTCCCGTACTGCCACACGCTGCTAATCTTGCTGTTGTAGGTAGGCACACTCAGGCCCTGTTACACAGCGAAAAAAATCGATACAGCATTCAAATGTTCGATCGTTTGAATCTGATCTGTCATGTACACATGATCAAACATTCAAATGGCTGTATGGATGTTTTGGAAATCCGGCAAATTTACCAAATGCCAGGATGCCAGACTTTACGGGGGAATTCGCTGTCCCCCTTCTGAATGCTACATTTGCATTCAAATGATTGTTTGTACAAACGATCAATGTTTCGAACGCCGTATGGATTTTTTTCATTGTGTAGACGGGACCTCAGTTTCAATAGGAATGCCTAGAACAGAATCAAATTCTTTTCCAGCTCAAGCTTTAATGCATTGTCTACTGCAGACATGCTGCTGCAACCCAACACAGCTAGACAGAGGCTGTGGAAGAACAAGGAAGCTGGGCAGGCAAAACCAAAACACAACACTAACCCTTTGTAAAAAGGAGTTTTACCTTCAGAGGCTTTCCCAATTTTCATCTGTGAATGTTGGCGGGCATTTGTTACTTTGGTGTCATAATTTATACTGACTGATTTTAATTTTTATCCTAAATCCTGTAGAGCATGTCGCTGCCCTTAACCTTATTATTAGGTAGGGGGCCTGCCAAAGATCCTAGCCTGGGGGCCCGTTTCAGGACGTTGGGGCCATGTAGATGCCAGTAGTTTAAACTGGCACATAATCCTTCTCCTACTTTTCAAGGCATAGCATATTGTCTCTATGTTATGTTTAAAGGGCTTTATTTCCTTAAAAGGAGACATACAAAAACTGGAAAGTGTTTTTATATTACACAAACAGATAAATACTATATAACACACGAGTGGTGAACAGACGGTCCTCCAAATTTTGACTGCAATTCCTATCAGTCCTAGTCAATCAATGCTGAGGAATAAAAGTAGATGCAGTCCAACAACATCTGGAGGATTTTAACACCTTTTCCAGATGAAGATGACAATGGGGCCTTGAAAGCTTTTACAGCGACCCCCGTATCCACTGATTCATTATCCATTGATTCAGTTATCCACAGGACACCTACCATAGAGTCTTCCTAGAAAATGTGTCCTCTCTAGCCATTTTCTAGGTCGTCCAAGGCAACTCTTTGGCATTTTAAACTGGAAGTCCCATTATTTTCAATGGCGTTTGCTATTACCCATGGTTTTCGGTATCCACAGGGCCCCCCAAAACCAATCCCCAGCAGATATGGGTGTCCTACTGTGTGATGTCCTTTGTGCATTTTTGGTTGGCCCAATTGTGGCTTGTGAACATCTTCTGTCACTAATATAAAATAAAGAAAATACCACTTCCCAACAAAATTGTCAACCAACAGATATTTTCCATCTCTAGACCCTGTTTGGTTTTCTTTCTTTCTTTCTTTTCTTTTTCTCCCCCCCCCCCCATCTTTCTTCTAGGTCAGTGTTTCTTAACCTGTGGTCCATGGACCCCAAGGGTCCACGATGTCCTCACAGGGGGGTCTGTGAAAGCTTGAAAGTTACTTGGCCCACCTCCTGCCTGTAGCAGAGTGGACTCGTGACAGGAGCCAAGGCAAAGGCTGGCTGGCTTGGCCTACGCATTGCCATTCAATCCGCTCCAACCACAAACTTGCAAGGAAAAGCAGGAGAAAAATCTTCCCTCCCTCTCCAGTGGCTCTGAGGGAAGGGTTAATGGATGGTGTAATTGTATTGTTGTTGTTATTATTATTATGTATTATTATGGTTTTGAATCTTGAGTTAAGTCTTGGGGGCTCACGGCAACAAAAGATATTTAAAGGAGGGGGCTGGTAAAGAAAAGGTTAAGAGCCAGTGTTCTAGGTGGTACTTTCTTTTTTTTTCTTTTTAAAATCATAACTATTTAAAAAAAAGAAAAAAAGAAAGCACCACCTAGAACAGTGGCCAGGGTCAATTATAAGGACATTTATTTTTTCAGAGAAGATTGGAAACTATATAGGAAGTCAACAAAGAGGAGAAAATGCAAGTCAAAAAGATGTATATTTAGCACTGTGTAAATTTGATAGGAAGAAAATGATGTGTTATAATTCAGATTTGACACGGAGTTTATCAGAATGTAACATGATATGAGAACAAGAGAAAGGTAGTAGATTTTTAATTGTCAATATAATTTCTTTAACTAAAAAAATAAAATTTTAAAAAATAATAACTATATTTATTCATTTCAAACAGAAAAACACATACACAAAAAAGAACACATCTATTATGTTGATCGTTATCAATCCCATACATATATATGTCTTACTTATTACATTTCTAATCTATTCTAGGTGGTGCTTTCGAGGTCTTGAGAGAAGCTAGCACAGAACCAGAGAGGTTAGAAAAAGAACTGGTAATACCGTAAGGGCAAAGAGAAAGGGCAAAGGCTTTGCTACGGCTTCACTTATCTGCGATGCACATGTGCCAAATATGGCAGTCTGGTGGTAGGAGCAGGATAGCAAGCGCTAGTCATGTGACAGCCAGGGGGCGGGGCGGAGCGTTCCAAGATGGCTGCGCCCATGTTAGTGGGAAAGTGAGTCCCTGGTTTCTATGCGGTGTGTAGCTGTTGCTGGGTTCTTGCGGACACATGGACCCGGGAGGATTTTTGGTCTCCCTGACGGTGAGTGAGTGAGTGAGTGAGGAGGAGGACCCAGGAGCCAGAACTATGTATCCAGATTTGATTACAGATAGGGGAAAAAAATAAGTTCAAAAATTGAAGTTTTGAAGCTTGCAGGTTGTGATGGGGGGGGCATGAGGTTTATCACTTTTTTGTATGAAATAGGTGAAAAAAGGGGAGCTTGAAACAAGAGGGGGAAAAAAGACTAGTTTCAGGTTGCTGTGTTGCATCTTATTGCAAAAGGGCACCCTTTAGAAACACGAAAACAGGTAGCGAATAATAATAATATTAATATTAACAACAACAACAGCACTAAGTTATCTGTTACCCACCTCTCCCCTTAGGATCGGGGCGGGGTACACACATTGCAATACACACAGTAATACAGTACAGTTCATCACATACAATTTAATACAGTTCAAGTCATACACTTTTATATCGAAGAAAAGCCATATATATATATATATATATATATACACACACACACACACACACACACACACAGTATCATATTGCCAGTGAGTTTATTTATTATTTATTTGTTTATACCCCACTCTTCAGCCACAAGGCTATCAGAGCAGCTTACAAATTGTTTTAAGCAATAGCAATTTACACATCTACACTGCATTAAGCAGTTTCCAATGTGTGTTAGCTAGTTTGAGTTTGAGTTTCTTGGAAACGCTGCTTTCCTATTAAATGTAGTTGTCTAAAATGCCCCTTTTGATGGTTATATTGTTCATTCTTATATTTGAGGTGGTCAGATTTCACTCGTTAGTGTTGAAAGTTTCCAGGTAAATCTGTTTCCTAATACTGTACTGTGTCTTCTTGAAAAGAATAGCAGAAGGATCTGATTTGGCCAGGGATAGATTCCTGGAATTTAGTAGGGATTTATTTTTCTATGGTAGTTTTCTCATTTTAAGGCCAGGTTTTTAACCTGAGATGGATGCAACCATACGGAATCAGATGTATCAACTCACAACTTAGCTGTTGAAGGTGTAGAAAGATTAAAAGTACATTCCTAAGCTTATTTACTCTGAAATGTCCCTCTAAGTTCAGTAACACATGCTCTCTAACAAATGTACTTAGATTGTCCTTCCCTTTGCTTGTGCTTTTTTGGGAAAACTATTGGGATTTGTTCATTTCAATAATAATGGGAGCACACACTGGCCAGAATCCTCTTGGAGCTGTATGCTGGTATAGCTCTTTGTTATGCAAGCGTAACTCTGTAATATATTTTGTTTAGACAGAAGTGGTGTGTGTGTGTGTGCACAGCTTCACCCTTCCACCTCATAACTGGGATGGTCACTAAAGTGTTCCCAGAATAGCAGGCAAGTTGCCAGCCACACCATGCCCACGTCCTCGCCCCCAGTCATTGTCCCCTTATCCAAAAGTTGTAGAGACTTATAAATCTGTAACTGGCTTTTAGAAATAAGTCCTCAAATAAATGCAGTCACTGAATATTGGGCTGAGCAAAATTGTAGAGATCCCTGAAATACTGAAGTTTACCACTTAGGTTTAAGGGGTGCATTTAAGGCAAACAGACTATAGTTACACAGTGCACCTGTTTATAAAATGTTGGTAACTAAATAAGTAATATTTATAAATATTTATAAAATGTTGACAAGCAGTTTATACTACTGTACAGTAGAATGATAGTTTTATTATAATAAATATGTATGTTTAATACTGGCTGTTCCTTTCTCTGAGTTTTTCTCCTATTAGAGGTAAGTAGCTGATGAAACAGCCTTATACTGAGACTAATTGTTTACCCATGTAGCCCAGGAGTGGGCAAAGTGTGCTTCTCAAGGTCTGATTGTATGCCCCCCAGGATAACCCCCATTTGTTTTAATAAACACAGTAGGACCCCCATATCTGCTGGGGATTAGTTCTGTGGACCCCCGTGGATACTAAAAACCGTGGATAATAGTGAACGCCTTTGAAAATAATGGGACTTCCAGTTTAAAATATCATAGAGTTGCCTTGGAGGACCTAAGAAATGGCTAGAGAGGACACATTTTCTAGGAAAACTCTATGGTAGGTGTGCTGTTTTGTGTCCCTTGGATAACTGAACCAGTGGATAATGAATCAGTGGATACGGGGGGTCCTACTGCATTTTCTTTATTGAACTTCAAATTAAAAAGACAATAACACTCATCCAAACAATAAAAGAAAAAGTATGTATACATATATTACTATCTCTCTCTCCCCCCCTCTCTCTATGGAAATACTAAAGTTAAAGAAAAAAAAAAGAAAAGAAAAAAAGGGAGCGGGTATAGAATTAAATAGACCAATATTCCCATCACCCAAGTGTACTTAGAACCCCTTATTTGTCCATACTGTAGTTCAATCTTACTTAGTACTTATAGAGAGAGATATAATATAATATCTTATCAATCCTAACTCATATATTTTGCCTGGGAAAAGAGTTAATAATTACCACTCAAATCCTAAAATTAGCATAGTCCCTAAAATGTTTCCAGTTCTTCAAATAATTGCTTAGCCCATTACCTTTAACCTCTCTCTGGCTTTTCTTCGCAAACGAAGATTCAGGAAGGACTCATCCCGCGTTTTCTGCAAGCGCGCTGATGACTAAAAAGGCCAATCCGAGATAGACAAGTCCGGTTGCAGAAAGCACAGCAGAAGGTTTCCTTGGGTGATGTTACCAGGTTGTGATTCTTTCTGCGTTGCCGTTTCTCTTCAGGACTTGTTCGACATGAGTTCTCAAATAAGGCTGCAGCATTTTGGATAGTGTGTCTCCATGCCTCCCGATGTGAGGCCAGGGCGGACCATTGTTGGTGATCAATTTGGCCAAGCCTGAGATGTTGTTTCAGGGAGTCCTTGTATTGCTTTTTTGGAGCGCTCCTCTTACGCTGTCCCGTGGCGAGTTCACCATAGAGTACTATTTTGGGGAGGCGATGGTCTTCCATCCTAGACACATGCCCTGCCCAGTGCAGCTGTGTTCTCAATATCATGGCATCAATGCTGGTGATCCCTGCTTGCTCAAGGGTTTATCTAATTCAGCAAAGTCCTTTTCCCCCCCACACAATTCCATTATACTTCGAGTCTTATCTTTTTTCCAGTGTTTAGCATATATTAACTTAGTCACTGGCACTATATAATAAATCAGGCTTTATAATCTCTTTCCACCTTACTTCCAGAGTCAACCATATTCAGTAGGAACAGTTTCAGTCTAAAGGTTGTCTCACACCCTAGAATCTTTTGCCTAACTGTAATAATTTGTATCCAAACTTTCCTTTACATATCCAACAGAGGATCCAGAAGATCCAACCTTCTGTTAACATCTCCAACATTTATCATTTATCCCTTTGTACATTTTAGCTAATATTTCTGGCATAATGTACCATCCAATAAACATTTTATAAAAATTCTCTTTGAGATTGTAGCAACATGTAAATTTCATGGTCTGAGTCTCTTCAATCAAATCTCCCTAAGTTATCCACTTTTGCAAACTCTCTGATCATCTCCTATAAAAAGCCTCTTGTGGTGAAAGCCATTTGGGAATTTTAGGGTTTAGTCTTTTTTATACTTACCTAAATTCTCAATAGAGATCTCCTTGATATATGATTTTTAAAGCCCATATTTGCCTTGACTCTCTCATACGCTCCATTCTGCTTTAGTCAGACCTCACCTGGAATACTGTGTCCAGTTCTGGGCACCACAATTCAGGAAGGATATTGAGAAGCTGGTATGTATCCAGAGTAGGGCAACTAAAATAGTGGGAGGTCTGGAAGCCATGCCCTAGGAGGAGCGGCTTAGGGAGCTGGGTATGTTTAGCCTGGAGAAGAGAAGGTTAAGAGGTGATATTATAGCCATGTTTAAATATTAGAAGGGATGTCATTCTGAGAATGGAGGAAGCTTGTTTTATGCTGCTTCATAGACTAGGACATGGAGCAGTAGACTCAAACTACAGGAAAAGAGATTCCACCTAAACATTAGGAAGAACTTCCTGACAGTAAGACCTGTTCGGTAGTGGAATGCACTGCCTGGGAGTGTGGTGGAGTCTCTTTCTTTGGAGGTTTTTAAACAGAGGCTGGGTGGCCATCTTTCAGGAATTCTTTGATTGTTTATTCCTGCATGTCAAGGTTTTGGACTAGATGGCCCTTGTGGTCTCTTCCAACTCTATGGTTCTATGATTCTGTTCCAAAGATATAAATGCCATCTGAATTTGAATTCATATCCTTCCAATTCTAGTAATTTGGTATTATTTAAAGTAATCCATTCTTTTAGCTATGCCAGACAAGACGCTTCAAAATAAATTTTGATTTCCAGTAGCCCTAATCCACCTCTCTGTTTTGCATCTACCAATAGCCCCCTTTTAATTCTTTCTTTTTTACCTTGCCATATAATTTTTTTTTTTACTATTAGAGGTAAGTGGCTGATGAAGCAGCCTTATATTGAGACTAATTGTCTGCCCATGTAGCCCAGGAGGGGGAAAAGTATGGCTCTCCAGGGCTGATACCCCTAGGGTATCCCCCCCTTTTAAACCTCCAATTGCCCTCAAGGGGCATGAGGCTTAATTTCACCAGTGTCTGGTATTTTCCTGGACCATTTTAAGCTGAAGACCAATAAGTGGGTCCTAGAACAAATAAAAGAGATTCCTGAGCTCTCCCTGGAAGCCAAGATGACTAAACTGAGACTGTCATACTTCAGCCATATCCTGAGAAGGCATGACTCATTAGAAGAGGCAATAATGCTAGGAAAGGTGGAGGGTAGTAGAAAGAGATGAGGGCTGCATACCAGATGGATAGACTCAATCAAGGGAGCCACGGCCCTGAGCCTGCAGGACCTGAGCAGAGCAGTTGAGGACAGGGTCTTCAAGGTGTCTCATTCATAAGGTCATCATGAGTTGAAGTTGACTTAAGGGCAGTTAACAGCAACAACATGTTTTTATAAAAAACACAGGAAGTGACTTTTTGGTTTCTTCTTGTTGCAAAAACAGCCCAGGGCAGGCAAAAAACATAGTGAAAATACCCCCACATCCCTGTTCCCCCCCACCCTGGGCCAGTGGTAGAGTATGACCCTTCAAGGTTGTCTGAAAGACCGATGTGACCCTGTTGTCCACCCTGGTATGGCCCAAGGATGTGACATTTTTGGCCCTCCAGGAATACTGCACTTTTATCTCCTAGAAGCCCTAGCCAGAATGACCAATGGTTAGGGATTATGGGAACTTTGGTCCCAAATCTGGGCCAAAGGTTCCTTATGCTGATCTACTACATTATTGTTTCATTTGACTTTGGGCGGTTTTCCAATTTTTTAGCAAAGGTTATTTTGGTCCTTGACATCCTTTCAATTAATGGTGCTCGGGGGTTCAACCTGAGAACATTAGACTTCCATACCCTAATAATTTGCATTTCCCTGTCTTTTTTCCTTGGGTGGTATGATGTTGCTGTCCTTGAGCAAGCAGGGATCACCAGCATTGAGGCCATGATATTGAGAACACAGCTGCACTGGGCAGGGCACGTTTCTAGGATGGAGGACCATTGCCTCCCAAAAATAGTATTCTATGGTGAAGTCGCTACGGGTCAGTGTAAGAGGGGCACTCCAAAAAAACCGATACAAGGACTCCCTGAAACAACATCTCAGGCTCGGCCAAATTGATCACCAACAATGGTCCGCCATGGCCTCACATTGGGAGGCATGGAGACGCACTATCCACAGTGCTGCAGCCTTATTTGAGAACTAACGCCGAACAAGTCTTGAAGAGAAACGACAACACAGAAAGAATCACAACCCAGAAACATCACCCAAGGAGACCTTCTGCTGTGCTTTCTGCAACTGGACTAGTTTATCTCAGATTGGCCTTTTTAGTCATCAGCGCGCTTGCAGAAAGCGCAGGATGAGTCCTTCCTGAATCTTCGTTTGCAAATAAAAGCCAGAGAGAGGTAACAGCCCTATTTGCTTTTCCATCATTAACCAAATGCAGTCCCTAGCTAAACACCCTACATACCTGAAGCTGGTTCACAAGGGCAGAATATACTTGAATCAAGTTACACAAGACAGGCCAAGCAGTTCTGTGCAATGGGTTTTTGTTTATCTGTTTTAAAAGCTGCAGCTGTGGTGCTGAAGTGGGCTAAGTCCCATTCTTGTCTTTAAAAAAAAATCATTACTCTTTTTCCACAGATGAAACAAGAAACCAGGTATCTGCACTCTCCTGCAGATGCTCCATTAGCCACTTCATGAATTTAAATTACATTTAAGGCACAGAAGTTTGAAATCCAAAGAAGCAATTAGCAACTTTTGATTCATGCTTTTGCCAGATGGCTAGATTAAAATCAGATCAATTTTCTTTTTTCTTCTTTTAATCACTTGATACAGATAAGAATTCTGATGGAGAAGGTGCTAGAAGGATATGCAATGGGGGTGACAAAATCAATGCATGCAAAATAGCCAAGCAGATTAAAAAGAGTAATTAACTTATTGACTAAAATGTTAACTGTAGCCACTGAGCACCTCTTGAATGAAGAGAAGAATATCAGAGCTGAGGACAGCTGTCCTTGGCTTCTGTTATCATAGTGTTCAGAAGTACTACGAGAGTTGAAATTAATTACTGTTTGCTTAATTTTTCAAAGTAAATGAACATTTGATGAATCTTTGCATCCTTTACTTGAAGAACTTGATTTGTCTTAGTAGCTGGCTTATTATGAGACAGTGACATTTAAGTTTAGCATATGAGAGCAAAGCCCTGTAAATAAATCTTAAGAGTTTCCAAAGATTCTCATTAGCCCACCTGCTTAAATAGTCTTTTGGTCTAAAACTCCCCTACCTGGTTGTCTAGGATGCATTTAAGTTGCAGGCAAGTGGCAACAGTTGTAATATTATTAAGAGTTAAACAGAGCAGGTTTGACTTTATTGCTGTGGTGTAAGTAATGATCTAAAGTCATTAACATTTCCACTGTCTATATGGAGGTATGTTCAAGACAGAAGATAGCACCTTCGGTTGAAATACTTCTGAAAGGTATTGGGCTGCTGTTTCCCATTGGACGACAAATACCTCATGGCAAATAAGATAACCTAACTACTGGTATAACAAACGCAAAAATCCACAAAACAGTGGTACCTTTTGGGGCATCTAAAAAACACAAACTGCATAATGCATGCTTCTAAGCTCCACTGGCTTTTTCATCAGGGAAAAGATGTTAAAAATTATACAGGAGAAGAAGACTGACCATGTTAGAGGCCTACCTTTTGTATCAGAAGTTGTCTCTGTTGCTCCAACTTTATTTACAATCTTCTTCAGCATGATGCTCCAAAGGGCTACGACAGAGCTGAAAGAAGAAGAAGACGGCATCTATATACGTTACTGTATTGATGGTAGATTATTTAACTTAAGCCATCTGAGGGCTCGCACTAAGACTCTAAACTGTCTAGTCCATGAGCTGCTCTTTGCTGATGATGCTGCCCTTGTTGCCCACACAGAAGCAGCTCTGCAGCGCCTAACATCCTGCTTCGCAACAGCTGCAGAGCTGTTTGGGCTGGAAGTCAACCTGAAGAAAATGGAAGTTCTTTACCAGCCTGCATGACAGGACGAACACCACCATCCCCACATGCCTGTCGGCAAATCCGTGCTTAAGCCCGTTCAGCAGTTCACCTACCTGGGAAGCATCATCTCCTCAGATGCCAAGATTGACAAAGAGATCGATCACAGATTAGCAAAGGCATATAGTGCATTTGGAAGACTTTACAAAAGAGTCTGGAGTAATAAACACCTGAGGCGAAGCACAAAAATCAATGTATATAGAGCCATTGTACTGTCTGTTCTCCTTTATGGGTCTGAAACCTGGGTCACCTATCGCCACCACTTACGACTCCTTGAATGCTTTCATCAGCGCTGTATACGCACAATCCTAAATGTACACTGGTCTGACTATGTGACCAATGTTGCTGTCCTTGAGCAAGCAGGGATCACCAGAATTGAGGCCATGATATTGAGAACACAGCTGTGCTGGGCAGGGCACGTTTCTAGGATGGAGGACCATCGCCTCCCCAAAATAGTACTCTATGGTGAACTCGCCACAGGTCAGCATAAGAGGGGCGCTCCAAAAAAGTGATACAAAGACTCCCTGAAACAAAATCTCAGGCTCGGTCAAATTGATCACCAACAGTGGTCCGCCCTGGTCTCTCATCGGGAGGCATGGAGATGCACTATCCACAATGCTGCAGCCTTATTTGAGAACTCATGCCAAACAAGTCTTGAAGAGAAACGACAACGCAGAAAGAATCACAACCCAGAAACATCACCCAAGGAGACCTTCTGCTGTGCTTTCTGCAACCGGACTTGCTTATCTCGGATTGGCATTTTTAGTCATCAGCGCACTTGCAGAAAGCGTGGGATGAGTCCTTCCCTTCGTTTGCGAAGAAAAGTCAGAGAGAGAGAGAGAGAGAGAGAGAGAGAGAGAGTCTCTGTTGTAGTCAAGTTGATGTGGAGGGATCTCAATGCAGGCAGAGGCCACTTCCATTTTTGGCCATGTGGGGACTGAGATAAAGGGCAGTAAAATTTAAATTCCATTAGCAGCAGTAAAGTTAACTTCTCTTGGGATCCAGACTATCTCTGTAACTACTTGTAGAATGTGAAAAATCACAATATATCTTTAGATAGACTTGATTTGTTTGGTTGACTGTCTGATCTGACTTATCTTTATAGTCATTTGAATCAGCTCAGATTGGTCACAGGACCTTTTTTGTATTTTTACTGTTATCTTGAATTGTGAATGTTGCAGCTCTTCCCTCCTGTCAGGAGCTGTCCTCAGATGTTGGCAGGGTGTTCCTCTCCATTTGCCTTATGTTTGTCTTTTCGAGTAGATGAATGTTGAGGGTCACTATCCAGTGGCTACTGAACATTCTCATTGGTCACTGGCTGTTTTGAAGGCCTTTAAAAAAAAGCCTTAGTTTTTTTTAATTGTCCTTCTGCGAACTTCATAATTCCCCCCAAAATGGTGACAACTCCTTCATATTATTCAGTGCTCCTTAGGGTTTTCCTAGTTTCCTGAGATGCCTATCTTAGGCACGAGTGATGTCATTGTAGCTGCTTAAGAATCTGTATTCAGAGAATTGACTTTCTTAGTGAGAAGATGCTTTATTAGACATTTAAACTTTCTTGAAATTTGAAAGCAATGGTGGGAGTGGGGAAGCTGATTTTCCCCCTGTTTTGGGGAAAGAATTGAAAAAATGTGATAAAGAAGAAACCATTAACATTTACAGAGAAAATTAGGTCTTCCCACTAGTTTTCCATTGTGTGAAGCAGACATAACACACTCAGTTCCCAGCAGTGAAGAGAGGAGCATCCCTTATGTGGGTTGTTCCATGATAGGCAGAAGTCGTTTTTTAGCATTCCCACTAGGGGGAGTAACCCTTCATACAGGCCAGTCTAGTCCCTGCCTTTAGCTCTCATAGGATGCACTGAGATTTGCTCTGCTTCATCTTTCTTTTTCTTCACTTTCTTTCTCTTAAATAAATAAAAACAAAAACCAACCCTACCCACTGTCTTGCCCTTGCTCTCAAAGTTCTCTGCTTTACTCTTCTTCTATAAGTCTCTCCTTCTTTCTAATTCTCTCCCCCAGCCCTCCACGAGTGCTGGAGAGACTGCATGGGAGACAGGCATGGCCAGACTTGTCCAGAGGAAGAAGGGAAGCTCCAGTCACTCTGGAGACGCAGTGGCACCCCTGAAGCCTCTCCGTCCCAGCTCATTGGCATGGGAAGTCCTAATGGAGGCTTAATCAGACCAGGGGAGATAGAGAAAATCCCTCCTTGTCTCATTCATAGACTCTCCCATGGGCACGACTCCATGATGCCAGACCCCTGCAGTGTTTTATTCTCCCCCATCAGGCAACCATATCCTCCAAGACCCTGCTTCCTCAGGGTGTGCGCCACTCCTGAAATGTTGGTCCTTCCCAGTAGTGACGAAGGTGAACAATTTTTTTGGAAAGGCTGAAGGTGCAAATCACCACAGATACCAGCCTTCTAGGTCAGTTCCACCTGTTGTGGCCTGCACTTAGTGCAATGGACTTGGGGTGAAGATGAGGCAAAGCGCAACATCAGCTGATTGGAGCTCAGAGCTATCAGGCTAGACCTTCTGGCCTTTCCACAGCTGGTTGTGGGGAGGGCAGTCCTAGTCAGAACCGACAGCGTTACAACCAAGGAGCACATCAATCGCGAAGGAGGAATGAGGACCCACTCCCTAATGGAGGAGGCTTGCACTCTCCTGACTTGGGCAGGATCTCATCTTGTCTCCATAGAGGTGGAACACCTCTAGGACACCCTCAGTTCCAGGGTGGATTGGCTCAGCCGGACAGACATAGACCAAGTGGAATGGAGCCTGCACCTGGAGGTCTTCTAACTCCTTGTGAATCAATTTTGATTGCCAGTGATGGACCTGTTCACATCCCTGACCAACCACAAGGTGAACAGATTCCTGTTTTGGTACAGGATGGAGGGGATGGATGCCCTGATCTACCCTTGGCTCAGGGAGCTCTATATGTCTAGCCCCACCTCTTCGCACTCCTTGCCAGGACCTTAAGAAAAATAAGACTAGAAGGCACCACAGTAGTTCTTATTACTCCAGTGTGGTCAAGGAGGCCCTGGTTCTCAGAAATAGTGAGCATGGCAGTAGATTCCCTGCCCTTTTCAGTCTGTCCAGACTTCCTAGCACAGAGGCAAGTTTGTCACCTGGACCCAGACTGGCTTCAACTCCATGCTTGGCTATTGAGAGGGGGGCATTAAAGAAGTATGGCTACTTGGACAAGGTGGAAGACACCATTGCTTCATTCAAAAGACCATCAACAAACAGGGTTTATGAATATTTCTTCAGAATGTTTCAGAGATGGTGCAAGTGCAAGAAGCAGGACATATTCAAGGTGTCAGTCCCATCCCTTCTGGACTTTCTACAAGAAGGAGTGGGTGGAGGGGCTAAGACCAAACACAGTGAAGAGGCAGATAGCAGCCATCACATCCACAGGGGGATAAAATATTGTCCCTTCTCCACATCCGCAGTTTTATCAAAGTGCTTTCCCTGTCCATGGCTCCAACAGTCCACAGATTTCCATCTTGGGACTTGCACACAGTCCTGAAGGCCCTCGCAGTCCCACCCTTTGAGCCCACCAAGGAAACTTTGTTAAAACACCTTTCATGGAAGGTGCTTTTTTTGAACGCCATCGCCTCAGTGTGTAGGCTCCCAGTGTGTTGGAACTGGAACTGGGAGCTTTGTTTGAATGAAATCTGGACCCTGCATTCATACTCAGAGTGGATTCCACCTTCTACAGAGAATAGGAGGTGATCCTTCTGTCTTTCTGCCCTGGACCTGCCATACCATTGGAAGATATGGCACATGTTAGATGTCCATCAGGCCATTTAGGTGTATCTCCAAAGAACAAACAACTTCCATTGCTTGGACTCCCCATTCTTTTTCTTTGACCAGTGATCCTTGGAGAAGAAGTTACCCACATGGACCCTAAGCAGATGGATCAGAGAATGCATCACCACCCACTATGAGTCTCTGGGAGTTCCACTGCTGGATCCTGTTCTTGCCTACTCCACTAGGAGCGCAGCTACGTTGGCAGCATTGTCTACCAGTGTGTCCACTGTCAGAAATCTGTAGGACAGCCACGTGTAAGTCATCTTCTATATTCATTAGACACTACAAAACTGTACACCTTCACCTCAGCCGAGGGTGTCTTTGGACGGATGCTTCAGCAGATAGCGAAACCATAATGGGTCACGAATGCCAGCAGACAGTGAAGCCATAATGGATCACAAACATTACTTGTTTGTACTACAGCTCCCTGAATTCCCTAGCCAGCATCACTCCTGCATTCTGTAGATGCAGTGAAGGGCAGTCACGCTCAGCCATTTAGGCTGGGGAATTCTGGGAGTGATAGTCCCCCAAAGTGATGTTTCTAAGTTCTGCTCTTTTATGTTCTTTCATCGTGCCGCATCCTATGTCCATTTCTGAATCCCATTTCAACTTAAACTTTTCATAAAAGAGCATGTCGATTTATTTTATGTTCATGGTGTTTTTGCTTCAACTGTTATGAAACTATCCCTCACTTCATCTCCAATGTTTACTGGTCAAGCACTCATTGCTCTCTTGACCAAGATGGAAACTCTAAGCATGGGTTTTGTCAGATCTGTTTACAATTCAGTGCCTTCACTAGGGAAATGTTAGCTATCTGATCAGTCGCAGCAGCATACTTGCATTAACCATGCAGTTGCATACTTTCATTCTTCCACAACAATTTCTTGTGCTAATGGTGTATTATTCTGACCTTCTGTTTGCATACTGTAATATGTTTTGATTACTCCTGTATTTTGAACTTTGGAACAGGCTTTTTTGTTTCTGTCATATCACTCAAACTAGCAAAAATCAATTACTTCTAAATGAAATCATGCTGAAATGTGACTTTATCTGCCCCCACCACCACTTTGTATTATTCTTTTGGAAATCTGTAACACCCACTTACTGAAATAGGATAAACATTTTTTTAAAGAAAAAAGAAGAAGAATCTAATCTGGATACTTTACCCCAGTACGATTATGTTCTTTTGTGCTATATTCCCACATGCTTAGCATTGCATTTGTTCCAGTCATCCCTCTTTCATAAGATAATATGTTTTCTAAGCTGCCTGGCTAAGTAGAATTTTATTCTATTGTTGAAAATGTTGTTTAGAATTTCTAGTATGTGGCTACTGAGGCATCTTTGATTGAGTCTTTATTCTATTGGATTGATAATTGCATTTTTTTTTTAGAGTCTTGCTGTTGCACTAAGAGAAATATTTTTTGGTACTCATTCTATAAATAGTGACTTTGCCAAGGGTACTATACTTAGTGGTTTCATGCCTAACCAAGAGCCAGAGTTTGTAAAAGTTAATTTTTTGGTTTACATCTGCTAGACTAAATCTCCTAGTCATCCTTTGTACTGCAACTTTGGCTGGCCATGCTAATTGTGAGATTTGGGGAATTTTAGTCCAAAATGATAACTTTTTTGGGTTCTGTCAAAAACATTGATTTTGGCCCACCTATATCCAAGGCTGATCTTCAAGTACATTAACTACTACAAGAGTTTTCCAACTTTGGGGGAGGGGGGTTGGTTCATTCTGGAATACTAAAAAAGTGCTATTTGACACCATCACAAAATGACTGCGCTAGGGTTGTAACTTGTCAGAAAATTTGCTATCACAACAACAACACCCCTTTTACAGAAAGGTAAAACACAAAACTAGTTTTCTGCTCCAAGAGAACATTGATTTCACTGTTGGGTAAGCTGCCTAAAGGTAACATTTCTTGCCCAGAAACCTGAATCAATCAATCAGACAATCAATCAATCAGTTTATGCTTTTCCTCCAAGACTGAAAGCAGCCTCATTGTAAGTCATAGGGGTCTGACTTACTTGCTCCCACAAAATCCAACAAAATGTATCCATTTCTTAAGTGGGAAATTAATGATCAGACAAATCGATAGGGGCAAAATATACATAAGAACATCCATTACTAAGGTCAAACTATAGATACACATATAGAACCAAAAACCCACAGAGAGAACACCATAGGTGGCTTCTGGTAGATCAGCCCTCAGCCACCAAAGGTACCAGGCATCAGAAGAGTCCCCTTTTTCCTTCCTCCTTCTTTATTTTTAATTAAGTGCAGTCTTAGCAAGCAATCTCCAGATGTTCTGTCCCTTTCCTAAGAATTCATGTGAGCTATTGTAGGCCCAGAAGCATTCTGTAGAAAAGAAAGGTTGTGGATAGATGTGACTGGAGATTGGTGCTCAGTTTTTTAGCCCAGCCTTTCAAGGTAAGAGGGGAAAATACATTGCCTGGCAGGAGATGGTGAGTGTCAGTGTACCAAATTGCCCGTGGGCACTGCCTTAGAGACATCAAAGTTACCTGCCAGTATTCTTACTGTTCTGTTATAATTAATAACAACAACAACAACAACAACAACAACTTTATTTTTGTACCCCACTTTTAATTTGAATAATCTTTCTTTTCTTTTCTTTTTCTTTTTGTTGCTTGTCTTTTTGTCTGTCTGCATTTTTTTTTAAGGCTGGTGGGCTGGCTGGAGTATGCGTTGACCTGATATTGTTCCCTTTGGATACAGTCAAAACTAGACTTCAGAGTCCTCAAGGATTTAAGAAGGCTGGTGGTTTCCGTGGCATCTATGCTGGTGTTCCCTCTGCTGCTGTAGGGTCTTTCCCAAATGGTAAAGCTTTCTTTTATATGTTGCATATTTGCAGTCATTGCTGCCTAGGGACATGAGAAATCTCTTTTTTAAACAATATTTTTTTAAAATTAGTTATTTATACCCCGCTCTTCAGCCACAAGGCTATCAGAGCGGCTTACAAACTGTTTTAAGCAATAGCAATTTACACATCTACACTGCAATAAGCAGGTTCCAATGTGTGTTAGCTAATTTTCCCAATCCCACCTGATTCTCCTCCAATCCTTTGTTTGTATCAGGTTGCAAGATATTGGGCTCTTTCACACTATACCATTGTAGCACTATGATTCCACTAACTGCCACGACTGCATCCTGTGGAATCTAGGGGCTTGTACCTAGTTTGGTGAGGCACTAGAACTCTTTGGCTGAGAATTCTAAGGACCTCCAGCTAAGTCAGCAATGTGTGGTGAAAAATTTGGGAAATTTGAGGGGGGGAAATATATTCCTGTGGAAATGTTCCCCTATTATGTGTGTTTTAGCCATTGTTGTTTTGCAATCAATCATGTGAAATACATTAAATATAAGATATGAAGTTCTAGTTATTCTTCTAGGCATTAACAAAGAGGAATAGGGAGCTCAGAGGAATAGACTAAGAAATGAACAGACTGCTAAACTGGTATTTATTTCACAAAATCTATTACTTTTCAATCAGTAACAAGCACACACGGTCAAGACAAAATTTAACAGGTGGTTGTGCTCATAGGTCCACATATCTCTGTTGGTGAAATGAAATGTTCAATTAGTTGTAATGAATCATTTTTTTCTCAACTTGTAATGAAGCTGATATATAGTGCAGAGAGTGAGTGAGTGAAGCTGAAGGTACTGTGATACAAGATACATCAGGTTCAGCTCTCTTTAGGTGTGTGACTTTAAAAATAATGTTCTTTCAAGTATAGTCATCTTTTCTTAAATATAAAAGAAGAATGTGCTAGTCTCTTTATATTATTGGAAATATTCCAGTAAAATAATTTCCCCATAAAGCTTTGAATATGTTTAAAAATAATGTTTAAACAAATGTGCTAAATTAGATAACATTATTTAGAGAATTTTCCACCTGGAAAACCTGCATCACTGCCCTGAAGCGTAAATCCCAGGGTTTCATGGATTCAAGAAATAATTTCTAAGCTTTTTGACAGATTATTTATCAGACTAACCCACTGTTGTTTGCTCTAACTTTCAGCACCTCTCCAGGGTCTCAGACAGGGTTTCCTTTCTGGTACAACGTAAAGAATGATTGTATTTGGTATTGTATTTGCAGTGCTTGAAAAAGTAACAAACACCACTTTTCTAAGACTCAAGAAGTCAGTTTAGAAATTGCAGAATGCAAAAGAAAGCAGGATACACCTAAATGCAATTGTTAATACCACTGCAATGAGAAGAGTTGGTTCCTTGGAACTTAGGTGTGGACTTCCCAATTTTCCTTTGATTTGCTGGGTCTACTCTATTTGCTTTTAGTTGGTTGGTTGGAACTAAAGTTGGTTTTATGCTGTCCTCCCCACTGCTTGCTGTTTCCTGGGTATGTAACACCAAACATAGTTTGGACATTAGGTCTGAACATTGCACACTTGGTTAAACTTAAACATGTAAAGGGAATGTTAGTGTGTCAAACATGCCCTTCCTGTTTCTGTATTCTTTCTTCCTGTCTTTTTTTTTTTTTTGGTGAATGTTAATGAAAGTTTACAACAGCATCCTCGGGCACCTTCAGCACTTCTAAGCCCTTCCAAAGATGATATGAAATTTTTCTGTTCTTTATCTTCTCTGCTCTTATCTCCTTTAGGAGAAGATAAGCATCTTTTGATTAGCAACAGAGGGCAACAGATGCAGCCCTGTAACAAATTAAAAAGCTCTTCCTCTTGGCAAAGTTCACTGTCTTTCTTTTGTACCATTTGCATTTTGAAATTCGGAACTGTGTCCTCTTTATAGGGTTGCAAAAGGGTTAGAAATTTTAAGCACTCATACAATATAGGCATTATTTAATGTAATAGAAGATGAATAGTTTTAAGAGTTCTTTTCTGTGCAAGATGTTGCTACCATTACAGTATTGAACTTTGAATTTCCTTTTATGTTGGTACTTCAGTATACTTGGACTTGTAGTGATTTTTTTTTAAATGTGGAAGGTAGAAGTCTATTTAAAATTAAAATTCACAAGTGTTGATGAACATGTGGTGGACTTGTTTGGATCCTGCATTGTTCATGTAATGTCCAGTCTGCAACCAGTGGTATGGGTTTTTCAAAGAAATTTGATGTGGAAAATTTTCTGGATAATTTCCCAGTGTGCTAAATAGAGGGTGATATCATTTAGAATCTTTATTTGATATGTATTGCCTAAACAACGCTTCTCAATGTCCCAGCAAGCTGTAGGTTTTTAAATGTAATATTTATTTAGGAACAAAGTAAAGCACACTTACGGTTGTTCAAGTATTCAAACAAATCCAAACCTTTATGTGACATTTGAGCTTGTCATTACATTTTACATTACAATTTTTACTATTAGTTTAAATTTAAGGAGGGAAGATGTTGAAAATATTGACATACCATAATCAAATTTTGTTATGGCCAAGGATCAACATGTAACTGTTGACATCCTAGATTTAAAACAACCAGTGAATTGCTATATATGCTGTGATTGTCCACTGTTCTACTTTCAACAGACCTTTTCCACTAAGGTCACTGTCATGGTTGGTAAAATTCTTTGGAATCACTTGGCTAATATTTTATAATTCATAGTTGCTAATGAAGTTGATGAAGTTCAATTTTTTAAAGAAATGGAAAATGTAGAGAAATTAAGCACATGGGAATTTTCTGCTCTGCATCACCATCTGCAACTCCGTTCCTAACTTGTTGTTAAAACTTCCATCAGTTTCAAATAGAACTTGATCAGCTACAAGAAATACAGAAGCAAAAATTGCTTTTGATGCATGTATTAATCCCCTTCTCCCTTGGTGTACTTTATCTGTCAGTAGTTAAATCCTCATGCTGAACCCTTAGATTGCATTTTTAATTCAGAGAAGTTTTGAATGTTTCACTGAGTAGAGTACCTGTTATACTTGTGTGCCTTTGGGAGATCATAGCCTATGTTTGGTCAGTCAATAAATCAGAGCTGCACAGGTATTTTTGTATTTTACTTCCTCAGAGGCATGGACCATTCTTACCTCAAAGCAGAAGCTAAATCTTATGTACATATTCTACCTTTGCAATAAAAGCACTAGAGGGTTGGGTTTTTTTGGGGCGGGGGGTGGATATAAATTGTCCATTTCAAGTTGCCAGTTACAACTTAAAAAAAAACCCAAAGGAAAAAAAATACCCAAGGCCAATATTTAAAAGGGATATTGTTTTCAAAAGGTTTGAAACGTTAGCACTCCTTCAAATAACCTAGTTCTAGAAATATAATATTACTTGTAACAAACATTTCATATTTTTCAGTGCATTTTGGTACTGTGATTTGAGAAAGCCTTAAAAGCTTAGATTTTTACTACATTAAATATGTTAGCAAGGCTGGCCTTTACTTTAACTGTGTCTGACATCATTTAGCTTGCTTTCTTAACGAAAGGTGTCCAGTGGTTTGGCTTTTTCTCTCTCTCTGCTTTATCTGTAAAAGTATATGGAAGCGGGTTTTTTCTGTGCTAGCTTGTCCAGGACATTTGGTTCCTTTACTAACATTCTAAGGTAGAAGATTTCTCTGGCTTATCAGGCCACCACTTCCCTCCCGCTTGTCATAGTTTATAATTTGAACAGTTGTGGGGAGCCGTCTTGGGCACTTGAAATTCACTCTGCACTGGAATAACAACTGCATGTGCCAACAGAAGCCTTTGAGTACCTTAGCAGACCTTTCTTGTCTTTCAGCTGCTGCCTTTTTTGTCACTTATGAATATACGAAAGCCTTGCTCCGCAAAGATGGATCTCCGTATTTAGGCCCAATAACACACATGCTGGCTGCCTCCTTTGGAGAAGTTGTAAGTAGGCATTTAACTTGTCTTTAGTAAGGGGGAAGTGATGTAAGGGTGAGAAGAGACTTTGTCATGATTGCTGGCAGCTAATTTGGTGTAGTGGTTAGAGTGCCGTGAACTTGGGAGATCCAGATTTGAGTTCCCACTGAGTCATGAAACCCACTGGTTGGCCATAGGACCGTAACTTTCAGCTTGATGTGCCTCACAGCTGTTGTAAAGAGAAATGGAGAGGAGAAAAGCCACACATACTTTCTTGAATTCATTGGAGAAAAGGTGGAGTGTGTGTGTGTGTGTGTGTGTGTGTATGTGTAAACAGCAGCAAGTGATTGCATGACTGGAGAAGGGCCTATACTGTAGGGCACTTTTGCTGTCAGAAAAATGTCTGGCACCCTGTGAAGATGCCATGCAATCCGTATTTGACTTTTGGAAGGGATGATTACATGTTACAGTAATTGAAATGGGATGGGTTTTTAATGTTTTTTTTTTTATTGAAATGGGATATAGCCATGGCATGTGTCACTGTGCCTAAATCAGACATTGCCAGGAGTAAGTGAAGCTGTCACACTGGCTTTAACTGTGCAAATGCTTTTCTGACCCCTAACCCCTGGGCCTCCATACTGAGTCTAGGAATATGCCCAAGCTGGGGACCTGAGATTTCGGGGGGAGTGTGACCTCATAAAACAGCACAGGTTGAATGCCTGTCCCCTGATCTGCATTTCAACTAGCCAGGGGTGCCTCTGTCTTACATAACTCTACAAATCGATAATGCCCATAGGTAGAGTTGTCATATACTCAGCATGTCTAGATGTCTGAAATATTCAACTGGCAAGTAAAGAGAACTGTTTTTCCTGTCCGTGTTACAGGAAAAGCTGCTGCTATGGATTTTTTTGACTTCTATGGAGTTCTTAAGGAAGAGTGTGATATCTTGGATGGACTATTTTTCTTTTTTTTGGGGGGGGGGGGACCCTGGTACAAGAGTGCCATATCTGGTGTAGGAAATGATAGACCAGAGTTCTGGTACTGTGTTGGGAAGCATATTAAGCCACTCCTAGACTACGGTACCAGTACATCTCAACAAGCTTTCCTGTGGCAGACTTAAGAAAATACAGCTCCAGGCAGCAGTTTTTCTGATGAAAAACCGTTTTCCAAAAAAGTCTTCCTCCTTTTCCTAGTTTTATCATTTATAAATAATTGAGCCAGGAGTTGGCCTTAGAGTGAGCACAAACATCCTCATTGGGCCTTTTTCGATTCCCACCCCCACCTGAAATTGCACATAAAGGCTGAAAGTTCTAATTATAGTTTTATTGATTAATCATTAGTTTTTAATTAAGACATAACCATTAGGGAAAGTCTGTTACTTTGCAAGTAGGCCTCAGCCTTCAGTATGCTTCCCCTTCTGAACCTGTTCATTGTTTGGTCATGACAAATATTTTGTACATAGGTGTTTTGTGTACACACCTGTATGCATAGTCATGTCAGGATTCCTAGGGAAACTCTCCTTATGTTTTTGGACAGCTATTATATTGAAAAATTGCTGCCTTCATTCAGATTGAAGGTTCTTGTGTCTGCATTTGCTTCTGGACAGCAGAGCTAATATAACAGATTTTACTTGGGAAGGGACTGGAGAGACCATGCTAGTGGTAACATATCATTGGTGTTGGCTCCTGTGGTAGCATGAAGTAGCTGTTGCTCTAATGTTTCCACAAAACCATTTTATCAAAGTGAGTTGGTGTTCAGTCTGCTGCATGCTTAACCTGCTGGGAATAAGTTCCATTGAACGTAGTACTATAATTCTGAGTAAATATCTGTAGGATTTCACTGTATGTCTCTCAAAACAGAATCAAGAGATTAAATTGATGTCTCATGATAGGTTCCCCCCCCCCCCCAAGGATGTGGGGATGTGGAATTGGAGGAAGGAAATGCAGTTTGAAGCCAGGTATAAAAAGTGTAATATTTTGCTAAAGTGGAGGTTAAGGAATGCTAGTTTAGAAATACAGTACTGTTTTGAGTTTGTCCTGTTAGAAAATGAAAAGAAAAGTTTATGTTGTTTCCTCTTTTGCATTACATTGCAATGCAAGATGGTGTTGTATTATAATAACATCTCCTCCCGCCCCTGCCTTTTGTTCCATTCGGATAGACTTCAGTTGTTCTTTCAGCCATAGGTGCATATACAGTTACTTGGAGGTGTGCTAGAGGGCTACCTAGATCACACATTAAATAATGTATGGCATCATTGTAAGTGTTGATGCAGATATTCAGGAAAAAGCACATATTCATCCTGGAGCCATATACCTTTTAATGCAATTGTGTTTTTTGTTTAAATGGTCATTTCTGACATGTAGAAACTAGAATGTTGGTGCAACATATTCTGGAGCAGCCTGATCCTTGGCTGCTAGTTTTTCCCATAGAAATATGCTCTCCCCAGTATTTTGGGGCAGGTGTTCGTTTTATTTCTGGCATTCAGAGGTAAGTACTATCATTACAATGGCTCCTTCCATGCACAAGAGGGGTATATCAGCAGGCAAAGTTGGTAGATATACACAGGTCTTTAGAAAAAGCAACCCTAAAGGAGGAAGACCCCAGGAGTGAGCCTGGTGGTTAAGAAATGTTGACTGGTAGCTGGCTGGGGGAGATGCGGGATGGGGTGGTATACTGTGGAGTAGCTGGATACCCAGACCAGCACCACTCTGTAGTACAGCAGAACTTGTACTCTGCTTGTCTGTGTGAATCTAATCTCAGTGTTCAGGCAACCTGGAAGATCCTCTGGATCTTGGCTGTGTCTGCTATATTTGTAAACAAATTCTGAAGAGGAAATTACACCTACAGGGAATTACATGAATGCATATGCTGTAACTACATGTTGGGCATGGAAATTATACTGCTGTGTAGTAAGGCCATTGCAGCACTTGGCTGCTAATCTTCATATCCCCAGCAATGAGACGTATCCTGGGCTTTAGTAGGAAATGAGTGTTGTGTCTTGAATGTACTGTATCCTGTTCATTTCTGAGTATTTCAGAACCTAATCGAGATGGTTCATGTTATACAGATGCTGGCTGTTCTGCCAAGCTCCTTACAAGACAGAGCAGTTTGAACACATTGTTAGAAAGGTTGCAGAAAAAAATGGGATTTGCTGCTATTAGGACCTGGGCAGAGAGTACGCAGAGGAGGACGGTTATGTTGGAAAAAAACCTCAAATTAAGGCTACAGCTGGAAATTGCCTGTAAATAAAGATGAATGGAGGCAGAGAGCTGCAGACTCTGCCAGCAGATTCATCACACAATTAAAGAGTGAAACCAGCAAATTAGAAACTGTCAGATACCTAACTAGCTGCCCACACAGTCTTCCATGCATATATTCTCATACATTAATGTGACCCCCTTCCTGCTGTTTTTTTTCCTGTTAATACTTCAGTTTCTTGGGTCTACTGTCTGTGAACTTCTGTTCTCTCCAAACATTAAAATTATACGCAACATGAGTCTCTTTTTTGCTTTTTGGCCAACGGAATAGTAGCATTGTAATTTCTGCAATATAACTTTCTTAAGTCAGTACTCATAATGAGAAGGAGAATCAAAGGAAACAAGGACATATAGATCAAAACAAATAATTTATGATGATGCTAGCAAGGTATCTTCTCCTAATCCTAGCATGAAGAACAAGCATTTTATGTGATACTTGTTAAGATATACATTTTAAGGTATACCTTGTAAGTTAGTTATAGTATTTGTTTGTTGCTATGTGTCTTCAAGGCTCTCACTCATGATGACCCTATAATAGGGTTTTCCTAGCAAGATTTAATTTGTGGGGATTTGCCTGAGGGGCTTCCTCTGAGGTTTGAGAGTATGACTTTCCCAAGATCACCTAGTGGATTTCCATGGTTGAATGGGGAGTCACACCTTAATCTCCTGGAATCCTAGTCCAAGACCCAAACCAGTATACAACATTGCCACAATACAAAATAGTCACAATACAGGTCGACCCACAGATCCATGGGACCTGTATCCATGGTTTCACTTGTCCACATCTGAAAAAAGATGTCCTCTCCAATGCAATTCTATGGTATGCTTCCATTTCTATTCTTTTCTATAGGGTTTACAATTATCATGGTTTCACATATCCACAATAAGCCTGGGAACGTATCCCGTGGATATGGGGGCGAGCTGTGCTCAATACACAATAGCCACATACACACACAAATAATAGCCTTCCAGCATAGTACAGCCATCTTTCAGGTGGGAATATCTTGAATCTAAATTCTTAAAGTAATGGTTAAAAGGATTTGTTCCAGGAGTTGATTTAAACATATGCACACACACACAGAGCATATTGAATGTTGTAGATATGTGGTTAATAAAACAACTGCTGTAACATGGTTGATCTCCACGTGTTGTTCAACTGCACCTGCCATCAGACCTAGCCAGCATAGTCAGCAGTGAGGAATGCTGGAGGAAGCAGTCCAGCATCATATGTAGGACCACACTTTGCCCTCTCTTGTGCTAAGGTGAGTTTTTCATGAGAGTGAAAAAATTCAGTTTACTGCCTCTTATCCTTCCCCACCCCCTAGCAAAACAGATAAGTTTATATGTGTTATTTTTATTGTTAACAGCTCTTTTCATGAGTTGAAATCTCTTTCTCTTGCATACATGTTGTGAGAGACACACAGCTGCAGTTGAAAGATGCCTTCTCCTTGGCCATATGTAGCAGATGATCGCACATGTTGTGGTGTGAATATGTTCTGAGTTTCTCTGCCCTGTTTCACTACCATATTTTGAGGCTTTATTTCTGCCTACAGCAAAATGAAGTGGTGTCATTTTCTTTCTTTCTGAAGAGTTCTGTTAAGGTGTTCTGAAAGTATGAAAAGGACACATGATTAGCTGCTTCTCCTCGGTTGTTGCTCTTTTCTTTAGAGAGTACCTTTTTAAAGATAGCCTCCTTTTTGCGTTTAGGCTTTCCACATGATTGGGAATGATGGAAAACCAGGTTCCTGACCGCATGAAGAGTGTTCTCAGCGGCTGCTTCCACCTCTGGAATTCCCTTCCACAAGAGGCTAGGCTGGCCCCTTCCCTGTTCTCCTTTCACTGCAGGCAAATAACTTTTTGTTCAAGCAGGGTTTTTAATGTGTAAACAGAAAGGCTTTTTATTGGGGTGTGTGCTTTATTTTTTTTAACATTCGTATGCTTTTAAAATAATTTTACACTGTTTTACATGTGATGATTTTAATTGTTTTTAAAATTGTAGTGTCAGGGTTTCATTATTTTTTTGTGAGTTGCCTTGGGTTCTATTCTGGGATAGAAGCAGAATATAAATGAAACAAGCAAACATGTAGACAAGGCTGTCTTCTTCAGACCTACAGCCTCACATGTTCTAGTCCACTCTTCTATGTCAAGATTTTCCCACCCACTTCCAGTATACCTTTAGCCACCCTAGGCAAATACAGAGATTTTGCAAAGTGTAAAAAGATTAAGGAACTATAGAATTATGTCATAGAACTGAAAGGTTCACCTAGTGGCCTGGTTCTTAAAATGGAAATGATAATAATATAATTTTACAGTTGTCCCTCCGTATCCACGGATTTGGTATTCACAGATTTAAGTATTCATGGCTTGAAAATATTGTTAAAAATAATAATTCAAAAAGCAAACCTCGATTTTGCCATCTTATATAAGGGACTCCATTTTTCTATGCCATTGCATATAATGGGTCTTGAGTATTCACGGATTTTGGTGTCCACGGGGGGTTCCTAGAACCACACCCCAGCGAATATGAAGGGACAACTGTATTTCTAATCCTTCTCTCCCCAAGACTTGAGGCAGGGTACAACATAGATTAAAATACAGTCACCCCTTCACATTCACGGGGGTTAGGGTCACCAGACCCCCGCGAATGTGGAAAAACCGTGAATAACCATCACCCCTCTCCTGGGCTTTCGCTCTCCCTGCAAAGCGAAGGCCAAGCAAAGGGGCGATTTAAGAGGCTTTTCCTCACCCTCCGTGCTTGCCTGTTTCTTCACTCCCTTTAGAAAGGGAAGCGAAGACCCAGGCAGGCACGGAGGGTAAGGGAAACCCCCTAAAATTGGTGCTCTCCTGGGCTTTCGCTCTCCCTGCAAAGAGAGAGAAGGCCAAGCAGAGGGGTGATTTAAGAGGCTTTGCCTCACCCCCCCATGCTTCCGTGGGTCTTCGCTCCCTTTACAAAGAGAAGCGAAGACCCAGGCAAGCACGGAGGGTGAAGCAAACCCACAAATACTCAAAACTGCGAATGTCACAGCTGTGAATGTTAAGGGATAACTGTACAACATATAGCTAAACACATACAACCATTTAACACTTAGATTAAAATTCATAAACATAAGATTAAAATAACTATTGCACATTAAAATCATCTGTGATCATAAGATTATAAGAAGGCCGGGCAGGCTGTTCTGAGCCATTTCATAGAATCATAGCATTGGAAAGGATCTCATGGACCATCAAGTCCAACCCCCTACTCTATGCAGTATCTCCAGCTAAAGCATCCCCAGCAGGTAGTTGTCCAGCTTCTTTTTGAAGACGTCCAGAGAAGGAGACCCCAGCACCCATATAGGCAATTAATTTCATTGCTGAATTGCTCTTACTGTCAAGAAGTTCCTTCTAATGTTCAATCAAAGTTTACTCTCCTGTTATGTCAAGCCATCAGTCCTAATCCTACCCTCTGGGGCAGCAGAGAACAGGCCTACCCTTACTCTCTGTGACAACCTTTGAGCTATTTAAAGATTGCAACCTTGTCTCCCCTCTGTCATCTCTTCACCAAGCTTTTCCGGAATAGCTAACCCCGGCCTCAGGAACCCCCTCTGGAGGTTACTTCTGGACCTCCAAACTGATGCTGCTTGCTTGAAAGGGTTTTTAATAAATTGTATTATATACTGATTTTAATTTGAATTTGTATTAATTTAATAATGTTTTAAGGGGGGGAAGGGATTTTGAGTTGTTTTATACTGTGTACTATTTTATTGTTGTAAGCCGCCCCGATTGCTCGCAGAGGGGCGGGATATAAATAAATTTTATTATTATTATTATTATTATTATTACCAAGCTGAACATGCCCGGCTCCTTCAACCTTTCCTCATACTTTTGGTCTCTATACCTCTTATCATCCTTGTTGCCCTTCTGTGAACCTGCTGCAACTTGTCTATATCCTTAAAATGAGGTTCCCAGAACTAAACATGATACTCCAGATGAGGCCTATCCAGTGCAGAATATAGTAGGGCTATTACTTCCCTTGACTTGTAACCTATTCTTTTATTAATGCAGGTTAAAATAGCATTTGCCTTCTTTGCTGCAGCATCACATTGCTGTCTCATGTTCAATTTATGATCAACAATAATCCCAGGTCTTTTTCACATGTACTTGTTGAGCCATCTATCCCCAATCCTATACCTGTGCATTCGATTTTTGTGGCCTAAATGTAATTTTTTTTATTTTTCTCTGTTGAATTTCATTTTATTTATTTCTGCCCAATTTTCTAGATTACCTAGGTCCTTTTGAACTTTGTTTCTGTCTCACATGTGTTAGCTACCCCTCCCAGTTTTTTTGTTATCTGCAAACTTGAAAAGGATTCCCTCCACCACATCATTGAAGTCATTGATAAAAATGTTGACTAGTAATGGCCCTAAGCTAGACCCCTGAGGGAGTCCACTCAAGAGCTCCTTCCAGTTCAAAGTACAGCCATTGATGCAGTCTTTGACATGGTTTTCTAACCAATTATGGATCCATCTGACCGTGTTTCCATCTATTCCACATTTAATAAAAATATTATGAGGCACCTTATCAATTGCTTTGCTGAAATCCAGATAAATGACATCCACAGCATTCCCGTTATCTATTAAACTAGTGACCTGATCAAAAAAAGATATAGGATTAGTTTGGCAGGATTTGTTGTTAAGATTGCCAGTAGTTCTCCAGTGTTTCAGGAAGGTGATTGATTAGTTCTGCCGTGAGATGTCAGAGATTGAACCTGGGTTGTTCTACAGTAGGACCTCCGTATTCATGGGGGATTGGTTCCAGCCCCCCCTGCAGATAATGAAATCTATGGATAATAATGAATGCTCTGTCACCATTTCCACCCCAGGAGCGAGCCCGGGCAGTGATCCTGGGGGCAAAGGGAGGAGTGAGGCAGATCTCTCCTCTTTCCCTTCGTCCCCACATTGCTATTTCTGCCCCGGGAGTGATCCCAGGGGCAGAGGTAGGAGGGAGGCAGATCTCCCCTCCCTTCCCTTCGTCCCCACGTCACCATTTCTGCCCGGGGAGCGATCCCAGGGGCAAAGGGAGAAGAAAGGCAAGATCTCTCCTCCTCCCCTCCCTTCCCTGTTCACCCCCTCCTTACTGTTGCCATCCATGGATAATTAAATCAGTGGATGTGGAGGTTCTTCTGTATATCCAAAGCAGGTTCTCTGCCACTGAGCCAAGAGCCCTCCCTGACAGTAGCCTGTGGTTTTCCTCAGTGAGAATGACTAGGGGATTTTTTGGTTGAAAGGATGGTGTGTGTGTGTGAGAGAGAGAAAGAGAGAGAGAGAGAGAGAGATGTTAATAGATTGCTGTTGGTGCTAATTTTACCTCTGAGTGAAGTGGTGACAGAGCTTTTTCTTCCCAGAGTAGAAGAACGTACGTGTGCAATCTATTGCTTTGTCTTATCTATCACAGCAAGTTCCCCCATGATAATTTTTGGAGACTCCTGTTGATATTGCTAATTCTTAAAGGCCATTTCTGATTTTCTTAAACCCCCATTCCGCAATACCTAATTATTTTGGCCTAGTGATGGTTTGCACCTTAGCATTCATCTCCCATCCAGAAATGGTTGCAGGTACCTATTTTCTTAGGATATTGCAAGGTTTAATTTAAAGTTTGTAATCCATTTTACTCTCCTTTCATTAAAAAGTGCTTGGAAAGCTTTTTAGAAAATTAATATTAGTGCTAAGTGTAAGCAATTATGTAAATGGTGCTTTGAGGAAAGACATTGGCAGTCTGCAAAGTACTCCCTTACTGCCACGTGGAATAGTAATTTGCATGGCTCACACCCAGACTGTTGTGGCTGCATCCAGAAACAATCTCATCCAGTTTTTCTGCTCTTAGCCAGCAGTAGAAATGAAAAGCACTCCATTAACAATGGTAAAAGTCTGTGGGGAGGGGAATAGCCTATATATAGGCCATACGTTTTCAGGTTTTTGTTTTGTCATGGTCTTGCTTCAGCGAGTAATTCCCCCTGCTCTGCTCCCTATATTTTGTCAACATGTTTCATCTCAGCATCCAGCATCATTTTGAGTCTACTGCATTTTATTTGGAACATTGAAAAATTACCTTTTTGTACTAGGATTTCCAGAACCTCCCAGCCATCATGGGCAACTTTTTCAAGTGCTGATTAAATACAAGAAGCCTAAAATGATGCGGGATACTGGATATGTTATTTCAGCCTGCAAAGCAGCTACCATGTCCATGGCAATTGACATTCTAGATACACCCTTGCACCTTTTCCCCCTTTCCTTCCCAGCAACAACAAAAATCAAGGCTATTGCCATTTACAGGGAAAATGTGTACATGTAACCACAGTCTTGTAAAACGCTCCAAATCACTGTGTACTGATAGTCCATAATGTATACGCTTAGCTACTATGTACAATCTAAGCCAGTAGCTCTTAACCTTTTCTTTACCAGGGACCCCCTTTAAATATCTTTTGTTGCTGTGGGCCCCCCAAGACTTAACTCAAGATTTAAAACTATAACAACAACAACAACAACAACAACGGATGATGATGATGATCATCATCATCACCATCATACAGTTACACCATCCATTAAACCTTCCCTGAGAGGCACTGGGGAGGGAGGGAAGACTTTCTTCTGCTTCTTGCTACAAGTTTATGGCTGGAGCAGATTGAATGGCAATGTGCAGATCAAGCCAGCCAGCTTTGTCTTACCTCCTGTCACTTGGACATTCGACTGCAGGGAGGAAGTGGGCCAAGCAGCCTTCAAGCCCTTGAGGACCCCTGGTGAGGACATTGTGGACCCCTTAGGTTTCCTGGACCGCAGGTTATGAACCACTGGTCTAAGACATTTTTTGTTAGATAAAATGAATGTTTTCTGAAATGGACTAGCACAGAAGTGGATGGCTGCCAGTGATTGGGGGTCACATTGCCCCCTACCCCCATTGGCCCCTGGTGGGCCTAACTAAACCAACCATCTTCATTTCTCAGACTGGCCTTATTTCCTAGTCTTGTGGTCCAGGATCCTATTTTGAAGCACTTGCTGTTTGGGGGGGGGGGAGTTTGCACTAAGATTTTAAAAAGCAGTGAGGCAAAATGCCCCTTAGCATAGCAAAATAATCAATAGCACCCTTAGTCTTTTTGGGGGGCAGTATTGGCAATTAGGGGTAATTTTTGTTGTGGACTCCTGGGAAATTTCAAACATGGCCTCAGAACCACATGTGTTCTATACTTTCCTCTCCCTGGTCTAATAGTTCCTCTTAAGGAATTCACTCTCTGTGTTGACTGAGCCCTATTACTCATGAGAGGACTTGAAAGCTTTGGAGGCTGCAGATGAGGAGGTCAATCTAGTAACCTCTTTTGAAGAATGCATTAAATGTGAGCAATAATAGATCAGTTTGAATAGTAGAAGGAATATGCTACATCTGTCACTGTTGCAGTTAACTTCATAATGTATCTCAAATTAGCACTCTAGCTTTAATAAGCTTGATCAAGTTGTATCTTGACTTTCTAGGAATGGGGAGCCAAAAGATGCTGCATCTGATTTGCATGACAGTGGGCCCATCTATATTGAGGGGGGGGGATGGAATACCTCACAGTAATGGCATTTTGCAGCAGCAGTGACTTGTCTTGACTTTTTTTTTACTCCAGAAGCACCCATAAGCTTTTCATACCAGATGGCAGCCACATGTGATTTACTCATGTTAGTCCTTCACCATCGCTTTAAAAAAAAAGTCTGAGGTGTGCTGGGGTGGTAGAGCAATTTTCCAAGCAAAGGACAGCAAACCCCCCCCCCCACAAACACTCCGTTTTATTGCCTCAACGATGGTTCGCTAAGGCAAAAATCCAGCATGGCGGCAGCAGGTGCTTGCCCTGTTAGCAACACCAACCCCCCCCCATTCACCCGGCCAATCAGCTTTGCACATCCTCATGTATGGGAAAATGATTCAAAGCAAATCACCTTCCCCATGAGCAGGAATGCATACCCCCTTGCTATTTTTAAAAAACTACGGGAAAAGTTGCAAAGGCTTTTCCAGTGTTGTTTTTGCCATTTTGCACCCCCTTCCAAAAACTGTGGATTGATGCGGGATCCCATTTAGACAGGTTGTATTCCCAGTGAATTCCATGAGGTTTATTTTCACCGTTTAGACAACCTCAGTGTCAATCTGCTTTTCTTGTAATGTTAACTTTCTATACTCTGCTTTTCAGACTGGCCTTCTTAATTGAATATTACATTCCCTTCCCCTTGTGAACTGGTATAGAATGAATTGCAAATTTTTTATTTCCCCCAACTTGAAAGAGGTCTCTCTGGGAGGTGAAAGAGGTAGTAAGCCTTAAAATGTGTACTGTATAAACACTACATATAATCTTTTAATTTTTTAAATAAATCTTTGATGATTCATATTGGAAGAATAAATATTCATATTACAAATGTCAGTTTGCAAAGTGAGGCAGAGCAATTTAACATGAGGCAAACGGTATTAAAAATGTTTTCGCCTTTATGTCTAATCTTTATAGCAGCCTTCTTAAGTAGACCAATGTCATTACTGCCCATATTATAGCCAAAAGACTGGAGGGGGTTAACATTTTATATTGTTAAGATGCAGATTTCACTTGCTCTTGAGCTACAGCCAAACCACTGAAGAAGGTGGTTACTAGATTATACATTCTAGTATTACTGGGTTTTTTGTAACCTGCTTTTGGCAAATTGCAGTCCAATCCTGAGCACAAGATGGCAGTATTTATACATTTATTGAACAGTACAGATTTGGAGGCGTATCCTGATTTCATTAGAAGGTGATGTCTGATTAACAGCTTTTTACCCTGAAAAAATGTTTGGGTCCAGAAAGCAAATTTGCATTGTTTCACCTTCAGAATTCTAACTGGTTAAATTTAACTCAAATATGTGTACACATGATGTATTTGTAATGTTTGTATTTCTTTGGATTTTTACATCTGTGTGTTTGTTTTCATTGTTAACTGCCATCAAGTTGACTTCAAATTATGGTGACCCTATGAATGAGAGACCTCTGATTCACCCTGTCAACAGCCCTTCTCAGGTCTTGCAAACCTAGGCCTGAGGCTTACTGCATAAAACACAGTCTTGGATCCAGAATCGGTGCAAAGCGATGCTCTACTCACAGGGCACTCCCAAAGGAGAAGGAATGGGGTGGGGGAGATATAAGCAGTGGTGTGGTATAGTGCATCTTAAACTATTTGGTGTGAGTGGTGACCAGCAGTATTTCCGCCAATGTGCCAGGAACCAGTTATTACATTTGCTCTCATTGATTACAATTGTTTGTTTCTTTCCTGGAGGCTCAGCAGGGAATGCCAGTTGCTTGGGGACCAGCAGCTTGACTAACTCTGGCATAGTGGAGACAAGGCTCACAGAGCCTGAACACTGGGATTATTAGATTAATAAATCAGATGCCAAGATTGACAAAGAGATCGATCACAGATTAGCAAAGGCATATAGTGCATTTGGAAGACTTCACAAAAGAGTCTGGAGCAATAAACACCTGAGGCAAAGCACAAAAATCAGTGTGTATAGAGCCATCATCCTGTCTATCCTCCTTTATGGATCTGAAACATGGGTCACCTATCGCCACCACCTACGACTCCTCGAGCGCTTTCATCAGCGCTGTCTACGCACAATCCTAAATATACACTGGACTGACTATGTGACGAATGTTGCTGTCCTTGAGCAAGCAGGGATCACCAGCATTGAGGCCATGATATTGAGAACACAGCTGCGCTGGGCAGGGCACGTTTCTAGGATGGAGGACCATCGCCTCCCAAAAATACTACTCTACGGTGAACTCGCCACGGGTCAGCGTAAGAGGGGCGCTCCAAAAAAGCGATACAAAGACTCCCTGAAACAACATCTCAGGCTCGGCCAAATTGATCACCAACAGTGGTCCGCCCTGGCCTCACATCGGGAGGCATGGAGACACACTATCCACAATGCTGCAGCCTTATTTGAGAACTCACGCCGAACAAGTCGTGAAGAGAAACGACAACGCAGAAAGAATCACAACCCGGAAACATTACCTAAGGAGACCTTCTGCTGTGCTTTTTGCAACCGGACTTGTTTATCTCGGATTGGCCTTTTTAGTCATCAGCGCGCTTGCAGAAAGCGCGGGATGAGTCCTTCCTGAATCTTCGTTTGCGAAGAAAAGCCAGAGAGAGAGAGAGAGAGAGAAAGTATGATCACTATATCTGTCACCCCTTGAAACTTCCCTGTTCCCTCTGAGCTTAGCTGCAATCTTCACAATACGTGACGGGTGATTCCCACAGTAGGTGATTTTCCTACTGACATTATGTTGTTCTGAATTATCCTTGTTATAATGCCATTTATTTGGGTGTGGCTTGGTCTAAAATGTCAGTGAAGACCTATTAGCTTTACAAAAGACCTGCTCATGGTACAGCCAGAGACAGACCTGGTTTGTAGATGTAGCTGAAAAACATAGCTGCCTATGTTTTTGACTGTCTTTGGGAGTGTTACTACAAGGAGCGTCAACTTTTCCACTTAAAAAATTACCACTAGGCACAAGATGATATTCAGTGTTTCCTCCCTCACCTTTCATCCCTAGAAATTGTTATTGTTGTGTGCCTTCTAGTTGTTTCCAACTTATGGCAACCCTAAGGTGACCATGAGGTTTTCTGAGGCTGGGAGTGTTTGACTTGCCTAAGGTTACCCAATAGGTTTTCATGGCCAAGTGGGGATTTGAACCCTGGTCTCCAGAGTTGTAGTCGAACACTCAAACCACTGTGCCACACACAACAGTTGAATAGAATGGCTTGTTTTTAGAGGCAGTACACTTCTGACTACTAGTTGCTGGGAAGCACCAAACCAAGCAGAAGATGGCTTTGCCATGAAGCAGTGATGTCGGCTTCCCAGAAATATTTGGTTGGCTGCTGTATAAGATGCAGGACTAAATGGCTTGGTCTAGGCACAGTGGATTTCACAAGGTTTTCTTAGGCAAGGAATAAATACTCAGAAGTGGTTTTGCCAGTTCCTTCCTCTGAAATAGATGCTACAGCACCTGATATTCATTGGCAGTCTCCCATCCAAGTACTAACCAGGGCTGACCTTACTTAGCTTCTAAGATCGTATAGGATCTGGTGCCTTTAGGGTATTTAGACCCTACCTCTTGCCCCACCTTCCCATAAATCTCTGTATGGTATCTAGCCACATTGGCAGCAGAATCTCATTTCAGCACTAATGAAACGCAGATATCCTCCACTGGAGCTGAGGGCACAGGATAATTTAGGGAGCTTAGAAAAGGCCAAGTGGTGCATAGAGCTCATATACATTTCACCCACCTCAGAACTTGTTCCTGGAGGCATTTGGTTCCCTAATGGCAGGGCCAGTTTTGCTGAAGTACATGTCAGATGGAACAAGTTCTGAAAAACTGAGGAAAGTGCATGCTTGCCAAACCCCTAAGTCTTCCCACACTATAAAAACTAACAGCTTCCTATCAGATTATACACACACACACACACACACACACACATATATATACATACATATATATATAAAGAACATGAGAAGGGGTTCTGCAGGCCCAGAAAGTTTACTGAAGACTGTCTTTAGTGTGGCGTACAGTTATTATAAGGCCTCTTTTAGCTTTTGTGGCTGGAGTGACTGAAACATAATTTTATATGTATATGTCTTTTAGTCTGCAGCTAAAAGGCAAATGGGAAATTTATCTGTTTTTCACACTTCAAACTTTCAGGAAGCAAAAAGTGCCCTGCTTTTTTCCCACTGACCATGGGAGGTGCACCTGTAAAATGAATGTAGCAAGTCCAAAACTCATATAGGAAGTAAAAATGTCACCTTTCCATCTAGGATGAAGCCCCCACATCTGCACACACACCTGTGAGGAGAGATTGCCCTACAGAACCAACCTGACTGCAGACCTTCAGGATGACATTAACTTTTATACGACTACAATGCGATGCTCCTTTTTTTGTTCCTGTGCAGTGAAATATTCCCTTGCAGCTTAAATTCAAATCTGACAAACATCAAAGTCTAATATGAAACAAAATGGAAGGCACCACAAGTGTCTGGGAGAAAATAGAGAGAGACGCATTACTTTGTAGCTGCCTCTCTCATGCCAAAATTGCAACGCCACAGAAGTCAGGAAGCCACAGTGGGTGCCTTGGATCCCCTTGGTAGGCTAGATTGTTTTTCATCTGTTGTATTTCTCAAGTCTTTTTCCTTCAGTATTAAGGAATAATATTAAGAGAAACCTTAATGTAAGGACATTGTGTGTTATGAAGCATGAAGTTCTATAAATATTTATGCCAAACTACAAAAAAAGTTGTCAGTTCTTATTTTCTCAGCTGTATTGGGGTCATTTCATTGTGTTTGACCACAGGATTGAAGCGTGCACATGAGTTTGTACCTTTTCGAAATGACATTTGGATATTGGCACATCTCTGTTCAACACCCCCTCCCCACCCTTGCACTCTTGATGAGTTTATAAATTGACTTCCTTTCACAAGCACTTTCAAAACTTTCAGCAAGGTATCTGAACTAACAAATAAGATCTTGATGGCCACAATGTGATATTTGCTTCTTAGGTGGGGTTTCTCAAACTTTATGGCTTTGAAGCCACCTAGAGCAAAACAGGAGTGAGTCCTAGTGGAACATAGGGGTTGTCTAAATGACGAAAATACTCCTCATAGAATTCAAGGAGAATACAATTTGTCTGAATGCAATCCTGCATCAGTCTGCAGTATTCGGAAGGAGGGGGGACAAATCCACCAAAAACTCTGAAGGAAAAGCTTTTGAGGCTTTTCCGGAAGTTTTTAAAAAGCTCCACGGGAAATGCGTATTCCCACTCATTGGGACAATCCGATTCACGTTCATTCTCATTCCCTATAAAAGTGGAAGTGGAAAGCTGATGGGTTGGATGTGCTTAGGGTGCGGAGCTCGCGAACAAGGCAAGCACCTGGGACCACCATGTTGGATTTTCGCCTTAGCAATTGTGTGCTAAGGTGACAAAACAACCTTTTAAAATGTATTTAGGTGGAATGTCGCACGTTCACACCTTGAATATGCTTTTTTTAAAAAAAAAACACTTTGGTGGTGGCAACTGATGAGAATAAAAACACAAGTAATTTACTTACGCCCACCATCTTGATTCTCAGGCATGCCCATTGGGACAGCGAAAGTGGATAGCTTCGCAAAGCTGCTTTGAATTGGCATTAGTATGGGCATCAATCCACATTCCCCCCCCCTCATATAGACAATACCATAGTTTCAAGTAAACACGTATTAGGCCTGGATTGCAGATAGAATGTATTTTTTTTATTTTATTTTATTTAGCTATTTATACCCCGCTCTTCAGCCCAAGGCTATCAGAGCGGCTTACAAATTGTTTTTAAGCAATAGCAATTTACACATCTACACTGCATTAAACAGTTTCCAATGTGTGTTAGCTAATTGCCCCCACAGGCTGGGTACTCAATTTACCGACCTACGAAAGGATGGAAAGGCTGAGGATGGAAGGCTGAGTGAACCTTGGAGCCCGCTGGAATCGAACTTGCAACATGGTGGCTTGCAGTACTGGCATTTAACCACTGTGCCACCAGGGCTCTTTGGTTCTAGTGATACGATTGAGGAAAAATGGGAGTGAGCAACTTGTACCTTGGGTGTTGTTGGGCTACAGTTAGCCAGCATAGCTGTTCCCAAAGGATTGTTGTAGCTGCTGTCCAATGACATATGGAGAGTCACAATTTTGCCGCTCATGGTGAAGCACTTCAGGTAATTTGGCTGCCTTTGTGTGCCAATGTGAGAGTGGCAGAGACACTGAACCTTCTGGCTTGAACAAAGTGTATGTAGGACAGAGGTTGATTTGTGGGGAGTGATAGTTTGCTCAGCAACTGCTATGCTTTGTTATGGAAGCCCAGCTCAAATGGTATGATGATGATTTTTATTCATTTATATCCTGCCTTTTCTCCCAATAGTAGGAATAAAGGTAGTTAACAATACATTTAAAAACAATAAGGAAACAGATTGGCATACCAACTGAGAGCTATGTTTGAAAATTACTGCTATGACAAATTTATTGGTATGTGGTACACTTTTATTGGGTTTGCTGAAATAGATTTATCTCCACATGGCTCTTCATCAGAGCTTTTGGGAAAATCCATTATAAGTTCGTTGATGGTCTAAATAAATTTATCTTTATACAGAGAGGGAAAATTGGAATGTGGTGCTTAAAATATTCCTGTAGTAACCTGATGTGATATATTTTATTTGCAATGTTACACTGTTTTCATATAGTTTTTAATAGTAAAAATGAAATTGAAAAAAGTAAACAGACTTAGATTTTCCTTGTTTTTTTTCTGGGCTGTGAGGCAGTGTTCTGGAATAGTTTATTTCTGACGTTTCGCCTACGTCTGTGGCTGGCATCTTCAGAGAATGGTTGGGTAGGAGTGTGTCTGGGGTTTGTATGCTGTGAACCCCTGTAGGGGAGTATATGTAAATTTGTTTATTTGAATGGTTAATTTCTGGGTGGAGATATGTAAGGAGGATGAGTGTCTGTTTGGCTAATGGTTGGTTGATGGCCCATTATCTGCTGGAAATCCCCCTGTCCCTGGGGGGGGGGATTCATTTGTAAGTGTTGAGTTTTGATTTTATTGTTCTTCAAAACTGGAAACCAGATTTTGTTTACTTTTAAGGTTTCTTCTTTCCTGTTGAAGTTGTCCAGGTGTTTGTGGATTTCAATAGCTTCTCTGTGCATTCTGACATGATAGTTGTTGGGCTGGTATAGAATTTCTGTGTTTTCAAATAGCATTTTGTGTCCAGGTTGGTTTATAACATGTTCTGCTCCTGCTGATTTTTCTGGCTGGCCCAGTCTGCAGTGTCTCTCATGTTCCTTGATTCTTGTTTGCACACTGCATTTAATGGTCCCTATGTAAACTTGTCCACAGCTGCATGGTATGCGGTAAACTCCTGCAGCTGTGAGAGGGTCACTTTTGTCCTTTGCTGAGTGTAGCATTTCTTGGATTTTCTTGGTTGGTCTGTAGATCGTTTGGAGGTTTTGTCTGTGAACCCCACTACTTGGAGGACGAACTGAGGCACCTAAACTGGGCCCTACAGGCTAATGGTTACTCCAGATCAGACATCACAAGAGCAGCCAGACCCAGAAAAAACTACAGGAATGAAAAAGAAAAACAGCCACCCAAAGGGAAGGTATTTTTACCATACATCAAAGGAGTCACAGACAGAATAGGGAAACTGATGAGGAAGCACAACCTCCAAACAATCTGTAGACCAACCGAAAAAATCCAAGAAATGCTACGTTTAGCAAAGGACAAAAGAGACCCTCTCACAGTTGCAGGAGTTTACCGCATACCATGCAACTGTGGACAAGTTTACACAGGGACCACTAAACGTAGTGTGCAAACACGAATCAAGGAACATGAGAGACACTGCAGACTGGGCCAGCCAGAAAAATCAGCAGTAGCAGAACATGTGAAAAACCAACTTGGACATAAAATGCTATTCAAAAACACTGTAATTCTGGACCAGGCCAACAACTATCATGTCAGAATGCACAGAGAAGCTATTGAAATCCACAAACACCTGGACAACTTCAACAGGAAAGAAGAAACCTTAAAAGTAAACAAAATCTGGCTCCCAGTTTTGAAATACAATAGAATCAAAGCTCAACACTTACAAAGGAATTCCTCCCAGGGACAGGGGGAGTTCCAGCAGCAGTTAATGGCCCATCAACCAACCATCAGCCAAACAGACACTAACGAGGCTTGCATTTCTATACCCAGAAACTAACCATGCAATTACACAAATTTATATATACTCCCCAACCAGGGTTCACAGCATATAAACTCCATACACACACACACCTACCCAACCAACCATTCTCTGAAGATGCCAGCCACAGATTCAGGCGAAACGTCAGAAAGAAACTATTCCAAAACATGGCCTCACAGCCCGGAAAAAAACAAGGAAAATCTATAGATGCCTGCTGTGAAAGCCTTCGACTTCACAGTAAACAGACTCTTGGCTATGCCATGATAAGTTGACCAACCACATTTTGTCATGTAAACTTTTTTTTAATGCTCATTTCGGTGCAAGGAGTACAGTTGTCCCTTGACATTCGCGGGGGTTAGGTTCCACGGACCCCCGCGAATGTCAAAAAACCGCGAATACTGATTGCCCTCCCCCCACCCTCCCCAGGCCTTCACGGAGCCTTCCAAGGCTCCGTGAAGGCCTCCTCCCATCCTCCCCCCTCCCTCCCCGGGGCCTTCACTCACCCTCCCCAGGCCTTCACGGAGCCTTCCAAGGCTCCGTGAAGGCCTCCCCCCATCCTCCCCCCTCCCTCCCTATGGCCTCCCCCCACCCTCCGCAGGCCTTCACGGAGCCTTCCAAGGCTCCATGAAGGCCTCCCCCCATCCTCCCCCCTCCCTCCCCGGGGCCTTCACGGAGCCTTTCAAGGCTCTGTGAAGGCTCCCGTGGCCTCCCCCCACCCTCCCCAGGCCTTCACGGAGCCTTCCAAGGCTCCGTGAAGGCCTCCCCCCATCCTCCCCCCTCCCTCCCCGGGGCCTTCACGGAGCCTTTCAAGGCTCTGTGAAGGCCCCCGTGGCCTCCCCCCACCCTCCCCAGGCCTTCACGGAGCCTTCCAAGGCTCCGTGAAGGCCTCCCCCCAACCTCCACCCTCCCTCCCTGGGGCCTTCAGGGAGCCTTTCAAGGCTCCGTGAAGGCCTCTGCGGCCTCCCCCCACCCTCCCCAGGCCTTCACGGAGCCTTCCAAGGCTCCGTGAAGGCCTCCCCCCATCCTCCCCCCTCCCTCCCCGGGGCCTCCCCTCACCCTCCCCAGGCCTTCACGGAGCCTTCCAAGGCTCCGTGAAGGCCTCCCCCCATCCTCCCCTGGGGCCTTCACGGAGCCTTCCAAGGCTCTGTGAAGGCCTCTGCGGCCTCCCCCCACCCTCCCCAGGCCTTCACGGAGCCTTCCAAGGCTCCGTGAAGGCCTCCCCCCAACCTCCCCCCTCCCTCCCTGGGGCCTTCAGGGAGCCTTTCAAGGCTCCGTGAAGGCTCCGTGGCCTCCCCCCACCCTCCCCAGGCCTTCACGGAGCCTTCCAAGGCTCTGTGAAGGCCTCCGCGGCCTCCCCCCACCCGCCCCAGGCCTTCACTGGGCCTCTGGAGGGTCTCCAAAGGCCCCGTGAACGCCTCCCCGGCCCTCCCCGCTCCTTCCCAGGGCTTTCAAGGGGCCTCCAGAGGCCCCTTTTCGCGGTTTTGGGGGGCCCCGAGGGGGCCCTCCCCAAACCGCGAATAATTAAAACCGCGAATGCTGAGTTCGCGAATGTGGAGGGGCAACTGTATATGGAAGAGCCACTCAAACTGATGTGGAGGCCAGGACATAAAAAAACCTAAGACCGGAAAATGAGAGAAACCAAAATTAGCAGGTTCATCCACCTTTGTCTTTAAGTGACACTGTTCTTTAGGTGGAGCCATTAAAACAAATAATACCTGTCTGAGGGCAGTTCATATTCTTATTCAAGTCTATGCCAAGGAAAAGCATGTCAGCCCACATCCCAAAGCGAGCACACACGCTCCCGTCTGTATATTACTGCTGAGCCTGTAATGAGGGTTTCATCATCTGCTTATACAGAAGCTACCTTGCCAATATTAAACTCCTTCCTTTACCTCATCTGTCTGTCTATCATCTATCTACCTATCTATCATAGAATGATTAACAAATAGAATTTAATAAGTTAGCAAATTGTTTTTGTTTCTGCCTTCTTTAGTTCCTGAAAACAAAATTAAGCTGTATTAAAGGTGGTAATTTAGAATACCCTGTTGCCAACATTCTTAAGTGGATGATAGTGTCATGTATTATGCTCAGTTGAGACCATGACACATTAAAAGCTGAAGTCTGTGGGTCAAGAAATTCTCCCTCATATCCAAAGTGTTTGAGAAAGATGTTCCAAGTACAGACAAATCAGAGAGGCTGTAGTGTAGGTAACTGAATCAACCGATGGCAAATCAGTGGATATGGAAGTGCTACTGTACTGTACTTGCAAAAATGTTGTTACAACTTAACCTAATTGTTTGTGCTCTGTAGCAGCATTATGTTAGCGCTGCTGTTGTTGCTATGTATTTTGGTCCAAACTCATGGGCTTTGCTTCCAGTGGATCCAAAGTGTCTTCCATCCTCCCTGGAATGCCCCATTTTAGAGCCAAACACCTGCTATTGCTGCTGGTAGATTTGCATCCATGGATATTTCTGTAGGATTAGTTCCCAGCAGAAAAGCACTGAAAGAACATTTTGCTGGTGTCATCCTTACTCTCCTGACATACTAAGGAGGGTTACAATTAATTTTCCTGCTTTTCTCATTGAAGTTGTATTTACATCAACTCATTCTTGTCGGAGTAAATGCTGCTAGTCCTGGGCCCCTTTCACACAACACAGTCCTAGCACTATGATCCCACTTTAATTGCCATGGTTCCATCCTGTGGCACCCTGGGGTTTGTAGCCTAGCCAGGAGCTTTCTGCCTATGAATTCTAAATACCTACCTTTCCCTAGGATTCCATAGGCTGTTGCCATGGCAGTCAAAGTGGAATCTTAGTATCAGGATCGGTCCCTTTTGCCACTGTTCCTGCAACTATTTAGATTAGTTGTTTTTAATTTATACTGCTTTAATATCTTTTTATGGGGGAGGGTGTGTGTGTGTGTGTGGTATTTAGGGATTTTAATCTGTATTTGTATTTTAATTTTTGTGAGCCACCCCGATTGTTTTTAACAGAGGGGCGGGGTAAAAATAAATATTATTATTATTATTATTATTATTTTCATTAGTTTCCATGTGGCCTTGGTGAAGAGTGCGCATAGCAGCTTGTGTAGGGGTGAAATGATGTATGTGTAACTGTTTGGGCTTTGCTTGGGAAAGGAGAGAACAAGGCATCTGCAATTTACGGTTTTAGATACAAGGCTAGAGTTGCTGGGAAGATGGTAACTTTCAGGTTAAGGTATGCTTGTGTTAGTGACTAATAAACAACCAATAGTTAAGCGGCCAGATTTTATTGATTGTAAAATCCTTTTAATTTAGAGTGTACCCATTAGGTTCTCAGTTTCAGAATGACTTTGTATTGTATGCTTTCTGGATTTCTGGCAATAAAGCTTTCTGATGAACCCTGAAGCTTGTGCTCTATAAGTTTGGGAATGCTAATACCTGACACTCAGTGCCATAACTGTGTAATGTGAGTGGGCATGTGGTAGTGCTATTCTAGTAGTATCAGTAGTATTAGTAGCGGCAGCAGCTTGATAGTTGAGGCTTCTGATTACATAGACATGCTTACAGAAGGGAAAGACAGCACTACAGGTGAATAGACTCAATCAAGGATGTCTTGGGTTTGCAAAATTTGAGCAGGGCATTTGCCTTGGAGGTCTCTCAAACATAGGGTCATCAAGTGAACTTGACAGTAATTAACAACAACAACAACAACAGAAGTCCCTAACAGAATAAACACATTTGTCTTGACACTGCGCTGCAGAACTTTCTTGATTTTGGCATATGTCTAATCTTACCACCCTATTCCTTCTACATAAGGATGAAAAATAATGTTTCTAGCATTAAACGTATATGCTGCTATGTTTCATCTTGAACTACAGGAAAAGAGATTCAACCTAAACATTAGGAAGAACTTCCTGACAGTAAGAGCTGTTTGGAAGTGGAATACACTGCATCGTAGTGTGGTGGAGTCTCCTTCTCTGGAGGTTTTTAAACAGAGGCTGGATGGCCATCTGTCGGGAATGATTTGATTGTGTATTCCTCCATGGCAGGGGGTTGGACTGGATGGCCCTTGAGGTCTCTTCCAACTCTATGATTCTATTCTATGTACAGTCCATTGGGTCTTTGTTTTGCTGTTGTTTAAATTCTAATTAATTGTGGGCAGTCTATTCAGGTTTTTAAAAATTGCTTTACAGCACAGCCCTAATACTATAAATATTATAATTGTACTGAATAGTGTAATAGCATGGTCCATGCACAGATGACTTGCTCTCTGAGACTGCATTCCTACATGCGACAACCCCATTGGAGTAAGACCTTATCCTGTGTAAAACATGCAGAAAGTTTGGCTTCACCTTAGAAAGACTCAGTGCAGAAATACAAGGATATGACACACACACCATTCTAATTTTCCTTGGAACAGTACAAAGGTGAGAATTGTGCAGCAGTTCTTGAACAGCAGTGCCCAGCATTCCTCACCGTTGGCTGTGGTGGCTAGGGATGTTGGGAGTTGCAGTTCAACAACCTTCGGAGGGCCACAGAATTCCCAACCTGGTGTAATAGTTGTGTAAAAGGGGATTGAAACGATCCACTAGTGATATTTGCAACTTCCCAGCTATATGCATGAATACTATATTACCAACATGCAGTTCTAAACACAAACAAATGCATCCAGATGTAGTGATGAAATGAATCTATGCTACACAGTTATAGTAGTTTGAGGCGAGTTTATTAGCTATGGTTGCATCCTGTGTAATCCTGGGATTTGTAGTTGAGGTACTTAGAATGCAAGGAAGTAGACTACAGCTCACTAGCAGAGATTTCTAAGAATCTTAGCAAGCTACAAATTCCTGGATTCTGTAAGATGTAGATATGTTTATGCTTAGAATGAGACTACCTGAAATCACTGAAACAAGAACTGGTGACTGATTTTAAGGTCCATTGATTTCAGTGGGTCAAATCTAAATTTAGATCCAAGAAATCCAGGGTAAGTGTATTCCCCACACAACAGACATACAACTGTACAAATTAAGAGCTATTTAGTTGCAGCCACTTAACCATTTAACAGCATACAAGTTAATCTGGCCGTTTGGTGTAACATGCTAGTCCTTAGTGTTCAGGAGGGCCTCTTCCACTTTGTAGATAGTTTCCAGAAAAATCCCTCTATATTTTCTGCAGTGGTGAGATACTGAATATATTTGAGATAGGTATATGCACAATTCATTCCTGTATATTCTTATGTTTTGAGTACATGTGTGTGTATGTGTGCGTGTGCTTTCAAGTCCCCTGTCAATTTATGGCAACCCCATGAATACCATACCTAAGCAAGGATTACTCACTGCTGGTTTTATCAGTTCCTTCTTCTGAAATAATAGCCTACAGTTGACTAAAAGTACTCACTTTTGGTCACTAGATGGCACCGTCTGCCTGTCTTATTGTTTGAGAAGCACCGTGTAGCGGTGCATGCTGTCTGAGCTTTTCAGGTATGTGTTGGTATTGGTGCAAATTTTCAGTCTCTGTCTTTAAAAGGAAGAGAGAGAACAATTCTTTTATCCAAATCAATGTAACTTTATAAGTGGAAGGCTTGACAGAAAGTTATAAATACAGATTCCCCTCAAGACCATTCAGAGAGAGATAAATCAAACCCTGGTTTCCTAACAAGAAACATTCAGTGGTTAACAATATCTTGAATTTTATGAGCTTCTTACTCAAGTTTTTTTTCTGACTTGCAGGTGGCTTGTCTAATACGGGTTCCTTCTGAAGTTGTAAAACAGAGAGCACAAGTTTCTCCTTCCTCCAGTACTTTACGGATCCTTTCCAACACTCTGTATGAAGAGGTAGGAAGTGAAAACTGAAAGAGGAATGTGTTATTTCCATGTTGATTCTTACCTCCACTTCTGTTTGGAGATTATCAGACACAGGGGAACGCACCAAAAATTGCATTCCCAACTGTGCCAGAAGATCGCTACAAGAACAGAAAGGGCGACCTTACCAGACTCCTACATCCTTCTGCCGTGCTGGGGGTGTAGCGCTTCCGTGGACATTTCCCTTTTGCATTGATGAGGACAAGTCACTAATAAAAAGAGACACCTTATTGACACCTGTGCTATGTGCTATGCCCCCAGAATGCTGGAGAACATCATCTTCTGGTAAGGTCGCCCCTTCCTGTTCTTGTTGTGATCTTTTGCTGTTGGTTTTGCCATGCCTGATAATCTCCTTTGTTTTCCTTATGTTATGGCTTGGTTTGTAAGCTCACTGGGGTAGGGACGTGGCTTTCTGTACTCTATAAAGCAGTGTTTCCCAAACTTTTGCCCTCTGGATGTTTTGGACTTCAACTCCCAGAAGCCCTAGCTGATTTGCCAATATTCAGAAATTCTGGGAGCTGAAGTATAAAACATATGAAGAACCAAAGGTTTGGAAACCACTGCTGTAAAGCATCATGCACATTGCTGGAACTATAGCAGTGAACAGCTAAGGAGAACTCCTGAATTGTTTAAGCTAATAATAGGAATGAAAAACATTCATGTCTTTTCCAAAACATCATGATTTTTAGTCTGTGAAGTTAATGCTAGTCTCTCACAAGTCAAGTTAAGGAGTGTCTGACATAACAATTTAACTGTTACGAGTGCGTAAAATTGCAGTGAAACGCACCTTTCCCCATCTAACAGTATCTGTAGATTTGAGTTTCCTATACAGTAAATCAAATAAATAGATAGATCTCGGTGGATGATATCTAGATAGATAGATCTGTAATTGCTTGAGCAGTTACGTCACTTTGCTGCCATGGTCTGTCAAGCTGTCCTTGTCATTTGCATCAAGACTTCCAGTTTTGCCTGGGTGTGTTCTTGAACCATGCTGTGCATCCAACATCCTACTAAATTGACAGTTTACAAGAAAAGAACTAAGAAGTTGTACTTGACTAATGGTGTAGTGGAACAGGGTCACAGGGTCTGAGCACCAAGAGTTTTTGATGAGCAGGGATGATGACATTATTTGCCACTCTCTCAGGTCCCCTTCCCCCAAATTTACCTGTAATCTTCACAGTAGTTAGAGGGGAAATAGATTTTCCCAGCTACAATATGTTAGATGGCTGTGTTTGGTAGAGATGGAAATGGCCAGGAACTGGTTTGTTGACAAGAACCAACAAAGATGCCTGAAGTTTAAGAAATTTCTTGGGGTGTGTGGCTTAGGGGGATTTTCATGATAAGTGACAGGACTTGAATATTAACTGCTGTACCACACCAAAACAATCTGAACCAGTGGATGTGCATACACATGCCTTTTAAAATGTCCTGCTCCTGTTTTGTGAGCAGTGAAGCCTGCCTTTCTTGGGAATAGGTCTGAACTGTTACATTTAAAAATTAAGGGTAGCCCTATGGGTACATTCAGAATTGAGTTGTCCTTTGGAAAGCGTCCAGTTCTCCTTCTGTGCATTTGGAATAGTTGGTGAGTTTAGATACCAGTTATGCATGGTCAAAATGAATTCATGGACTTCTGTGCTTTCTTATTCTTCTAACTAAATAATGTGATATATTATCCTTTCGATGTGCAGTTGTAACTGATTATTTTTAGTAACCATTAAATAAGTTTTGTAAGTGGGGACAAAGCTCCCTTGTGTTGGTAAAGCTTGGAAGATAATATATAGTGTGTTTATAATCAGCATTGTTGATTTGCTGGAAGCCTGGCTACTAGACTCTGTAAAGCTGTTCTACCAGCCATGTAATCATCTGTAAATTGCACTTTTTGTTAATATTATTTCCCAATAGCTTATGTTTTCTCTTGTTAATTTTCAGGGTATTCTAGGACTCTACCGAGGTTATAAAAGCACAGTATTAAGAGAGGTAAATTTTCTATTCTTTTAAAAATGATGTATGTCTTTGGACTTGATTTATTTTCCTCCAGATAAATGATAGAAGTCTCTGTTGTGTTTCCCTTTCTCCAACCCTCCTTACCCATTTTAAACCTTGTCTTAGAGGGAGGAGCTCAAAGATAAACAGAGCCCCAACAAGATTTCCAAGGCACCTGCTTTTATGGCAGACACTAGTTTGGATTCTATGCAGTTTTCTTCACATTCCCTGGCAGCTAAAGTGGCAGCCAGGCACCAACTGTGACTAAAAAAATTGGAAAGCATATATGAAGTCTAAGTCCAGTTTAGCAATTTTCCCCTTCAAAGGGTTTAAACTTTTTGGAGTCTCGTTAGAGGAAGTATTGGTGGAAACCAAAGATAAAAAGAAGGCTCTTCCATCCTTGCTCAAGAAGGAGGATAAGATAGCCTTCTGGTCTTCTGCCCAGCAATTCCATAATTACAGGCCACAATATAAGCAATGAGATTACAGACCCTTCTGGTCTGGCTGGGGGAACATTAGACAAGGAAACTCACAGGGTTCAGGATTCAACAAAAATTCCTCAGGCCAATCCTCAAAATAGAGGGCAATCAGTCTCTTTGACTGGAGATGGGCTCCGGTGGGGGCACGCCTCCTTCTGTTCGCCCATTGTTGGGGGAATGCATTCTCAGACTCTTGGGTGCTCAGGACAGTGTCACAAGGATACACCATAGATTTTATCAGGAGGCCTCCACTGGTCTTTCATCAGTCCTTCAGTTCAAGGGCCAGTCAAAAATACCCCTTATGCTAGAAGCGATCTCCCATTTACTTCAGATTCAAGCTGTGGAACTAGTGCTCCAAGATCAGATATTCCATGGAGTTTATTCACACCTATTCCTGGTTCCCCAAAAGAACAAGGAATGGAGAGCCATTCTCAATCTTCGAGGGCTCAATAGTTGGGTGGCGAAATGCAAGTTTTGAATGGAAACCCTGTGTTCTATTCTGGAGTGTGTTCAGGAGGGGGATTTTCTGGCCTTGCTGGATTTACAGGAAGCTTATCTTCATGTTTCCATACATCTAGCTCACTGTTGCTTCCTTTGGTTTGCTTACCAGGAGGAGCATTTTCAGTACAGGGCTCTGCTGTTTGGGCTTTCGGCATCTCCTCGGGTATTTACGAAGATTTTAGTAGCCCTCGTGGCTCATCTCAGACAGAAAGGGGCCCAAGTCCATCCCTATTTGGATGACCTCCTGATTCAGATATCTTCCTATCAGAAGGCTCTACAACATGTCTGGTCCACCATCTGTTGTCTGGAGCGTTTCGGCTTCATGATCAACAGAGCTCTCTCAGTCTCCAAGCGGACTGGTCGAGCAGGCAGAGTGCGGACTAGGGGGAGTGCGGTCTAAATTTCCTAGTGTTCCACATGATAGTGCAAACGTTCGGCCATCCCTGGCTGGAACTGTTTGCATCCCCAGAAAACCACAAACGTCCTCGATTTGAAGTCGAAGGCTTTGATGGCCGGCATCCCCCCTGTTGGTTCTTCTGTCCAGGGTCTTGTGAAATATCAGTTGTTAGTTGGAGAAGGCGGAGGTGATTCTGGTCACTCCCAAATGGCCTCACAGACCTTGGTTTTCCAACATAGTCAACTTGCAGGTGGGGGAGGCTTGGCCTCTTCCCCCCCACCCCCGGAAGGACCTGCTTCATCAAAACAGGCTGTTACATCCAGACCCAAGCTGGTTACAGTTGCACACCTGGAGATTGAGAGGGGACAGTTGTTAGCAAAGGGATATGAAGCTGAGGTGGTGGACACCATTTTGGCTGCACGCCAACCCTCTACCATTTGTTTGTGTGAGTCTACTTGGAGAGTTTTTTGCAGGCATAAAGGTGTTCACCCTCAAAAGGCTTTGGTGGGTTCTATCTTGGCTTTTCTCCAGGTGGGGCTTGATAAGGGTATGGCAGCCAATACTCAGAAGAGATATGTTTTGGCTCTGGGTTCTATTTTAGGAAGTGGTACAAAGGGACCTTTGGCTTCTCATCCACATATTAAGAGTTTTTTGAGAGGAGTTTCACGGTTGAAACTGGCAGTGGTTCATTGGTTCCCCTCTTGGGACCTTAATGTTGTTTTACAGGCACTTTTGAACCCCCCCCCTTTGAGCCGCTTCGATCAGGGGAGTTAAAATTTCTTACCTTTAAGGTAGTATTTGTGATAGCTATCATCTTGGCATGTCGGGTTTCCGAATTGGGAGTGCTATTGGTTCAAGAGAAGTTAGGCATTTTTCATAAGGAAAATTATGAAATTCTGTTTACACTTCGTTTGGATCCTTTGTTTATTCCCAAGGTGAATTCTCTTTTTCATAGGGCTCAGGAATTGATCCTGCTGTTGGAGAAGGAGTGGCATAAGCTAGATGTTCGGCATGCTCTGAAGTTTTATCTGGAGAGAACTAAGGATTTCAGGAAATCCAATAGCTTGTTTGTTTCCTTTTCTGAGGGTTCGAAGGGACATATAGTGTCTGCTTCCACAGTGGCTCATTGGTTGTGGTTGTGTATACAGCTAGTGTATATATATAGTTCTTTGCCTGTTCCTGGGGGGATCTTGGCGCATTCTACTAGAAGTGCTGCTACGTCTGCAGCTTTTGCTACCTCTGCTCCTTTATTGGAGATTTGACAGGCTGCGACGTGGGCCTCTGAATTTTGATTCTGCCGACATTACAGAATAGATACGTTTGCTTTTGTTGACACATCTTTTGGTAGATGAGTGTTGCACCAGGTGGTTAAGCACTGAGGATACGTTTCCCATCCCTTCTGGAGACCGTTTGTGTAGGTCCCAGACTGAAGGAAGCCCTCCCCACGCTGCTGGAAAATGGAACATTGGTACTCACTGCAAAGGTTCCTTTTCGGCAGTTGTGGGGAGGGTTCCTTCCCACCCTTCAGTTTTTTCTGGAGATTGTGGTAGTTCATTTGTGTTTATTGGTATAGCTGGAGTTCGCTTTTCCATCACTGGGAAGGTTGGGGCTCTCCTCCTCAAGGTGGTGTCTTTGTTCTAATTTGTTAATTAGCCCTGCCTATACTGTGCGAGGGAGGAGCCAACCTAGACTGAAGGAATCCCTCCCCACAACTGCTCAAAAGGAACCTTCATGGTGAGTACCAATGTTCTGTTCTCAGCATGCACACTCTCCTTGCTAATGATATGGATATTCCCCATCTCCAGAATACATCTAACCACAATGGGTATGCTCGTCATCATTGAACCCTGGAGGAGGATCTTGTGGAAACGATGTCTGGGCAACCAGCCAGAGGCTGATGACTACACAGCTGGTACCAGAGTGATAGTACAGTCAAGCTAATTACAAGCAAAGGAATCAAGGCAGTGTGAAGTCAGACACTTACTTTACTCGCAAGCAAAACATACGTCCACAAGTAAAGTCCAATATACAAGGTCCAGGTCCAGCAAACAGTGTTCAGGGTAGTCCAGCAGAACAGAGGTCAGGCAAACAGAGTCCAGAGTAAACAAACACAGTCCAGGTCAAACACAGCGAGCAGGAACATGATGAATTCTCAGGTAGTTCAGATGATCTCCGACAACCCCTGGAGGGCAGTGCTGCCTATTTATAGGGCAGCAGTTAACACAACTGCTGCTTAAATCATTGTTGCTTCCTGTAAATACGCAGAGACTGCCTCAAGCCCTCCTTTTGTTGTCTCCATGCTGTGAAGGTATAGGTAAGTTGTCCTCTGTATCTGGAGGGGCAGGACCCTCTGCCAGAGCTGGTACTGCACTATTGTCTGTGCCTGAGGCCTGTGGCTCTGGAACATCCTCCTGCTCTGGTTCAACAGGTCCTGGCACGTCCACTGCTTTGGTCTTTGAGTCAAAGTCCATTTGCAAGTTCTGGAAGCAGGGCATGACAGATCTACCTTGACATCAGTACCGTGAGCAGGAATTCTCTTGATCTGGAAGGTCAGAACAGAGGTTCTGATTAAAATAGTGACTGGTCTGTCTGATCAATCCACCCTGTCTATGTGTGCCTCTCCCCATGTGGAATCCCGGGGTTGTGACTTACCTGAGATGGCTGATCAAGCTACACTGATACCTGCTGACAAGGAGGGGGGAAAGCTGGGCACTTTGGAAAGGAAATTTTATTCCTATGTTACCCTTATGTGTAAGATCTCTAATTATGAAGCCTGTGTGGGAGCTATCAGCAACTACAGTTGTCCCTCCGTATCCACGGATTTAAGTATTCAGGGCTTGAAAATATTCTTAAAAAAATAATAATCCAAAAAGCAAACCTTGATTTTGCCATCTTATATAAGGGACACCATTTTGCTATGCCATTGCATATAGTGGGACTTGAGTATACACAGATTTTGGTATCCACAGGGGCTCTTGGAACCAAACCCCAGCGAATACGAAGGGACAACTGTACTATGGGGAAAAAAACGACGCCTTTCCTTAGTAAGCTTTCCAAGGAAGACCATAGAGTTGCTGCTTTATTGCAGTCTGAACTGCATAGCAGCCCAACAAATTACCATCTCCTGATGCATTGCGGACTGCAGTAGAAAGGCTTTTGCAGGTGCAGCAGTGCTTCGGAGACACACGTGACTATGCTCTTTTGCACCCTTTGATGCCTCTGGAACTGAAGAGTCAAGGCTAGAGACATTCAAGTCCTGCTGTGTTTCATGGCATCTACTGTATCAGTCACCCAATTTATCAGGCTCAGGGCAAGATCTTTGCAGGCTTGTTTTCTTTCATGCTTCAATCCTCTGATAGGTCCTCCCAACATGAGGTAAACGATACTATGCAGCATACATTGTTCCCTCAGATGGTGGATTCGAATCATTTACAGAGCTCCACAACCAAGGGCAGTAGTCACTACATGGAAGGCCAGGGAGCTCATCTGGATAGTCTCTCTGTCAGGGGATGATGGACATTTGAGGAAAAGACCTACCACGTCAATGAACTCAAGATGCTAGTGGTGGAGAAGGCATTTCATGATTCAGGTAGCAGCTGGTAACACCATGGTCATGTACTACCTGAGCAAGCAAGGCGGAACAAGATCCAACATTTACGCCATCTCACACACCCCCATTGGTGGGAGTGGTGCATTGGCAAGGCATCTTTGTCACAGCGATCCATATTCCAGGAGAGGAAAATACCATCACAGAGGCGCTCAGTAGGACCCAGGAATCTTGCCACAAGTGGAAGCTGCATCTGGGTACTCTATGAAAGGTCTTCCAGATGTGGGACACCCTAGTAGTAGATCTGCTTGCTTTGGCCAAGAACAATCCCCCTGCTCCAGAGGTCACCAAGGGAAGGGCTCACATGGCAATGTCTTCCTGTTTCACGGGGGTGGAATCACCATGTATGCTTTTCCTCTGTTTCTCCTCATCACCGGAGTGCTGACAAAAATCTGGAGGGATAAGGTGGACTGCATTCTCATCACACCATGGTGGCCCAGGCAACCTTGATTTACCCTGCTTCTGCACATGTCTTGAGGCATCTAAGGCTTTCATACCATCCAGACCTTTAACAATATACGATAGAAAGCTGAGACATCCAGATCTCAACATTCTCAAACTAACAGCTTGGAGGGTGTTTCCTTAGCCTGATGCTGTCAGAACTATTATTGCTGTGTCACATGGGCCTTCTACTCAATGCTCCTGTGTGTATACAGTAAATGGAAGAAATTCCTACTCTTCTCATCTCCTCGATTTAACAACAACAACAACAAAATAATAATAATAATTTTATTATTATTTATTTATTTTAGGTACTTATACCCCTCTCTTTAGTCACAAAGGCTCTCAGAGCGGCTTACAAATTGTTTTAAGCAATAGCAATTTACACATCTACACCGCATTAAGCGGTTTCCAATGTGTGTTAGCTAATAGCCCCCACAAGCCAGGTGCTCATTTTACTGACCTATAAAAGGATGGAAGGCTGAGTGAACCTTGGAGCCCTCTGGGATCGAACTTGCAATGTGGTGGCTTGCAGTACTGGCATGTAACAACTGCACCACCAGGGTTCCTTCAGTCATGTGCTGGAGTTCCTTCTGTCCCTGTCTCTTGCTTTTTTCCATGCAGTGCTACCTAGCAGCTATCTCAGCTAACTTCCTGTTCAATGGCAAGCCCTCCTGTTTCCAGAACCCATTGGTGAAGAGGCTTCTGAAGAATTGCAAGAAACTTTATTCTCCAGTTTAGGGCCAACATCCCCATGGAATTTGGCGCTGTTAATGTCACACCTTATCTGGAAGCTCTTCAAGCCAATAGATGTCTGTCTACTTACCTGGAAGATGGCCTTCCTGGTGGCAAGTACATCACCCACATGGGCAGGATAGCTATGTGCCCTAAGAGGCAACTAGCCTTACCTATGGTTTCATCATGACAAAGTTGTCCTCAGACTGGACATTATCTTTCCACATGAATCAGGACATTGTATTGCCTGCATTGATGCAGAACCCTACCTCTGACTTTGAACCAAGCCTACATTCCCTGGCTGTTAGAAGGGCCCTTGCCTTCTATATTGACAGGACTGTAGCCTTCCACAGTTCTCAAAGATTCTTTATCTGTTACTCTTTGAAGAAAGGACTGCCTGTTTCTTCACAGTGCTTTTTGAAGTGGGTTGTCTCCATGAGCCTCCTGGCATACCAGTTGGCTAAGAAAGACCCCTGAGCCCGTGTCCATAGTCTTTCTACAAGACTATGACTGTGTCATCTGCCTTTCTGAGGGGTGTGCCTTTGGAGGGGGTGTGTAGGGTGGCTACGTGTCAACCTTTGACTTTCATCTCCTGCTATAGGATTGATTCAAGATCCAGGACTGATGCTGCCTTTGGGAGAGTTGTGCTGTTGTCCTGTCTTGCATGACACTCCTGCCTCCTATGCTTAGTGGCTTGCTATTCTCCCATTTGTGTGAGTCACAGAGACCATAAAGAGGCAGAGGTTGTTTACATGTAACTGTAGCTCTTTGAGTGGTCATCTGTGAACTCACTCAACCCTGCCCATCCTCCCATCATTGTATCCTGCCTAACCTTAGTCCTTGGGCTGCTGCTTCAGTGTCCTTGGAACTGAGGGTTTAGGCAGGAAGTGTGCTGGATAGTCTTGTGGAGGGTGGTTGAGTTTACCGCCAAAAGCTTACGCAATAGCTTTAGAAGGTTCCAATTGATGCACTGTGGAGGCACAGGTAACCCATTTGTGTGAGTTCACAGATGACCAACTGCAGAACTACAGTTAAGGTAAGCAATCTGTCTGCCTTTCTTTCAAATTTTTCCTCTGTGTATTCAGATCAGATATTAAAAATACTCCAGGCTGCAAAGAGGTGACAATAGTTTTTATGTCTTGTGTAAACTGTGGTATAATAATACAAAATTTCATGCTTAGGACATTTCTAGCTACTAGGGAAAGAGAAATAAAGTTTGCTTTGTTGTGGCACCTCAGAGTGCCTGAAAAATTAGTTATTTGTGTGAAGAGATGACACCTGCTTCTCTCAAACATAACCCCATTCTTGCTTCATCCTGTACTTATTTTCTGCCTCACTAAACACATGTTACTTGTTGAGATTTCATCTGGATGCAGGCAACAACAAAAAAGGGCAGCAAGGCATTTTGATTTCTCTGAGGGTTTCTGAATAAATGAATAGCTGTAGTTGCTAAAGAATACTGATTTTATTTTGTTCTAGTTGCCTACTAACAGATAGATAAAACAGTTGCAATTGGGTGCTTTTCTGTCTCAAAAATGTGTTTTGACATGTGTCAGGATCATAATTAATTTCCAAGCAGATCTCTTAGTATAGTATGTGACCCGACGGAGAGAACTTTAGTTTACTCAAAATGGGAACACTTGGTTGGAAATTTAATTGAGGCCCTTTCCATTATGTGTATTCATAAAAGTTCCTTCAAAACCAATTTTAGTTGAAATACTGTGATTCCTGCCCCCCTTTTCCTTGTTGGTGCATCTGCCTTGGTAGAATGAGCAACAAATTATTGTTGAAATGTAATGCTGCTTTGCTTCAAAACAAAACAAATCGCAAATGATCAGTTGTACATTGTAGATTGTTTCCCCACCTCCCCAAGTGTCATGTCTGTAGCTCTGTGCTGAAAGGCTCATGGGTTTTGCCACTAAATATTGCTGCTTTGTGGGAAAGTGCCTGTTAAATTGTTTAATTGGCTGCTTCTTCCCAGGCAGACATGCATTGGGCTGTTGTGACATTGCAGGCTTATATTGGATGGGAGACTGCCAATGAATCCCAGGTGCAGTAGGTTATATTTCAGAGGAAGGGACTGACAAAACCACCTCTGAGTATTCCTTGACTTAAAAAACCATATGAAAATCATGGGGTTGCCATAAGTCGACAGGCAATTTGAAGGTACACATACACATACAGAATAAACGAGAACATACACAATAAATGAGAACACAAATCTTTGTCTTCTATGAAGCAGGAGGATCTTCTTCGTGGTCTCTGTGAATCACATAGTTGGGTTATTCCTGCGCCTGCGCAGTGCATATGGAACCTTCTAGTATTGCTAGGCAGAATGTGCATAGATACATTTTTGGCGGTAGCTCCGCCCACAATAACAGTCCCTTAAAACGCTCTCCCGCCTAAATCCCCTCAGTTCCTTTTTTTCTGCCGCGCTAGCAGCTCTACAGGAACCTTCGCTCACTTTTGACTACTTTCACTTTCGGATTTTGACTCGGACTGTTTTTCTGACTACGATTTCTCTGACTCCTTTGGCTGTTTTTGATCTCGACATTTTGACTTGGCTTTCTAACGTCGACTTTCGTGCCCCTTTGGCTTTGTTTACAACTTCTGATTTCTCAGCTTGACTCGGACTGCTTTGACCTCACTCCGCTTCACTCTGATCATGGCCTCAAAAACCGGCTTTAAGAGATGTGTTGTGTGCCAAGCGAAGCTGCCCAGCTCAGATGGCCACTCCCAGTGTCTCATCTGCCTGGGTGAGTCCCATAATGTCGATGCGTGTGTACACTGCAGGGCCTTCACGCCTCAGGCGAGAAAACATCGCTGCTCTCGTCTGAAATCTTTCTTGTATGCGAAGGCCCTCATACCATCTGCCTTGTCGACTCCGGCTGTGGGACAGGGGGTGTTCCCGCAAGAATGTGGGAGATCCCCCTCATCGAGATCCTCACAGTCTCCACCAGCAAAACGCCGCCGTTCCTCCAGCCCATCTCGGAGACGATTGGTTGCGTCTGATCCCAAGGCTGTGATGCACTCACATAAACATGCCTCCAAGCCAATTTTCGGCTGCGAGCCAAACCCCTTCGGGCTCGACTGCAGGTTCCAAAGACCACTCTCAGGACCAAGCTGACCCCAAGGACGCGGGCAAGGATCGAGGGCCATCGACCTCTTCAAAGGGCAAAGACCATAAGAAGAAAAAAGCCAAGCGCCCTTGTATGGAGGAGAGGCCACAGGCTATACCGCAGCCTCAGCAACCTCCACCGGCCGCCTCGACATCGACTGCCTCTGCTGCTCAATCTCACCCTTCACCTCGGGATCGAGGATTCGGGACTGAGCATTCATGCTCCAGGTCTCCCACTCTGACTCTGTCGCTAAATAATAATAATAATAATAAAATTTATTTATACCCCGCCCCTCTATTAAAACAATCGGGGTGGCTTACAGAAATTAAAATACAATACAGATAAAATCCCCAAACACCCCCCACCCCACCCTCCCCCATAAAAAAATATTAAACAATTATAAATTAAAACCAACTGATCAAAAAATAACAATTAAAAACAATAAATACAATAAAATACTATAAATGGCCAGCGGACTAAAAGAAGCCAGGGTCCCCTGAGGCCGGGATCTAATTAGGAAAGGCCTGCCGAAAGAGATCCGTCTTTAGTGCTTTTTTAAAGCTACTCAGGGTTGTTATCTGACGGATCTCGTTCGGCAGGTCATTCCACAATTTGGGGGCGATTACCGAAAAGGCCCTCTGGGAGGTTGCAGACAGCCTAGATTTTTGTGGCTGAAGCAAATTCCTCCCAGAGGACCGGAGTGCACGGGGAGGATTGTATGGGAGGAGGCGGTTCTGGAGATAAGTTGGACCCAAGCTATTTAGGGCTTTAAAGGTAATAACCAACACCTAGATGTGACCAGTGGGGTGCCATAGGGTTCTGTCCTGGGCCCAGTGCTATTCAACATCTTTATCAATGACTTAGATGAGGGAATTAGGGGCATACTTATCAAATTTGCAGATGACACCAAATTGGGAGGAGTAGCTAATACCCTAGAGGACAGGATCAAAATTCAGAATGACCTGGATAGACTGGAGAGCTGGGCCAAAGCTAACAAAATGAAATTCAATACGGAGAAATGTAAAGTACAGCATTTAGGGCGGAAAAATGAAATGCATAAATATAGGATGGGAGAGACCTGGCTGAATGAGACTACGTGTGAAAGGGATCTAGGAGTCCTAGTAGACCACAAGTTGAACATGAGCCAACAGTGTGATGCAGCAGCTAAAAAGGCCAATGCGATTTTGGGCTGTATCAATAGAAGTATAGTGTCTAGATCAAGGGAAGTAATAGTGCCACTTTATTCTGCCTTGGTCAGACCTCACTTAGAATACTGTGTCCAGTTCTGGGCACCACAATTCAGAAAGGATATTGGCAAATTGGAACGTGTCCAGAGAAGGGCAACTAAAATGGTGAAAGGTCTGGAAACAATGCCTTATGAGGAGAGACTTAGGGAGCTGGGTATGTTTAGCCTGGAAAAAAGACGGTTTAGAGGCGATATGATAGCCCTGTTTAAGTATTTGAAGGGATGTCACGCTGAGGATGGAGCAGGCTTGTTTTCTGCTGCTCCAGAGACTGGAACACGGAGCAATGGGTGCAAACTCCAGGAACAGAGATTCCACCTCAACATGAGGAGGAACTTTTTGACAGTAAGAGCTGTTCGGCAGTGGAACACACTCCCTCGGAGCGTGGTGGGGTCTCCTTCCTTGGAGGTCTTTAAACAGAGGCTGGATGGCCATCTGTCGGGGATGCTTTGATTGTGATTTCCTGCGTGGCAGGGGGGTTGGACTGGATGGCCCTCGTGGTCTCTTCCAACTTTGCAATTCTATGATTATGATTCTATGATTCTAGAGATTGTGGAGGTCAAGGTAGGCTCTGCTGATGAACCAGAGCTCCCTTTACGGGTCCATGGCCCCTCGCCTACCTTACTCGTCTCCAGATCGGAGCTGCTCCAACAATCTTCGGCCGTAGCCACTGAGATGCAGGATGAGCCCCGGCCTTCCACTTCCAAGTTTCAGGAGGATGAGTTGGCATATGGCACCCACGACCTGGCCAGGTCAGTGCTTGCAGCGCCGTTGGCAGTACAGTCGACAGCCGAGGCCACTTCCGAACGGGTCTTCCAACTGACCTCCGAGGCTGCAACTCTTCATGCTGCAGCTCTATTGCCACCCTGGATTTCCTTCCACGGGACGGATAAGGAACCCGTTCTCCCGAGGGAACCGACGAGACCGGTTTTGAGGGACGCATCCTGCCAAGTGTCGCCGGTTCGACCCCTACCTCCGCTGCCTTCCGCACCGTGGCTGCCCATGCCACCGCCACATTCTGCGTCTCTTCTTGACAAGCATCGATCACCATCGCCGTCATCTGATTCCTCTTCTTCCTCTTCTTCCTACCATTCTTGCCATCCCCACAGCCGGATCTCCTGGAAGATGACTCCTCTTCACCAACGGACGATGTCCGTTCCTTTGCTGAACAAGTGGTCCGTATGTATGGCACATGCCTTGGATCTGAAGACAACTGAGAAGGAGTCTGAGCCCCTTGATCCTATCTCTCAGAGGCTCAAGTCCAGAGCTCCTCCGGCTGCATGTCTGCCAGTTCTGCCATCTCTCCTCAAATTGACCCAGGGTTCATGGGAGAACCCCTTGTCCATCCCGTCAACTTCTAAGAGGATAGACAGGCTATATAGAGTGGCAGGAGATGGGATCGATTGGCTCCAGGAGCATCCCAAACCAAACTCCGTCGTCGTAGAGGCTGCCCAGCCTAGAAGATAGCGACGGGCGCAGTTCACTCCTTCCAACCCCGAAGGAAGGAAACTAGACATTATGGGGAAGAAGCTATATTCAGCTGCGGGCCTCAGCTTCCGGATCGTGAACTATTCGGCGTGCATGGGCGCGGATCAGCAGGTCCTTTGGGAGAGAATGCTGCCTCTCATCCAGGACCTGCCTGATGAACGTTGACGACTCGCTGAGGCCATTCAAGCAGAGGCACAACTGTTGGCGGGGCAGCAGATGAACTCTGCACGCCATGTTGCTGATTGCGCAGCCAAGACGGTGGCGGGCTCTATCGCCGTACGAAGGCACGCCTGGCTTCAATCCTCTGGGTTGTCCGCACAAGCATCTGCCACTATAGAGGACATGCCTTTTGACAGCTCCAGCCTCTTTAACACCTCAATGGACGAGAAGTTGGAGTTTATGCAGAAGATGAGGACCACCGCATGGAAGTACGGTATGCCAACGGCCTCATCTTCTGCTTACCGCCCCAGGCATCGTTCGGGCTGGCATGCCTCTTCATATGGTCAGCTGTTTAGACGAAGTGGCACGTCTCAATCCTCTCGGCGTTCCCGGTTCCAACAACTGATGTCCTCCACCTCCTCGGTGAGGAGCCAGGGGTCCACTTCACAATACTGACTGCCTTCAAAACAACGGTCGAAGGACTAAGCCAGAAGGAGATTTTAAGTACCTCCCTTTTGATGATGTTTCCCTTTTCTTTTAGGCCCCCCTGTGTTTGGAGGTCGCCTGTCGTCGTTCCAGCGCGCCTGGTCCTTGATAACATCGGACCGCTGGGTACTGAAGATTGTACAACAGGGCTACTGGATCGAGTTCAACGAACAACCTCCAACAGGTTGGAACCGTGTGACGCCGCCCTCCCCTCCCCTTCTCGAAGAGGTTCAAACCCTGCTTCAAAAGGAGCTGTTGAGCCTGTGGATCCCGATCATCGCCACCTCTGTTTCTTTTCAAAATACTTCCTGGTCCCGAAGAAAGATGGTGGCCTCCGTCCCATCCTTGACCTGAGAGGAGTGAACTCGTACATCATCCCGAAGAAATTCAGGATGACTACACTTGCTCTCATTCTTCCTCTCCTTCAACGTGGAGATTGGTTTGCGTCCATAGACCTCAACGACGCCTACTTCCACGTTGGGATTCATCCTGCCCACAGGAGGTTTCTGGCGTTCCAGATCGGGGACGAACCCTACCAGTTCCGCGTTCTTCCGTTCGGACTCTCCACGGTACCGAGAGTCTTCATGAAGTGCATGGCACCGGTGGCGGCCTATCTTCGACAACACGGAGTCATAGTCTTCCCGTATATCAACGATTGGCTTCTTGTAGCAGATTTGAAGGCCCAGCTCGAAGGGAACATCAGCTTTACCTTAGATGTGCTGCTGCATACCCTGGGACTTGTTGTCAACACGGACAAATCCCACTTGAATCCCACACAAGCGATCCAGTTCATCAGTGCCCGACTGGACTCGATCTCAGCGGCAGCCTACCTTCCAGAGGACCGATTCAACACCTTATGGTCCCTGATTCACGGTTGCCGGCGTTCACAGCGGGTCCGGGCACACGACATCCAGGTCCTGCTGGTTCACATGGCAGCGACTACATCCGTTACTCGTCTGTCCAGACTTCGATTCCGGCCTTCCCAGCACTGGTTCCTGACTGTCTTCGACCATTTGCAGGACTCTCCCAAAAAGCTCCTAACGATGCCCCGTACTGTCCAACGTTCCCTCGACTGGTAGCTCGTACCGCGGAATGTCCTCTCCGGCCTTCCCTTCGACCCCCCGCAACTGACCGAAGAAAGGACATTGCACATCAACGTTCTGGAGCTCCTGGCAGTCCAGAAAGCTCTTCGAGCCTTCGAGGTGCTGGTCCAGAACAAAACCGTCCTCCTCATCACGGACAACACCTCCGTGATGTACTACCTGAACAAGCAAGGTGGTACCAGGTCTCCTCAACTTCTTCAACTCACTCTGCAGATCTGGGATTGGTGCGTGGAAAGGAATGTCCTCCTGCAGTCCATCCATCTCCCTGGGGAGGAAAATATTCTTGCCGATGGACTGAGCCATTCCAATTCCAACATCCACAAGTGGATGCTACATCAACACGTAGTGTCCGATCTTTTCCATCGCCTGGGGACTCCTCTGTTAGATCTCTTCGCGACTGCCCAGAACGCACAGTGCAACCAATTTTGCTCCAGAGTACGGCACAAGGACTCGAGGGGAGATGCGTTCCTGTACCAGTGGAACGGACCACTCCTGTACCTCTTCCCTCCGATCCCACTGCTGACAACGGTCGTCACCAAACTTCGCCTGGACAGGGCGAATGCGATCCTCATCACACCGTGGTGGCCTCGACAACCGTGGTTCGCACCACTGCTGCTTCTGGCCAGACGGCGCTTTCTTCACCTCCCAAGCAGACCGGATCTCTCACCATCCAGCGAGGCAAGGTCAGACATCCCGACCTTGACTCACTCCGCCTGACGGCCTGGAGAATCCACCCGTGACCCTGTGTCCACCTCATCCTGTCCCTCCTCCTTTGCCCTGATAGGTTCAAGCAATTATTGACGCTGCCAGGAAACCTTCGACACGGAGAGCCTACTTCTATAAGTGGAACTGATTCGAGAAATTCCTGGCAGATAAGGGACTGACTGTCGAATCCTGTTCGGTATCGATGATCCTTCAATTCCTCCTGGACCTATCGAGAGCGGGCTCTCGGTTTCGTCTCTTCGGGGCTATCTGGCTGCTATCTCTGTCGAATTCCAGTCTCGGAATCGACCATCCCCCTTCCAGGATCTGACGGTGAAGAGGTTCTTGAAGGGATATGTTAACCTCCATCCTCCGGTGCTCGACCCCGTGCCGGCCTGGAGCCTCAGACTCGTCCTCTCTCAGTTGGTGAGATGACCCTTTGAACCTCTGGCTTCAACCGATCTCCGGCTGCTGACTTGGAAGACTGCCTTCCTGGTTGCCATCACCTCTGCCCGTCGGGCTGGAGAGTTATGTGCTCTCCGGTCGGACCCTCCATATATCTGTTTCCACAAGCACAAGGTGGTCCTGAGACTGGACATTTCTTTTCTCCCTAAAGTGGTCTCTAGCTTCCACCTCAACCCACCTATTGTCCTACTGGTGTTGATGCAGGACCCGAAGGATGAATTCGAGCATACCCTCCACTCCATGGATGTGAGGAGGGCGCTTGCCTTCTACATACAATGGACTGCTCCGTTCCGACAATCACCCCAGCTCTTTGTCTCCTATGCTGACTCCAAGCAGGGTGCGCCAATTTCGCCGCAGCATCTCTCGAAGTGGGTGACTTCGACCATCACTCTCTGCTATGAACTGGCCAAGAAGCCGTTGCCTTCACGAATTTGTGGACATTCTATGAGAGCTGTCTCCGCTTCGACTGCGTTCCTCTCCGGGGTGCCCCTAGAGGATGTCTGCCATGCTGCGACTTGGTCTTCACCATTGACATTTATCTCACATTACCGACTGGACTCTCGTTCTAGGAACGAGGCTGCTTTTGGGAGGGCAGTGCTTCTGTCCTCTATTCATTAAGTGAGTGTATTCATGTTGAACATTTCACTGTTGATTTACTTCTATGTTGAGATGTGTATACTGGTATGATAAGACTGGGTTAGTAATTGCGGAATGTGCAAAAAAAGGGGGGGTAGAAAATTCCCTTTCAAGGCTAATGTGAAGAGTCCTCGTCTAATGATGTACAGGACATACCCTCCTCCAGTGGGGAAGCTTGCTAGTCTACCCAACTGTGTGATTCATAGTGACCACGAAGAAGATGGACAGGTTGCTTACCTGTAACCATAGATCTTCGAGTGGTCTTCTGTGAATTCACACAGACCCTCCCACCCTCCCCTCTATGTCCTACTATTGCATATGTGCTTAATGTTCCTGATGCTGCTGATTGCGGCGTCATTCAAGGAACTGAGGGGATTTAGGCGGAGAGCCTTTTAAGGGACCATTATTGTGGGCGGAGCTACCGCCAAAAATGTATCTATGCACATTCTGCGTAGCGATACTAGAAGGTTCCGTATGCACTGTGCAGGCGCAGGAATAACCCAGCTGTGTGAATTCACAGAAGACCACTCGAAGATCTATGGTTACAGGTAAGCAACCTGCCCATTTTCTGTATTGGGTGGGAGACAACAAATTAGTTATTGGATGTTGTAAGTATTCCTTTTACATATTGGTTCTGGAACTAGATCTGATAGAACTATGTGTGTCTCAGCTTTCTTTAGCCCCTAATCATGTGTAGAAAAATTAAGATATGACTTTTATTAACACTGCATAAACGTAGCAGTCTGATACCATCATATAGTATCAGTCCTATGGGTTATGTACTTGGGGGAGGTCTTTAGAATTCTCTATAGCAGTGACAGAGAATTCTAGTATGTTGTGAAACTGCATATCCCAGGATTTCATGAATGGAGCCATGACAGTAAAAATGATATTGAAATGGCTATAATTGTATAGTATGGTGCACCCATGATGTCACTGCAGTCCAGTTTATCCCACCACAGGAGTGCCAGTGAAGTGGACAATGGGCAGGGACAACCTCAGAACCACATGGTCTACTGCATATAGTATATTATCAGAAGAGTAGTAACTGTCTTTGGCAGTGACTGTGCATCTCCTATTTCATCTAAATCTAGTTAATCATTTGTTTATGATGCCATGGATACTTATTCCCATTTTTTTTAGGCCTTTAAAGTGATCTTGCTTTTTAAAATCTCTTGTACATCATGGAAAAGTTAGGTTTTCCCCCTACTAAAATTCCCAGAATCCCTCAGTCAGCATGGCCAGTGGCTGTGCTAGTTTGTGGATTCTGGGAATGGTAGTCTGAAATTATAATCTTTTCAAGTTCTCACCTATAGGAGTATAATCAAGACTTGGCAAATCGGAAGACAAGCAAATTTCGCCTAGGCATCCTAAAAGATGTCTACTGTTTCCAGCATTACCCTACCCCTTGCAGATATAGTGGTACAAAAATGGAGACAGTTAAGGGGAACACAGGAAGGGATGTTGTTGTGTGGTGATGTTGTAAACACTGGGAACCCAGCTGCACGAAGGAGAGCTAGGAAATTTGACACAGTGTGGGTTAGTTTCCCAAACTGGGAAAACAAGAGAATGTGTGGGGCAAATGAACTCACAGTGAGGGGAAAACTTCATTGTGGTCTTTGTGCACCATTTTTTGCAAGTGCGATTATACTGATAAGGCCAGTTGTATAGGGAATTGTGCATTCTTGAGCTCATAGTTTGTTGATGAGCTGGTGACATCTATAGCTCCTCTGCTGAAAGTGTATCCCAGTAAGCTGAGCCAGGCTTTTCAATTTCTGTAGAATTCATTTTATTAACTATGACCAAGGAGAACATCTGTTAAAATTCCATTGCATTTAGTTCATGGGAAAAAGGGGGGAATCCCTCCCCAATTCTCAATTCTCTTTAGGCTTGAAAACCTCCACACCAGAACCCAAAGAACAATCTTTTAACAGATGTCTGAAATGGACATTATAATGAATGAGGAGGTAGCGTTTAAAAAAAAAACAAAAAAACCCCAAACATTTCCCCAACAAGTTTTTACTGAATTGCAACTTTTTCTGTAGTGTAATGCTGAGTGGTTTACTCTGTGTCACCATGCTAGCATTCTGGTTGACATACTCCTCCATGTTTAAAATTGTTTGCTACAGTGCTGCAAATGTGTAAGGGTTAGCCTTTTTCAGTTTAAAACAAATCCTGTGACTCATAAGATTTTTATTTAGTTAGAAATGCAAAGAAAAAAGAAGGGAAAATGCCCCTTGTTTCAGTTGTACTTTTTTGTACAACTAGCCCAAGAGCAAAGCTTGGACATGTTACATTTTTGGCCTACAGTTCCCCCAAATCCCCCTGTCAGCATGTCCACTGGCTGCTGGCCATATTGGCTGGAGGATTCTGGGAGTTGTAATTCCTCAAAATAACTTTCAGAAAGCTCTGCCCATGAGCAGTTCTGCATTACTTTCGCCGGGCTGCATTGGACAGCTGTGTTGTTTTGCAATTTTGGCTGATGCAAGAGACTGAACTGCCGACCTGTACTGTCCAGAGATTGAATTGTGCCAGATATGAGGCCTGATTCCAACACAGCATTTTATTAATGATATTTTGATATGATTCCATAAGGTGATCATAGAATCATAGAGTTGGAAGATATCACATCCAGTCCAACCCCGTCATGCAGGAATACCCAATCAAAGCACTCCCAACAGATGGCCATCCAACCTCTGTTTAAAAAACTCCACAGTTTTTTAAATGATGGATAGGATATTGTATGATGTTGTATGATACGTTGCATGATAGGATTTATGTTAAAATGTAGAATGTATGTTTAAAATAAGTGTATAACAATTGTCTGAATTAATACTAAGTGTTATTGTACTGGATGTGAAGAATTCGAAGTAATTACTAAATAAATATTTTTTTAAAAAAATTCCACAGGAGACTCCACCACACTCCGGGGCAGCACATTCCACTGCCAAACAGCTCTTACTGTCAGTAAATTCTTCCTAATGTTTAGGTGGGATCTCTTTTCCTGTAGTTTTGAGTCCATTGTTCCGTGTTCTAATCTCTGGAGCAGCAGAAAACAAGCTTGCTCCATCCTCAGTAGGACATCCGTTCAAATATTTAAACATGGCTGTCATGTCCCCTCTTAATCTTCTCTCATCCAGGCTAAACATACCTAGTTCCCTAAGCTGCTCCTCATAGGGCATGGCTTCCAGATCTTTCACCATTTTGGTTGCCCTCCTCTGGACACATTCCAGCTTGTCAACATCCTTCTTGAATTGTGGTGCCCAGAACTGGACACAGTCAGTTTACTACATTTATTATTTTTATTTTTATTTCATTTCATTTGTATGCGTCTTTCTCCCAAAATTGGACCCAAGGTGGCTGTTGTTGCATCTGTCACTTTAAAATGATATTGAACAATAAAACGGGTGAAGGGGTGATGATGAAAATGTGTAATTTGAGCATTAGTGTACTTGCTTAAAAAAAAAAGCAATAGAAGCTTTCAGGTGTCAATACATTAAGCTAAATTTATAGTCATTTCCTTTTCACTTTCCTATGTCCAGGATGCAATAATTTGAACAGTTGTAAAAATAAGGAAGAAACATTCCCCACCATCTGGGAAAGTGATGTATGCATTTTGGAAAGTTTTGTGAGAATGTTTTATCTATGTAACTTTTCTTGGGATGATCTTATCAGTGGATACCTACTGGAGAATATTTCTATAGTCTGTTGCATGAACCTTAAAAATATCATGAAGGAAATACATGTGTCCACATTTGAGCCAATTAAAAAATTGTGTGTCTAGGAAGTCCTAAGATCTATGTCATCCATATAAGTCTGGAATCCACTAACACCAGTTCTGAAGGTGAGTTTGATCTTCTTGCAATAAAATGTTGTGTTGCTGGAGTTTATGTTTTCCAGGCATTATCCTCCCAGAGTTCCTGTGAGTACATCTAAGTATGAAGGAGATCCAGGTAGAAGATGTCTTCTCTCTTCTCCTGGCCACTAATTGGTAATGGAGTACATTCCGTAATAGAGAAGGTCAGTTTTCCTTGGGAGAGTCATTGCTTGAGGAGGTAGTAAATACTCCTTGCACTATGATCTAAAAGGCACCTACCTATGTGTGATAGGAGGTTACACCTGCATATATTACCAACAGGATTCCTCCCTTTTGTAGTGGAAGTGAGTCCCAACCCCAAATTCCCAGGCCAGGTGGAAGTGGAGTAGACAGAAGCCCGACTGTAGGTGTAGGAGTGCTCACAACTAGATAGTCTTTAGGCATCTTCTCTAGTAGTAGCTGCCTTTATAGCTGGAGCCAGTCAAGGTCCTGCCCTCCAAGTGTAAGTGGCAATAGAACCAGGTTCTAGGTTTTACAGGATTTGCAGCTAGATGGTCTATCTGTTTTTTAAAGCAGCATTTCTTTATGAACTAAAATTGATACCTGGATATTTTATACATTGTGACCACCATCAGGAGGTTTTTTAATGGCACAGTCACTGGTTGGCTGAGTGCTTTGACACATTGCTGATATTTTGCATTTCAGACTCAACAAACCTCTCTCATAGAATCATAGAGTTGGAAGAGATCACAAGGGATATCTAGTCCAACCTCCTGCCATGCAGGAATATACAATTGAAGCATTTCCGACAGATGGCCATCCAGCCTCTATTTAAAAACCTCCAAAGAAGGAGACTCCACCACACTCTGAGGCAGTACATTCCACTCTCGAACAGCTCTTACCATCAGGAAGTTCTTCCTAATGTGGAATCTCTTTTCTTGTAGTTTGAGTCCATTGCTCCGTGTCCTTGTCTCTGGAGCAGCAGAAAACAAGCTTGCTCTGTCCTCAGTATGACATATCTAGAAATATTTAAACATGGCTATCATGTCACCTCTTCTCTTCCCCAGACTAAACATGCCCAGCTCCTTAAGCTGCTCCTCATAGGGCATAGCTTCCAGACCTCCCACCATCCTGGTCTCCCTCCTCTGGACACACTGCAGCTTGTTGATCCTGGGGCAAACCATACTCTCTCATTCTCAGAGGGAGGCAATGACAAAACTCTGAATTAATCTTGCCAATTAAAACCTATTCTAGGGTTGACTTGAAGAAATGTAACATGCCTGCATGCCTTGTTTTTCTTCAAAAAGAAGCTTTCAGTGAAACCAGCAGAGGGCTTCTGGTCATTTCAGGTTTTGTTCTTGGTGTGTGGTGCAGCTTGCACATGTATTGGGGAGGGGGTGGTGGAATTGGCCTCTTAATCCACCAAATTTCCCACCTCTAGATTGTAGTATAATATGATGTATGTGTCACTTTTACAGGTACTATAATCTTAACATAATTTTATGTTAATCACATACAGAGTGATCCTGGCATCAGATGTAGGCTCATATTACACTTTATCTCTTGCTGTTGAACAAGTTATATATATTGGAATTTTGTCTGCAACCTGGAGTCTAAAGCATATTATCCTAAAATAAATGAATATACTAAAATTATGGGTTTACATGGCAGCCTCCACATTTCATTGTCTGGCTGTAATAGGTCTGTTTGACATAACATGCACATAGCAAATGCTAAAAGGCATACAGTTCAGTGGTTTATTACTTGGTTTTAGGCCCATTTCCTGAGTTACAATAGACATTCAATGTGAAGTTGAAGGCTTTCACGGCTGGCATCCATAGATTTTCCTTGTTTTTTTTCCAGGCTGTGAGGCTGAACATGCCAGCCACAGATGCAGGCGAAACATCAGAAACTATTCCAGAACACGGCCTCACAGCCCGGAAAAAAACCCAAGGAAAATCTAACAATAGACATTGTTGGAAAATGAAAACTGGCCCAGCTATCAGTGCACTTGTAGCATATTCTCTGAAACCCAGTTCAGTCCTGGTTCTGGGGTGTGAGTGTTGTGAGATAACATGATTACCTTGCAGCCACACTAGCTCTGTATCTGTATGCTCCTGTTCTTTAAGCAGCAAATATAAGTTAGTGTAACTCATGGCCCATGAAATATTTTAAATAACTATAACACTGTCCAGTCCACACACACACACACCACACAAACAACAACAACCATAGGCTGATAGGTCTTTGTTTTCTATGAAGTCAACTGTGTAATGCCCAATTGTTTTCATATTTGCAAGAAGCTTGTAATATGCAGGATTTGCAAAGGAATTTTCTCTTCTGGAGTAATATTTGCCCTTGATTTAAGTCAGTAGCAAGTTTCCAATTTTTCTTCCTTCTGTTGAGATTTAAATTATCTCTAAAGGCACATTCATTTGTTCCATGCACCTGGTTTCTTTCAGGATTGGGGCCTTTGACTCTTGTCAAGCAACCAACCTTTTATTGTTGTTGTTATTGTTTCTAAGTAATTTAGACCAGCTGTAACAACACTGAGGAAAGAATGAGGAGGTGAAGGATGGACTGAAAAAGGCAGTTCATATGTGCAGATTGGGAATTACCTGCACTGACAGGCTCTGTGAAACACTGGTGGTGAACTTTTCTTTGAACAAATTTGATTTGCTTTTTGATGGCATGTATTCTTTCGTGGTTTTCGGTATATTGCTATGTTTAGACTTGTTCACAGATTCTGGCTGAAAATAAGTACAGACTGAATGTGGTTAACATTTGTGAATGACATGTTGACCTGGTTTCAGCATTGCACTGCTTGATCATTAAACCATGTTTTGGCAGTGTGTAGTGCCCCATGGACTTCCCAGCAGCTCCCCTCCCTCCTCCCCTTGCCTGTGTGGATTCTTAGAAACACAGAAACATAGAGTTGAAAGGTGCCTCATGGGCCATCGAGTCCAACCCCCTGCTTAATATAGGATCTCCAGCTAAATATCCCCAGCAGGTAGCTGTCCAGCCTCTTTTTGAAGACACACAGAAAAGGAGACCCCCATCACCTCTCTAGGCAATTAGTTCCATTGCTGAACTGCTCTTCCTATCAAGAAGTTCCTTCTAAGGAACTTCCTAGGTTAGCAATAACTATGGTTATCAAGTTGTATGTGTATTTTTATCTTTCTGAAAGGTATGTGATTTCTTATTAATCATGACATGGCTTCCTTGTTCTGTTATTAAGAGAATGGACTCTGTTCCCACTTAGTTTTGTCTTCAGCCATATTCACTGACCAGTTTGACGCTGCTGGACTCCACTCTGTGATGTCTAGTATGTATAAATAAGACGGTTTTCTCAACCTGCGTATAAGGAAGCAAATGATAGGCTTTACTACAGAACGTTACTTATTAATTAATTAAAAAATTAAATTACTGTTTACTTAAGCTGTCAACCCCCCCCCCCCCCCGCAATGAGCATGGCTTTGGATGTGGACTTGCTTTGACATGCTTTTTTCATTCTTGGTGATGATGGTGTTTTCCAGTGCATTGACTGTCGTTTTGTCTCAGGATTATATTGGAAGATCCAGGTTTCATCACAAGTGATGATTTTTTGAAAAAGGTTTGGGACTGCCTCATGTTGCTGCAGATGTCACGTTGCTCCACTTTTAAACTTAGCATTTTTCTAGCACACAACAGACAACACAGCTGCTTTAAGCGACAACTGACAATTAACTGAAAAGATGAGAGTGTTGATGTTTGTCACGCAAGTTCAGACATGTTCAAGGTCACCACTCAAGTGTTCACAATAAGTTCTCCCTGATTTGTCTGAAAGGTAGAAACACAGTCTTGTTATTTAACCGACAGACCTCGTATTGTTACTTGTAAAGCTTTGCCTCCAAGCTCTTCATCTAGCCATTACTGTTTATTTCCAACTAGCAATGGCTCTCCAAGTTCTTGAAGAGTTCTTTGTCATCTCTACCATATGAGATCTTTTAGCCTCCTTATGGTGAAAGCATGTTGCACTATTGTTCGGTAGTAGCCCCAATCCAAAGAAAGTGCCTCGTGCCCCAAGCCTTGGGCACCGTCTTCAGCCTTTTGTTCCTAAATAAGTTACTATGACTCTGCTTTCCCACTTCTTCCTACATCTGGAGGCATGGAAAATGTGGCTGGATTTGGAAAGAGGAAATATGGAAACACATTCTCTTTTGTATTTTTAAAAGTGAGGCAAGAAGTGGGAAGTTGGTCTGAGTGCTCTTCAGTAGTGGGTTCTTGGATTATTCCTCTTAAAACATGGATTGAGCAGACAGTGACAGTGCCGTAACAGTACACTAGAGGGTGCCTAATGCCTGTGTTTCTTGTAGTTTAGAGGCACTTGAAGCAAATCTTTAATCACAGCCAATCTTCTCTTCTCTTTGGATAAATCTGTTCAAACAAGGCTCTTATTAGCTTTGCTTTTAATGGAAGAGAAATCATATCACATAATGACTTGCTTGTGTGCAAGTGCTTGGGGGAAGTAAAGTGAGGCTGTGAGAAAACCAAGTGAGATTTGTATCTGGATTACTGTGATGTACCTGTTTGATTGTCAAACAGCAGAATTTTCTTGGAATGTCAATAGACTGTCAGTGTTCTAAATCTTCAGTTCTTCAGCTGAGAGCTAATTTCAGCAACAGTTACTCTTGCCTATTTTAAAGGCCAGTTCGATCAGTGTGTGTGTCTGTGCCATCAAGTTGCCTGTCAATTTATAGTGACCTCACTAATTTTCATAGGGCTTTCTTAGGCAAGGAATACTCGGAGATCAGTAGACCTCCAGATATTTTGCACTTCAACCCCCAGAAGCCCTAAGGATTGGCCATACTGGCTCGAGCTTCTGGGAACTGAAGGTTGAAACATCTTCAGGGCCAAAGCCTAAGAACCACTGATTAAGATTGTAATCCAAGATCAGACATTTGGGATCCTTCAGACATTATGGTTTCTGTAAGCTTCTGGAGGTAAATCTTTTAGGTAAACATGCTTCGCACTTATGTGGCACTGTGGCATATGTGTGTTACAGCTGTGGTGTTCAGCATTTGATCTTCTGGATGTTTTGGATTTTCACTATCAGAATCCCTGTCCATTGGTCATGTGGGCTGGCATTTCTGGAAGTTGAAGTCAAAAACATCTCCGGGGCCAAAAATTGGTAACCACTGTTGTAAACATAAAGCAGTTTCATCTTTAGTTTTCAGAGCCAGGAAGCAGGCATCCACAGAACTCTGGAAATATGCAAGGCTGATTGGCTTGGCACATACAGTTTCCTGGGGCCCATTCATACTTTACAGTTAGAGAGCTATGATTCCACTTTAACTGCCATGGCAACATCCTATGGAATCCTGGGGTTTGCAGTATAATGGAACCAAAGCACTGTAATTGTGTAATACTTGTGGGCTCCTGCTTCTGTTGCAGTATAACACAAGCCCTTCCCATGGCCTTTTGTCACAGGTGGGCCACTCATGCCCTAAATTATATCTAAATGAGGAAAACCCATCTGTAAAGAAGTAGCTGAATGTGTGGGGAACTGATACTTGTTACAGGAAGGTGAACTTCTTTTTTCTTTGGATTTTTTTTGGTGTGTTATTCTCTTTGAAATATTTATGTTTATTGACTGGTTGCCCTATCTGAAACATAAGGCAAAACCATGATGACATTTTTTTCTAATAGTTTTGGCACTGTCAAAATTGTTCCATTTCGAATGCACAATGCGGAAGGCCAGGAATTTTTCAGATTTATGGTGCTCAAGCTAACAATTTTACTGAGATGTTTTTATTCTGAAAAAGTGGGGAGGGACTAGAGGATGTAGAGGCAACGTTATAGAATGATTCATTGGCTTAAATCCAGTTATTATTTCCAACTGGAGTACACCCAGTAAATCAGTGAAATGTACATACATTTTCACTTTCATTAAGCTCTAGCAGAGCTAAAAGCTCTGCTGGCATAGTTATACAGTACCAGAACTTGCACTGCCTGGGAAAGCAAGTATGTAAGGAGATATTGCTATTTCCTTACGCAAGCTTGGACAAAGTAGAACCTCTTGCACAGGGATGGTGAAAGTGACCATGTGAGCTGCAAGTGACATACAAAGATGATTTTTAGGCTCCACCAACACCCCCTTTTTCTAAATTTCCTCCATTTTCCCCCCTAGATGCCCTCACACACCTAGTGACCCAGGAGTGGGTGGGTAGGGAGGGCAAGAGGCCTGTGGGTCATTTTAGGCTCACGAGAGGCCTTTTGTCCCAGGATGAAGTGATCCTTCCAGGTCTTCTCCAGGTCTCTTGTTGGAAAAAGACCTTAAATAGCCCAGAGTCCCCCCCAAACATGGCAAAACTACCACCACCACCCCGAGTCCCTAGCAGGTGTTGGTAGGCATTTTCTTTCTAGTGATGGGGTTAGGGCAAGGTCAATCCAAGAGCCTCTGGGTGGACAGTGTCTAATCCCTGTTTGTAGCAAAACCCATGCACTAGCACAATCTCTGCTTGAAAGATTCCAGCCTAGATGTCCATTGATCTAAAGGCTCTGCTCTAGTTAGGACTGACAATTGGATTTAGCAAGGTTTTGATACAATTAAATTCAGTTTGACAATCTTATTTGTTCCATTTCTAACAGCCCTAATTGGTAATGACTCTGAGTATGTACATATGTATTGCCTTTCTCCTCAAAGTATGGGACCCAAGGTGGCTAACAATAAAAAGAATAAAACAGTACAGATTAAAAACATAAATCAAGATAATTAAGACATCAACCAACTGTCCAAGCAATTAAAAACTAATCGATGGAAAAGGGTAGTACTGTACCTACCTTTTGTAAAGCTCATTTTGTTGTAGGCCAGTTTAGCAGCCAAAGAATTGCCTGGAAAAAAGTTCTTTGTCTGTAGAAAAGCGGGGAGGAAGCCAGCTTAGTTTATCTTGGTAGGGAGTTCCACAATTTAGGAGCAGCCACCAAGAAAGCCCTATCAAGCATGACGTGGACAGTAGTGAACCTGTAGAAGGATCTTTCCCAGACATCCCAAAATGTAGTCAGGCAGTACGCAATTCATTGAGTGCTTTATAACCATCACTTTCAATTGTGCCTGAAAACAGACCGATAGCCAGTGGGAGCATCCTAACAGAACATAGTGTGCTTCCTGTAACCTGTTCTGGTCAGCAGTCTGGCCACAGCATGTTAGATCAACTGAGATTTCCAACCACTGTTCAAAGGCAGTCAAATGTAGAGCACTTTGTAATAGTCCAAACAGCGTTTGGCCAAGGCCTGCATCACTGCAGCCAGATTAAACATCTCAAAGAATGGGTAATTGGTACATTAGTCTCTACTGAGTAAATGGGTTACTTCTGAAACCTTGATATCCATGTTCAGGGTGGAGTCCAGGCATATGACCCAATTACAAATCTGAGTCTTCAGGGGGAAGACTGGATTAATCCAAGCTGGAAGTTGAAGTTCAACTAAAATCAGCTGAGCTAAAAGCAAGAGGACTTGACTGTCGGGACTTTACTACCACCCACTAGTGAAACAGAGAAGATGGTGTTGTAGCACCTGAATACTCCAGGCAGTGGAACTTTTACATGTTTTGCACTATCCTTCCCTTTCAGTTAGGGCAATGTGGTATGCAATGTGTGTCCCTCCAGGTCTTGACTCCAACTCCCACTAGCCCTAGCTAGCACAACCATTGATGAAGAATGCTGGGGTTTGCAGTCCTAATCACATCGGAAGGGCCCAATTCTGGCCACCCCTGAATTAGGGCAACTCTCTGACACCATACTAAGCCTCATATACACTCCTGTAGCATTTCTACCTACTACCACTTCACTGATCAGATCTGCACTTCTCCCTTTTTAGATGGTAGCCCTTACAGCTCCATCTCCCCTTGTAAACCGCCTTTTCACTCTAGCCTTGTTTTCTTAAAAGCACACATACTATTACGTCCCAAGAGTAAGAGAGAGTAGTTCAGTTGTGTGAGGACTTTTGAAACTCCTGCCTTTGCACCTCCTTACTTTACATTATGGACCCACAGGGACATCTGGTACTCTCAACTTTTGTGTTCCTGCCTGGTGGATGGTCTGCCATGGCTGCTACTTCCCCTTTTGGTTTGAGTCTACCACCAAGGATTCTATCCTCTGTAAGCAGGCTAAAAGCAAGTAACAAATTTCTTCCTTCCATCCCTCTTTCCCCTTGAAGCTGGTCTTCTGATGTGCTTACCATTCCAAATAATCACTCGTTATATCTAAAGAACAATAATTTTCTTCAGGCTGGGTTTGTTCTTTTACTGTAATACAAAATATGTTTTGTTAACACCAACTAGCCTGTAAACTCAAATCCTGAGAATAGATTTTTCTCGACAGACTTTTCATTCTATAAACAAAATGATTGTTTTAGAAGATGCAAATTTAGAGCAGACAAATGTTTGGATCGCATATGTTGCATCCCATTCTCCTTGACATACGGTAGTCTTTTAACTGATATGTTAAATATAAAGTTTAGAAACTAAACACCTCCCAACTTTCTTTCTTTCTTTCTTTCTTTCTTTCTTTCTTTCTTTCTTTCTTTCTTTCTTTCAACTTTCAGCTCTAATGAATATTTGGGTCTTTCTCTGTGATCATAGGGTGCGGCTATACGATCATAAAAAAATCCGTATGGGGGGCAAAAAATACGAACAGCCTGTCGTTCGTATGCATACGAACCGGCTATATGATTTTTAAACCCCCTAAACTCCGTATGACTCCCTCTTCCCAAAGCTGGCTGGAGCGAGCAAGCCAAGCGGCAGTTTTAAATCTCCCACCTCTTTTTTTTTTTTTTTAAGGTTCCTGGTTTGTGGACAGTCGGTTTTCCGTATTTACAATATAAAATAAAAATAAAAACCATATAAATTCACGGACTTACCGGACTCTCGCTAGCCGGGAAACCAACATGGCAGCCGCTCCCAATTCCCCTCCGTGCTAGCCCCGCCCCCTCTACTCGACCAGCCAATCAGATTACCCTGCCTGTTCATATATGTGCGAACGGACCGTACAGACCCGTCAGCCATCCGAACGGTGTACGGATTTCTCTTCGTGATCCGCTTTCCCTCCCGAACGCCGCATATGCGTATTTCAGGGTGGAAAACCGGCCCCCCACTTTTGCATTCGTGTGCATCCGAACGGCCGTTTGTACTGAAGTGCGAACTTCCGCACGCCGTACGTATTATTTAAATCGTGTAGACAGGACCATAGTTTAATTGTGATACTGGCAATTATTCTCTTTTAGAATGTCACCAGAAGATAGGGTATTTTTTTGGATGAGGATGAAAGCTGGCTTGGCTGTATCAATAATAACATGATACTCCTAACTATACTTGGCCCTGTATTCTGTTAGTGATGGATACATATGTACGGTACATATATTGGGGGGGCAGTGAGTTAGTGTAGTATACACTAGCACCCCCACATCTGTGGGGGATTGATTCCATGCCCTCCCAGAATGGTGAATTCTGTGGATAATAGTGAACGGCACCCCAGGGTTCATTCCGGGGAAAGGAGGGGGCGAGATTGCTCCCTTCGTTCCTGCATCGCCATTTCTGAGGAGTGATCCTGGGGGCAAAGGGAGGAGGGAGGGAGATCTCTCCTCCTCTCCCTTCGCCTCCTTGTCACCATTTTGGCCCATGTCACCATTTCTCTCCTCCTCCCCTGTCCACCCCCCCACTGTCATCATCTGTGGATAATTGAATCTGCGGGTGGTGAATCAGTGAATGTGGGGGTGCTACTGTACATTGTTTTCTTTAAGGCCTTGTAAGACTTGCTGATAAACATGACTCCAGTGGTTTCTGTCTTGATTCCTTAGTCTGCTTAGGCTATACACAGCCTTATCAGATTGGACGGTTAATGTGTGTGGTGATGGTAAATCTCTAGTCACAAATGTCAGCACCACCCAGCAAATGTGCTGGAAAGCTTTAGGTTAGTCAGTATCTGGTGAGTCATTGAATAATGTTCCACTGGTTTTGTCACCTCTGCACCTGCCAAGCAATTCTAGAGAAACTTCAGTGGTAGCAGTGTAGTTTGGACAGGCACTGGAGCTCTCAGGCCGAGAATTCTTTTTTTTTTTCTTTATTAGTGCATATATTATAAATTTGTTAGTCTATATTATAAAAATATAGACTAACAAACAAATAATACATTGTGAAATGAAGGCTTTCACGGCCAGCATCCATATATTTTACTTGGGTTTCTTCTGGGGTGTGAGGCTGGGTTTATTTCTGACGTTTCGCCTGCATCTGTGGCTGGCATTCTCTGAAGATGGAAGAAAAAACCCAAGGGAAATAAGATATTACAATCAATCTTTACAAATATAGTTATCATGGTCTAAAAACCTACTATACTTCCCATTCAGTCATCACACTGAAAAAAAGAGATTAAATTAAATTAAATTAGTTTAAGCTCAGTTGTCCTCACTATAAAACTTAAATTAACTCTAAATGCAATTATTGCTGTGAAATATCTACAGAGTTTTGTCTCTATTATCAAAACAAAAATCTTATATCAACCCATTCACCCCAAAACTTTTTAAAAATGGGTTTTAAACATTTCCAGTCCTTTTCACACATTATCTCTCCTTTTTCCTGTATTAATTGGGACAATTTATAAACTGTCTATAATTTCAGACAGTTTAACCAGTTGTTCATCTAACAAGGGGATGGTCTTTGATTTCCACTGCCAGGCAAAAGCAATCCTCGCAGTTACTATCATGTAAAATAGAATTTTACCAAACTTTTTCTCCAACTCCTCATCCAACATATTTAACAAACAGATGTCAGGTTGCATATGAAAATGAATCTCCAGTATCTTTTCAAGTTTAATATGTATCATTTTCTAAAAACATTGAGCTTTTGGACAGGTCCACTGTGACGGACAGCTAAGTGAACAAATGGAAACAGTGCTTCAGGAGCCAATCCTAGGAGAGGAGGCCGAAAGGGGAGGGGGCTTCTGGAAGATTAAGAAAGAGTGAAGAGGAAAGTAGCAGATCTTCTTCGTGGTCTCTGTGAATCACACAGTTGAGTTCTTCCTGCGCTTGCGCAGTGCATACGGAACCTTCTAGTATCGCTAGGCAGAATGTGCATAGATACATTTTTGGCGGTAGCTCCGCCCACAATAACGGTCTCTTAAAAGGCTCTCCCGCCTAAATCCCCTCAGTTCCTTTTTTTCTGCTGCGCTAGCAGCTCTAAAGGAACCTTCGCTCGCTTTTGACTACTTTCGACATTTGATAAGAGAGGCTTAAAAGGAACTGATGTGCAGGGGAAATGAATTATTAACTCAGTTATATTTCTATTATTCACCAATAAATAGTTCTTTATGTTAATTCTGGTTCTGAGTGACTTCTCTGACAATTAGTTCACAACCATTAAGGAACGGAAAACACCTAACTACATGTGTTATCCATCTGTGGGAGATGTAGTTCGTGACGTGGTTGGCCATCCCAAATTTGGTGGCAGCAGAGGGATAGAAAGGCCCCTGCATCCCAAATTGAGGGAGAGGAAGGGTTTGCGTTACAACCACCAAGAGTGTAAAAAAGTGCCTATAGCTGCACTTTTTATTATTATTATTATTATTATTATTATTATTAATAGTAATAATAATAATAATGTTACACCATCCATTAAACCTTCTCTCAGAGGCACTGGAGCAGGAGGGAAGACTTTTCTCCTGCTTCTTTGTGCCAATTTGTGGCTGAAGTGATTGAATGGCAATGCGCAGGCCAAGCCAGCCAGCCTTTGCTTTGGCTCCTGTCACATGGCCGCCCTACTGCAGGTAGGATGAAGGTTGAACAGCCTTCCAGCTTTTGCAGACCTCACGTGAGGACATTGTGCCCCCTGGGAGTCCCTGGCCCACAATTTAAGAACCACTGCATTAAACAATTTGTCAAACAGTCCAGATTTACAGAACTAACAGGTGGATTACTTTTCCAGGGTTAAACTCAGCCAGAAAAAACAAGGCAAATAAAAAAAGCACTCCAGACAACCCATTGAAGGAGAATTTTTTAAAAATCTATTTAAGGTCATGAATAGAGCCCAAGGCAGTAGTAGACTGGACTCAGCAGTTTACTTAATGACACAGTGCCAGGTGCGCTCTGGCTTGGTAGCCCAGGGCTCCACCACAAACAAGCAACTAAACTGATTTTATATAGAGTTCTTAAAAAAACATGGAGTGAAAGCAATTGAGCAACAAAAGGCTATGACATACAAACAGACTTGCCAATAAGGAGCAAGCACTACAGTATGACCACTGTATTTGTGCAGGACACATTCCCAGACTTACCATGGATACCAGAAACTGTGGATAATAGTGAACCTCATTAAAATGAATGACTTCTGGCCCAGACATACCATAGAGTTGTGCTGGAGGACCTAGAAGGTGTCTAGAGAGAACACCTCTCTAGGCATCTTCTAGATCCCCTAGCATGACTCTATGGTCAGCTTGAAGCATACCGTAGAATCTGGAAGATCTAGAGGATGCTTAGAGAGACCATATGTTTTTAGACACAGATAAGTGAATCTGTGGGTATGGGTCCTGTGGGTACAAGGGTTGTACTGCATTTACAAACTATGCATGTTACACTCGTTCATTGTATCTTGTTCTGATGTTCTAGCTGTTATCTTATCAACAGAATATGTCAAGATGTTTTGAACATGGCTCAGGATGTTTTATAAATATTCAACTTAACTTGAAATCACTAGGAACTTGCAACGTTTTAAAGCAAACTGTTTAATTCAACATGGCTATACTTCATTTAGGCCTTATAGCCACTTTCACCATTGTCAAGGAATGGAAAGAGGCCCTCCTCTTACCAGGATCTTGCTTCCTGAACTAATCTATTAAAGAGTGCCCTCATATCTATGGCATCTCTCCTTCCAAGTTGGAGAAACCCTGAAGAGTTAAGATAAAAGACTGTCCTTGAGTAGATGTCCAATATAGAGTCCAAGATGGAACAGACATCTTCACAATCAGTTAGAAGTCTCAGCAGCAGAAGTAGTGAAGGCTTTTCGGGTTGAAAGTAGGGCAAGGCAAATGCCTAAGGCATGTCCACAGGGAGGACGTGTGGCCAATAACATGTTCCCTCCTTGTGTTGCATGCTGCCTTGTTTATTGGAGGTAACACATCACCATAATGGCTAGCACCCCTTAGTAGCTTTATCCTCCATAATTTTTATTGTTTTATTTATTTATTACATCTACCTCCATCCTTTCATCTGATGAGCTCAAGGTCGTGTACATATCTCGATTCCCTGTGAGGTAAGTCAGACTGAACAGGAGTAACTGGCCCCAGGACCCACAGTGAGTTTCGTGATTCAGTGAGGACTTGAACCTGCATTGTCCAGGTCTAACACTCTAAGCAGTGTACCACACTGGCTCTCCTTTTAGCTCATCCATGCTGGTGGCCATCACTGCATCTTGTAGTAGCAAATTCTCCAATTTGGGTATGCGCATTGTAAGTAAGTGTTTCCTTTCATCGGCTCTGAATTCTTGACCATTCATCCTCAGTGGATGACCCTCGCTTCTAGGTAGAGTTTAGAAAACTTGATGTTTGGATTTCTGCTCCTAGAACTGGCTGTCTTGGGTGGAAGATTCTGTGAATTGTAGACCCCCAAAGTAATTTTTCCAGGCTCTTGTTCTAGTAATCTGAGAAAGAGAGAGAAAATCCAGTGTGACTGCAACCCCTATGATTGCTAATACCATAGTACTGTAAGTACAAAGACTGGAGTCTGTGATCGTGGGAACCATTGGCTCTTTCTTGGCTGTTGTTTGAACAAATTTTTCTAGACATAAAAGTGCTGCATGCAGTTTTTACAAGGAGGACTAATAGGAAGAGTAGCCTGCCAGTGTTACATAATCTGTACAGAAAAAAGTCTCTTCTCTCAAGAAGATGCTTTGTTTTTTTGTGTGTGTTTGTGTACGTGATCATGTCGTTGCATCTGCTTTTCTCCCAGACCCCACTCACAGATGGCCACACCTCTTTCTTCTTGTCTCTCCCTTTCTCTCGATTCCTTTTCTTGCAAGAAAGGATCACAGCCATCAGAATTGGCAAGCGTTAAGCTTGATAATTAGTTCAATACACTGACCAATTCTCTGAATTACAAGTTCAAAGAAACATGTGGACATGGATGAAATCAGATTTTGGCATTTCTCACTCTGATTGTTCCAGGACACTTGGAGCTTCTTTGATCTGTAAATAACTGATGGGTTTTAATGCCTGGCTCAAAATACTTCAAACAAGTTTTGCAAAGTTTTGTTTCTAGTCTTAGAACTAAATTTTATGTCGCAGCTTTGAACCATTTTAATATAATTATTCATGTTTTTGTGATTTCAAGGAGTACTTCAGAGTTTGTTTGTTTTTTTAATTAAGAAGCTTTTTATTCTTGGTTTTTATACAAGGCCCAACACATGCAGGCAAGTGTGTCTGCGTTGTGTTGTTATACACGGGTAGTTTTTGTTTTTGTTTCAGGTGATATAAGAACCTGGATGGTAAACTTAGCAGAGCAGTCATGTACTTAATTACTTCTTACATTTTAATTCCACCTGTTTCCCAAGGAGCTTGGGGTGGAGTTCATGTTGACCTCTTCAACACACCTGTGGGATAAGTGTAAACCCGTGAGCATCTTGGCTGAGAAGAGGTTTGAACTCATGTTTCCTCAATTATAAGCCTTACTTACATTTCCCGTATTCTCATTTTCTGACCATGTTCACTGAATTCCATTGAGTGGGGTGATGTTTCCTAGCCCTGCCCCTGCCCTCAGTACGTCTAGCACATAATCCCCCAGCTGCTGTGGTCAGTAGCCATACTAGCTAACAGGTTTTTCGAGCTGAAGGTGTGAACAGGATGTGTATACATGTACAACTATATGTGGGCAGGCTCTTCCACACAGTCAAAAACCCTGTGTAATCATTGCCCCACAACCCTGCCCTGGATGTGGTCAGTGATAATAGGATTATTCCTGCCTTCCTCAACCTGGCAACCTCCAGGTGTTTTGGTCTACAACCACCATAAACATCAGCCAAACATTGGCTCTGGGTTATGGGAGTTGTAGTTGAAAACACCTAGACTAGTGCCAGTTTGTGCAATGCTGAACTAATCTAATATTTTAACTGTTAGGACATACTGACTCTTGCCTTCTCCTTCAGTTTTCTTTAGATAGGCTGTCAGTAGTTACTACATCAGTGGGAGAAAATTAAAGAGTCATTGTGATGCAGTAGTTAGAGTATTTGGGAAACCTACATCCCAACATGCTGCTTTGAAGTTTTTTCGGTACTCATAGCAGGTTGTTCAAACTGCTGTAGTAGTCTAGTCTCCAGACTTGTTGTCTGAATAATGTCCATTTGACCACCTTCCTAAATTCCTCAAGAAAATCTTTCCTTTTTGCATGCAGATGGTGAAGCAGTGTTTCCCAAAATATTTAAATCTAAGTTGTTTGATCTTAGAATTTAGATCTAAAGTGAGAGGTGTGTTTCTTCAGTTGACATTACTGTATTTATAGTGTTCGACCACAGAGATGGGAGGGAGACAATGAATTCCCCGTGGCCCAGTCCTTTGTTTCTAGAACTTCCATGACAAGAGACCAAGCAGCCTTTATTTGATGGGCATCTAAAGCAGAAGCTGGGAACCTTCAGTCCTCCAGATGTTATTGGACTCGATCATCCTTGATAATTGGCCATGCTGGCTGGGCTGGTGGGAGCTGGTGGAAGGCTGTAGGTTCCCAGCTAAGGTTCTAAAATGGAAGTTTTGTCTGTCAGAGGAAAGTTTTCTTAGTATCTAATCCAAATATCTGCTAGGGGCCAGATACATTACTTTCTAGTAAGGATGGACAAAGCAGTCTATTTTTTTATCAATGTCAGTTTCATATAAATTCACTTTCATATAATTCCCACATCATTTCCCCTTTTTTTTTATAGTGGACTTACATCCACATTTATTTTTATATTCCTGAAACCACAGCTTATTTGGGTATGGTTAACATTGTTTCTGTGGGTACATAATGGGAAGCTGTGGTTAACTGTGACTTCCCAACTTCTCTTGCTTGCATGAAAATCCAAAGCCACCACAAAGGGGTTGCATGCAGCTTCATGGAGCTTGTTATGAAGCCGGGATTCAGTTGTCCAATTGGCCACATTGAGCCTGTGACAGTTCTGTTTTCTGGTTTTGATGTGTAAAATAAATAACCTCTTTTTTCCTTTATCATGTTTGGGGCAGAAAAGACTGCTTTGTTAACTCCCATGCCAAAACATAATTCAGTATGTGTTTACACAAACTTGCACCAAGTTCATTGTCAATGTTCTCTGTGGCAAAAATTTGCAGCACATCATCTACAAAGTAATAACCAGGTGGACAGCTGGGGGTGGGTGGGGAGGGTGTGGGAACTGTGCAAGTAGAGAGAACATTTTGAAGTGATGTCATCTTGTGAAAATCCATTCCCCCTTTGAAACAAATTCATTGTGCATCTGCTGTGATTTGGCAGCTGCCTTCATTTCCGTCTCATGAGAAGTGAGTTTGTGCGGGCTTGGGGGAGGGAGAGGAAGCAGAGGTGGATGTTTGACAAAGACCCTGAGGTGTGTGTATGTGTTCTGAGGGGGAAATTAATAACATGAGAAAATATTAACAGGACTGTCCTTATGAAGAGTGGTGTTGGGGGCTTCACATCTTTTCTCTCCATGCGTAAAGTCTTCTTCAGGGCAATTGTTTCTAGAGATTTATCAGATGTGTAAGCAGGCCAGTTTTTTATGTCAGTGGGCTCAGATTTAGAGTGTTTTCTCTGGGGTCTTTCATGGACTGTTTCAACCCTCTTCCAGGGCAAGCTGCATCCTCCCACCCCACATTCTTTGTCTCTTCCCCACCTGTTATTTTCTACAAGCATCCTTTTATCATTTTATATCTGCTGTCACAAAACCCAGTCCCCCTTGCACTGGTTGAGATTTCTTCTCCAGAAGCATGTGCTCACTGGCTGGAAAAATCTCCAACCAAAGTAATGCAAAAAACAGTCCTTAAAACCATTAATTATTATGTTAAATTTTAAAATTATTAATGTATGTATTCATCAAGTGTTTTGCTAGGTTTTGTTTGAATCTAGACTGACTTAGGAGTGAAGAGGCAGATTTTTTTTAAAAAAAAATTCTTGGCGAGGTATAGTTATTGTGTGCCTTCAAGTCATTTCTTCTGACTTATGGCTCCCCTAAGGCAAACTTATCATGGGGTTTTCTTGGCAAGATTTGTTCAGAAGGGGTTTGCCTTTGCCTCCTTCTGAAGCTGAGAGAGTGCAACCTGCCCAAGGGTACCCAGTGGGTTTCTATGACTTAGTAAGGATTCAAGTCCAGAGTCGTAGTCCTGTGCTCAAACCACTATACTGCACTGACCTCCTACCACTTTCCAGGTGTGTTAGCAGGGTGAAAAGTATGGATAATGAGGCAATGAGATTTTGTGTCATGGGTATCAAATCATGAGGAGGGGTAGAGAACTATGCAAGATAATGACCATTGAACACTGCAGATGAAAATTGGTTTGATTACAGTGAGGGGGAAAGCATATAAAATCCTATGTCTAAAGAATCACATAAATTCTCATCTTTCATGACTTGGGCTTGGTTTAAAACAGCCCTTGTGGACCCAACCCGGACACTCCCCTCTCCTCCCATGATAAGAAATATACAGGCACAAGGTACCTTCACAAAATGTTTTGGGTACATGATGAGTAACAAAAGATTTGAATATAGTTGGTGATATATTGGCAATAAAAAGGCCACAACTTTGGCAACAGCTGTAAATGGTTGGCACAATCACATGTGTCCAGATCACTTCATCAACCAACCCTGTGTTGGTCAATAGACTGCCACCGATACCTCATTGCATGGAGGGGAAGAGCCCCGGCCAAGCTCGCCCCGCTTGACAACTCTCCCCTCCCATGTGAAACAAGGTTGTAATGAAGGGGAAGGGGCTTCATGAACTTGACCTTGAACTTGATGGAGACCCCCCAGTTATTTACTCTGGATCAGAACCCATGCCATCTGCCACAAAAGGCGGTCTCCCAATGGGACTTGCCTTCCACCAACCCATGGGGATGGTCCTCTCTGTTGGCCCCAGGAACTTGCCCACTAGGGACTTTGCTGCCCCTCGATGTCCCTGGCTTGCTGACTTCATCGTGGTGCGCAGAGACCCGTGTGCCTTCAGACTTCTGCTTCCCAAACCTGTCCAGCTTCTCTACAACATAAGAAACCACCTCTGAGAGGTCTTCAAAACTGGGATCAGCTGACATAAAAGAGCATAATGGTGGTCTGGTTTCCACCGGCCACTCAGGTTCACCCATACCCTCGAGTGAAACAAGTCGTATGTGCGAAGTCTTGTCTGCCAATGATATGGGGGCTCCGTTGGACTCGCCCCTGCATGATTCTTTGCCTTGATGGTTGCCTTCTTAGGTGGCATGGCCCCCAGTGTCTGCCCAGGTGGCCCAGTGGCTCCCTTGGTGGCCCGGTGGCTCCACTGGTGCCCAGTGGCTGCCCTGGTGGCCCAGCAGCTCTCCTGGTGCCCAGTGGCTGCCCTGGTGGCCCAACAGCTCTCCTGGTGGCCCAGTGGCATGCTCAGCCAGCCCTGTATGGCAGTCTTGGGGCCTGTCATTCCCTAGACCTGCCTGTCAGGTTCTCCCCCAAAGGCCTGCCTGTTGGGTCCCTCTCAAGTCCTTGTGGGGTGGCACCTGAAGGCCTGTGAGTTCCCCCCGCCCCCTCGGAGGACCGATGGCTGATGGGTGCCCTGGTGGAGTGGCCTTGCCAAGCCCCCTGTTCCCAGGCCCCACCGACCCCCCTTTTTATTATTTGCCGGCTGCCAACCTGAGGCCCGAGCACCCAGCACTGGCCTACCATGCCTTGCTAGTGCCCCGCTGTCCCCACAGCCACCTGACAATGTCTGCCACCACCACCGGCTGCTCGCCTGCTGCAGGCTGCCACCGCCACTCCGTGTCCCACTGCCATTCCTCCACCTCTTCAGCCTCTTCACCTCCACCGCTCCTCACAGCCCACTTCGCCGGCCGCCTTCATTGCTGCCTCCACTGCTGCTTCTTCCCCTTTGGCCTCTTTGGCAGCCTGATGCTGCCTCTTCAGCTCGCAATGAGCCACTGAGGCCTCTGACACTGGGGCCAGGAGTTCATCCGGCCCCGGCACAGAGTACCATGTCATCTGGCTGCACTGGAAGTGGCGGCAGGAAGACCCGTCCCTAAGGCCAGATCAGCCAATCGGAGCGGGGCAGGCCCGCTCCAATTTGTCGGCCTTTTACTCTCCTCTCCCAGCCTGCGGGGCAGGCTGGGAGAGGGACGACTGACGTGGCAGGCCCCATGCTGGTCACCACGTGGCCGCGGGGGCCGCTGAGACTGAGGGGGCTCCGGGCGGGCTGCAAAAGGAGTCACCGGCCGAGCCCAGTAACCCCCTTGTCATGGTACAGAGATATAACCTTGGTTGTTTGATAGCTAAAATTAGTGTTTGTACTCTTATCAGTATGCAACAGAGTATTTGCAGAAATCTTAAAGAATGAAGAATTTCAGCCTTTGTGGCTAGTCATTTCAATACCTGAATGAAGTGAGAAACGTCTAATTCTTCTAATTTGTGTATTTCCTCTCTGAATTGCTTGACTGGGGTTAGGACGTCTGGCATCAAATTGGATTTTTTTTTACCTAGAGGCAATCCCTAATGAATTAATTAGAATACTTCTGAGTAGTCATAGAGGTTTATACTTAATACAGCTTTGTCTCTGTTGCATTCTGTATAGTTGCATACAATCCAACATGTGGGCAACTATTGATTTCACATGGACAGATATAGTTTATGGAAAGTTTTAATGCTGTTTACATTTCACACATGCCTAACAATGCCAGACAACAGCGGAGGCCTTGCATTATCTTTTTGTGATATCTTATTGCATTAGAACAAGCCTAAATCATGTTAAAGCATGTGGCAAATGGTCTGCTTTTCCAAAATTTGACTCTTTACAGTGACTGTTTATGCCTGTCTGCTCAGAAGCAAACAACATTGTGGGTGACTTTAATAGGGCTTATTCCCAGGTAAACGTGCACAGTGTTATAGGCTTAGGAGAGCTGGTTTTGTTCTAGCATTGGCCAGATCCTTTTGGGGGTTTTGGAATTATTTTATTTCAAAAATATAATAATAAAACAAAATTTACAAAACAAAGTATTTAACTTCCTCTTCGACTGTGTTTGAACTTGAACTTTGCATTATGTATATACTTTTCTATCTACTAAACTAATTTGGCCAAATCCTTTCAAATGTTTCTCATTCTTTCTATCTTTGCCAGTTGAATTGATTTATTCTATTAAATTACATTTTGCGTGATGATACTAAACTTCCTTTTATACGCATTAGATAACATCTCTCTTTAATCATAAATTTGTCTTTTGGGGCAATTGTTTTGCAGGCATATTATTTTAATGTTTCACTTGTCAGTGTATGATATTTTGTTAAGGTTTACACCTGGAACAAACAATTAAACCATACTTAGTCCTTCCTTGTACTTTTCACTTTTTTGATAGTTCTGTTTTTTGTGAAAAAAAGAAGCATGGGCACGTGGGAATTTTTGTTGTTGTTGTTGTCAAAAATTAACAGTGTTTTTTGCTGTTTTGAGAAATACAAAATTAATAATTTTATATAAAGTACACAAAAATATGAAAATGGATGAATGACAGAGAAATTGAACAGCTATGTTAATTTTGTGTAGTTGAATTTCCTGTAGTTGTATTTAAATTTCACTGAGAGGTCAGATGAAATACATATAAACAGAAGAATTTCAGGGAAATGTTACTCAGTGGTGCCATTTTCCTATAAAAGTGATGGTAGCGAGTCATTATAAAAGGCCCCGCTTCAGTTCTTGGGAGTTATGCAAGTTCACAGACTGAATGCCAGCTTTTACGGTCTGCTTCTCAAAGGATTAAAAAATGTGCAAACCTGTTAATTTAGCCATCAGGGTCTTTGTTTTCTTTGCATTCAGCACTGGGGCTTCAGCTAGGATCACTCTGCCTTTGCCTAGAGGAGGGTCATTGGCTGTACAAGTCTTTGATGCTTGCTATATCAGCTGTTTTCTTCCCGGTGTTTACAGTGCAGCTGTGTAGAAGCTCTTTTCATTCATTCATGCTGATAATTCATTTGAACTTCAGCATTCAAGAATTTAACCATTCACTTCCTGTATTTTGGGTTGTGGGATACTTTCTGTAGATGAGAACTATCCCTCAAAGATTTCTGGACATCCAACCTAACCTAAACATATATGAACCATCTGGACAGAAATATGTTATTGATTTCTTCAGTAGAATTTGATGATTGCACTGGTCTGGAGAATCAGTGCTTTGGCACTGATAAGCAGTATAGAAATATAAATGCCATTGCTAAATGCTTAGTTTTTTGGGTGGTTATTAGCAATCAGTAATATGTCTCAAAGAAGGATACATGGGTTGCATTTACCTTTATTAATTAAAGAGGCAAAGTAGTGCCCCTTTAGTTAAGCCACTTGCAAAATAAAAAGAGGATCTGCCATTCTATGCTTCAAAAAACTACTGCTTATAAAAATGACACCTAAGCAATGAAAAGGCATTGGTTAGCTCACAGGAGAATTCATCTAGCCAGTGGCAGCTGGTAGCTTCCGTGTTAGTGTGGAGGCTATCCATATGTTCAGCATATTTAGCGGGTACATTTCTGTATATTGGATAGCTTCTTTAAAATTCATACTAAAACCTGGGCCAGATTCATCAAGGAGATAGAACCCACCAGCTGCTATTCTGTCTAGCACTACGGTAAGGCTCAGTGGCTTCATTAGGCAATGTAGGCCCAAGATGAAATGGGTCACCTTTGCTGGTCCCAGGAGCTCCTTTCTCCACGATTTGATTTTGACTGGAAAGGCCAAGGCAAAATGTGGGGGCAGAGAGGGTAAGCTGTAATCAAGCATAGTGTGTGTTATTCCCGATCATGGATTATATCTGTCAAAGGCATCAGCTTCAGCTTCCAGTCTCCTGGATTTATGGAGTGTGAGCCAACTTCAGATAGTCTTAACTGTAGGCCTAGATTGACAGCCTTTTTGATTATTGCATATTTGTTTTTTTAAAAAGAAAACATACTTACAACCACCTAATACGTTTTTCCCCTGTCTCGTAATTGAGCAGTCAAAAAATCATCACCCAATAAAGAGGATGAGGAAGCATAGAATTTGCATAGAATTTGCCTGTATGTAGATGCATTTTAGAAATAAATATCTTAATTGAAAGGTGGCATTTTTAAAAAGTACCTTTCTACTTTCATTATTTGATTACAGTAGGACCCCTGTATCCGTTGAGGATTGGTTCCCCCCACCACCCCTGTGGATACTGAAAACTGTGGATAATAGTGAACGCCATTGAAAATAATGGGACTTCCAGTTTTAAATACCGTGGAGTTGCCTTGGAGGACCTAGAAAATGACAAGAGAGGATGCATTTTCTAGGAAGACACTATGGTAGGTGTGCTGTTTTGTGTCCCGTGGATAAAAGGGTCCTACTGTATTTACCTTTTTTGGGATATACTCGCCATATAAGACTACCCCTCCTTCTCTACCTCTCAGATCTCCTGCCCCCCCCCCAGCCAGCCACCCCTCCATCCTTCCCGAAGCCGCGATGGGGTGCCCGATCGCGGCTTCGGGAAGGGCGGGTGGTGGCTGGAAAGCCTGCCCCCCACCAACCAGCCAACTCAGAGGTTTGGCTGGCAAGGCTCTCGCCAGCTAGCCAGCCAGCCAAAGCTCCACATTTCGTCTTGGCTTTCATAACTTTGGCTGTAGATGATAGAATAGTCTCTGAAATTAAAGGACTCTGAACAGCTAAAGAAGCATGGGATACTTCGAAAAATCTCTGTGGTGTTCAATCTTTGGGAAGTAAAGTTGCAATAATCATTAAGTTGGTTAGTATCAAGCTGTTAAATCCCAAATTTTTGAATGAGCACATTAATGATTTTAGAGCCACATTGGCAGACTTGCAAACTCCTGTAGAGGAAATCTCAAAAGCTATGCAAATGGGAATCTTCCTGGCAAGTTTACCAAAATTCTACAATCCCATAATAAATACCTTGCAATTAAAGAATGATTTAACTCTACCAGAAGCTTTATTCAGATAAGAGAATTTCACCATAGATAAAACTTGATGCAAAATGATAAGTTTGAATCCAGAAATTCTAATTTTAAGCAACAGGCTAACTTGTCTGAAAAGAAACCTCATTTTAAACCCCCTCCTTTTCTTCCTAGCCTGAGCTAAATGGAGGGCAATTTAACACTTCAAATGCAAGGCAGTCATTCTCACAGCAGGGAAGAGGATCTGCTGGGAAAACTGCCCAGCATATAAGATGACCCCAGAATTTTGAGGAGATTTTCAAGGGTTAAAAAGTAGTCTTATACACCGGAACATACGGTATTTCGTTTTTGGAAAGTAACTAATAGATACTTCTAGCTACTTTTAAAAAATACTTCAGTACTCAACAACAGAACATAAGGCAGCAACTTCAGTACTCAACAACTTGTTGCGACTTCAGTACTTAACAATAGAACATAAGGTAGCAGCATAAATCAACATCTGAACCATGTGATAGCCTCCTTGATCATTTAGTGAGACCGCATCTCTTAAAGGTAAAAATAGCTAAGTTGCACTTACATTCTCCTTTGTTAAGGTACAGTTGTGACATGATTTAGTTATCCTATGAGGACTGGAAAAAACAATAATTTCCAAGTAACTAGTTGCTTCAGGGCGTAAATATCCTAAAGAACCAGATCCTGTCTGATCTTGGAAGCTAGGTAGAGTCAGCTCTGGTTAATACTTGGATGGGAGACTGCCAACAAATATTAGGTGCCATAGGCTATATAGATCCCCCCCATATCCGTGGAATGAATATCCACAGTTTTAGGTAACCACAACTGAAAAAATAGGGACACACAGAGTTGCGCTGGGAAATGCCTAGAGACGTGTCCTCTCTAGGAACCACTAGGTCCTCCAACACAACTTTATGGTATATTTGTACTAGAAGTCCTTTGTTTTAATAGGGTTCCTTATTATCATGGTTTCATTTATCAGTGGTAAGTCTGGGAACATATCCCCTGTGGATACAGAGGGCAACCTGTATTTCAGAGGAAGAAACTGGCAAAACCACCTCTGAATATGCCTTGCCAAAGAAAACCCTTGGAATTCATGGGGTTGCCATAAGTTGATAGGCTCTTGAAGGCACGCGCACACGCACACACACACACAACTAGTTGCTTCAAAGCTTTGGCATCTTTTTTTCTCTCCTTGCTTCCAGCCTTCTTCTTTCAGTGAGGACCAGGATCCACAATACAGTGGGACTCACCCTGGATACCAAAATCCGTGGATGCTCAAGTCAGATTATATACAATAGTATAGTAAAATGGTGTCCCTTATATGAAATGGCAAAATCAAGGTTTGCTCTTGGGATTTTTTTGGGTGGTGGTGGTGAGATATTGTACTGCCATCAAGCCAGGTGTCCCCCATCCTATATCTGTGCATTTCATTTTTACTGCCCAAGTGTAGTATCCTACATTTCTCCCTGTTGAAATTCATGTTGTTAGTTTTGGCCCAGCTTTCTAATCTGTTGAGGTCATTTTGGATTCTGAGCTTGTCCTCTGAGGTATTAGCTACCCCTCCTAATTTGGTGTCATCTGCAAACTTGAAAATCATGCCCTTTATTCCCTCATCCAAGTCATTGATAAAGATGTTGAAAAGCACTGGGCCCAGGACAGAACCCTGTGGCACCCCACTGGTCACTTTTCTCCAGAATGAAGAGGAGCCATTGGTGACTACCCTTTGGATTCAGCCCATTAGTCAATTACAAATCCACCTAACAGTTGCATTGTCTAGCCCGCATGTTACTAAATTTTTGCAAGAATAACATGGGTGACTTTGTCAAAGGCCTTACTGAAATCAAGATATACTACATCCACTGTATTCCCTTCATCTACCAAGTATGTAACTCTGTCAAAAAAGAGAGATAAGGTTAGTTTGGCATGACTTGTTTTTGAGAGACCCATGTTTTTGAGAGACTTGTTTTTGTGTGAGCACAGCATTCCTAAGTGCTTATAGACTGTCTGTTTAATTATCTGCTCTAGATAATTTCCTAGTATTGATGTCAGGCTGACTGGGTAGTAATTATTTGGGACTTTATTTTTTTCCTTTTTGAAGATGTGGACAACATTTGTCCTCCTCCGGTCTGCTGGGACCTGTCCTGTTCTCCAGGAATTCTTAAAGATCATTGATGGTGGTTCTGAGAATACTTCTGCCAGTTCTTTTAATACCCCTGGATGTAGTTCATCTGGTCTTGGAGACTTGAATTCATTTATACTGGCTAGGTATTCTTGAACTACCTCTTTACCTATTTTATGCTGCATTTCCCCTACTGTATCATCTGCTCCATTTATCCCAGGTTGAGCACTGTTCTCCTTTTGAGAGAAGACTGAGACAAAGAAGGCGTTGAGTAGTTCTGCCTTTTCTCTGTTCCATGTTAGCATTTTTCCACCTTCTCCACAGAGCAGCCCTACCATTTCCTTGTTCTTCCTTTTACTACGGACATAACCAAAAAAGTCCTTTTTTTATTGCTTTTAACCACTCCAGCAAGCCTGAGCTCTATCTGCACTTTAGCTTTTTTGACTTTCCCCATAGATGAGCTGGCTATTTCTTTGAATTCTTCTTTGGTGATTTCTTGATTGTTAAGATCAGGAATTTTGAATAGGTTTCCCTGCAAAGGAACTTATGAAATGTGTTTGAAGGTACATACTCTTTGAGTCCAAATTTTGGTAAATAGCAGGATGATATTGATATCATCATTCATACACAAGAGAATGGAAAAGCCCTATAAGCTTTACAATAGTCATATATAAGCACGCTCTATCACCTAGACTAGCGTTCCTTAGAACATGCTACAAAATTCTCTATCCCATGCACAAGGGGTTCTCAGCAGAAAATGTTCAAAAAATGTTCCTTAAATTCTGAAAATTTGAAAATCACTGCTACTGTATGATGCAGTCTTGGAGACTGGTTTACACACACAGCCCATGCCCTGCAACTGTCTGCTTCAGCTGGGATAGCCACATTTAATCATCTCCCTTTATACTGAGTGGGTGTTAAAATGTTTCAGTTTCTCTTTCCTCCTCCAAATCCCCTATCCTCTTCAAGGTCCACCTGATCAGGAATGTGGAAGAGAGATATTTCTACTGGGAAAGAGGTAACACAGTATCTCCTAGCCCTGCCATGTTCAGCAATGCTCTGAGAAAGGAAGATCTCACACTGGTCATGATTCATGGCTGTCATGAGATCTCCCTGATGAGGCATCATGCCAGATGTCACATTGGTGAGGGATCTTGTAAGAACCCAACAGCCTTCTTCTGGCCTCCTCTCCCCTAGCCAATTCCTTCCATATCATTAGCCTTTGTTGGGTCTTCCCCTCCTTCCTCCTCCTTCCCTGGCTGGTTGCACTTGGTCTCGAGCCTTTCAGGGTAGGTGGGTGGATTTACCTCATGTTCTGTGCTGCCTGAAATAGGGGTGGTTGGGCCTTGCATGGTAGAATCTGTTTCTGGCACACTTCTGGATTTCCTGTCTCATCCCCCAGAAACAGTTTCTAAAACTCATTCTTATCTGTCCCTTTATAGATGGGGTGCAGAAGGCTATCTTCTAGTCCTTGTGCTGTATCAGAAAACCTCCCACACTTGGAGCTGTCAAGTTCCAGGAGGGACTGCTGCTGCTCATTCTTACCAGAGGGAGCAGAAGGAGGCAGGAGGTGATTCAAACCATGTTAGATCCAGCTGCACCGAGCTCCTGGGAAAGGAAAAGGCCAATGAACTCAATTTGAGAGCACATCCTCATTTCTCCCCACACCCTCCCAGACTAAGCTGAGACCAGCTGCTATTCTGTGGTCTGAATTATCTCCTCTCCTCCTTCTCCACTGTTAAACCACAGCAGCAGGAGCCCTTCCAAGGGCTTGACAGCTGCCAGGTGGTGGGAGAACAAGAAACATGTAGAATCTCAGCCATGATAGGTTAACTAACATGATCAGTATACGTGTTTAGAGTTCATCCTGATCAAATGCCAACAACGAAGCCACCGCTTCCTTGTGTTCTTGATGAATGACTAATAATTTGATGGCCAAAAATAACAATTTGAACAATTGTTGGAGCCAATGGGACCAGGAAATGACAAAGCCTGTGCTGTTTTATTTGCAAGGAAGTACAGTATACACCAACTTACATGTGGAGCCATCATTTATCCCTGGTCCTTAAAGTTTAAGAATACAGTTAAATTTTTAACTTTTCAGAGTTTGTAATGAGTGTCAAAGTTGGCTGGGGGATTTGGGGAGTTCTAGTCCAAAAAGCAATTGTTCACGCTCTCCTCTTTGCAGTGCTGGTCTAATTTTGGAAGGCATTGTTTCACAGTGAAGGTTAATGAATACCAATGCCGGTAGGTTGGAAATGGCAATCTAGAAGAAGAAGTGAAGCCTAACTATCTGGAAGACCTGTGCTTTCATCGCTTTGATCTTTGGCCACTAATACCTGCCTGTACTATTAGGGTACAGCGTAACTTAAATCCAAAAGACGAGTTAAATATGCTCCATTAATATGTCTGACCTAAACACAACAGTTAGTCACACCTAACGTAAACCATAGAATGAACCTGGAAATTGCTAAGTCAGCACTTGGTACGTTAAGTTCATTGATTCAGTGGACCTATTCTAGTTGTGGTTGCCAATTGGATTTAGGACAGTGGTTTTAAGCCTACATTAACACTGCATTAAGTTTAGTCTTCTGCTTCCCTTCCATATGAAGTGGATTCTCTTTCTATATGTGCTGAATCCTTCAGCTGCTTCCTGTCTAGGAAGCTGAACATCTGTTTGATGCTTGAAGAATGCTTTCCACCTCCAGCCAAGGTCATTGATCTGCTCTCCTGCCATGGAACAACTGGCTGAGATCTACCAGCTGGTGCCCATCTGTGAGCCATCACTGAAGTATACATTGTCATTATGAAATAGAATACTGCCATGTTTTGTAAGGTTTATGTATTCCATTTGAAGACAGCAGCCACACTAGACCCTACTCCTATCTTTAGTCTTATTTACGAATTGGCAGTCTTTAAGCAAGTGCAAGGTCTGAATCCCAATCTGTCATATTTTGTATATAATATGTGTCAATTTTTAACATAATATATGATGCTGGGGATTCATTCTTTCTTTTTTACACCAGCAATGCTCTCTAAACTGGATATGTTAGGTTTCTTCTAAGTCACTCAGGTTGAAAATGTGGGTGAAATGAATTGGCATGCTACTGAAGTTGTGTGTTTTTAAGTTGTTTCTGACTTAAGGCAAACCTATCACAGGGGTTTTCCTGGCGAGATTTGTTCAGAGAAGGTTTGGCATTGCCTTCCTCTGAGACTGAGAGAGTGTGACTTGCCCAAGGTCACCCAGTGGCTGAGTGGGGATTCAAACCCTTGTCTCCCAGAATCCCAAGCCAACATTCAAACCACTACACCACATTAGTTCTCTCACTACTAAACTAGCCAGTTTCAGTTGCCTGGGGTTTGTCTCAGGTAATTGGAAGACAAATTCCCCGTGATAAATTAAGATCCAGAATTATGTCTGAATGTACTGGTAGATTTGCTTCACTGAATATAGCAATTTCAAATGTACACATACCTGAATATGAAATTGCTTCTCTCTGGTAACCTAAGCACAACAAACCTTTATTAGGAAGCAGAGAAATAATCAAGGTGGACAATGATGTATCGTTGTCAGATATTTAAAGTACCTACGCATTTGGCTATTGTGCATAGGAGGTGTAGCTTTTAAACTCAGTCTTGGGATTAACTCTGATAAACTGAGAAACAAAGCAAATATTATCTTGTCAGTTTATTACTTTTCTGCTGTTCCTTTATTTATTTGCCTTTCTCTCAAAATGAGGATTCGAGGTAGCTTTGATTTGTCCTCATCTGCAAACATCTGGTTTCTCTTTGAATCCTTGACACTGGTACAGAAACAACTCTACCATCAAAAATAGGAAAATGTGAAGGCACACTTTCTTGTATAGTGAGAGGTAGTTTCATTTGAAGACAGGTTGATGAACTTTGTGAATCACAAGGAATTTCTTTTTAAAGCCTTGATTTTGGAGAGTAATACTTGGGATCAAAACAGAGGTTCAGCGTTACATTGAAGGTTTGTTTAGTTTTTAGATTTGCTTTTCATCCTTTCCCAGACAAAATGAAATTTCTAAGAGTGATTAACAAGATACACAATAGATCCATGAAGGGAAGTCTCTTGAGTTACCACTGCTTCAGTGTACTGATAACATACATCAATGTATTTTTTGTATCCATTGGGGTTATCTTTCTCTGTTCAATATTGCTGTTCAATAGATTAACTTTAATGTTAAGATTACATACATTTTGTTCTTATGCCCATCGTCCAGTGTTGGAGAGATCTTGGGAATTACATAGGTTTAGGAATGACACAGGCGCAGTCCATAGGCCAGGGTGAATAAATTCCACAAACCAATGGGCACCAACAAGCTTTTCTTCAAAATCAGACAACCATACTTTTATTTTTGTTATTTCACTGTTTTCCTTTTCCATCTTCAATATGAGCCAAGTATGCTAAGGAAAATTCCAGTCTGTGCTTATTATGTTTTGGCTTCTCTGTATATGTCTGCCTGCAGCTGTCTCTGCTTTGCTATTGGTTTTATAAGGGTAAGATTGCCAACTCCTATCCTGTAAGGGCTCCTATCCCTTTCATAGCTATATGGTAGGGAAAGGTTTGGCACATAAAATTTTATCCGTTACTGTGCTGTTGTGATGCAAAAAAGCACAGCTCCATTCAAATGCATATCCTGGTCTCTAACAAAAATGTAATTAAGCACTGTCTGCTTTTTGTTAGGGGCCTTGGCATCATGTGAGAAATAACTGTGAATTTTGCATTTGCAAAGCCCAAATCTAACAGTTATATCATTGGGTAAAACTCAAGAATGTGTTTAACTTACATACTTAATTTACATTGAGTTGTACAATTTGATTTTTGGAAAGTATTTATTTTTCTATGCCATTGAATATAATGGGACTTTAGTATTCACAGATTTTGGTATCCACGGGGGTCCTGGAACCAAACCCCCGTGAATATGAAGGGACAACTGTATACTGCTTATCAGTGCCAAAGCATTCCCTAAGCAGTTTACAATGATTTTTAGCTAATTGTCCCCAACAAGCTGGGTACTCATTTTACCTACCTATGGATTGATGGAGGGCTGAGTCATCCTTGGAGCCCTCTGGCATTGAACTCATAACCTTGTGGCTTGCAGTACTGGCATTTAACCACTGTGCCACCAGGAAAGGAAGGTCTGAACTCATGGAAAAACAAAGAGTAGAGAAAACAAGTTTGATCCAGGATCAACCATCTGCTGAAGAAGGGCTCTGTTCATGGAAAATGCCTCAGCCTCATATTTGGGGATGCTTTCTTGCCCTATATTTGGATGTTCATTCCTACAGTATGCCATATTTAGCAGAGTCCCACAACCCTACATGTCACATTTTAAGAGGTTGGAGGGACTGCTGTGAAAAGGAGGGGTCAGAGAGTCCCCTTCTGTCAGTTCAATTGCATGTGGTTGAATCTGGATCCTGTCTGGCTTCTATAAGGGAAAGGAAGCATGGGCTGAGAGGCTACCAGATTTGATTGACTATATGGTAGTCTTCCTACGTACCGCAATCCACATATCTGTTTCATCATGTTATTTGTTATGGTACAAACAGGGATACTTCTGAAGTGGCAAGGACCTTATATTTGCATTAAGATGATGATACAAAAATGCTGTGGCTGAGTGCTTAGTTTCTCCCAGGTTTGAAACTCAGATGTAGGCCTCACATCTGTGAAATTACTTGGGCCTTTTATCCACAGGGCTGAATGGGCATAGATTTGCACTCCGCCAGTCATGTTTTTGGCATACATGGTTGGAATGATGGTGGTAGTGCAGTGGAGAGAAGGGCATGGATGCAGGGAGCTATCTTTGCAAATCTATTTTCAAGGTCTTTGTTGTATACAGTAGATAAAGTTGTTTTATTTGAAAAGGGGGAAGAAGCCCCCAGCAGTTCTCATTGACCTCAGTTGGAAGTCCTGTGCCTTTAGCATCCTTCGTGCAACTTCTTAAATACATTTGGTTGTCTGATTATAATGTTTTGTGCCATTTTGTGAATATTGCTCTGTTATATAGCTAAGAAACTATCAGTTTAAAAATATTGCAGTTTCAATGGCAGAACTGAAAATGTCCTCTTGTATGTAACATTTTGTTTATCCCAGTTGTTAAAAGACATGAGTGGATGCCATGTATTTGGTTTTTCCACTCTGCTCATGATTACAGTTACCCCTCCACATTCACAAACTTAGCACTCGCGGTTTTGCATATTCGCGGTTTTGGGAGGGCCCCCGCCCTCCCAAAACCATGACAAGGGGCCTCCGGAGGCCCTGTGAAGGCCCTGTGAGGGAGGGGGAGGGCTGGGAGGCATCCACGGAGCCTTCGAAGGCCCTGTGAAGGCCTTGGGTGGGAGGGGGAGGGCTGGGGAGGCATCCACGGGGCCTCGGGAGGGTCTCCAGAGGCCCCGTGAAGGCCTTGGAAGGGAGGAGGGAGGCGGGGGAAAGCGACTATGGGGCCTCTGGAGGCCCCATGGTCGTTTTGGTGGGGGAGGGGGAGGGCAGTCATTATTCGCAGATTTTTCACATTCGCGGGGGTCTGGGGAACCTATCCCATGCGAATGTGAAGGGACGACTGTAGTGACTGCTGCTTAAACTGTACAGAACCTTGATATGTGATGACCAATTTAATTTTCACAAGGTACAACCCATGATAACTGGAGCTTTCTTGGTGGCTCTTCCCAGATCTCCTTGCTGAGGGAAATTAGGGTGCATCCAGACTGAATGACAATTCCCTTGTTCCTGTTGTTTCTGATTTTATACTGGATTAAAATAAACTGACCTGGGGAGCTGATGTAAAAGGTCTCTGCTTGTATTGAGAGCTGACAGAACATATTCTGGGATAAACAAAACATGTATGGAACTCCAAAATAAAACTGAAAAGAACAGGAACAAAATCTCTTATTTTTAATCAGTCTGGGTATTCCCGTAGTCTCTCTCTCTCTCTCTCTCTCTCTCTCTCTCTCTCTCTCTCCCTCCCTTCCCACTATCTTTTCATTCTTCTGGGGGTTGATAAAAACATTTTAGTTCAGATATGCTTTTGTACCTCATCTGGGATGTAATTGAAGGGAGCTGTTCCTTCTTTTTATTGAAGTTTTTTTGAATTGTGTTTTAAATCTGTTTTTATGTTTTAATAGTATTGTTTTTTTATTTAAATTTTACTACTGGTCATCACTATGAATTTCATCTTTTGTTGGCTGAAAGGCGAGATCGAAATGTAATAAACAAGTAAACAAACTGCAGGATTTCATCTGTGCTAATCTCTTAGTCCATACTGACTCGTTTCAATAAATACTTTTTCTGTGAACATTTCATGAGAGAGGAGTTCAGGTGCGTCTAGCTTGGGCTCTGATCCAAATATATCAATGCCTTGAATCACCAAATGGAGAGAATTTGTTTCTTGGCACATGCAGATCATCCCACCAAGGAGTGCCAAGAATGGCATTGGATTTTCTAAAGAACTGCTTAAGGCTGAGTTGTATGACTCTGGCCCAGTTCTAAACGCACTTGGCCAGTGGCCTGATCCATACAGTGGAAGAAGAAGGAGCAGCACATTTCACCTCCTTGCCACTATGCGCCTCATGTGATGCAGGGTGTGAATGGTTCACACCCTGGCGCACATAGATTGACTCATCTGTGCCCATTTACTCAGTCTCCTGTGATAGCTGCCCAGGTCTACTATAAATTGGCCTCCAGTTTCTTTAATTTGGCTGTTTTTGAGGTTCATTTACTTATCTCTTTTCAAACGAATTGCTAGTTTACTTATGCAGTCAATTCATTTTGACCCCACAGTGATGTTTCCAGTAAGGCAAAGCAAATATGCTATAAGGTAAAGGGCAAGCAGAGAAAAAGTTTGTTCTTTGTGCCAAAAGAAATATGTCTGCCCTTCCTTCCAGTTGACTTAGCTATTTCCCCAACCATTTCACCGCTTAGCCTGAGAGGAAAATACTAACTTTTACATTTAGTTTTGTCTGGTGGCAAATTAAAGCCTGGGTTGGTGAACGCCTGTCTGGTAAAACTGGACAGTTTAAACTTGTTTGCTTTGTCTTTCTGTGTCTCTAAATAATTGTTTTTAAAACTAGAGCAGGAGAAGGGTATATCTCCCTTCATTCCCTGCCAGCACTATACAATATGGTCAAAGAGATGTATCAAAGGAAATCATTCTGTTTGATGATTATTGTGATGGTGATAATTACTCATGGATGCATGGCTGTGAGAAAGAGTGCTAACTCATACATCCCCATCAAAGACCAAAGACCATGTACTGAGAATACATTTTATACAATTGACACTGTCATGCAAATTTTGTAAGGTGAGCTACGCTAGTTACAATTTTTTGGGGGGGGATTAATTTTTTCTGTTTATGCGGGCTTGCCCTCAGAGACTAGAAGAATAATAGAATCATAGAGTTGGGACTAACCACAAGGGCTATCTATTCCAACCCCCTGCCATGCAGGAATACACAATCGAAGCACTCCCGACAGATGGCCGTCCAGCCTCTGTTTAGAAACCTCCAAAGAAGGAGACCCCACCACACTGTAAGGCAGTGCATTCCACTGCCAAACAGCTCTTACTGTCAGGAAAGTTATTCCTAAAGTTTAGGTGGAATCTCTTTTTCTGTAGTTTGGGTCCACAGCTCTGTGTCCTAGTCTCTGAAGCAGCAGAAGACAAGCTTGCTCCATCCTCGGTATGACATCCTTTCAAATATTTAAACATGGCTATCATGTCACCTTCTCTTCTTCAGGCTAAATATACTCAACACCCTAAGCCGCTCGTCATAGGGCTTGGCTTCCATACCTCCCACCATTTTGGTTGCCCTCCTCTGGACTTGCTCCAGCTTGTCAGAGTTGTATTATTTTATAAACAAAGATGTCCTGAATTCAAGCAACTCCCTTTTCCTCACCCATAAGATTCCATTTAAGTAAGTTTTATGTGGCTTTCTTGTACCCATAAGTTAGTTAAATGAACCTCTTTCATAGCCTAAAGATAAAAGATATGGTTGTGGCATTCATTGGAAATCTTCAGGAGGCTTAGCAGTTAAAAAAAAATTAAAAACCAATTATATAGAGTCACATATGAAACGCATACCACAGATAAGAAGCAGCAGCATCAAATCTAAAACAGTGCCATCATGATTAAAATTGCGTTTAAACATTACAGTATGGATGGCTGTGGACAGGAAGAAAGCAGGGCTTTCTTTAAAAAGTAGAAGGCAGTTGAAGCAAACAAAAATCCTCAAGAAAAACATTTTTTTGGTGGCATTTACAAGAAGTGTAAATGTGTAAATGGTAACTTAACAGAGATATGGCCCTCAGTGATGTAAACATAATACAGTTTTTACTTCCTTTTTTGGAAGACGGTTCTACTCATCTGTGGCACTGGCAATCAGGGTGGCTAATATGCAGAGGGGCATATCAGCCTACCAATGATTCCTCTGGGATAAGAGGCTCTTGTTCATCGTGCATCTCCTCTTTCAGCAACAGGCTTATTCTCTAGCAACACAACAGATTCAAACCAGCCATCATTCCATAGATTTGGTGCCAAGGTAATATTGGGGGTAGTTGCTCTCTGGCATTTTCTCTCCCAGACTCACAGAAGACACCAGGCATCAAATCGAGGACCACCCCTTTGACAGAGAGGGTTTATTTAATGCCAAAACCGATGAGTCCGTGGACCATCTCTTTAAGGCCTGGTTAACTCCGAAGAAGATGGGCTTTCACATATAGCACCATCAGCAATGGCCATTCAGGTCATCTTGGAAAGGTCCATTTGGAAAGTTACAAGGACATAGGTCAGATCATGAATCCAGGCTTCATATCAATGCCTTGGAACTACTTGCAGTCATCAAGGTCTTTCCAGCATTCAAGCAGAAATCAAGGGAAAAGTTGTGTAAGTGACATCAGACAACACAACTGGTGTTATAAACAAACATGGAAGCATCCATTTGGTTCTGCTGCTCGATCTGGCCATGACCCTGTGGAACTGGTGCCCCAAGAGATTCATTCATCCCATGGTGGTACACTTGGCTGGTGTAGAGAATGTGTTGGGGGACTCACTCAGTTGTGCTTGCATTCTCCAACATGAGAGGTCTCTGTCCAGAGAATCCTCTCACCTTGTGACATCCAGATGAGGGAGGCCTTACATCAACCTCTGCATCTTCTATCAATGCAGTGTGTCCTCACTTCTTTTCCAGAGCAGGAAAAGGACAGAGATCTTTCAGGGATGCATTTCTATTCAGATGGTTCAGCTGTTTGATGTATCTGTTTCCTCCCTTTCCATTACTAGCAAAGGTGGTAAAACTTGCCAGAGACAAGTCCAGTACGATTCTGATACTGGCCCAGATAGCTATGGCTCGCCTGACTTCTCTGTCATTCCAGGGGCTGTCCAATGTCTCTTCCTCAAGTGCCAGACCTGCTTTCACACTCCCAGGGGCAAGTTCTTCACCCCAGCCTCAAAATGCTGCGACTCATGGTGTGGAGAATAACACCATCACTTCACCTTGATTTAGGACGGTTCTGTTGGCATCCAGGAAAGGAGGTCTTAGTGCTACAAGTGGGAGTATTTCTGCTCCTTTATGTCTTCTAGGTCTGAGTCTTTTTCTCCTGTGATGGTCTGCACTGTTTACATTTTCTGCTGCATCTTTGAGAAGAAGCACTGTGTCATAACTCATCCCCTGGACAACGATATTATAACTTATCCCTTGGATGACCCAGTCAAAGAGGAGGAAAAAGCAGATTGCTAGGAAGCTGCAATTCCTAATGAAGCTCTCCCAAAGTCTGAGCAGATAGAAGATGATATGCCCCAGGCCTTAGAAAGAAGCACTGGGCTCAATGACAGTTAAATCTAAGATGCTCATTAATTAGGTCCCAGGTGTTGATGACATAGTTGGCCATAAATCTTCCAGCAGTTCCTCCATACTAACCAACTAAACCTTGGTGGTTTTTCTGGCTTCATTGATATGACAGAGTGTTCTTAAGTAACTTTCCATGTTGTGACAAACCAGGAATCTGCTAAACTAAAAAGAAATTCTGGCTTATATGAAAGGAATTCAGGGGAATGGAGAATACACAAGCCTGATACTTTGCACTGGTTCTGTTATATCAGCTTTCAACAGAAAGGTAATTGAGTCTGAAGAAGTTTGCAAAATGATACTAGTCTTGCCAGAGTACTGTAGTAATATTTTAAGATGATTTATATAATATTGTGTGGAAGACTTTGTAATAATACTGATTATCTTTCTGATTATCACCATGTAGACTGAGTTGTCTCATGAGACTGTCACCTTTTCCCTTATGTAAACTGTAAATAAAACTGTGTTCCACCTGGGAGTTTTTAAAATCATCTGAAGATTAAAATCTGTAAATGGAAAAGTATGGAATTCTGTGTTGTTGTTGTTGTTATTGTTGTTGTTAATGTGCTTTCCTCTCATATGGAAAAATTATCTTTGTGGGAAAGGCTTCAGTAGGAAATCACAGGTGGCTGTAGTTGCTTCTCTCTTCCCCTACTTTTGGGTCAGTCATGGATTAAATAGAGACAGACGGAAAGCAGTTACTTTATTATTTGACATCTATAATACTGAACCAATCTTTGCTTGGCTTATATAGGCTACATGTTAAGATACTACATGTGAAGATAAAGATGAAGCTCTTAAAAGCTTGGGATAGACATCTGAAAAGAAAAATCAAAGGAGGACTAAAATTGCCACTCTTATATTCAATAAGTAACTTTCTGCTTAAATGATAGGTACACAACCTATTCCAAAAAACAATAGCAAGGTGTTATTGCTTGCATAGGGCACAGGTGTTAACATCCATATTGTGAAAATGACAACCTTTGTGTAATGAATTCAACAACTCCAGAGAGGAGTTGAAGGATCTGGGAATGTTCACCTTGGTGAAGAGAGGACTGAGAGGTGACATGATTGCAATTTTTACATAGCTCAAGGGCTGTCACAGGGCGGAGAGGGCAGGCCTGTTCTCTCCTCCTGTGCCCCAGAGGGTAGGACCAGGTCAAATGGTTTGACATTATGGCAGAGTAGATTTTGACTGAACATTAGAAAGACTTCCTTGACAGTAAGAGCGTTTCAGCAGTGGACCCAATTGCCTAGAGAGATTTATTTTTATTCATTCATTTATTTAGGTATCTATACCCCACTCTTCAGCCACAAAGGCTCTCAGGGTGGCTTACAAATTGTTAAGCAACAGCATTTTACACATATACACTGCTTTATGGCATGCTAGGCACTAAGCAGTTTCCAATGTGTGTTAGCTAGTGCCCTTTCAAGCCGGGTACACATTTTACCAACTTAGGAAAGGATGGAAGCCTGAGCGAACCTTGGAGCCCTTGGGATTAAATTCATAACATTGTGGCTGCAGTACTGGCATTTAGATGGTGGAGTCTCCTTCTCTGGACTAAAAGAGGCTGGACAGCTACCTGCTGGGGATGCTTTAGCCGGAGATCCTGCATTGAGCCTGGAGTTGGACTCAATGGCCTATGAGGCCCCTTCCAACTCTTTGGTTCTGTGACTCTCTATATATGATAATGAAATTCCTGAAATAACTAAAACAAAGCTTATAAAAGAGAATGAGGCATTTTAATGCAAACACAGGAGAACAGATATTGTGACAGAGGGATCATAAGAGCGGCACAATGCATAAAGCACTGTTCGTTGATAGAGCAGGTTTATTTTAGAGCTATATTGTGGTTAGAACATGGTGGTCTTAATCCAGCTGTTAGTCCCTATTCAAATAGATCCACTGAACTTACATTAAGTTCTGACTTGCCAAGTTTCCATTATGCTGAATACATGAACTGGCATCAACATTTTTCATTTAAGTACTTTTTGTTAGTATTTGCTAGATGTGAACCTAAGCTATAAAGTCAGGCTTTGTATAAATCGACAACCTTTTAAAATTTCCTGTCTTATCTTTCTGTTTGGCACCTGTGTAACACTGTCAAGAGTGCTTCTACAACTAAATGTTGATTTCTCTTCCTGTGCCTTGTGTCTTGTTCATATTTGAAGAAAATATAATTCAGTCAGAACAGTAGTAAAACTTGAAAGTAGTTCAACTCACAGATCCCTTTTGCATGCACTGCTATCAAGCCAAGTGTCCCCCATCCTATATCTGTGCATTTCATTTTTAGTACTCTACATTTATCCCTGTTGAAATTCATTTTGTTAGTTTTGGCCCAGCTTTCTAATCTGTTATGGTCATTTTGAATTCTGTACCTGTTCTCTGGGGTATTAGCTACCCCACCTAATTTGGTGTCATCCTGTTAGTGTGAGGAGGAAAGAGGAAAATACGCAAATATGGGATAAATCAAATGAAATGGATCTCTTTGTAAAACCAGTGAAATAGACCCTGCATTCCCTCCTGTCTCTTTCTTGCTGCATCCAGCTACAATGGCTACTGCCTGGTGACAGTTGAGTTGATCAGGAGTCTGGTGAAGCTAGATACTTAACCAAGAAATGGATTGCCCCTCCCCTTTCATTTCTTACTCTGTTGCATTCTAACAGTACAATTATTATATCTTGTACATGTGCAAATTAGGGTTTTAACACACCAAAGCTTGCACATTTTAATGTTATGGATGGGTAACATGAGTCCAGTAGTGACTTGGCAAAGAAAATTCATTCAGTCCAGGCTGAATTCAAACCTTCTGTCAGTTGCAGTTGCAGTTTTATCAGCTGTACTATAGAACAACCTTATAGTACAGGTTGAGTGTCCCTTATCTGGAATTCCGAAATCCAAAATACAGTTGGCCCTCTGAAGCCACAGATTCGGCATCCATGTATTCCACCATCCATGGCTTGAAAATACCACCCCCCCACACACACAATAAATAAATAAATTCCAAGAAGCAAGCCTTGATTTTGCTGTTTTATATAAGGAACACCGGTTTACTATGCCATTGTATAAAATGGGACTTGAGTATTCATGGATTTTGGTATCCACGGAGGTCCTGGAACCAACCCCATCAGATATCGAGCCCCATTATATTCGAAACTCTCTAACTTTTTTGAGACTGACATGATAGGGCATTTTATGTTTTATATGTTTTCTGATGGTTCAGTGTACATAAACTTTGTTTCATGCATAAAATTAAGAATATTGTGTATAAAATTACCTTCAGCCTATGCGTATAAGTTATATATGAAACATAAATAATTTCGTGTTTAGACTGAGTACCATCTCCAAGATCTCATTACGTATATGCAAGTATTCCTAAATCTGAAATATTCCAAAATACCTCTGGTAGGAAGCATTTCAGATAAGATGGACTCAACCTGTATGAGAAATAAGTCATAAGTGACTTATTTGGAGTGATGTATCCATAAAATCAGGATTGCTCTGAAGATAGTGAGCCTTGCACCCTTCCCCATTACAAATGTTAATTTTAGACCTAATGAGAACTAGAAAATCAGTACCACCGTAATTCTTTAAAAATTTCTTGAGGTGATCTTTTCTTGGGTGGGTAGGCTGAAAAATGCTTGTTTTTCCATCCCATCTCTAAGTCCTTTCATTCAGAAATAAAATAAAGTCTAATAGTCCTTCATGTTACACAGCTGCCTCTCAAATACAGTAGTCAAATTATTTCAAAGCTAGCATAGTGTGGTGGTTTGAGGACAACCAGGATTTGAATCCTTGCTCAGCCATGGAAACCCACTGGTTGACCTTGTCAAGTCACATTTCCTCTCATTCTTAGAGGAAGGCAATGGCAAACCACCTCTGACTAATACTTGCAAAGCAAAGCCTTAGATAGGATCACCATGAGTTGGGGGCGACATAACAAATTACTTCTGATGTGCATGGATTGTGTAGAGACTTATCGGCTGTGGCAGAAACAATAATATAATTAAAGCTGCAATGATTCAGTCTGCTGATATGTTCATACAGTAACTTTTCAAGCTCTCTTTTAAATGATGGGCGATAATCAACTTTCTTCCTCTCAAATGGTGGACCTTCTAAGATGGTTTTCTTTTTTTAAAAACCCCGCTCCTTTTCCCACAAACACACTTCCCACCTCTTCCCACTGCATGCTTAGCACCCTTTCTGTATCTCTTCATGGTTCAAGCAGCAACTTGTCTGAGTTTTCATTGGCTGTGAGTTCCCTTTTTTGTTCTTTACTGTTTCATGGGGCTGCATATTGGTTTCCCACAGTTTTCTGCATGTTTGTCTGAAATGAACCGTGAAATGATTCAGTGCCAGCATGTGTTTTCAATAACCAGGGAATGTGGGCATATGGAAGGATAAGGAATGTTCAGTTTGATGTTCAGAGTGCATAACATGGGTTCAAATTCTCTGCGGATTTTTCTGTGCCACTCTTGGCTAAGGATGCTTAATTATTTTAGGATTATGTAATGTCTTGCATGAGCCATCTGTAGCTTTCAGCAAGCATTAAACGAGTTAAAAATCAGGGTTGTTGTAAACGGGTGTTCAAAAGAGATTTTGCTATCATCAACCAAATCAATCCATAGAGAAATATCATCATCATCTTCAACTTTTCAAATTCTCTGTGTGGAAAACTACATACATAAACTTTATTTTCTCTGTCTTGTGAAAAGATCCTCTCACATATCCTGGGAGAGTGTGAACTTACACATACTTTAGAATAAGATGATAATTTGTTGCAATGATAAAAAGTATTGTGGATTCAGTAATGGGAGCCTCAGTTCAAATCTTTACAAGGTGGAGGTACTGCTGATGGAGGGAAAACTGGGATTCTGCTTGTTCTGGATGGGGTTGCACTGTCCCTGAAAGGTCAGGTTTATAGATTGGGAGTACCCAATTGTGTGCTTTCCTTGGACCCCCAGGTGGCAGAAGTGGTAAAAACGTGACAAACTTTCCTGGGTTGACCTGAAGCGACAACAGCCATCCATGAATCCCATTTTTGGTGAAAGGTGGGATATAAATGCAGTAAATAACAGCCCATTCCTTGGTTATATTCTGTTTTGACTATTACAGTGTTCTCTACATCAGTTCTACTCAAAGTGGTGGTTCCTTGACTGGAGCCACTCCCTGAGCCATTGGGTGCTGGGGCCTGGCAAGTTTCTAGGAAAGAAAGAAACAGTTGTACTCAGTGGGCATAAATTTAGTGCCAGTCCTCTGACACATTGGAAATAATAATTGCTGCCCCCCCATCAGATAGCCAAAGAAGCACTGTGCTACATGAATCTACCCTTGAAGAGTAACCAAGGGATCTTCTTCGTGGTCTCTGTGAATCACACAGCAGGGTTACTCCTGTGCCTGCGCAGAGCATCGGAACCTTCTAGAATTGCTAGGCAGAATGTGCTTTGATACATTTTTGGCGGTAACTCCGCCCATCCTAACAGTCCCTTATAAGGGATTTCTGCCTAAATCCCCTCAGTTCCTTTCTTTCCACCGCGCTAGCAGCTTGAAGGAACCTCTGTTCGCTAGGTGTTTTACTTCTATCTCTCTGGTTTTGACCTGGTTCTGGATTTTGACGATTTTTTTCTCTACCCCTCTGGTTTTGGCATTCTACTTCTGACTGCTGTTTTACTCGACCTGGTTTGGCTTTTGACAATGATTTTCGCTTATTCCCCCAGCGTTGGCATTTACCTCAGATTCCATTACGGACCCGGACTGTCGCTGACTACGTTTTCGCTCCCGCTTCTCTGTAGCTTATTTGTGAGTAAAAATGTCTGGAAGAGGAGCATTTAAATGCTGCATGATTTGTCAGGCCAAACTTCCAAGTGCGGATGGTCATTCCTGCTGTTTGGTTTGCCTTGGGGAAACCCATAATGTCGACGCATGCGTACATTGCAAGGCCTTTACGCCTCAGGCTCGTAAGCACAGGCTCTCTCATTTAAAGTCTATGAGAAGGCCTTGATTCCAGGTACAGCTTCAGCTTCTGCTTCTGCTTCAGCCCCGGCCTCAGCTACTGTTTCTGAGCCCCGAGACCGTGGACGCTCTCTGTCTCCGAAATCCAAGGGCCAAAAACGCCGTCGGTCCCAAAGCCCATCTAGGCACCGTTCAACTGCTTCGGAGCCTGAGGCTCTCCATACCTCGCTTCAGCATGCCTCTTTGGGTTCGACATGGGATCGTTCGGCATCGATCCAGGAGCCAATACCCTCGACTTCGAAAGCTGCCCCTCGAGATCGGGCTCCTGCCACCACCATGACCCATCTGGGAACTGAGTCTGCCTCCTCGAAATCCTTGAAGAAAAAGAGGAAGGAGAAGCATGTTTCTAGACATGACACTACCAAGTCTACCAAGTCTAAGCCTAAGTCAAAAGAGGGTTCGAAGAAACCGAAGTCCCTCGATGCCGCTACCCTGGTGATCCCACCTCGCCCACCGACTGATATCGAGACTACTTTCATCAGACCGTTGCCCGTATCTGTCACAGCAGAGTCTGCGGCTCTTTATTCTCTTACGCCACCAGGATCGGTGGAGATAGTAGCGGTTAACATTCCATCCAGAACAGAGACTGAGAGGTCACCTAAGCGGCTGGAGACATCACCCGCTCTCGTAATTTCACGAGCGCAATTGTTAGAAAGCTCCTCCTCTAACGTTGACATTGAAGTCGTTGAGTCTGAAGTCCTGCCTTGGGGTCGTACGTCTCCTTCTACAATCCATGATGATGTACCGGCTTATACTGCGTATGATCTTGCCCGATCCATTTGCCGGGCAGGTTTTGCGTCTCCCACGGGCTCACAGATCTTAACATCAAGAGGTGATGTTCTTGGCACTACCTTTAATGGCCGCTCAATAGCTCGATCTCCACAGCTCTCTGAACTTGAGATTGAGAGACCTGTTTCTAAGAAGGATGGAGTAATTCAAGTCTCTCCTTCTCCTGAGTATCGCCCTCTGCCTCGGACTCCTCCAACCCCACAACACCGATCTCCCACACCGCCTCGGGACCGTAGTCCATCGCCGGAGGGTTCGACGTCCTCTTCCTCCATGTCTTGGGACCAGTATCGACCCTACCTACCATCGCCCAGAGCTGACTTGATGGAGGATGACTCCTCTCCGACTGACGATGTTCGTGCTTTCGCGGAACAAATGGTTCGGATGTCCCATGCGTTGGACCTTAAAGTGGAGGAAAGAGCAGCTGATCCAGTGGACCCGATTTTTCAGCGGATCCAGTCAAAGGCACCCCCTATGGCTTCTATTCTGGTCTTGCCGCCACTGTTGAAGATCACGCAGGGCTCCTGGGAGAACCCTTCCTCTATACAGTCCACTTCTAAAAAGATCGACCGCCTGTACCGTGTTGGTGACGAACACGTGGAGTGGCTTCAAAAACACCCAAAGCCGAACTCCGTCGTTGTTGAAGCCGCACAGAATAAGAAACAACGTCGGCCTCTGTCAACTCCACCGGACCCGGAGGGGCATAAGTTGGACATTGTGGGGAATCAGATTTACTCCGCAGCCGGATTGAGCTTCCGTGTGGCAAATTATTCAGCTTGCATGGGAGCTTACCAGCAAGTATTGTGGGAGCGCATGAGCTAGTTCATTCAGGACCTTCCTGAGGAATGGCGTAGAGTGGCAGAGGCAATTCAGGCGGAGGCCCAGTCACTTGCCGGGCAGCAAATGAATTCGGCCCATCATGTTGCAGACTGCGCAGCAAAAACCATTGCTGGTTCTATTGCGCTGCATCGACATGCATGGCTGCGTTCCTCGGGCCTTACACCACAAGCGTCGGCTACCATAGAGGACCTACTTTTGACGAGTCCGGTTTATTTAATGGGTCAACTGATGAAAAACTCGAGTTCACCCAATAAATGAGGACCACTGCCAGGAAATATGGTATGGGTTCCAACTCTGCCTATCAGTACCGTCCTAGAGGCCGATATTCCTGGCAGACTCCATCGTCTGGCCAACAGTTCTGCCGTGGATACTCTGGCCAGTCCTACCGCTGGTCCCGTTACATTCCCTCTCCCTCTCCGGTCTCATCGATGAGGAGCCAGGGCTCGGGTTCCAGATACCGACAACCACTGAGGCAACGGTCCAGGGATCAGAGCCGGAAGAAGTTTAAAACTAATTGCTTACACTATTTCTCTTCTCTCTTAGACACCACCCTTCAGAGATCGACTGTTGAAATTCCAAGAAGCCTGGTCTTCTATAACATCAGACCGCTGGGTACTTCAGATTGTCCAGAAGGGCTATTGGATCGAATTCGACTCTCTATCTCCGACGGGACTGGTTCGATCAACACCGCCCTCCCCTCCCCTCCTCGAGGAGGTGCAGACTCTGTTGCAGAAGGGAGCCATCGAACCCGTTGACCCCGACCTTCACCACCTCTGCTTCTTCTTGAGGTACTTCCTGGTTACAAAGAAGGATGGCGGCCTACATCCGATTCTCGACCTCTGTGGGGTGAACAGGTACATAACCCCGAAGAAGTTCAGAATGGTCACCTTGGCTTCCATCCTTCCACTCCTAGAATGGTACAACTGGTTCGCCTCTATAGATCTGAAGGATACCTATTTACACATTGGGATCCATCCGGCCCACAGGCGTTTCCTTGCTTTTCAAGTCGGAACCGACGTCTTCCAGTTCAAAGTTCTTCTTTTTGGTCTTTTGACCACTCCTTGAGTTTTCACGAAATGCATGGCGGTGGTAGCAGCGTTCCTTCGCCAGCAGGGCATTGTGATCTTCCCCTACATCGACGACTGGCTGATTGTGGTGGACTCTCGACTTCAGCTTGAACTCGATGTTGGCCTCACCTTAGATGCCTTAGACTGCCTGGGACTTGTTGTCAACGTCGAAAAGTCTCAGCTCCAACCTGCTCAAGTGATCCAATTCATTGGAGCTCATCTAGATTCCATGACAGCTGCTGCTTAATTACCTCAAGACCGGTTCAACACTCTTCGGTCCCTGATCCATGTTTGCTGTTGGTCCCAAAGACTCCCTGCTCATTTGATCCAGGTACTCCTCGGTCACATGGCAGCCACTACTTATGTGACCCGCTTTGCCAGACTACGGTTCCGTCCGCTCCAACACTGGTTCTTGCAGGTGTTCGATCCTCGCCACGATTCTCCAAACAAGATGCTCACGATGCCACGAGCTGTTCATCGGTCTCTAGAGTGGTGGCTGGTACCGGACAACGTCCTGTCGGGCATGCCATTCGACCTTCCTCAACCGGACGTCTCTCTAACAACAGATGCCTTGCTACAGGGATGGGGAGCTCATCTCGGGTCCTACGAAATTCGGGGTTCTTGGAATACCGAAGAACGAGCTCTCCACATCAATGTCCTGGAACTTCTTGGTGTCCAGAAGGCGCTACAAGTCTTCGAATCCCTGGTGAGGAACAAGACTGTCCTGGTACTGACAGACAACACCTCTGTCATGTACTATCTGAACAAGCAAGGAGGCACGAGGTCCCCTCAACTTCTGCAGCTCACGCTAGACATCTGGGATTGATGTGTCCGCAGGAATGTTTTTTTCCAATCCATACATCTTCCTGGGGAGGAGAACACTCTTGCAGACAGACTCAGCCGCTCAAGCCTCTCCATCCACGAGTGGCATCTACACAGGTCGGTCGCTTCGGACCTGTTTCGACGGTGGGGCCTTCCTTAAGTAGACCTCTTTGCATCTCCGGAAAATGCTCAGTGTCCCCAGTTCTGTTCCAGGAGACGCGCCCGGGATCGAGAGAGGACGCGTTTCTGTTCTGTTGGTCGGGTCCTCTGCTATACCTCTTTCCTCCATTCCCACTTCTGACAAGAGTGGTTGCCAAGCTTTGCCGGGATCGAGCGGATGCCATCCTCATTGCTCCATGGTGGCCTCGTCAGCCGTGGTTTGCAAACCTGTTTCGCCTGGCCAAACCTCGCTTCATCCGCCTTCCATCCTGTCCGGATCTGCTCACCATCCAGAACGGCAAGGTTCGACATCCAGATTTAGAAACTCTGCGTCTGACGACATGGAGACTGGTTCTGTGACCTTTCCTTCGATTTCGGAACTCTCAGGCTCGTCGTCGATGCTGAGGCAATCTGCAACTCTTCATCCAGACGTCCAGGCTGTTATCGATGCTGCTCGAAGGCCGGCTACCCGCAAGTTGTACCATTACAAGTGGAGGAAATACGAAGCTTTTCTGGCCTCTCGAAATCCAAGCCTTGAACCATTCTCCATTCTGACTGTCCTGGAGTCCCTTCTCCAGTTGTCTTCTACGGACCTGTCACTTTCATCAATCAGGTGCTATTTGGCAGCTATATCTGTCGAGTTCCAAGCGAGAGGCCGTTCATCTCCATTTACCGATACAACAGTTAAGAAGTTTTTGAGGGGCTACGCCAACCTGCATCCTCTGGTAACCGAGCTGACCCCGGCTTAGAGTCTAGAACTGGTCCTCTCGCAGCTAGTTCACCGACCATTTGAACCCTTGGATTCCATAGATCTGCGATTTCTGTCCTGGAAGACTGCTTTCCTCGTGGCCGTCACTTCAGCACATCGGGCTCGCAAACTCTGTGCCTTGAGATCTGATCCTCCATATACTGCTTTCCATAAGCACAAGGTGGTACTTCGCCTCGACATCTCCTTCCTTCCTAAGGTGGTGTCGAACTTCCATCTCAACTAATCCATCACTCTCCCTGCTTTGATGCAGGACCCAAAAGACAAATTCAAACGCACCCTCCATCTCATGGACGTCAGGAAGGCCCTTGCTTTCTACATTCAAAGGACTGCTTCCGTCAGGAAGTCACCTAGACTGTTTGTGTCATATGCTGACTCAAAGCTCGGAGAGCCTATTTCCCCTCAGCGGTTGTCGAAGTGGGTGACATCGACCATTGCTCTCTGTTACGAACTGGCAAAGAAGCCACTACCGCCATGGATTCGAGGACACTCTACAAGGGCTGTCTCCACTTCGACAGCTTTCATCTCTGGAGTGCCTCTAGAGGACATTTGCAGAGCTGCAACTTGGTCTTCACCTTTGACTTTTATTTCCCATTACAGACTTGACTCTCGTTCCAGGAACGAGGCTGCCTTTGGGAAAGCTGTACTGTTGTCTTCTATTCAATAAGTAAGTGTCCATGTTTGCCCAGTCAGTTGATGTTTTCATATAGGAATGTCTATGTGGTTTGAGTAGTTTTACTTAAGTTTGTGCTATTACTGTCCAATTTCAGGTTTGACTGTGTAATATGGTATTAGAGTCAATATGCGTAGGACATACCCTGCTCCTGGAGTGAAGCTTGCCAGTCTACCCAGCTGTGTGATTCACAGAGACCACGAAGAAGATGGACGGGTTGCTTACCTGTAACCATAGATCTTTGAGTGGTCTTCTGTGAATTCACACAGACCCGCCCATCCTCCCTTCTATGTCTTAATACATCATATAAACATGCTTAACGTTCCTGATGCTTCAGATTGCAGCGTCATTCAAGGAACTGAGGAGATTTAGGCGGGAATCCCTTATAAGGGACCGTTAGGATGGGCGGAGTTACTGCCAAAAATGTATCAAAGCACATTCTGCCTAGCGATTCTAGAAGGTTCCGATGCTGTACGCAGGCTCAGGAGTAACCCAGCTGTGTGAATTCACAGAAGACCACTTGAAGATCTATGGTTACAGGTAAGCAACCTGTCCTACTCTTGTGTGTGGTCTCTCTCTCTGGCTTTTCTTCGCAAACGAAGATTCAGGAAGGACTCATCCCGCGCTTTCTGCAAGCGCACTGATGACTAAAAAGGCCAATCCGAGATAAACAAGAAAGCACAGCAGAAGATCTCCTTCGGTGATGTTTCCGGGTTGTGATTCTTTCTGCGTTGTCATTTCTCTTCAAGACTTGTTCGGTGTGAGTTCTCAAATAAGGCTGCAACATTGTGGATAGTGGATCTCCATGCCTCCCAATATGAGGCCAGGACGGGCCATTGTTGGTGATCAGTTTGGCTGAGCCTGAGATGTTTCAGGGAGTCCTTATATCGCTTTTTTGGAGTGCTCCTCCTACGCTGACCTGTGGTGAGTTCACCGTAGAGTACTATTTTGGGGAGGTCCTCCATCCTGGAAACGTGTCCTGAGATCACATTACCCTAATACTGAAAAACCTAAACTAGTTGGTTGTTGCTTTCTGGGCTCACAGTCAAGGGAAACCTGGCTTGTTGGTTACAGGTAGCAGGAGTGGCTAACAAACCATGGAGCTGGATTACTTTTCTAGTTTATTAAGAGAGATACAAACAAGAAAGGAAGTCTTTGCCATGTTTGGAGAACACACCAAGCAAGTCAGAGAATGAAGCATGCTGCTCATAGCCAACAAGTCAAGCTTCCCACAATTCCGTGGTTCAGCATGAAACTAACACAGTATCTTGGGCAGCCTTGCTGTGACTTATTAGGCATAGATTCCCAGTCAGTTATGATCCAAAGATTTGCCAGCGTGATATAGGATTTTGATTCCTTTTCTATAACTGTCTGGAGTTGTTGAATTCATTTTAAAGCTCTGCATAATTTTTAAAATGTTGTCTTTATGGATTGTAGTCTGAGATCTTCATTGAAGAGAATGAAAGCCTTGGCAAATTAGCTCATGCTCCAAAGAGCATGGAAACTGTATTCGCCTTAACTTTTGCATCATGTTAAGCAAACTGGTATATTGCTGTGTAATGAATAAAATTAGTGCCAGTGTTTGAGACCTTTTGGGTTGCAATTCAAATAACAGTCTGGAAGTATAAATACGACATTGCTTACCTTTTAAAAATCCAATATACATAATGTATGACTAATATGTCTGTAATGCCAAGGAGCTACATCGTTTGCGCTTCACTTAGATGTGCTGAACTGAGTCTGTTCTGTCTATATCACAAACTGGCTCCATAAATGGAGAAAACTGGAGCGGTTTTATTTAGTTTCATAACTGCTAAAACAGCTGCTGCCTTACAAATATACTTGTTTGAAAATTTCACGTTATTGTTTATATTCACTTCAAGAAGACCTATAATAGTTAAAATGTATAGTTTGTATTTAAGTTGTGTGTGCATATAGTGTTTTTTTTTTTTGGTTTTTTTTTTTTGGAAGACACCAAGGTTTAATGTGATTTTTATTTCAGGTCTAAATAACTGAGAGAAAATCAGACACAATTAAGTTTGTCAGTCAGCTGCTGTGGGAAGGCTGGGAAGACTGTATTGATTTAAATATTACGCTTTTTGCTTTTCTGAGAAGAAATTGCTTGTTGACTGAGTTCTTTGGGAACTAAAACCCAGATATCCTAGTCCAACATTCTAACCACTACACCATGCTTGCTCCTTAGTTTGAACTGTGGGTCAGGTGTATGCAATGGCTGTTTCTAATCATTAACAAGTGTTACTGTTCCAACTGCTCCAGCTCATGCTCTTATAGACAATCATGGCTTTACCAGGTGCTGTAGACTGTATTCAGACGAAGGCAGTGACAAACCTCCTCTGAATAAATCTAGCCAAGAATACCCTGTGATAGGGCCACTGTAAGTCTGAGTTGACTTGAAGGTATATAACAATAACAACAATTCATTTGAGTCATCTTGTTCCTGTTTAGGTAGATTTCTGTTTCTTCTTGAGTCATGGTGGGTTTCAGGAGGCAGAGAAGTAAAATTGTGGAATTAATGGGAAGATACCTTGTTGCATTTCACAGTTAATGTTGGAACTTGAATGCTGTGTTTTATAATCAAATGTCTTGGATGCTTAGTTATTTTCAATAAGGGTTTAGACGTGTATGTAGTTCGTCTGTTAATTGTGTACCCATGAACAACTCTTTAGTAGACAGAATACTTTGCCGTTTTACCTGTTCTGTTCAGATTGAGAAGTGAAGAGAAAAGGCCTCTTCAGCATCTCTGTAGGATTCTCCCTTGTTTGAACTGAGAACATGAATTAGGGATTAGTACTTGTTGCTTGCAACTTCCTTGTACAGTCAGACCCCCATATCTGTGGGAGTTTGGTTCCCAGATTTACCACATATACCAGAAACCATGGTCAACAGTGAACCTTATTAAAATAAAGGACTTCCGGTAAAAACATACCACAGAGTTGCGTTGGAGGATCTAGAGGATGCCTAGAGAGGATGCCTCTCTAGGCATTTTTCAGCACAACTCCCTATTTTGTGTCCCAAGGATAACTCAAAGCATTGATATTGGTTCTGATTGTAACATTAATTTAAACAAAATATAACATATGGGTTTTCGATTCTACTTCCTTTCTGTTTTTCCTGAGGAAACATTCTTCTTGGAAGAGGTTCCATGTTTTGCCTAAGTTATAAGGAAATAACTTTCTTGTTCATAATTGGTTATCTGAAGAGAAAAAAAAGAGAAAACCAAGTACAGGTGCTGTAGTGTAGGCACCTCAAGTTTGAGAGCTGATCTGATGCCTACAAACAGCTGTCACAAGACTTGAATTCTTGCTGAAGCTACTGAATTGCCCAATAAATAGACATTCTGACAGTAGAATTGTTCTGGGGAATTAATGTACAACTTCTCTTCAATTGCGAACTCCTAAAAGCTGCAATTATCTTGAAGGAAGCAGTGAATCTCCTTGTGGTGTTCAAGTGATTTACGTGCAATAAACTCTTCCAAACCAGCATTGTCTTTCCTGTCTGCCTGCAGCTGCACAGATTTAGAAGGCCTGTTAAAACTTTGAACTCTCTGTATCTCCCTCTAATTTTGAGTCTCAACCATTTGAGGTAATGTGTCTGTGGCACAACAGCCTTTGTAAGATTGGGTCAGAAGGTCTGAGACAATAATACTTAACATCCAGGAAAGAAATTTGATGGGGGAATGGCCATGGTATAGGATTTAAGGAAGTCTCTCCAGTCAAAAGGTACTGTTAAAATCCAGGCTGGATGGCATTGAATTGTTTGAAAATACTTTGGCAGGAAAAGTACACAGTCAAACCTGGATCAAGTTAGAATTTTTTAAAAAAGTAAGTCTGGAAAGAACACAGGAAAACCCTGTTCATAAGTAAACCATAGCAGGCAATAGTCCTGGTTAGGTGTGATGATAGATGGGGAGGAGAGGCAATTTCTTCCATTCCTTTTCTGTGAAGAATGTCCCTTTCGACCCTGAAGCCCTTAGTGCCAAGGATATTACATAGAGAAATATAATGGTTAATACTAGAGTATTTGAGTTAGCTTAGAAACTAAATGTATTTCATGCAATTTACTGATGATAGCACCCATTAATTATGTGAACTCTAACCCACCCCACCCCGCTTTTTGCATCCAAAAAGGAGATTCACCTTTTTGGATGCAAGAATGGGTATGTAATGGATCGTGGCACAGCCTCCTCATCCCTAATATGCTTTCCTGGCAGCTGCCATGATAATGAGTTATACTAAGGTACTCAATGGGTTTGAGGGTAACATATAGAACAACAGACTATTTGGGCTGCTATGCACCTCAATTATACTCTATTACTCCTCTCTGCCTAATTCTAAGGAAGCTGTTTCTGTGCTAAACCAGTGCCTGGCAGTGGTAATGGACTGGAATGAGGGCAAATGAATTGAAACTTAATCCAGGCAAGACAGAGGTGCTCCTGGTCATTTGAAAGACAGATCTGGGAATAGGGATTCAGCCTGTGCTAGATGTGGTTACACTCCCCCTGAAAATGCAGGTTCACATATTGGTGGTACTCCTGGATTCAGCTCTGCGCCTGGAGGCCCAGGTTTCAGCACTGATTGGGAGTGCTTTTGCATGGTTACAGCTAGTGTACCAACTGTGTCTGTTCCTGGAGAAGTCAGTTCTGGCCACAGTGGTACATCCCTTGATTACAACTTGTTTGGATTACTGTAATTTGCTCTACACGGGGCTGCCTTTGAAAAGTGCTCAGAAACTTCTATTGGCTCAAAGAATAGCAGCCAGGTTGTTAACTGGGCCTGGCTACAGGAAGCACACAACTCCCTTGTTGCAGCAGCTCCACTGGCTGCCGGTCCGTTTCCAGGCACAATTCAAAGTGTCGGTTGTGACCTATAAAGTCCTATGTGGCTTGGGTCCAGGTTATTTGAAGAACTGTCTCTCCCTTTATGAGCCCTTTAAATTTCTATGGTCATTTGGAGAGACCCTTTCCTCCCACAACCTTCTCAGGCTCATTTGGTGGGAACAAGGGAGACGGCCTTCTCGGTGGCTGCTCCCAGACTTTGGAGCTCCCTCTCTAGAGAAGCCAGGATGGCCCCGTTCTTGCTCTCCTTCCATTAGCAAGTTGAAACATTTTTGTTTCATCAGGCTTTCATAAACTGGCTAGGCTTAGGCTTTTAATGCTGTGCGGTGCTGCTTTTATGGTTTTTATATAGTCTTCTAAAGAATTTTAATATTTTCAAAGTATGTTTTAACTTTATAAATTGTTTAATTATTTTTTTAAATCTTACATTTTATTTTTGCGTTTGTATTGTTTCTAATTTGTACTGTTTTAAATATGTTGCTAGCTGCCTTGAGTCCTATTGTTGGGAGAAAGGTCAGATACAAATGAATAAGATTAGATAGGTAGGTAGGTAGGTAGACAGATCTGTACCTGTCCTACCAGCATTCCTCCCCCCCCCCCGCTCTCCTGCTGTCTGTCCTTCCTCCTCTGCTCAGATTCTGCATGTGTACTGTTTCCCCTCCTCCTATTGGTCTGGATGGAGAAGAAGAGGTGGTGTTAATAGCAGTGGGAAGGAAAGATACTCTTCCTGGTCTGCTTGTTCACTCTTCTGCTCTTGTGCTTGTCTCTCATTTCCCATCCTATATATCAGGAATATATATCAGGAGAGCCAGTGTGGTGTAGTGGTTTGAATGTTGGACTAGGATTCTGGAAGACCAGTGTTTAAATGCCGGCTCAGCCATAGAAACCCCCTGGGTGAACTTGGGCAAGTCACACTCTCTCAACCTCAGAGGAAGGCAAAGGCAAATCCCCTCTGAACAAACCTTGCCAAGAAAACACTGTGATATGGTCACCTTAGGGTTGCCATAAGTCGAAAATGCTTTGAAGGCACACAACAACAATAACGAGGAAAGTGAAGACCTCCCTGCTCTGAGTGCCCCCAGGCTCCCAAGGCCCTCATGCAATATTTTTCACACTTTTTTGATTTTTTAAAATTGGTTTTAATTATTATTATTTTTTTTTTAATCTGAAAAATACTTTGGGTGGAGGCTTGAACTTTCCCCCATAGTTTTTAGAGGACAAAGTTGACACCCAAAAAGTCTGAAACTGCACTGGAAGTCACCTTCACTTTCTTTCCCGGTTTACAAAGGCCTCTTCTTAGTATAAAACATTGTGATATTGCCCTCTTGGCCCTGAGAGTATAGGGGAGTACATTTGGAAAAAGCATCAGAAGAGGAACTGGCTTTCTAGGTCTGGTGAGAGATACGTGAGACCCTGGCTACTACCATCCCATCACCATATAGAAAGCCTGTGCCAGGTCAGCATTAGAGCCCACCAGAGTGGGACAAATATGAGAGATTTGGAGTATCTGTGTGTATGTCTAGAGGGGGAGAGAGAGATTGCAATGATGTTACATCTTCTTTCACTGGTAATTTTCACTGAATTTGATGGGGTTTACTCCCAGCCACACAGTTGTTTGGATTCTAGCTGATAGGTTTTAGGAAAGGCACAGAAATGCAAGTTATTGTTTGCTTGTTCTTCTTGTTGTTTTTAATTACATGGATTATTACAACCTTTTCTCAAGTAACCTCAGGATGGTTTGCAATGTGTGACTCCCTCCCTTTTATACTCACAGCTGTATTGCAGTGTATGTTAGGCTTAGGAATATGTAACTGCTTGAGCAATGTGACTGAGCTGGATTTTGAACCTAGATCTCTAATCTTAGGTCTGTCTATATGGTCAAAATAATATGAACGTGATGCGAAAGATCAGTGATCCATTCAAACAATTATTTGCATAAATACATGTCATTTGGAAGGGGGGGCAGCCAAATCCACCGCAAAGTCTGTGTGTGTCACATCTGGGACTTTGTATGGATTTTCTGAAAAGCTCTGTATGATTTCTGAACACTCTCATTTGGACAGATACGAACAGACAGTGCAATCCGATTGGCTGAACGAGCACAGGGGCTAGCAAAGAGGGAAAGTGGAATTGGCGGTGGCAGATTTAAAATCATGAATAAATCACTTGCAGCTGCCATCTGATTAGGGGGTCATGAGAAGTTTAGGGGGGCTCTTTTGGCCATGTAAGCAGGTCGCATCATTGCGAACGCCTGCCTTTCCGAATGTGTTCATATTCCCCCCCCCCATATAGACAAGACCTAAGTGGAATAGAAACATTTTAAATAATAAATAAATAAATAAATAAATTGGTAATTATAATTATAGGCCAAGATCCTACATTGGTATCCTAACTATGGTGACAGAGCTCTGTCGTCATAGTTACGATTGACTATACCCTCACCCAAAACGTACCTTCATAGCCTGGCAGTCTCCCAGTTCAAGCATTTCTCAGGCACAGGTGATTGGGGCATTGGGAAATGATGTCTACAGCACTCTCCCAGTCGCAAGGTGCCTTGAGAACAGGCAGCTAGAGAGATCCATAAGCCATGCCCTATGACAGGGTTTCTCAACCAGGGTTCCCTCGAGCCCTAGGGCTCTACAAGAGGTTGCTGGGGTTTCCACCAGATATTGAGACTGAAAAAAAAAATAAACTTTTTTTTTTTGAGCAGTAGATATAATTTTTTTTAGGCAGGACCGGGGTTCCCTGAGACCTGAAAATTGTTTCAAGGGTTCCACCATGGTAAAAAGGTTGAGAAAGACTGCCCTATGAGGAGTAGTTTAGGGAGCTGGGTATGTTTAGCCTGGGGAAGAGAAAGTTAAGAGGGGACATGATAGCCATGTTTAAATATTTGAAGGGATGTCATACTGAGGATGGGGCAAGCTTGTTTTCTGTTGCTCCAGAGACTAGGACATGGAGCAGTGGATTCAAACTACAGGAAAAGAGATTTCACCTAAACATTAGGAAGAGCTTCCTGACAGTAAGAGGTGTTCGGAAGTGGAATACACTGCCTTGGAGTGTATTTAAACAGAGGCTGGATGGCCATCTGTTGGGAATGCTTTGATTGTGTATTCCTGCATGGCAGGGGGTTGGACTAGATGGCCCTTGTGGTCTCTTCCAAGTCTTTGATTCTATGATCCTATCTGTTGGGGTATTGCCACAACGGCTTGTCCCAAGGCACTCCATGACTGGGGACACATTTCAGACACAATTTCATAGTGTGTCAGAAATGCTTCAGTCAGGGTACTGTCAGACTTCGAGTTTGATTTTTGGAGCCACGTGCAGTTGTTCATTAACATAAATGTAAATCTCCAGCTGTTAGGGTATTGTAAGTCCAACTTAGGCTATTATAACTGCGGACCAGGATGCCAGTCATAATTAGTAATACAATATGAAAGGAAGACTTTAAAAAAAGAATTAAATAGTTCAGTCATTACTAAAAGTAATATTTTGAAAAAAATATGTTATTAAAAAAGCAGCCGTTTTGATGTTACTGATATAAGAGATTGAAGAAACATCACAAGGAATGCTATCATAAGATGTACCGAGAGAAAAAAACATGCTCATACCTATTGTGAACTTCAGGTTTGGGAATGGCCCTGACTTGGCAACGTTGAGTGTGTCAGATAGCAAGATAGAGCTGTGTTCCACCTGAGCATTCTGGCCAGAAATTTGAGGGGACGTAATAGCAACAGCTAGAAGTATGGCCCTAGGGATGGGTGGGCAAAGCCTGTTGAAGTTTTGCCTCAGGCAGTAAAATGAAATCAGGTTACTTCTTGGCCATAATCTTCTCTTCCTATAGTGCTTAAATCTGTGTAAGCTGCCCTATTTATATATTCCCTGTAATTGTGTGACATGTACAGTCATTCCTCTCCCCCATTGCAGAGTTGCTTGCTAGTTAAGTACCATGTATATCTTTAATGAGGGCACACAAGAAGGAAGGGCCTGTGACTATGATTGTACCTCTTTCCACCAAATACACAAGAAAACCCACCTAAACAAGGCTTAGTGTACTGTAGCATCATATGTTACCCTTCATAAATGCCATTGATAACTGTTTTCATGTTGAGAGGTACACATTTTCCCCGAAAATCCCCTTTCACTTCCTCTTTCCTTTTTTGCCTATATCCCTTTTTAAACATGGTAAGCCACATTTGAGTACATCACTGCACAACTTCTGATTGTGTGTTACTACCCTACTACTGTTAATTAAGTAAAGATATCCCAGAACATTGTAGTGAACAGGTACTACTACTTGCACAATAGGGCATCGAGATCATAGAAAATCTGGTAATAATAGCTCCAGTGGCGGATGGCTTTTGACACAGAAAAAAGGGTCAACAAATGATCTGATTTTTAAAAAGCTTAATTGTCATCCAATTGTTGAGTGTGAAGTTCTAGTGAGTCATAAGCATGACATAGAGAAGTGCAATATATTTTAAGGTACAGATTTTTCTTCAAGTCAGATTTGCAATTTTTGGATAAGGCTGTAGGTAGCCTTCGGTCTGGGAGGGAGTTGTTTTCCCACTTGCTGCTTCCTGCATATTTCTTTTTTTATGTTAACTGCTGTCAAATTGACTTTCACTTATAGGCAGGCCTATGAATGAGAGAGCTCCAAGTCCCCCTGTTACCAACCGCTCTGCTCACATCTTGCAAACTCAGGGCCATGGCTTTCTTGATTGAGTCTATTCACCTGTAGTAGGGTCTTCTTCTTCTTCTTTTATGACAGTAAAGGAAGCTGTAGAAAAAGAAAGCTGGTAATGATGGGAGTACATGATAATGGCTTAATTGATGTTGTGAAGGCAAAAGGTCAATGAAATAGGAACGTTGGTCTTACCTGTGATACGTCCTTTTCCAGGGGAGAGATGAGGAGCATCCTGTAGATCATTGGGTTAGCTCCGCCCATTCACTCCTGGTAGACAGGTAACAAAAGACCTTTGGTAGGCCCTTCCATTGATGTCATCTAGGGAGGAGCGACCCACCTCTGGCCAGTTCATACCATAGCTTTCTGGGGCACTCCTAAATTAGAAAGTAACTGTAGAAATATAAGACAAAAAAACTCCCAAAACACAAAAATCAAGTAGGAAAAAAGAAACAATGACCACCCTCTGAGATAAAAAAAACAGGAAAACATTACAATCCGGGTGGGTAGGATGCTCCTCATCTCTCCCCTGGAAAAGGATGTATCACAGGTAAGACCAACGTTCCTTTTCCCAGGGGAGAGATTCCGGAGCATCTGTAGATCATTGAGGTCTACAAAAGCCCTCAAAACCAGTCAATAATCAGGGTGGGAGCTGGCATATCAAAACCGGTGGTCCCTCTTTCAAGAATCCACAACCCGCTGTAGCACCCGCCTGCCAAAGGCGGCCTCAGCGGACTGCCTTCTGTCCAATCTGTAATGGCGAAGAAAGGTAGAAGAGGACTTCCACGTGGCTGCCTTGCAGATTTCTTCCAGAGACGCCTCTCTGTCCCAAGCCATCGATGTAGCCGCACTCCTAGTCGAGTGGGCTAGAATCCCTTCTGGGACTGGAATATTCAGGGATTCGTAACAGGCAGCAATACAGGACTAGATCCACCTTCTCAAGGTCGATGAGGAAACCTTGCATCCCAGATATCTCTGATGGACCGACACGAACAGCGCCTCTGACACTTGGAATGTGCTGGTTCTCCTCAAGTAGATCTTGATTGCTCTATGTGCATCCAGGGTGTGCCAGATCCTTTCTAACTCCCTAGATGGTTTTGGACAAAAGGACGGCAAGATGATGTCTTGAGATACATGGAAGGACGAATTCGCCTTTGGCCTGAAGTCAGGACGTGTGTGAAGAACCACTGAATCTGGCCTGAAAATAAAGAGATCCATCCTTACTGACAACGCCCCTAGCTCCGAAACTCTGCGTGCAGAAGTGATGGCCACCAGGAACAGGACCTTCCATGACATGTGCTTTAATGACACTCGCTTAAGCAGCTCAAAGGGAGGTACCGTTAGAGCCTTCAACGCTGTATGTAGATTCCAAAAAGGGAAATGGTGAACTACTGGTGGGGCTAAGTTGGTTAAACCCTGTATGAACCTTCGTAAATCGGGATGTGTTGAAATCAGTGTTGCCCTCTCGGGTGGAAGGATGGAAACAATGGCAGCCACCTGTCTCTTAATGGTGTTGGTTCTGAGTCCCTTCTCAACATCCTCCTGCAAAAAACCCAACAGCATGGGAATTGTGATCTCCAATTCATTAAATCTCTTTCTCCTGCACCATCTGCGAAAAACTCTAAAACTATACTCGTAGATCCTCTGAGTAGAGTCCCTTCTGGCTGCAAGGATAGTCTCAATCACCTCAGGGGAGTATCCCATTGCTCTAAGCATCTCCCTCTCAATCTCCACACGTGGAGCTGGAGCCAGTCGGGGTCCGGATTAGACACATGGCCCTGGGTCAATAGATCTGAGCGAACTGGAAGAGGCATCGATGCTATCTCCAGGGCCCGGATTGCTGAAAACCAAGCCCTCCTGGGCCAAGCCGGGGCGATCAGTATCACGTCGGCCTCCTCCTCTTGAACCCTGCTCAGGAGCCTGGATATCAATGGAATGGGCGGGATGGCGTAGAGAAGACCGCCTGGCCATGGAAAGGTGAGCACGTCTATGCCCTCGGCCCCCTCGGACCGATATCTTGAGACAAACCTGGGAAGCTTGGCATTCACTGGGGAAGTGAACAGATCCAGTACTGGACGGTCCAGTGTGTTGGAGATCAGCTGAAATATTTCAGGGTGGAGACTCCATTCCCCCTGATCGACGTCTGTCCTGCTCAGCCAGTCCGCTTTGGAATTTAACTCGCCCTGTAGATGTTCCACCTCCAGTGACAGGAGATTCTCCTCAGCCCACAGAAACAGGAGGAAAGCCTCGTCCATCAGCTTCCGAGACCTCGATCATCCCTGGCGATTTATGTGCACCTTCGTCGTGGTGTTGTCCGTCCTGATCAACACGGCGCTGCCCCGTATCAGGGGTAAGAAGACTATGAGGGCTAGACGTGCCGCTCGAAGCTCCAAGAAATTGATGCTGTGTTGTGCCTCCTCCCTGGACCATCTGCCTTGTGTCCAGGCGTCTGTGCAGTGGGCTCCCCATCCTCTCAGGGAGGATCTGTTGTAATCTGAATCTGCCGTGGCGGCCAGATGGGTCGGCCCTGTAGAATCGCTGGTGACATCCACCGCCAGAGGGATTCCCTCACCCGCTGGGGAACAATCACTCTCTTGTGTCTCTTTATCAAAATCTCGTGTTGCCACGGAAGTAGAAGCCACTGAAGGGGTCTTGCGTGAAATGAGCCCAAGTCACACAGTCTATTGACACTATCATTAAGCCCTATAACTGTGCTAATTCCATTATGTCCGGCTTCTTTGTTCTCAGGACCCAGCGAACCACGCGACGCAGGGCTGCCACTCTCTCCTGGGGCAGTGAGACCCTGCCCGCATGGATGTCCAGGATCGCTCCCAAGTGCTGGATCTTCGTGCCTGGGATCAAGGAGCTCTTTTCTCAGTTCACCAAAAAACCTTGATTCTGGAGGGATGTCAGAACTCTCTGGAAGTCCTCTGCCACCTCCTCCCTTGAGTGAGAGTGCAGCAGAAGATTGTCCAAGTATAGGTAAACATGAATGCCTCCCCTTCTTCAGTGGGCCACCAGGGCAATCATGATCTTGGTGAACACCCTTGGGGCTGAGGACAGGCCGAATGGTAGGGCCTTGTACTGGAAGTGTATCTTGTTGTAGGCAAAACGTAGAAAATGACGGTGTTGAGGAAGGATCGGAACGTGCAGGTATGCATCCTGTAGATCCAATGACGTGAGGAAGTCCCTCGGTCTGAGTGCCTCTATGATGTGTCTCAGCAACTCCATCCGTAATTTGCGTTGACGCACAAATCTGTTGAGACTTCTCAAATTGAGGATGGCTCTCCAATTTCCATTCTTTGGATCCAGGAAAATGTTCGAGTAACAACCATGGGTCCGATGGGTACTCAGGACCTCCTCTATCGCACCTAAGATATCAAATGGGAAATAGCGTCCAACATCAATTGATGTTTCACTGGGTCTCTGGATCTTGGAGTTGGTCGGAAAGATTGGGGGGGGCAGTTGGGAAAACTCGATACGATATCCTAGACTCAACGTCTGAAGCACCCATTTGTCTGTTGTAGAATTCTCCCAAGCACTGGTGAACTGCTGCAGTCTGCCCCCCACCTGACTCCCCGAGTCATGCCTGCTGATTCTTGGGGTGCGATTTTGATCCTGATGGCTGGAAGGATCTGCCTGACGCACCTCCCTGATTTCTGCGCTGTGGTCTGGATTCACCCCAGTGTTGCCTGAAGCCTCTACTGTCCCTTGGATGAAATCCAGAGCTTGAGGAAGAATCTAAGCGGGCTCTATAAGACTGGGAGGAACGAAAATTTTTGGAAAATTTCCTATCCTCTCTTTTCTTAATGGAGATCAGCGCCTTTTTCCTATCCTTCCCCTCTATCAAAACTGGCTCCAGGGATTTCCCCAAATAATTTTTCCCCCAGAAAGAGAGAGAAGACCACATTCTGCTTGGACTTGAAATTAGCCTGCCAGCTCTTAAGCCACAAGAGACGTCTTGCCGCTACTGCCTCACCCTGGGCCCTAGCGGAAAACTGCGCCGCGTCCAGCGTGCTATCTGCTATAAAGGCCGAAGCACGTGAGATCTTATTGAGTCCCTGGCGTACTTTTGTGTTAGACTTGGGGACTTCATCTAGAAGATCCTTGGCCCACTGCAGGGATGCTCTGGCTACCATGGTGGCTGTAAAAGATGCCCTGATAGCCATAGATAGAGCCTCATGAGTCCTTTTTAGGGCAGCATCCTTACGTCTATCCTCAGGTACCTTGAGGGTATCTTCACCATTGCGGCAAAACACAGCGGATGAGACCAGAGCAGAAACAGGAGCGTCAATAAGAGGGGTTTGTAGCTTAGACATAACTTTCTTAGGCAGTGAATAAAGCTTTTTAACAAATGAAGGCTGAGGTTTGTTAGCTGCTGGTGTAGCCCATTCATCCTTTAAAACTTGCATAATATTAGCTGGGACAGGTATCTGCAAGGATGCTGGCAGTGATCATGGAAAAAAATCAGATGACATGCTAGGAAGGTCAGGGTCCACAGGCTGGTCATGACTCTGCACCATAGAAAGCCCCAGAGTCCTGGCTGTTTTCCTAAATAGCACTGAACACTCCTCTTGCTTAAACAAACGGGCTGAAGAGCGAGCTGTCTCCTGCTCTGTCCCCTCCTCAGCTGACTGTTCTGCCTCCTCCTCATGATCTATGTCCTCCTCCCCCTCAGAAACTTCCCTTCTTCAGCAGAAGAATGCTGGGAATCAAGCTCTTCCTCCTCCTCCGACCCTTGAGCCCCCACATCAGAGTCCCACCATTGTTCATCCTCCCTCTCCCCCCATTCTTCTCTGAGAGCGCGACCGCTTCTGGCTCCATCCGCTCCCATTCCACCCGCTCCGTGTCTGGTTTTTGCTGTTGCCTTGCCCCCTTTGCTCTTCCCAGGAGCCGGCTTGTGAGGCTGCTTGAACTCCGCGCATGCACGTTTGGGTGGCTCGGCAGACCCCTCCCTGTCTCTAGGCCTCTTTGCCTGAGGCCGGGCTGTTGAACAGGGTGAGAGGCGTTGCGGAGAGGCCCGTGGCGTCAGGCGAATCGGTGGTAGGCGGGGTTCCGGGGGGAGGGTGGACTGCAGTGTGGGGTCCAGGGGGAGGATGGGCTGTGGTGTGGAGTCCGGGGGGGAGGGTGGGCGATTGTCCACCGTCCTGGCGGCAGTGATGATCCAGTGAGCTCGCGTGGGCAGCATCAGCGAGTGAATGAGGGAGGGGCAGTGAAAAGGCCTACTCCGCAGGCGGAACGGGGCCGTGCTGGGTGGAGGGAGGCAGCGCCATGTCCGTTGCCACAGTTTGTCCACCGAAGGCAAGAGGCAGGGACTGGGCCGGTGTAAGTGGTGATGCGGGAGGCCAGGTCTTCAGTGGGTTGTTTGATAATGCTCCTGCGAAGGGTGACACGCCCCCCCCTTGCCAGAAGCCTGCTAGACCTAAAAGGGCTGGTTGCGTACGTCCCGCAGCCAAAACTCCCAAAGCCTCCCTGGCTACAAGGTCCTTCACCCAGGACGCCAGGCTGGCAGGCGGGTCTGGTGCCCGTGGCTCTGATCCCAGGGCCCACTGGTACTCACGGTCTCTTCCTGACCGAGGGTCTGGTATGGTGGAGGAACCGGCTCAGCCACCGCAGCACGAGGTTTCCCTTGAGAACCGGTACTCCCCTGCATCTCCTCCTCCAGGAGGCTGCCCCCTGTGGCTGCTTCCTGGCTGTTTCCCAGCTTGTTAAGCTGAGGTGCAGGCAGGGTATTCGAGTTGGTCGAAGCGGGAGGCTTCTCTCCCTCACTCAACAAGGGATCCGCTGGAATGGTGGAGGTCTTGTCCCCCTTAATAGATTCCTCCATCTCCGTTCTCTTGGGAGACTCCACCTTGGTTCTTTGTTCTCAGTCGGCCACGTGGCCGAAATTCAGGAGCAAACACAGATGTGACCACCAGGAGTGGTAGGCAGGAAACAACTGATCAGAGGTGGGTCGCTCCTTCCTAGATGACATCAATGGAAGGGCCTACCAAAGGTCTTTTATTACCTGCATACCAGGAGTGAATTGGTAGAGCTAACCCAATGATCTACAGGATGCTCCGGAATCTCTCCATGGGAAAATTCTTGTTTTGACCATGAGTAGATCAGGTTCATTTCCATCTCTTCTGTCTTCTTTATTTTCACATATATTACCTCCCACTGTTACTTAATAAAATAGATTTTAAATAAATAAAATATATCAACTTCATGATTTAACATATGATTTCAGTACATTTATTTAATACGTGTGATTTATTCTTGAATTGGCAATGGGATCTCTTGTGCTGCTTATTTTGAAAGTTCAAGCAGCTGTGTATGTGATGGGCCCCTCAGACTGGGGAAGGGCATTGAGCAGAGGGTGTTTTAAACCTTTCTCCCCAACATCATTCTTCTAATCTTAATCCACCTTGGGCAGGCCATGACTCTTATCTAATAGGACAGAAAGATATTGCAAGAATGGCCATCTATGCAGATTGCTACAAACGTGGTCTGGGTATGGAGTTGTATATATCCACACAATGTGAGCCCAGCTGGAGATGGACTAGAGATGTACAATTTCCAGAAATTTTGAAGCCATAGGGGGGAAAAGTTTTCTCCCAGGTTTTTTTTCCAGAAAAAAATGGAAATTTTCAGGATTTTTTTTTAAAATGCAACATTAGCACTTTTTACAGATTGAAAGTCGCTCTGTTAGTTTAGGAACATAAAATATGACTATGCACAATTTGATTTGGCATAAAATTATCACAGTTGGTATATTAAAATTACAGTGTATTCAGACAATTACTCTCTCTCTCTCTCTCTCTCTCTCTCTCTGGCTTTTCTTTGCAAACGAAGATTTAGGAAGGACTCATTCCACGCTTTCTGCAAGCGCGCTGATGACTAAAAAGGCCAATCCAAGATAAACAAGTCTGGTTGCAGAAAGCACAAACAATTACTACAATTATTACAAATGGAATTTACTCATATTTCTATTTTTAAAATTTTTATTTGAAACAAATGGAGCAACAGTCTCCTGAACAATATGGAACCTAATCCTTTTTTCATTTTTTTTCAGTTTTTGAGAAACAAACAAACAAACAAACAAAAAGCTTCAGGGAAAAAAATGGGGGAAATGGGTTTTTTCCCCCTTGATTACCTTCTTAAACTAGATGAATTTAAATCTCCAGGACCAGATGAACTACATCCAAGGGTATTAAAAGAGCTGGCAACTGTAATCTCAGAGCCATTGGCAATAATCTTTGAGAACTCCTGGAGAACAGGAGAAGTCCCAGCAGACTGGAGGAGGGCAAACGTTGTTCCCATCTTCAAAAAGGGGGAAAAAGAGGATCCCAACAATTATCATCCAGTTAATCTGACATCAATACCAGGGAAGATTCTAGAGCAGATCATTAAACAGAGAGTCTGTGAACATTTAGAAGGCAATGCCATAATCACAAAAAGTCAACATGGGTTTCAGAGAAACAAGTCATGCCAGACTAATCTGATCTCTGTTTTTGATAAAGTTACCAGCTTGGTAGATGAAGGGAACGCTGTGGATATCACATACCTTGATTTCAGTAAGGCCTTTGACAAGGTTCCCCATGACATTCTTGCAAACAAGCTTGTAAAATATGGGCTAGACAAGTTAACTGTTCAATGGATTTGTAATTGGTTGACCGGCCGAACCCAAAGGGTGCTCAGCAGTGGCTGCTTTTCGTCTTTGAAAGATGTGACCAGTGGGGTGCCACAAGGTTCGGTCCTGGGCCCAGTGCTATTCAACATCTTTATCAATGACTTGGATGAGGGAATTAGGGGCATACTTATCAAATTTGCAGATGACACCAAACTGGGAGGAGTAGCCAATACCCTAGAGGACAGGATCGAAATTCAAAATGACCTGGATAGACTGGAGAGCTGGGCCAAAGCTAACAAAATGAAATTCAATACGGAGAAGTGTAAGGTACTGCACTTAGGGCGAAAAAATGAAATACATCGATATAGAATGGGGGAGACCTGGCTGAATGAGACTACTGTACATGCGAAAGGAGTCCTAGTAGACGACAAGTTGAACATGAGTCAACAGTGTGATGCGGCAGCTAAAAAGGCCAATGCGATTTTGGGCTGCATCAATGGAAGTATTGTGTCTAGATCAAGGGAAGTAATAGTGCTGCTCTATTCTGCCTTGGTCAGACCTCACCTAGAATACTGTCTCCAGCTCTGGGCACCACAATTCAAAAAGGATATTGACAAGTTGGAGTGTGTGCAAAGAAGGGCGACTAAAATGGTGAAAGGTCTGGAAATGATGCCTGGAAAAAAGACGGTTAAGAGGTGATATGATAGCCCTGTGTAAGTATTTGAAGGGGTGTCACATTGAGGATGGAGCAGGCTTGTTTTCTGCTGCTCCAGAGACTGGAACACGGAGCAATGGATGCAAGCTCCTGGGACAGAGATTCCACCTCAACATTAGGAGGAACTTTTTGACAGTCAGAGCTGTTCGGCAGTGGAACACACTCCCTCAGAGCGTGGTGGGGTCTCCTTTCTTGGAGGTCTTTAAACAGAGGCTGGATGGCCATCTGTCAGGGATGCTTTGATCAAGATTTCCTGCGTGGCCCTCGTGGTCTCTTCCAACTCTGCAATTCTATGATTCTATGATTTTTTCCTGTTTTTTTTTTTTCTGGGCCTTCACAGCTCTAAGATGGACACACTTGTAAATAAGTTGCTTGTCAAGTGACAAGTGAAGCATTGTGTACAAAGCCTAGCACAGGGGTGGGCAAATGCAGTAGTTCTAGGAGTCAATTCATGGCAAAAACTAAGAAAACCCCAAAAAAACTCTGGAAGTGACTGGGCAGCTACCAAAAAAAGAAAAAGGAAATGGTGGGGCACCCAGTTCCAGCTTTAAAAAGCTGAAGAGTTTTTATGTTCTACAATACAGAGGAGTTTTTGAAGTCTTTTTAGAAATTGGGAGGGCTACTCTTGGAGCCTTTTAGGAGAGGCAATTCACCCTTTCTTTGACCAAAAAAAGGGCAGTCTCATCTGAACTGCTTTGTGGGAGAGGTACTTTTGGTCCCAGGGCTTCGCTTTTCCTATGCCTGACCTAAAAAGTGCAAAACACATCCTCTCACATTCAGCTTCCATAAGCAAGATATGGAATTCACTGGAATTATTTGGTCAGCAATTCACTGACCAAATAAAACCTGCAGATCGCCTGAGGCTAAGAAGGCTTGTAAATTCTCTAGTTTCAAAACAAAAGTTTATGGTACCTGACACTGAAAGACACTGCTACTGACTCTGTAATACATGGAAAACACAACCCCTAGCCAAATATTCAGAGGAATGTGTGGGTGATTACCGGTAAGCAGGGAGGGAACAGGGTGTCTACAAGGCCTGCTCCCAGTGTCCCTGCACATGCCAGCTCCACATCAGACCCTGGTCTACAGGGCTGAACCCTCCCTCTTATTGGGAACCCTAATAATGCAGGAAGGTTTCCAGCCATGTTCAGCTGAAGGTTCTTAACTTGACTCATGAAATTGACATAAAACTGATATGTCTGAAAATTGGGGGTTGGGGAACATCATGTGAGTATCCCTTTCTTTCTCCTCCATTTGACACTACATGTTCAGCCCAATGGCTGAGTAAGTCCAATTGCTCCAGTCCAATTGACTGGAGCAATTTGTAACTTTCTAGGTCTTTCCCCCAGGTCCTTGGAGTCAATGGGACTTTTCTTCACACCTGATCATCTTGATTGGAAAGTAATTAAAAGATAGTACTTTCAGGGTATTCCTTTTGAAGGTCAGTCCTAGATACGTGCTGAAAAGTGCTACTAAGGGATGACTCTTTAAAAAATATTCGTTTTGATGCTGTCATTATGGAAACTCTGGACTTAGTTTATGGGAGCTGACAAACTGCAGACAATTTATGGCAGCCAAGATGTGTTTGTGGCTCCTGCTTATCCTTAACAAGCTCAGGTTTGGATAGTGGTGTATAAAAATCTTTTCTGTATAAATGGAAAGTCTTTGTTGCTGTGAAGCTCTACTGAGGCTTATTTTTACTGGATTATAGAATTTTTAGGAGAACCCTGGAAACACTGCCCAAAACATAGGAGGCACAATTTAAACACCCTGAAATGTAGCTGAAAGTCAGAAGATGTCCATCTACCCACTGTGTGCCCTGGTTTTCTTGAGATGTGGTTACCCTTTTGTAGGCAGTTGTTTCATCTACAAACCATTTTAACAGTACACACTGCAGAAATGACTAAATGTTATGACATGCCCTGAAATAACTTCAGTTCAACTTGTATAAATTCTACATGTGCGGTGCTTTTGGAGCTTGACAGGTGGAATGTTATTGTGATATTATTTAGCTCTCTTGACATAGTAAAGACACTTGCCATTTATCTTATGGCAATATATATTCCAGAGCAAACAAGGAAGAGTTTATATTTGATTTAAAAAAAAACCAACAACAACCCAGCCCCTTAAGGAAATGGCAATTGCGGGTGGAGGGGGGTCTTAAAAGTGCTTGGATAAGCAAAATGAGCACACTTTTTATAGACAAAGGTGGCAGTTTTCAAAGTGTGAAGCGGGCCTCCCATAGGTGGTTTGTCAGATGACTTCATGAAGAACTTCTCCCTTTCAGTGGCATAACATAGTTGGATCAGGCAGCAGTGAAATCCATTGCTTCCGTGCTGGGGAATCTAAATGATGTTGGACTAGAACCATGGAGATTTGAGTTCAGATGCTCACATGTGACAGTGACGTCTACCGCGTGTCCTTTGGATAGTCACTGTTTCTCCATGTAGCCTAATCTATCTCACTGGGTTGTTGTGATATAAAACTGAAGACAAGGGAGGCAGTGTGATACAACACACTTTGGTTATGAGCACTATTGGTATATTAAAAATCAAACAAACCCAACCCTTTTTTTGGTAAAGGTCTGGATTTTTTCTTGGATCTCCTACAGGAATAAATTTTCCTTCTTTTTTTCCCGGGCTGTGAGGTTGTGTTCTGGAAGAGTTTACTTCTGACATTTCGCCTGCATCTGTGGATGGCATCATCAGAAAATGGTTGGGTAGGGGTGTGTGTGTGTGTGGAGTTTATATGCTGTGAGCCCCTGTTGGGGAGTACTGGTATATGTGAATTTGTGTATTTGAATGGTTAATTTCTGGGTTTAGATATGCAAGGAGGATTAGTGTCTGTTTGTCTAGTGGTTGGTTGATGGCCCATTATCTGCTGGAAATCCCCCTGTCCATGGGTGGAATTCATTTGCAATTGTTGAGTTTTGATTCTATTGCTTTTGAAAACTGGAAGCCAGATTTTGTTTACTTTTAGGGTTTCTTCTTTCTTGTTGAAGTTGTCCAGGTATTTGTGGATTTCAATAGCTTCCCTGTGCATTCTGACATAAATACACAATTAAATACACAAATACATAAATAACCATTCAAATACACAAATTCGCATATACTCCCCAACAGGGGTTCACAGTATATAAACTCCACACACACTCCTACCCAACCATTCTCTGAAGATGCCAGCCATAGATGCAGGTGAAACGTCAGAAGTAAACCCTTCCAGAACACGGCCTCACAGCCTGGGAAAAAACCCAAGGAAAATCTATGGATGCCGGCTGTGAAAGCCTTTGACTCCTACAGGAATGTTAAAGCAGGCTGGGCAGTCATAATTCTCTCTTTCTATGTTCATCTTCTTTGTGTGATCTTGAACTGTGTTACACCCTTATCCATAAACTCTCTGCACAGAAGGAAGGGGCTGATAAGGTGGACACAGCCAGAGGTACAGAGGCTTTAGTTCATTGCACACTGACTTGGGAATAGAGATGTGAAGGCTGGGGGGCCGAACAGAAAAATTGAGGGGGGAAAATCTCCCCCTCCTTTATTCTTGAAGCTTATCCCCCCAAGAAAAATGGACAAAACTGGATTATGGAATATTTTCCTTTAGAATGATGACTAAAATTGTTAAGATAAGGTGTTCATATAATTACTTCCCTAAAATCTTTTCTAAAATCCATGTAAAAGAACAACATTTAAGTAAGATTTTGTATAGTATCAGATCAGTATCGTTCCTGCTCTTGGTATCCTTTTCTGTTCTTTTTTGTGAATGAGCACATTGTGTTTGCTTGCCGCTATGAAGCACTAGTGGGGACAAAATAATTTTCTGTTTTATGAAGGTTGATTGTTTCTTCTGTTTTTATTATTTTTTAATTGTTTTTATTAATTTTTAAAACTTTTTTGCCTGCTCCTTGAACTGGAAAAAAGCAAAGAGGTTCCTTATAACTCATTGTGATTCAGGACTTTGTAGCTTCATTTGTAACACCCCCCCCCAAAGAAAGTTCAATTTGCAACTATATTCTGCATGAAGTATATTTTTAATATCAAACATGGCAATTTAATTGCCAAATTACGTTATATGTAATGCATTTTGTGTTCCTAAAGTAACAAAATGATTTACAACCTGTGAAGGGTGTTAATATTGGATTTTTCATTTTTTAAAAAAATCTGATCCCCCCCCCCCCAAAGAAAAACAGTGGAGCAGGATTTTCCCCCTAGAGTGTCAATATTTCTTGCTATGTTTTGTCGCCCTGGAGAAATTGGGTGGAAGCACAGCTTCTCTCTAGTTGTTACCCTAATTTTGTGGTGTCTATGGGGAGCCCACTAGTGTATCAATTTCGATATGGGGAATTCTAATTAGCTCAGTATGGCAGAGATGTGGCTGGGTAATGGTGGGATCTTTTGACTTATGTATACCAGTAGTACCTGAGGAGAGTCCAAGCCAGGGGATGAACTAAAAATGGTTTTTATTGAAAAATAGTCAAGGGAACACACACACAGACACATGAATACACTCAGGCTTCAAGCAGTCACACAAGACTAATGAATAAAGTAGGAATTATTGGGATAGAGGAATAGAGTTCAGGATGATGGGCTATACTGTACCTATCCAAAGAACAGAGATTTGTGCAGCAGAAGATACTCAGACAGATCTCTGAGGGTCACATAGCAGACCAGCAGGATGGAAGTATGAGAAGGAACTGCGGACACTTGGTGGTGTTTTAGGGTGATATTGATATTCAATATTTCCCCTAAAGGAATGGGATTTATAGTGGAATACAATGTCTGCCAGAGTTTTCCAGGATTAAACAATGGATTCTCCAGATGTGTTAATGATTGCTGATGATTGAAATATTAAAACTGATGGGTCCCAAGCAAACTTCCATTGTTTTAGGGAAAAGGTGCAAGGAAAAACCAGTTTTGCAAGCAAAGGGTGTCCAGCTACCTTTAACTCATTTCTGTGAACGTCCAGCAGAATTAGCCCGTTTCTCCCTAACTAATCATTTCCCGGGGAGTTTACATAATCCTTTCCTGGATGTGTCTTTTGGGAATTTTAGTAGGCTATCTCCTTAGTTTTTCTGAGCAAACCTTGATTCCTTATACTTGGGAGTGCCTGGTGTACTGTCAACCACTTGGAGTGCCAGTAATAAGCCAATTTATGAAATATAGCCAATTATTGAAATATTAAAAGAGTGGGGGGTGTCAGAGCAGGTAACACAGTGACAAAACACTTGCTGTGTTTTGTCACACAGGAGAAATTGGGGCGGCTTCTCCCTGGCAATGAAGCAACAGTGGTGGGAGTGATTCTTCCTGTTTCCACCCCTGAAGCCTGAGGCTACTGTGCAAACAGTGGATAAGTGAAACCGCAGATATGGGAGCTGCAGATATAGGGGTCTTACTATACTTACAAAAGTAGTTCATTATTTAACTTGTTGTACCTGAAATAATTGGTTTCTATTAATATTTAATTTTTTAGTAACTAATTTCTTGCCTATTACTTTGGAGTTGCTTTTTTGCAGGAGTTGAACCTAAAGGATGCCATAACACCTGAAAAGGTTTGCTTAGAATGCTTTCAAAAATGTTTAAAGATGCTCTTTAAAAGTTGCTCTAAAAGTTACCAGAAAATGTAAGTTATTACACCAAGACAGACATGTTATTTCCTACTCGTTATGTTACTACACAGCTTGTTGGGGGCAATTAGCTAAAAAACATTGTAAACAGCTTAGGGAGTGCTTTGGCACTGATAAGCGGTATATAAATATCAATGCTATTGCTATTGCCTTTGAAATGTAGTTTAATTTCACCCTCATTCTGTGAAAATAGTAATGAGTGACAGGTTCTAAGTTCCATAAATAATGACTTTGCAATATATTGGGCTTCTAATGCTTGCAAAAATATATGCGATAAATTTCTCTGCCACATGATGGAGATGATGGTGCAAAATAAAATCAGCATGATTTCACTAGCTAAAAATGTCTGTGAGACAGAATTAGTACTTAGTCTTGGTCGCTCCCGTACAGTGGTCTTAATAATTTTGTTCCCCATCTCCTATAACAAGTAACGAGTTTACATGAGCACAGATAACAAAAGAGCAATAAATATTCAAAATCAGTGCTCCTTATTGTACAGCTTTGGTTCCATTTTCTTAATGATTCTAAACTGCAAAACCATAACAAACAGATTCAGATCCCCCCCCCATCTTATAATTTGTTGGCAAAGCTGAGAATTGGAGGTTGAAATGAGAAAAAAGATATGTATTAATATTTCTAATTTGTAATGCCTAAAAAGAAATTGCAATTTTTTCTTATATGTTATATATCAGAATGACAACACATGATTATTATGCTATTCAATGCCATTGTAAAGAAAGGAGAGCAACATTTTACTCTCATTTATAAGGTTTCATTTATCAGTCCCTTAAGTAGTTTATGAACTCCAAAATGCTGAGAAAACTCAGTCACTTTTAATCTTCTTCCATCAAAGATGAAGACCATTTTAGTGAACAATTTTTCAGTGGAATTCACAATTTTGAGTGCAATCTCCATTACAGTTTTCTGTGGCTGGCTATAAAGAGTCTTTTGTGTAGGGCAGGAAGAATGTGGGCAGATGTGGCTTTTTTCCATCACATTAAAACTGATAGGAGAATGTATGTATCTGCTAAATTTCACTCTTTTCAGTTTCAACATTAAAGAAACCTTACCAATGACAAGTTTCCTGACAATATTAAGTCATTTCAGAGATTGCCTGGGATCAACAACTCATTGTTATGAGTTATGAGTATAGACAATATTCAGAGAAATGTGTATAATTTTTTAAGCCTGAGTTAATATTCCTGTAGTTGTTTGAGACATACACCCATCATTTGATAATCTTTTTACTGTGTTACGAACATATGAGCCTTTTGGATACCTATTTTCTCTACCGGTAACTGGGATATATTTTCTGCAAACATGGTGATTGCTTTCTAGTTCTCATGGCTAATATTCATTAATATCTTCCAAAAGTATATCAATTTCTTTTTTAAAATAATTTAAATGATCATTGCAATATCCTCTGTCAGTAATTTTATGGGCTACGTGAAGTGCTTCCTTTTTTCATAGAATCAGTGAATCCATCAGTATCACTGGATCACACGAGTTCTTTTAATTTGTCACTATAGGTCCTTTTCTTTCTTAACTCACTGGTGATTCTTGATTTTGTAATCTTGGACAGCTGTACTTCAGCAGTGTCCCCGCTGCCCAGCTAAAAAAACATTCATGGATGTGAAATTAAGTCCCCCATTTCTTTGGCTTCTGTAAATTGTGAATGTGCCCAAACTTCTTTGGCACAATCTAGCCAAAGTGCTTAATATTAAATTAGTGGTACTTATAGTCCAATCCTATACTTGTTTCTAAGTAAGCCCCATTAAGTTCAATGGAACTTTTAGGATTGCACCACCAAATAAATGAAGGGTTACAGCCTCAAGTAGATTTCTACTCTGTCAAGTTCTTGCTTGTTATTGTTTTCTTTTTAAAACTAAGTATCCATTTCTGTAGTTCAATTTAACATTAGTGAAAAATACAGTATTTAAAAGAAAAGTAATGCAGACACCTTCTGTTACTTTAGTTTAAGTAGAATGCTTTCCCATGCAAAATCCAGCACAACAAGTCATTGATCTCATTTTGAGAAATCCATGCATTTAGACCTGCCCAGAACTGAATTTCACTGTTAGTGTTCTCTATCAAGGATAGGTACCCTCACCGTGGTACGATGACAACAATGGTGATGGTGGTGGTGATGATGATGATAGTAATGATCATGGTTTAATAATTAAGAGCATTTGTTCTCATTAAATGTGACCCATGCATAGAGCTCTCCCATTTACTTTGATTATGCCCCATACCTAATGATATAAAACATCAGTTTAATTGTTGGAAATAGGCAAATGCAACAACGGGGAGCCTTAGAATGTTTATTTTGACAAGACTGGTATAAGCACAGGTACAGACAGCCTGTATAAATGTAGGTAGAGTTTCTGGGCTGAGTTCTTACGATGATTGTGAACAACAGAGGGTAACTTCTTCAAGTGCCAGACCCTTGCCCTCTTCTCTTACATCTGTGCTTTAGAAGTCAGCCGTCATCCCCCCTCGCCCCCCAGAAATGCTATGTTCCATGCTCAAGGGGTTGGCTATTATGGTTTCCCCCCCTGATTGTGAACAAAGTTTCTTCCTTCATGGTCCTAAACTCAATGCATGTGCATGACTTAAAGGCATTACCTACCAATAAATAGGAGATTAGCTGCGGCTTGTATATTTCCTGATCGTTTCACATTTTTTCAGATGGCTCATTGTTATCCTGTTTCCTTTAACGATGGGACACTCTAATGAGTTTGCCATCTGACATACATCTGCTTCCTGTTAAACAATACCTTCATTCTTCCAGAGCTGCTAAACTCATCTGTTATCCTATGAGATTTGTATCTTTGCCTTGAAAACAGCAAGTACAAGTGGATTGCTGTATATTCCATTTCCCTATGATGCTTTTTCCTCCCTATTGTTTTTGCATAATGTCACACTGTGGTGAGTGACCATGGGAACATGCTGGGAAATGGTAAATGTTTAGAAGAGTGAAATTAATGTATACCTTTTGGATATATGTCCATGATATAATTTTATATGCTGTTTCAGGTATTGATAGTTCCCAGTCCACAGCAGAGGAGCATCCTGTACTGATTCCATAACAGCCCATTCCAAATTTTAATAATTTTGAACTGGTTCATGGAAAATTTATAAATGTGAGTTATGACTAGGAATGTATGTCAACATTTTGAATTGCATAGAAAGATTCAAAATATCTTGATAAAGCTGTCATATGTTCCGTTCCCTATCTTCTTGTGTGTTTAAATTAAAACGTATTAAATGAATAAGTGCGTTTTCAGACATGGAACAGTTTCATATCTCCTTTCCCTCTTTCTCTGACATTGGTGGTTGAAGATGAAAAATAAAAGCTTGAATTAGTAATATTCCTTCAGTGGCCAGGGCTATACCTCGTCATCTGCTTTTGCAGACTTATTTTAACCTATGTTTTTCTTTTGCTTTGGACACAGTTTATGAAAACGACAGAATTAGGTTTGGAAGGTTGTTATTATATTCATAACAACCAAGACTCTTGTGGCACCTGAAAGACTAACAAATGTTATTATGACACAAGCTTTCATGGATGACAGCCCACCTTATCCAGTGCATAAAATATTACCTCCACTGGCAGATTATTATACATAAACTTGGGTGGGTGACAGGGTCAGATTAAGGTATGCAGAGCCAGGAGAGGGAATCCTATGGCGCCAAGAGATTTCTGCAGCCCTTGGGGCTCTCTTAGATCCTCTGGAGCCACCTTTGCCAGAAAAAAATGGATAAAAAAATTATATTTGTGGTCTCAGGAGTGACGATTTTGCCTTGAAACAAGGTTCATCCTCCCAAAAACAACTTGTTTCCTTCTCTAAAAAAGGGATTTGACAAAACTATGAGTGGATTTCTGGTTAGTAATGGTTTGTGTGTCCCCCCCACACACATTTTCTAGGGCTGCCTGCAGTGGGTTCTCATAGTGGAAAAATGTCTCCCAGACCTGTCCAGATGTATATACATACTATGTATGTATGTTTGTATGTATGTAGATAGACAGAGATAGGTATAGATATCTATCCCAACTTCCATTCCCCTGGATGCAGAGGGAGAGAAGGAAAGTCAGGCAGAGCTCTATCTTGCCTTGGCCCAGAAGCTTAATGGCCCTCCCTCCATCCCAACTGCCATTGCCTGTCTTCAGAGGAAGAGAACGAAAGTCAGGCAGAGCTCTCTGCCCAGAAGCAGAACACCCCTCCCTCCATCCCAAATGCCATTGTCCTGGCCAAAGAGGGAGAGAAGAGAATGCTAGTCTTAATCCCTTCCCTTACTGCCATCCCCTTTCCTTTTGGATCATGTCTTCATTAGATTGTAAGCTTGAGGGCAGGGAAATGTTTTGTTGTTCTTTTTCTTGTAAAGCACGATGTACATTGATGGTGCTATAGAAATAATAATAATAATAATAATATAGATAGATATGTATGTATGTATGTATGTATGTTTGTATGTTACTTTTTCTCCCTTCACATTAGAGTCCCCTTAAAATCTAAGGCCCTGAGTTGTAGAATAGTTCGATTGTGTGTAAATCTAGCATTACTAAATGGGTGAATGGGTAGAGGACTATAATAATTTAAAAACAAAATATAAACAATACTAAAAGTGACAATGACCTAAACAACAAAGAGTTTATGGCATCTTAAATGCTAACACATTTCATTATGGTATAAGTTTTCATGGACAATAGCCCATTTAATCAGAATAGTGACCATGAATGAAACAGAAGTTGGTTGATAAAGGAAACATGAACGAGATAATAATAATAATAATAATAATAATAATAATTTATTTTTAACCCGCCCCTCTGCTCGGCAACCAGGGCGGCGTACAGCAATATTAAAACAACATCAAGTTAAAACAATCCTTCCCCGTGTAGTATGCAACAAAAGGGACATGTGTTCAACTGAACCTCTTGGTAAAGTCTTGTTTAGCTCTTTTGTGTTAGAATCTGCCTTTGTTCTTTTATTCAGTAATGTTTGCTTCAAGGTTAGAGTTGGTGTATCTTGCGAGATTAGATTTCTAGACGAGATCCTGTTTCTGACAAAAACTTGATCCAGTCTGGCAAGGGCACCACAAGTGACAAACTAAGTGTGGACTGTATGTCGTCACTTTCCTGGACCAGAGCTGGAGGACCTATTGGCTTATTTGTAGCAGAAAGTCAGATCCAGCTTTATGCCCCGTTCTCCATTAGTGCAGCTGGTGCTTACTTCCAGGCCCATTAAGCTGGAGTAAAAACCCCATTTACGTGTGCATTGTTCAGTGCCTTTCCATTGAAAACCTACCTAATGCTGTCTGAAAGACTATTTTCATTGTTTGCTTAATAGTAGGATTAGGATTAAGGATTTCTTAAAATTAGATGGTATTTGAGTGTATGGCATCATCTCATAATACTAATTTGGCTTATGACACATATGCCACCACTCTTTAGAACAACACAATCTGCACCCTTTCAATGAACTTGCACAAAGACTGCCTATTACTCCATCCTGACATACATTCCTGCCCATATATATTTGGGTACAGGTAGAGGCGAAGCACAAAAATCAATGTGTATAGAGCCATTGTACTGTTTATTCTCCTTTACGGGTCTGAAACATGGGTCACCTATTGCCACCACTTACGACTCCTCGAACGCTTTCATCAGTGCTGTATACACACAATCCTAAATATACACTGGACTGACTATGTGACAAATGTTGCTGTCCTTGAGCAAGCAGGGATCACCAGCATTGAGGCCATGATATTGAGAACACAGCTGCGCTGGGCAGGGCACGTTTCTAGGATGGAGGACTATTGCTTCCCAAAAATATTACTCTACGGTGAACTCGCTACAGGTCAGCGTAAGAGGGGCACTCCAAAAAAGCAGTACAAGGACTCCCTGAAACAACATCTCAGGCTTGGCCAAATTGATCACCAACAATGGTCCGCCCTGGCCTCACATCTGGAGGCATGGAGACGCATTATCCACAATGCTGCAGCCTTATTTGAGAACTCATGCTGAACAAGTCTTGAAAAGAAAAGACAACACAGAAAGAATCACAGCCCGGAAACGTCACCCAAGGAGACCTTCTGCTGTGCTTTCTGCAACTGGACTTGTTTATCTTGGATTGGCCTTTTTAGTCATCAGCGCGCTTGCAGAAAGTGTGGGATAAGTCCTTCCTGAATCTTTGTTTGCGAAGAAAAGCCAGAGAGAGAGAGAGAGAGAGAGAGAGAGAGAGAGAGATCTTACTCTGCTTACTGGGAGATGTAAATAGAACAAATAGATTTTTCTAGACTAGGTTGGAGAGCGTCAGGGATACAGGAGCTAATTTTTTCTTCCAGGACTCGTTGTGAGCCACATCATCTCTGAAAATGTATAAAGAAGAGGGGAAAAAACAACAAAATTGGAAGTGACTGTAGGTCTTTTCAGAATTCTGGATTTGCAGTGGATGTAGTTTCAGGGAGCTACAGGTTGTGCCCTGTTTTATTACAGAACTGCCACTCTTAGAGGCATCCAAATATGGAAAAACCCATATTTTTGCTGATTTTTCTTTCAGTTGGGGCATGATGATCTGAGAGGGCTGTTCTAGAATGTTATTTTAATTCTCTGTGAAATCAGTAAAGGTTTGCTTCAGCTTTTCCCTCTCTTGTTCGTTTTTATCATCTATCCTGGTTACGGGGAAAGAAAGATATCCATTCATTATTGTCTAAAGATGAAGTCAGAGGACAGAACACATGGCCGCATTTAATGTACTGTGACTTAATTAACTGAAGTGAGATGTTGTTCTATATGAAATATTTAAAGAAATGGTAGTAGGCAAAAAAGGAAGGTAGGAAGGAAGGAAGGAAGGAACAAATAGATGAGCAGAAACAGACAAACGATTTCCTCGGTATTTTCAACATCACCTTCAGCCTTAAATAGTTCATCTGAATGGTAAGGTTTATGTATCCTGGAGCATTCAGTAGAATTGAAGTGAAGCCCTGGATCTACTCCCCACCCACTCACCCACCCACCCACATATTCATTGAGGTAGAATATTTCTAGATGTAGGGCATTTAGACTGTAGAGTATGCTAATTGGGCACATCTGAAACCCGCAAGCCAAACAAGGGTTGTGTTGACTTCTCAGAGCTGAAGGCCAGTAAATGTAAGCTGCTGGCAAAAATGGATGATGGCTGTGGTTGTAAGGGGGAGAAATATGAGAGGGAGTGAGAGATTCTATTGCCTCTCATATATGGTGTGTACTAGCAGTGGTGGGTTTATGAGAAATGGTCTCAAAATGGGTTGGCAAAAGAGGTGAAACAAACAGCCTTGTTCAATCTGGCACTTTCCAGTCGTTATGATTACTACTCCATTCCCGGACAGAATGACTGTTGACTGTGAATGCCATTGTCCAGCACAACGGGGGGGGGGGCAATTTGGGGAAGATGAAACAGACAGGAAAACAAGAATCTGACAATACAGTGGTTAGGTGGAGGTGTGGAATTGACAAAAAGTGGACTCACGGGAAACCCACACAGAGCTTTTGGATACAAGTGGCTGTGTGCTTTTGGCAAATAGAAAGCAGAAGAGAAAGGAAATTTGGGACCTTGGGACTCCCTTGCCCAGTGAGCCAGGCAGTATGATGCGGCTACCTATAAATATTTCTTCTTTATTTAAGAATACGGTGGCTTCTTCTATTACCGTTTCACAGACATCACGGAGAAACAAGGACCCAGGTGCAATGGAATAAGTCTGTGAAGGGAGAAGAGGGTTGGCTTTTATATGCTAATATGAATATTCATGCTTCCAGTCCTACTTCTAAATAACCAGGTTCCTTGGATTATTGATTAGCCATCTTGTTGTTGATAGAAAGTCTATGCATGAACAAATTCTAAATATGTTGTTCTTGTAACTTACTTGGATTTTTAGTGTATTATTACTGCCATATGAGCCAGTGTGGTGTAATGGTTTAAGTGTTCAACTAGGAATGTGAGAGACCATGGTTAGAATCCCCATTCAGCCATGGAAATCCACTGGGTGACTTTGGGCAAGTCACATTCTCTCAGCCTCAGAGGAAGGCAATGGCAAATACCCTCTGAACAAATCCTCCCAAGAAAACACCATGATAGGTTCACTTTAGGTCTCCATAAGTCAACAATGACTTGAGGTCACAAAACAACAACAATTATTCAATATTCAATAACAACATTCAATAACTTGAATGTCTAGGATGGTGATGATAATGCTTACTGGTGAGAATGATGTTCTGTTGAGTGTGGCATGTTGGGAGGAGGCACTAAGTGATCACAATAACAACAAAGCTTTCTTGCGTGCTGAAAGGGGAGTGGATAAAAAGAGAGCTTGCAACAAGTCCTCTCTAGATCACCACCTCCTGCCTCTCAACCTTTACTGCCTGAGACAAGTGTCTTACCTTAGCTAATAGTAGAACTGGCCCAAGAGAGCTTTTGATACCTTTGTGAATAAACTGGTTTTGTCTTTCTACTGGCAAACTCAGATTCTTTGGTACTTAGTTGCTTTTTCAGTCACCCAAAGCCCTCTTTTTTTTCAGTCAATTTTTGCTAGAAAAGTGAAAAGAAAATCCCCCAAATCCCCAAATGTTTGAGAATACCCATCGACACAACGCTCCTGAACTCTATACTGTCCCAAATACCTGTTTTCCTCTGTAGTCCCTCTCAAAATGGTGACATAACATTACTTGCAGTCACCATTTTGAGAGGAACTACAGAGGAAAACAAATGTACCTGGACTAGTGGGGACGGGATTGTATAGCCTGCAGCGGGGTCAAGGGGAATTGGACCATATCCCCCATGCAGTTGCTCATTCCTGCTCTGAAGTGGTGGAATTTATGTATATATAAATATTAATACAAGAATGAGAATACATAGAATGAGAAAACTATGGAAAGACTGAAGATATGACAATCACATGTGATTCAGGTTTTTGCAAAACCAGGAACAAAGAGGAGGATGGACCTAAAAATACCACTTTCCTGATCACTGTCAAAAGTCTTCTTTTGTAGCTCGGCAACTGACAAAATTAGAGATTGCACTACACTGTTTTAGCACTATTATTCCACTTTAACTGCTGTGGCTGCCTCCTGTGGAATTCTGGGATTTGCAGTTTAGGGAGGGGCATTTTGCATTCTCAGCTAGAGACCTCTTAAGCTTCACTAAACTACAAACCCCCAGAGTTCCACAGGAGGCAAGCCATAGCAGTTAAAGTGGAATAATAGTGCTGTAACAGTTTAGTGCGATAATGGTGTTAGGCTCTAGACATGTTTTTCAAAAAAAAAGATTTTGCTTTCTGAGTCTTGGCAGTTCTTATATTGTCATTACATTTCTTCTAAGTCCTTCTTTTTTTAAAATTTTTTCTATTCTTGCTCCCCACTGGTGAAAGGGTAGAAAAACCTCTTGACCATATGGGGCAACTGTTCTGCAGAACTGTCCCTAAACCACTGTTTTTAATTGAGACAGTTCGTTTGTTTAAGTTTAACCATGTGTTTTAACTGCTGGGGTGATGTTTTGAGGTTCAAAACAAAGCTACACCTGTTGAACCAAACAAAGGCCTTCAGTACTAGGAGGTGGGCTAGTTCTCTCCTGAGGCTGTTTACACAGATCTCTTCTTCCAGTATTTATTTTAAAGTTTTGCAAAGGGAGATAATTTGGAGGGCAAAGTCGTCTTGCTTCAGAAACAGACAGAACCTGAATAAACAAATGCTTGCTGCAGATTAGTAAGAACATCTGTAGTTTTTAGATTGTTTTGAGAGTGCATACCATTTTTTTTTTTAATTTTAGGGGTTCTTTTTCTTGTTTCTCTCTCCCCCCCCCCCCACTTCTTCCTATTAAAAAATGGCAACAAAAGACAGGGCATAGAAGGCACAGCTGCACTAGGCATGACATGCCACTGTTTTAATTTTAAGTTTTAAAGCCCCAGCAGAAGAGTGGTTTTATTGTATCTTAGAAGAGAATAAAGCCACATGCAAATTCCAGCCATGGACATCTGTTTCCTCTTGATGTGGAAGAATTCTAGCATTTTGAATGCTATTTCAGTTCTTAAGGGATCTGCCTTTCTCGTATTTTGCCACTCTTCAATGTGCTGTGCTTGTTGCCTTCCTTTCAAACCCTGCTCTGGAGTTGATCAGGCCTGTAGTTATGCCATAAAGACTATTGTTCAGCCATCCATTTTATATGTTAGATTACTCAGTTGTCTCCCTGCTTATTTTCTTACTTGTAGAAATTAACTGTAGCAGCATCTTCCCATAGTTTTCACATGCTTGGACTTTGTTTTCCAATGTTTTTTAAAAAAATCTTTAATGTAGTGTACAAGTGTAATAGTTTAGTTTATACAGTGGGCCCTCAGTATTCAGGGGCAGGTTGGTTCCAAGACTCTCCCATGGATACCAAAAAATGCGGGTGATCAGGTCCCTATTAATGAAATGGTGTAGGGCAGCAGTGGAGGTGGTGGTAAGCCCTGGGTGGCAGCCATGCCATGAGGTGCACAACCCGTTTCCGCCTTGTTTGCCAGCATCCAGTTAGTGACTTACATGTGCACAAGACCCTTTTAAAATCAGGCTACAGAGAACTATTCTCTTGCCTTTGTGCTCCATTCCAAAACCACCTGTACACAGCAGCCTCAAGCTTTGTCGGGGGGGGGGGGTTTGAATCTGGACTCAAGCCCTGGCTGGCAGATATGCCACGACATGCTTCTTTCTTCATGCTCTCCTGCCTCCAGAGAGCATGCCAACTGCCCACCTCCACCTTTGGAATGAAAGCACAGAAGGCATTTCTGCTCATTTGTTCCAAAGGCAGAAGCAGGTGGCTGGCATGCTCACTGGAGCCAGGGGAGCCCAAAGAATGTGCATCTTGCAGTGTGCCTGCCAGCCGGAGCTCCCCACCACTTCCACTGCTGCCCTGTGCCTTATTACTATATTAATAGGGACTTGCATCTCTCTCCTCTGCCTCTGGGGAGGTCACCAGCCACCCATTTCACAAGACCTAAGGATATATGCCTGGTGGTTGGGCCTTATTGCCGCCTCCACTGCTGGCCTGGGACCGCTTCTCGGCCTGGTTGCACTAGATCTCAAGGTTGTTGTTTACTGTATCTGCACTTTCAGTCCACAGTTGGTTAAATCTGTGGATCTGGAGCCCGGGGATACCAAGGGATCACTGTAGTTGAACTGCACCTGTATGTTTGAGCCTGTGGCCCAAGTCTTTTACTTTAAAACAGAGATGAGGAATGTGTGGCCTTTCAGGTGCTGTTGGCCTGTAATTCTCACCATCGTCAGTTCTGTCTAGACCTGATGGGAGTTGCAATCCAGCATTTGCAGGACAAAACATTCTTTATCCCTGCTATAAAGCATATCAACCTTTTGTATTGTTGGCTCCTCTCCGTGTCTCACTATGTCATACAGGATGCTTTATGTGATTTTCTTTTTCCCAGGCCTGCAGATTTCCCACCTACCCACCCCCTTCTTATCTACACAATGGACATTCCCACACAAACATCAAGAGCTGGACTGAATGGAAAGAGGCAATCCCTGGGTCTTAAATTAGTGGGAAGGCTTTGTTTCATTCTGCTGACCACCTAGAATCCATTGAGTTGCTAGAAATGTTGGTTAATGGTATCTTCAAACTATGGGGGTTACATATTCACCTATATTGGATGAGTACATTCAGGCCATTAACCTATAAGTAGTATGGTAGCCATGTTAGAATTGGAAGAAGAAAAGTTTTTAAATGTAATATTTTGACTTTTCCTGGACATTTCTGAACTAAGATAGTCTGACAAACCAGAAGTATTAGCATGGTTTTAGGTACGATTAAGGCTAATAGAAAGAGATTTAGATGAGGAACCCTCAAGTTACAAGCAGAAGATGTACAGTACTTTGGTTTTCACAGTTTGAGTTAACTGTCTTGCAGTTGTTTTCAGCTCTATAAAATTGATTGGCTAAACAAGACTGAATAAGGCTGTGTGTGTGTGTGTATACTTTCTGTAGGTCATGCGCTATTTCCTCAGTAAAAGATAAGGGATGGGAAGGGAATATTTTATTGGTCAAACTCATCCGCAATGTTTCTGTAAATGAAGAACTTAAAAATAAAAACAAAATAATATTTTCATACTTTTAAGATTAACACATTTATTTGGGTTTGAGCTTTCATGGGCCAGAATACACTAGCCGAATTAGCCATGTGACACTAGACTTGAAGTGTTATGCTGTTTTTAAAAAATGGATGCAGAGGATTGATGAAAATATTTTTCTTTCCTGTTCTGTTTCTCTGAAGATGATCTTTGTTGTGGGAGAGCATCCTCCCTTAATGCCAGTGGAGGCTTCCTTCTCAAAGCTGGGGTAGGGTGGGGTGTTGATGTTTGTTGGGACCATGGCAGGGAAGGAAATAGTTAACTTCCTACTATGTACACTACTGTTCTGATGAGAATTGGTTCCTTTATAGAATATTGCATACATGTAAAAAGTGACACTACACATGAAGTGACATGTTTAATTGCATCCTGTCTAATTGGTACTGAGAGGGCCGCTATAGATACTTTATAAATGAATAAGAAGACAATGAGGAAAAATGTTTTTTATCAAATGTGAATGAAAGGCTAAGCAATGTAAGACGTCATAAGTTAGCATGTTATGCACCTGTGTAAAGTAGAAATGCATGCAAATATCTAAGGAAACAAATACAAGGTAGAATCAAACTAGGTGAGACCAGTTCCCATCTAAACTGTCATGGGGATAAATTGTCATAGCAAATTGAAAAGCATTAACAAACACCTAAATACCTGTGAGGGTTTTTTTTCTGCATAACTACTCCTCTGGAATGTCTCACAAAGGGAAGACAGTTTATTGTATTTTTCAGAACCGAAGCTTTTGTGAGACTCTGAGGCACTGTCCCAGAAACAGTCAGCTGATGTTGACCCAGTCCAGTTGCTATAGCTGAAGAGCATGCTCGGTTATGTGTTTAATTTGGTAACACATACAACACTTAGCATGCAACACAGACGAGTTTTGTATCTCTCAAAATAGGTGTGATTTGAGTATAATGTATATAGTCTTTAACAGCCTATAACATATAAAACCAGGTTGTGTTAATTTTAAGCAACACAAGCAGTAAAACTTGCAACACTGGTTATCGTAAATTTGATAACATTATTTATTATTATTGATGTTGTTGAGTTGAAGTATATTGGTCCAAGATAAAATGGACCATGCTAATGCTAATCTGTAAAACATTCTAAAATAATTGGTCTCCGTCTGGAAGTAATTCTGATGTTAGTCAACTCTGCTGAATAATCAGTCCAGCTATATAACATCAAGCCAGACAGGCAGAGAGAGCTGGTACTCTGGTGTCTGTTTTCTGTGAACATTGTAGGAGAGTTGATGGAGCCAGCCAGTATTTTGCTGGCAGAAAGTTATCCACATGTGCAGAACACATTTTCACTGTTGTTTTAACATATTTCAGGTGTAAATATCAATGCTTGGCAGGGCGTGATGATCTTCTGTTTCGGTGATTTCTTTAGGAAAATAATCACAAAATGCAATCAGTCTACAAACCGCCAAAAAGAGAAGAAGCCCTTTCTGGAGCAAGACGTTTTAATCACCCTAATTGTGGTATAGCTGTAAAAAGGCTTGTGGTGAATCCAATCAATTTTTGTCACTCTTGGAATGACCTCGTAAAGAAAGTGTTCTTTGTATCTGTGACTCAGTGATAGGGCCTCCTTCTCCCACCCCCTTTCAAAGGGTGTTCTGCTAAGATGTCAAAAAATCTTCTAAAAGAGAAGATTTGAAGAATGCAACTTTTCTTAAATTTCATGATTTGCAAGAAACTGCAACTGGATTGTTATTGAGTTTCCTCTCACTCTGCATGAACCTTTTTGAACAATTAGGAAAAGCACTGCATGAATACTAAACCATTAACCTCTAAGTTAGTGTCCCAGAACTCTGTGAGAGTGCTGAAATATCTGAGTTTTTCTGTTTTTTCTTTCCTCCTCCTGAACTGTGTTTGTATCAGTAGGAGGGGAACTATGAGAATGCTGAGAGGGGAGCGATGGGAAGGTAATTAATTGAGTGTGGTTTCAACCCTTTACTATATACTGCAGATGTAAGGGTTAGTCTGATTCTATCTATATTGGTTTCACATGTAATCATTTGTAAATCTGTTCTGTCCTGTTTCTGTATAAATCTGCAAAACATTTTTTAAAAAATTACTGGAGAATTCTGTTTAAATGCATATTTTGAATATATTTTATCTCAAAATATGCATTTCTAAATGGATTTTATCTGAACCTACACACACACACACACACACACACAGATTTTGGTGGTGAGACGTGCATAACAAAGGCCAGATAAGTTTGGAAAACAACCATTTTTCACTTTGTACTTTAGTCTGGGAGATGTAGGTCAGATCTCTGCTTAGTACTGCAAAATGATTGAATCCTTGAGCATCTCTGATTTTGATTGAGGGACAGTCATCAATAGCCCCATCCTCCTAAGAAAAGGTGTAGGGAACCACATCTCTCAGTGTGGAGTTCCAGTCTGTTCTGATTTCAGAAGACACTATTCTCTAGCTGGTTGTTCAAAAATTCCATGTCCACAGTGACAAGACAATAAACTGCGCTGTCAAATTCAGGCATTCCTACTATTTTGTAGGCAGCTCATCAGTAGTAATGCTAACATTCAAGTTCCATAACAACCAACTTCAGCTTTTTCTCACACATTGCATTTCCTAATTGTTTGGGATGCATAGAAAAAGATGAATGGTTAATTTAATGAACAGTGGTTAATCAGTAGCAGTTTATTGGGCTTAGTAAGGAATTCCTTTTTTATTGTTTTCCCCTTTTGAACAAGGATGAATTTACTATTGGTGACATGAAATGGCTGCCTCAGGAAACAGTGGCTTCAAGGGCTATCTATCTGCCTACCCTTTCATTGCTCAGGGAAATGAATGGGGCAAAAAGACAATAGTAGGACTGACTGCTCTGACAGGACGAAGAAAGGCTTAAGAGGGTTGCTATCTTAAGAGGCAATAGCTTCACCAGGAAAGTATGGGAGAAATGGCATTGCTGTGTGAACTATATTTGGGTCTTTGTAGACCATCCCTCATAGTTCAAATTATCTTGATATGAACTTTATATCTTTTACTCACACTTTGCTTTTAGGGAATGTAAATATAGACCAATAAAGTTTAGTAGTGAAGTCCTGATTTTCAAGATTTCTGTTCTGAAACTGAAATGAGGAGCTGGGCCTGTTCTTGTTCAGTGTCCAGAATTATGTGCCACTATGTAGAAACAGTAGGAAGTGCCATTCTTTATTCAGTGGAAGATTCCATTCCTGGTGTCCTGGAATGGAAACCACTACACCACGCTGGCTTTCTTAGTGTTTCTGATAGCTGCAGCAACATCTTGATCCAGAGGAAGAACAGTGAGAACTACTGACATTCTGCTGATAGAGTTCTGGAATCATAGGAATGGAAAAAAAATAGATATCTGGCCACCATTCAAAATGTAATGGGGGCATGCAGCTTAGTTGGACCATGAGAGTTTACTATGATCATCAGCTCTTACTTATTTCAAGTGCAGGTTGACCACCATATCCACAGGACCACTATCCACATGTTCATTTATCCACATCCAAAAAATATGTCCTCTCAAGGCGTTTTCTAGGTCCTCCAGCATGATTCTATGGTACTAGATATCCAGGGGCCAGAGGTGGGTTCAAACACAAAGTGGCAAGGCCCAGCTACAGACAGGACAGCAGACCACATTGTGGTGGCTAAGACTGAGGGCTTAATGCTGCTCTTAAATAGCAGTTCCACTGGCTGCTTCAGGTGTGCTGTGTGATTGCACAGAGGGGAAGATAGTTGTCAACAAAGGCCTGCTCTGTTCCCGGCCTCTTCTTCTAAGAAGAGGTCTTCAGGCCCCAGAAGTTTCGAAAGAGGCACCAGGAAACTAACAAATGACACCTTTGACTTCCTCCAGAAAACTGCATTGCTATTGACTGCTCTGCTTCCCATGGGTGTTTTCTTTGTTTTGCACTAGTAAGATGGGCCTATCAATTCCATGTCCTTCCCTTTGGCCTTTGAACTGCCCCACGTGTGTTCACCAAATGTATGGTGGTGGTGGCTGCTTGGCTCCATCAACAAAGGTGTCATTCTTTTTCCATACATAGACAAGTGGTTCCTCATCGAGCATTCTCTTTATTGTCTTATTATGACTATCCACCTCACACTCTTGTCTTTTAGACTCTTTGGGCCTCCTTGTAAACCAGGATAAGTCCAACCTAGAACCATCTCAACAGATGCAATTTTTAGGAGCTTTCTTGAACTCTTGTGCTCTGGCCACATTCCTTCCAGATAATAGGGATATTGTGCTCCAGAGGGCCACCCATTGCTGCCTTTGCAATAAAAGAGTACATACCAGAGATTTTCAGGTCCTTTTAAGACTTATGGCTTCCACAACTTCGGTGACACATTTTGCAAAACTCAGAATGAGCCCTCTGCAGGCTTGGTTCCTGACATACTTCGATCCTCTCACTGACTCCCCCACCCCCACGAAAGACTTACGATTCCACAAAGCATACATTGTTTTCTGAGATGGTGGGTTGACTCCTGGAATATCCAGGCCAGAATGCCATTACTTCTTCTGCAGCCCACAGTGGTGGTCACTACAGACGCTTCTCTTGAAGGTTGGGGTGCCCACTCTGCAGGTCTGTCAATCAGGGGACACTGGTCAACCAAGGAGAGCACCCTCCACATCAACACTTTCAAGCTGCTGACAGTCATAAAGGTGTTTCAGGCATTCAAACAATCCCTATAGGACAAGGCGGTTCAAGTTGTCTTGGTCAACACCACGGTGGTCTTTAAGGTAAACAAACAAGGATGAGACTGGATTCCCTGCTCCGCATCACAGTTCTCCTGTGGAATTGGTGCATTCCTCAGGGCATCTTTGTCTTCGTGATTCATCTTCCAGGAGAGGAGAACGTCTTAGCAGATACTCTAAGCAGATCACTCATATCTTTTCATGAATGGAAGCTACAGTCGGGCACTCTCCACAAAATCTTCAGAAAGTGAGGCGCAAACAGTGTAAGATCATCTGATTCAGAGCCTGCTGAGGGAGGGGCTCACTAGGCAATGCATTCCTCTTTGATTTGATGAGGGAAGGTCTCATCATGTATCCTTTCCCTCCATTTCCTCTTGTCATCAGGGTGACAGCCATATATGTCAGAACAGAGCGAGGTGCATCCTGGTTACTCCATGATGGCCGTAACAACCCTGATTTGCCTCTCTGATCCACCCATTCTTAGGGGAGTTCCTCAGATTGCTGCTTCACCAAGATTTCCTCACCATTCATAAAGACAGAGTGAGAAACCTGACAGCTTGGAGAGTTTTCCTGTAGCATCTCTACCAGCTTCTGTTAGGCACGTGCTTGATGCAGCACAGTCCTTCCACTCAGTGTTCATATTCTTATAAGTGGAACAAAGTCCTCACCTTTGTAGCACCTAAAGTTGTTTCTCTGGCTGAAATGTGGATTAGTCATGTTCTGGACTTTCTTATTTCCTTATTGGACAAGGGTCATTTCTTTTCATCAATCAGATGTTACCAGTTGGTGATCTCCTGCAATTTACAAAACCTTGGCAAGCCTTCCTGTTTTCCACATCTCTTGATTAAGAGGTTTCTGACGGGATCTGGGAATCTACACACACCTGTAGCAGGCCCTATGATTCACTGGAGTCTCGTGTTGGTTCTCTCCCAGTTATTGAGGAATCCCTTTGAGCCTATGGCCTTGTGTGATCTGAGATGACTTTCCTGTAAGACAGCCTTCTTGGTGGCCATAATTTCAGCAAGAGAGGCAAGGGAACTCTATGCCCTACGGGCTGACCAACCTTACCTTTGCTTTCATAAGGACAAAGTGGTCCTTAGACTTGACATTTCCTTCCTTAGAATCATAGAATTATGGAATCATAGAGTTGGAAGAGACCTCAAGGGCCATCCAGTTCAACCCCCTGCCATGCAGGAATACACAATCAAATCATTCCTGACAGCCATCCAGCCTCTGTTTAAAAACCTCCAAAGAAGGAGACTCCATCATGCTACGAGACAGTGTATTCCACTTCCCAACAGCTCTTGCAGTCAGGACGTTCTTCCTAATGTTTAGGTGGAATCTCTTTTCCTGTAGTTTGAATCCATTGCTCCGTGTCCTAGTCTCTGGAATAGCAGAAAACAAGCTTGCCCCATCCTCAGTATGACATCCCTTCAAATATTTAAACATGGCTATCATATCCCCTCTCAACCTTCTCTTCTCCAGACTAAACATGCCCAAGATAGTCTCTGCTGTTCACATCAATCAGGACGTTGTGCTTCCTGTACTTATGCAGAATCCCACTTTGGACCTTGAACATTCTATCCAGTGGCTAGATGTGTGTCGAGCATTGACTTTCTTCCTGGACTATATGGCCTCCTTTCAGAAGTCCCAGAGACGTTTCCTCTGCTATTCAGCTGACAAGAAAGGTCTACTGGTCTCTGTCCATCATTTTTCCAAATGGATTGCAGCCGCTATCTATTTAGCTTGTGTGCTTGCTGGGAAGGAACCTCAGGTTCAAGTGAGGAGTCATTCAACCACAGCAAGTTGGCGGCCTTCCTGAGAGGTGTTCCTCTCCATGATATCTGCCGAGTTGCCACCTGGTCCCAGCCTTCAACCTTCATAATGCATTACAGACTAAATGCAAGATCCTAGGCAGAGGCTGCTTTTGGGAGGGCTGCCCTCTTCTCCTGTTCCACATGACACTCCCTTCTTCTGTGGTTAGTAGCTTGCTAGTCTCCCATTTGTGTGAGTCACAGAGACCACAAAGAAGAACAGGCTGCTTACTTGTAACTGTGGTTCTTCAAGTGTTCATCAGTGAATTCATACAACCCTGATCATCCTTCCCTTGTCATGTCCTGCTCTCCTTGCCTTCTTGGCTGCTGCTTCAGCATCCAGTGAACTGAGGGTTCTGGTTGGGAAGCGTGTTGGTCATGCACATGTAGGATGCGAGGGGCTGCCACCAAAGGATATATTGCATAGCTCCAGAAGATTCCAACAGGTGCACTGCAGAGGTGCAGATGACCATTTTTGTGAGTTCACCGATGACCACTCAAAGAACCAGAGTTACAGGCAAGTAACCTGTTTTTCTGTCCTCCTGCCTCTCCCCCACTAGAAACACATACATATACTGAAGATTCACGATTTCATAGATTCTTCTTCTCATACAGTTTCAGCTATTTCACAGTGCTGTGTTCATAGTTGGATGTGACCAATTCACCACCTGGTTACCAGCCTTCTTCTGGTGATAAGCCTCTTTGTACTTAGCAAGGCTGGTTCTTGGGACTGTAGACACACATCTGCCACTTGGGCCATACGGGAAGCCTTCTCAACTAGGTAGAATTTGCCAGAACTTACCCTTTGCCTTTGAGAGGCAGCACTCTAGCTCTCCTCTGGCAGTCCATATGGATTTCTGCAGTGGCTAAAAAAGTAGGGATGTTGTCCCTCTGGCGTTAGCATGATAATCAAGTGGGCAGTCTGATGACATGTTTTGCCAGTCCTCTCTTTCAGCTTCATAGAAGTCACTTATGTCTGTCAGGTGAGTTTTTAAATAGAATTCTGATATGTAAAATAGGAACTGAAGTTTGAATATTTATTAATCATAAATAATCCCATATATTATGCATTATACATTAAATATATTTATTCATAATATAGTTTGCTTCTCTTTGATCTGGTGAGCCTCTGCATAGAATTGATGCCATACTTTTTAACCATTTGAAATCCTGGCCATTTTATGAATCCATTGTCCATTGGCAGTCAGAGCAAGCTTGTTTAGTTTTTAAAAAATGGCAGACCAAATTTTCAGATTGCTGAATTCTACATTTCCATATATGTAATGATAGAACTTGGGTTGACTTCCTTCTGGGTGAGAACAAGTGCAGCACTGTTTGTTCTTTTATCTTAAGCTAGGCACCTCTTAGATAAGGTAATGTTGCATTTGATTGTACAGGGCAAGGTGATCATCCAGTTAATTCCACCTCAAGAATGAAGCATCCTTTCACAAATCTGTATCTCTTCTTATAAATGTATTAGACCTTCTTCTGTGAAATGAACAGGGATTTGGCACCTGAAATTGGGGACAGGAAGAAATTTAATCGCGGCACTTGGGTTTCATGGGCCTGATAAATAAGAACCATGTTTGACCTTTACTGTGGGGCTTTGAGATGCCACAGGGGAAATTCTTCCTTGTTTGTGATGAGAAGCTTCCTATGAGATTTCAGTTTGTCAGCTCAATGTACAGCAGTGGCATTGATTTCTTCTCAGTGCCACTTCCTGCCTGACTAGATAACAAATTTCCCATGGCAGGTGTCTGTCAAGCTTAGTTTTGCCTGGCAGAGGAATGGTGTAGACTCATGTATTAATCATGATCTGCAACCTGAAGAACCAGACAATAATCTTTAACTCTTGTGGTGTTGAAAAACAGAGTGATAGAGACCTTTCTGTCTACAAGGTAGTAGACAGTAGAAATCAAGTGGAAGCTGTTAGAGCTTTATCATACTAGGCTTTCCTCTCCATGTATACAGTATGTCTTGTTCCATCTTCATAGATAAGCTTTTATGTGCCTACATGTTTTTACAGAGAATGGTATTTTCACCCAAAGCAAAAATGCAGAGAGAAACAAAACAGCCCTTTCAGTTTCGTCTCTGTGATCCAGAAGGACCAGAAATGGAATGTATTTCAGACCGTCTTGCATCTGATGAAGTAGACTTAAGATTAAGAAAGCTTATGCTATCAATTTCCTTCTCTAACTTAGTCTCAAAGGTACTACAAGATCCCTTTGCATTCTGATCCAGACTAACACAGTAATGTCTTTGAATTCACATAGAAAATTTAGGAGAGAAAGTCATAGACATGAAGGTGTGACGCGACAGTTAAAAAAGCCAATAGGCTGCATCAATAGCATTGTCTAGATCAAGGGAAGCAATAGTGCCACTCTATTTTGCTTTGGTCAGACCTCACTTTGAATGCTGTGTCCAGTTCTGGACACCAGAATTCAGGAAGGATATTGAGAAGTTGTAATGTGTCCAGTGGAGGGCGACCGAAATGGTAAAAGGTCTGGAAGCTGTGCCTTATGAGGAGCAGCTTAGGGAGCTCAATATGTTTAGACTGGAGAAGAGAAGGTTAAGAGGTGACATGATAGCCATGTTTAAATATTAGAAGGGATGTCATACTGAGGATGGAGCAAGTTTGTTTCCTGCTGCCCCAGAGACTAGGACACAAAGCAATGTACTAGATTCCAGCTAAACATTAGGAAGAATGTCCTGACAGTAAGAGCTGTTCGACAGTGGATTGTGCTGTCTCAGAGTGTGATGGAGTCTCCTCCTTTGGAGGTTTTTAAACAGAGTCTGGATGACCATCTGTTGGGAATGCTTTGATTGTGTATTCCTGCATGGCAGGGGGTTGGACTCGATGGCCCTTGTGGTCTCTTCCAACTCTGATTCTATGAAGAAGAGTTTGCATTATAACAAACTTGCTTTTTGTTATTCTGGTTTTCCATTTTTGGAAGTTGAAATTGAGACATAGATCGTGATATAGACAGCGAGATGCAGGTGTTTTTGTTGTTGTTTTAGTGAACATGTTAGATTAATGTTAAGCAGTTACATCTGTTCCTCTGTTGTTGTTTTTTCAAAAAGGTATGCATTAACTTAGTCATCCTCATAATTAAAAAAATAAAGCATAAACAATTCATGCCGGAACTCTTGAGTGCATTTCAGCATCATGTTTAATTAAATGTCACAATGAATGGCTGGCTCTCTGTTTCACTCTTCCTTATTATATGTCTGTACAGATTTCATAGAACAGCTATGATCTGTGATGTAAACTTGAATTAGCTGAAGCCTGTCATGTTGACAGTCATGGTATAATAATGTTTTACATTTAAAGTTTATAGCGCCTTTATTGAACACAGTTTTTGCAAAAACACTTTACGGACATGATAAAATATCAAGATTAAATAATGAATATGCTAAAATAACAATGGCTACAGTCCAGTATACAATTACACATACTTAAGGCCTGTTGGTTTCAGAGGGGAATAAGCAGAAATCCTTTGTTGAGTGTTTTCATCCAATGGAAACACTACAATGCTTATGTAGAATAATAATGAAATAAATCTAGAACCTTCTTTCACTAACACATTTGTCAAACATATGACTTTCTCTAATATATGTCTTTCTTATGGGTAATAGTTGGCAGCTACAAAACATCCTCAATCAGTAAGTTCTTAATGTTTTAACCTCTGCAGACATTGGGTAAAATCTAGTGTTAGTCTCAGCTAGAATAGGACCCATTGAATATTACATAAATTAAGAATCATGTTCATTTATGTGGTTCTGCTTTCATTGGAATTAAGGCTGGTGTTAGCTCCTAAACCCCCAAGAGTCAGTAAACCTGTTATCCCGTCATATAGCTTACAGATTAAGAATGAATTCAGACAAATATATTTCTCACTACAAGGTGGTTTTGCAATCATCTGGTGGTACCATCTTGTTCTATGAAAGGACTTCATGTACAATTAAGTGCTTTCTGCCATTTGCTAAAGATGTTTGATTTTTGAGACTGCTGGATAAGTGGCAGGTTGCAGAGCTGTAGGAGTGGTAAATAGGAGAGCAAGCCTTGTATCCACTCATAAAGCCTGGTCTCTTCTATAAATGGACTACAAAAGGTCATCATAAGATGGAAAAGAGTGGTCATTGGACCCTGTCCCAGGATCCTAGCACCAGCAGCAGTGGTAAACCCCATAATCTTTGAAAAACCAGAGGATAAAGAAGGGATAGGTACATGTTTTAGTGATTAGGTGTGGGTTTCTGATAGAAGGAGGGACAGGTAATCTTCACATATACATTTTCTAGCAGAGGTAGCTTGGGTTCTTGAGAAGTTGACAATTTTGCTCTATGTCAGTGGTCAGTACTGACCCAAGAACAGTCAGGTATTATATAATTTTCCTTAGAAAGTGTCTAAGTCTTTAGTTAATCCTTTGTGACAGCTGAGCTCTAAACCTGAGCTAGCAGTTCTTTGGCAGGCTAGGTTATTGCACATAGCTTCTAAATCATTGTCTCTATGACTTTTCCAGACTTTTAAGTCAAATTCAGCATACTTGTTGGTGCCAGTTTGTACTCTTTAAGCCCACCCTGGTTACAATACATTAACCTCTCAGCAGGGAATGAGCTAAACAAAGTCAAAGGTTCTGTAGCAAAACCAGCTCTCTAGCAGCTGTGTGTATAATCCTCCAAGATTTATAATTTTAATAAGCTACAATGCACTGAATGAACAATAACTTTTCCTAATTTAGTAAGCCAATGAACCATTTTTGCTTATGTGACAGGTGTTTTTTCCTTTTCTCTCTTTCCCGCTCCAGATTCCTTTCTCTCTTGTACAGTTTCCTCTGTGGGAGTCCTTAAAGGTAAGTCCCTTGTAAAAAATCTGAATATTAAAATTATTTTAAATGCAAACTAGAAGAGTCAAGATCTGCTGTCAAAAACACTATCCAAAATTCAGTGGCCTTTAAAAGAAAAGTGTCAGAATTGTTATTATTTTAAAAAAAGTAAGAAAAGCTAACTCTTGAAAACTAAAGTGAAAGACTACAACAGTAGTTAATTACAAATGTTTTGATAGTTGTATGATTGGATAGCCTGAGTGTAAAGTTAGACAGATGGGCACATTACAATCATGTACCTCTCCTGTGGTATCACTAAGGCTGATGCCACTCCTCCACCCCGGTGGTATCACCTGATCCTGTTCAGCCTCTCTGCACCCCCTAGTGCCGCTACTGTCTCTCTCTCTTTTCCTAAATTTCCTTAGCTAAAACATTGGATTCTCCTCCTTACTATACAGGGATTACTGTACAGATATACCCCAATTAACAAAATCTCTGACAAAGAAGCCCCTTTTTACAAAGTCTTTTTATACCCCTTTTTTTTCTCTTTAACTTCTGTCTAACTGGAAGTTGTTTTATCAGGACCAACATTGGGAGGATTGTGAAGAAGGGCTGGAGAAATGCAGCTTTTGGTGTTGTTTGTAGCAACATTTCTACAGTAAATGATGCAATAATCAAAGCGTGAGCCAGTAGAAAGCATGATTGTGTTCCAGCCAGTCCTATTGTAGCTGAATGTACCTATTTACAATAGGCAACATAAACAGCAGCTCCTTCCAAAATCCATTACTAAGGATGTGTGAATGGCAAAACAGAGAGAAAAGGGGAGAACGTAAGCTTTCCTCATTAGCTATGCCCAACAAGTTAAAAAAGTATAGCCACCAGAATGAAAATCATCAGAAAAAGGGAAAGAAAAAGTCATCCATAAAGACTCCTTCAAGAAGATTCAGATGTTTTCCACACATGCATATTATCAGTTTTGAATCAATAGTTTGCTGAAACATGTTGAACTACAGTAGGACCCCCATATCCACTGATTCATTTATCCACAAGACACAAAACAGCACACCTACCATAGAGTCTTCCTAGAAATTGTGTCCTCTCTAACCATCTTCTAGGTCCTCCAAGGCAACTCTATGGTATTTTAAACCGGAAGTCCCATTATTTTCAATGGTACTCGCTATTATCCATTTTTTTCAGTACCCAGCCCCCCTCCCCCCGCGCACCAATCCTACTGTACTGTTTTGTTTTGTTGTTGAGGTATAGGAACCTATCCCTATTCTTTCTGCATTATTTCTGTTTCTAGTAGCAAATTTTGCATTAAAGAAGCAATGTGCAGGAATCCATCTATTTCATTAACAGGTATATTACCACCATCATAACTGCACTCCTATGTTACAAAATTTCTTTTGGGAGAAAACAAGTAATTCATTTGTTAGAATTGTCCTGAAGAGGAGCTTTTAGGACCTTGAAAGCCCCTATTAGGGATGGGCAAAAAGATGATCAGAAAGAGGTGGAGAGGTATGGTAAACCTTGGAGGACTGTATTGCCTGATAGATTTCCAGGTGATTTGCACTAGTTGGGCAAGGGTTTCCCATTGCTAATTGTTTAACAATAGCAAGAACAAAGTTACTTTTTTCCCACCTAAAATAAGCTGTTGAAATGAAAGTTAGGGCATTAAGAAGAGGATGGCTATACACTCCATTCAGTTTTGGTATTGAAAATAAATTTCTGGGCTTAGAATATCTTTAGAAAGAACCTTTATTTAATTCTAAGCTATCTTCTATACCTGGCTTTGGTTAGGAGATTTGGTGGTTTGGGTATAAAAAGAACAAAACAAAAAAAAAGCCAATAGATCCCTCAGGCCTGAAGTCTTCCCCAACCTGCAGAACTTGGAAAAGCTTACTTTTTGGACTGCAGCTCCCAGAATCCCTCAGCCAGCATTTCCAGTTGCCTTGCTGTCTGTGAGATTCTGGGAGCTGTAGTCCAGAATACCTTTTGCACAGTCTGCCTACGTCTTGTAAGATTTTTTTTTTTAAAAAATCACATTAAGGCATTACCAAAATAGTCTTTATTTTATAGTGACTCATATTTTTTTATTCTGTTCCTGTTATACCCATTCCCATCTGAAATCTATGGAAAATACTATTGTTAGTACTATTAGGATTGTTAGTATTAATACTGTTTGTTACACTTATACTTTACCTTTACTCCAGTGAACTCAAAGTGTCATATGTGCCTCTCTTCCTACCTACTTTATCCTCACAACCACTCTGGTCAGACTGAAAGTTACTGGCCCAAGGTTGTCTAGTGAGTTTCATGTCCAGGTGGGGAACATGAACTTAGATCTTCCACATTCCAGTCTAGCACTCTAATTATTACACTACATGGGCTCTCTAGGCTTTATGAAGTTGGACCCCAGCAGGTCTAGAATGCTGCGGCCAGAACACAATGACAGGGAGTATATAACTCCCTTGTTGAAACAGCTTCACTGGCTACCGGTTTGTTTCTGGGCACAATTCAAAGTGCTGGTTGTGACCTATAAAGCCCTAAATGGCTTGGGTCCAGACTATTTGAAAGACTGGACCTCACAATTTGATCCTGCCAGAGCTCTAAGGTCATCAGAAGGAGGCTTTCTTTCGATCCTACCTCCATCACAAGCTTGCTTGGTGAGGACTCAAGAGAGGGCCTTCTCAGTGGCTGCTCCCACCCTCTAGAACACCCTTCCATGGGAGGCTAGGCTGCCCCCATCCTTGATTTCTTTTTGCCGGCAGGCAAAGACTTTTCTTTTTGAGAAGGTTTTTAGCATATAAACAACAGGACTTATTTTATCTTATATGTTTTTGATTTTATATGTTTTAATTTGATTTTATAATATTTAATTGTATATATGTGCCTCTCTTTTTAATCTGTTTTATAGAAGATGCCTAGCTGAACCCCATCCCCTCAAAAGGTTCAGCACAAAGAATAGTTTAGATTGAAGCTATCACACATTGGAAGCTGCTTCTTGCAGTGTAGATGTGTAAATTGCTATTGCTTAAAACAATTTGTAAGCCGCTCTGATAGCCTTGTGGCTGAAGAGTGGGGTATAAATAACTAAATAAAAAAAAATAAAATAAAAAAGGCTGCTGCCACACTGCAAAAATAATGCAGTTTGACACTGCTTTAACTGCCATGGCTCAATGCTGTGGAATTCTGGGATTTGTAGTTTTGTCAGATATTTGGCCTTCTCTGTCAGAGAGCTCTGGTGCCACAACAAGCTACAGCTCCACAGATTCCATAGGATGGAACCTTGGTAGTTAAAGTGCTGTCAAACTGCATTATTTCTGCAGTGTGGCAGCAGCCAAAAACTTGGCATGGTTTTATTGTTCCACTGGCATTGGAAGCAGCATCACTACATGGGTGGGACTTGATTTTTTTTTTAAAAAAAATAGGCTATGAGAACTGTAGTTTACTTCATTGATTCTTAGCGGTGGTCATGCAGCAACCTTTTGTTTAGGACAGTTCTACAAACTGGTTCCTCTTTTAAATCACCCTTTCGGCTATCTTCTGAGGCATGCAGTTAACTTAAATTGTAGTACTGTAGTGGTTTTGGACTCCAAGCCATTTGCCCACTTGGAACTTGATGGAGACCACAAAATAATTTTACATAAACCACAAAACTGCTGTCAGATGCTAGTAGATTTCAGTCATTGCCAGACCTTGCTTGACTGACATAAAAAGAAACCTGAGGTGGATTTTCCATTTAAAATTAGTCTGCTGGATGAAGCCTTAAAATGTAGCCTCCCATAACTTGACATCAAGAGAAGTGTGTTATTAATCATGTTTACATTATCCTAGTTTGAATTTCTCATTTGGGTTGATTGAAATTACTTGTTGCATTCTAATAGCAACCTAATTTGTTAAAGGGCTACAGGAACAGGACAACCAAAACTCTCAGAAATTCAAGGAAGATGCTAGAAAAGATGCAAATGCATTTGAATTGTTTGTTCACTTAGAAAAGTGTGTGTATTGTACAGCCATATTTTCAGGCCATTTAACAACGATAAAAACAGATTTAGTCAGTTTGTATTGTTATAGTCAGTGACCACCATTCACCAAAAAAAAATATTCAGGTATATAGTATAAAATTGTGATAAACAGAGATTTAAGTACGTAAACAAATCAATAAAAACATGTTTGTAAAAGCATAAAACCTAAACCCCCTGATAAAAGAAAATTAAAATAGGAACTAATTAATAGCTCTGTAAAAAAAAATATGGTAATCTTTGACATGTATTGGAAAGCTCTGTAGATAACACTGTTAAAATACAGTGATGGTGGTAGTGAAGTATACCTTCTTTGCTATCATGGCCACCATCAAGCCATGAGGTAGATCTATATTTTGTTGGACTCAGAGTAAGTCTTATCAGCCTGTATTCTAGCTGTCTTCTGGCCTGTTGCTTAGCACTTAGTCTTGTTATATACCAAAAAGCTGAAAGGGCTTTGTTCAAAGAAGAGGGCACTTGACGAGTAATTGCTATCTAATTATAATTCTGTTTTGGACAATGAAAGCGGTAGGATTAAGGCGAGTAAAATACAGTGTGCTCTCCAAAAGAGTTTAAAAACTGGAACATGGTGTAGTTATTCCCAGAATGTAAGACCTTTTCAGCAGCCATTCAAGACACTGGAAATGAAATGTATTATAAATGCAGATGGAATTTGGATCACAAAATAAATAGGCAATAGGGGGTTTAGGCAGTGTAATCAAAATATGGTTCTGCATATTTCCAGGAAAATGAAGGGTCACCTCAGTAATAAGCCCATTGCAAGTGCTGCCTCACTAGTAATGGAGACTTAAGATTCATCACAGGTTAAGCCAGTGGCTTCAGTCACGGCATCCTAGTGAGGGGCTTAATATACTTATTACTTAAACTTGCAGTGCCTAAAATTGAAGCCCTGTCTTTTTAGTAGAAGAGATTTTACGTAGGCAAGTAATAGCTACAATCCCACTGGTCAAGAAGAGCAAGATTCGAAACAGTGAAATGACTCCAGATACAGTCGCTAATTTTTAAAGCATTTCTCCTCACCTGTTAAGGAGATGGCATTTGTATGAAGATTCAAAACTTTAGCAATATAGGTGCTCTGCTGTAACCTAACATAAGATAGAAGAAGTGGTAAAGCAGTGATTACAAAACTGGAGTCTTCAGGTGATGGTGGAATACAAGTCTGAGAATTTCCGACTATTGCTTGTGCTTGCTGAGGTTTCTGGGAGCTGAAGTTCACCAGCATCTGGAGACCCAAGTTTGGGAACCAGTGCTCTCAACACTTCCAAGGAAGGCAGTTCCATCACTTCCTTGAATAGGTAGGTCCCAAATGCTTACTCTTCCATCCTCTACACAATTACCTGAAAGTGTTGTGTGTCTCACTGAACACAGTAAGACTTAGGAGATTTTCACACAGGGAAATTATTCCCCGGGGAGATTGGGACAGAAATGGGGCTGTTCTGGAAGCAGCGCAGCGTTTCGCACACCCCCTCCCCTCTCCCGATCTTCCGTCGTCCTCACACTGTGATCATTCTATTTCTATTTATTAACGATGAACTCTCGTTAATAAAAAATCGTGGAACCTAGCGGGAGGGAAATACAACAAGCACAGCGTCAGGATGATAGGAGATCGGGAGAGGGAAGTGGGCGTGTGAAACGTGGCACTGCTTCCAGAACAGCCCCATTTCTGTCCCGATCTCCCCGGGGAATAATTTTCCCATGTGAAAATCTCCTTACTATTAGTTGAACTGTAATCATATTGGACCGTGAACCAGTTTTTCCTACTGCCAAGCCTAAATCTTCTCAGTAGCCATTTGAACCCATTGCTTTCTTTTCTTCCCTTAGGTGCCATAAGAAAGTGTGTGATGCTTGAGAACTGATTGATTGATTGACCGCCAACATGATCTCTTTCCTAAATGATTATTCTTAAGTAATTAAATAGGAGGGGTGTGTGTGTGGTGACTTCTGGAGTTGAGGGGCTACATTGTGCTTTGGAGGACACTGGAGGGTCACCCCCTATTTCTGCTCTCCCCTCCAAAATCTATGTGTCAAAATTATCTTTTGCCCCCAAAAGGCTGAGTAGCCTTCCCCAAAGGCATTTCACCATTAGCCTTTTTGCTTCATTTGAGGGGCTGTTTGCCATCCCTCACCTGTTGCATGCCTAGACCATATTTCCAAACAAGAAATAACTTTCCAGGCATGTCCTGTTTGGAAAATAAGCTCTGCCTGGACCTAAAAAAAGGCCCCCAGAACACAACAAAATGGCCAGTAGCACCCCACATAGAGGTTACTAACTCTGGGCCTGTGTGTGTGTGTGTGTGTGTGTGTGTGTGTGTAATAGTCTTTTTGACTCCCAACTTTTGGGGGAGGAGTGAGGGATAGTAAACCCTGGCAGACTCCATGTGGACCATGGGTTGCAGTTCCTTGCTCTTGTTCCAAACAAAGCATTCACAAAAGCTCCTCTGTCACAGACAAGATCCTCTGAAGCAGAGGTGAGGGACCTTTGGCCATCCAAATGTTTTGGCCCACTCTCACAGTTCCTGCCATTGTCCTGTCAGGAGTGAGAAACTGAACTCCTTAGAAAATGGCCAAACTGCTAAGTCATGCTAGCCAAGGCCAAGGAACTGCCAAAGTAATATTAGCCTTGAGTCCACAGCTGCACAAGAAGGTTACTGCAGGGCATAGCATCAAGATAGAGTCTGGTGTGCAAAAACTGATGTAATGCACCCATGTGGTTGAGGGAGCCAATGCCCTGTAAATCTGTATAAAACAAGGCTCAGTTCAGAGCATTCTTTCTCTTGAAATACCTTGATGTCTGGCGAAGCAGTTTGTCTGTCTGCTGTTTATATTTGTACATACTGCAACTACCTTGAGCTTGAAAATAAAGTGCCTCCTGTTTGTTTGGATGACAAACACTCTGTGTGTGAGTATTCTTGGGAACGGGTTGCTGCTAAGTCTGCTGAGATATTTTTTGGCTTCTGCTGGGGATTGAGTGTCCTATCATCCCCCAACATGTCCATGCTGCCTGGTGTTGACAGAGTGCCAAAGCACCTTGAGAGATGAAAGGTTTCCACTCTTGCTATAAAGTATGGGTGGGCAAAGTACAGCCCACAGGTGGCATGTGGCCTTTGATACCCGAGGTGTAGCCCCTTAAGCCTCCCAAACCACAGAGCCAGTTTTCCCTAGAAAGCCCCCCCCACACACACACACAGAGTTTATGGGCAATTTTTCACCCTGAAATCCAGCCATGTCCACCCAAAACTGATCACACATTTGACAGTTTGCTTCCCATACCCCCAACAGCCTCCTCCCAAAACAAAAGGCCCAGCTGAAAATCAGCCAAAATGGTGGCTGGAAGTGACGTGACATCACTTCCAGTACACCAAAACATGATGGTCTGGCCTGCCAGGAAATGTGGGGGGAGAAAATTGCCCCCACTCCACCTTTGCCCTCTTAGGCTCTAAAGTACTATAGCAAATTTTAAAGCTGTTTTTTAATTATGCGTGGATTCTCATTGATTAACATTTCCTGTCTCTGACAGTTCACATGAATGCTTGTGCACTTTTTCTCTTGTTCACATTCTCTCACACATACGCTTTTTGTAAGAACTGTTGTGTTTGTGGCAGTATCATTAAAAATTCCTAAAATGGTTTTTACTGAATTGCCCACAAGTGAACACTTACCCACAGTTTCCCCTCCTCTCCCTCTCTTTTCTACCTTTTTTCCTGTTCCATTTCACTACACATGCATGCGCACACACGCGCATGCGCGCGCGCGCACACACACACACACACGTAGCTTTCCATTCCTTTTCTTACTGTTCTTGGTGGTGTTTAAGCCCAGAGTTGATGAAACCCAGACAAAGCTTTAAACCCATTTCCTTGCAAGCTGTGCAAGTAAGCGTTCTACCATTCCCTTCTCCCTTGGTGTAACAGCTCTGCTTCTTTGGGGGATTAAGCACTAATCGCAGAGTTACACTAACGTGTCTGCCATTTGCTTAGGTGCTCCTTCACGTAAACCAGATTTTTAGTGCAGTGTTTCAAGGCAAATGATGTCACTTCCAGCCAATGGGGACTGCACATTCCATTTGCTTAATGGCTGCTTGGCCACCACCACCACCCTATCCGCCTGAAGAACAATATAGCCACAGCTGTTCAACAAACAAAACCTCATTTTATTAGTGTCACAATAACTGTTATTCACAGTGGATTTAAAAAAAATCTGTCAGAGACATTCTTGTGAACCATCTGTAAGGTTGCTGTATGCTTAGAACAGTGAAGGGAAAGGAAATGCATCACTGGCTTTGCTAAAACACCCTTTGAAAATGCTCAAGAGTTTGGAAAGAGGCAGTGCCTTGGAAAAAGGCTCCCAGAAGGCAACTACATATGGAATTTCTTCCCTGTTCTCTGTCCTGTTTTTAAAATTGGGAAACAATCCTAATTCTAGAAGGTTTATACATGTCTCCTCCTAAATATCTACTAAAGCATTGTGAGCTCTCTGGAGTGCTTCTGTACTTAGAACACCAGTTTGGATAGTGCTGTAACATAGATAGATTACTGCTTTTCTTGTGAGCAGCTATGCTTTTTTTGTATTTTTTTTTCTTTGAACCATCCCCTCCCCAAACTTCTGCTTAACGTACATTTGGATAGCTTTCCAGTATACATTATGATTCGAACGAAACGTACGCAGAAGTTAGAGAAGACCTCATGAGGAATTCAGTCCCACCCTTTGTGACAGCAGGATTAATCCTATTTAAATTATGTGAGTGGTGTTCACCTTGGAGCTATCTGAAATTAATTTAAATGTGCTATGTGCTGGAGAGGGCCATAAGACACCGTATCCCATCTGATCTTGGAAGCTAAGCAGGATCAGCTCTGGTTAGGACTTGGATGGAAGACTGCCAATGAATACCATGTGCTGTAGGTTATATTTCAGAGGAAGAGTCTTTTAATGGGGTGTACTGTGGTTTCATCTGTTTACTATGTTTTAAATGTGTTTTAATTGTTTCAAATTAATGTTCTAATTGGATTTCATGCAGAAAATTATTAAAAATATTATTTATAAAATTGCCTTCAGGCTATTTGTATAAGGTGTATATGAAACATAAATAAAATTTTGTATTTAGGCTTGGGTCCCATCTCCAAGATACCGCATTATGTTTATGCAAATACCCAAAATCCAAATAAATGTGAAGTATGGAACATTTCTGGTCCCAAGAATTTCAGATAAGAGATACTCAACCTGTACTCTATATTGTTTTAGCTATCTTTGTTTGAACTTGTACCATAAGCCACTTTGGGTTCCATATTGGGAGAAAGCTGGAATATAAATAATATAATTAAAAATAAAATAAATAATATTATTCTGACCTCTGCAAAGCTGAGTACTTCCAGTAGTATGTTCGGAATAAGGCAAGTGGCTTTGAGCATATGTGGAATGCCTTTGAAAATATAAACCTGCCTTATACAGGGTGGTGGAAGTCATGGAGTTTGCTTGAAAAACTCTATACACCTATACATTGGCACTCTTCAGGAAGAAATCATGACTTTTTGCTGTGTACATCTGCTACTAGCATACATAATGGTGTCCTGGGGCCGTTTCACACAGTTACAGCACTGTGATTTCCACTTTAACTTCCACAGCAACATCCTATGGAATTCTAGGACTTGCAGTTGAGGGAGAGGCATGTAGAATTCTTAGCCAGAGAGTTCTAGTGCCTCCCCAAATTACAGTCCCCAGGATTCCATAGGGTGCAGCCATGGCAGTTAAAGTGGAATAGTAGTTCTATAACTGTGTAGTATAATGCTATGCCTTGAATGTGTTGTACAGAAGGTGAATTCTGCCAGTTATGGCTTGTAGTGTAACTCCACCACTATAATGTGGAAATCTTAAGAAAGCAAAGATGTCAGAGGTGTGTGTGTGTGCGTGTCACATATTGATTGGAATTAATCATTCATTTCTTTGGGTTCTTTCATACTACACAATTATAACACTTTGATACCACTTTAGCCGCCAGAGTTCTGTCCTGTAGAATTATGGGTTTTGCATTTTAGGGAGGGGGGTTTGTAATTCTCAGCCAGAGAGCCCTCAGGTGCCTCATCAAACTGCAAACCCCAACATTCCCTGTGATGCAGCCATGGCAGTTAAAATGGAATATGTTGGTTCTTCATGTGTAATGTGAAAGGGCCCCTGGTTCAGAATCCAACCCCACATCCACAGAAGAAGAGGATCTTGAGTTGATGACTGAGGGGGAGAGGACTCAATTATAGAAAGTGTCACAACAAGACCTAATTTCCCAGAGAGAAATTGCTATCTGTTCACTTAGATGTCTCTAGGCATGCAGATACAGTCAGCCCTCCGTATCCATGGATTCTATATCTACGGATTCAACCATCCATGGCTTGAAAATATTCAACAAAAATACATTTCCAAAAGCAAACCTTGCGGTGTGCCAATTTATATATGAGGCACCATTTTACTATGTCAATGTATACAATGGGACTTGAGCATCCACAGATTTTGGTATCCATGGAGGGTACTGGAGCCAAACCCCAGCAGATACCAGGGGCCCACTGTACCAGCATGCCCAAGCTATGTTTTGTATTTTCCACCCAAGATTGCTAGAAGAGTCAGAGCTTACCATTGTAAAGGGAGTCGAAATTATGCTTAAGTTTCAGTCAGCATGTGTTGCTTGTTGAGGCAGACTTGTCTGGCTTCCAGCTCCATCCAAAGCTCTCAGTGGTGCTATCCTATTTTTGCCCCTACATCCCTGGAACCTGGCTTACCCAATACCTTGGCATGAACCAGATCTCTAGTGAACATCCTGTAGCCCAGCCCTCATCTGCATTTATCAGTGCTAAGTGCTCCCCATGACAGAAAGCAAAATAGTAACTGGCTGTATGAGGATGTTCTACCAGAAGATGAAGGATTCTGCTTGGCCAAAACTGGAACTATTCATATACTGTAGTTGATGAATACGGGGCTATCTAGCACCATCAAAGAGCTTGTGGCATTGCTGACTTGAGATTCTGCAGTCCAAAACACTTCTCAGATCTCTGCTCCTCCATGAATTCTTTCTGTATGTGAAGGGGGGTTGTTGAATCAGACGGTTGGTCCATCCCACACAATTCTGTCTGTTCTGACAAGATGCCTCTCTCCAGAGCATTATTTTCCTAAATGGAGATGTAGGATGGAACATTTCCCAGAATAGAAACATTTTCCAGTGCTCAATTTTTCCATGGAAAATTTCCCATTTCTATAAAAAAAAAATCATTGTTTCATAAAATTCATTAATCAGCATAATTAGTGAAGACTTTGGAGCGTGATGTGCTTCTGTGCAGACAGAAAGAAGACTTTTTAGTCCAAAGAATGTGCTTGACGTAATCAGATTGGATTCATTCTCAAATTGAACTAAACAGGGGAAGTGATTCTACAACCAGTGATGGTGAAACTCTCTTAGAAGTAGAAGAGTTAACAATCACAGCATAGCATGTACAGTTTGACAGGAGTGCTAACTGTTTGCTGTGCTTTTAATTCCTTAAATTTAAACAATGTAATAAGAGTACATGTTGTTGCAAAAACTTAAAGTAGTCTAATAAAAATAATTTTCACATAAATTTTGAACTTGTTTGAATATAATATTTAAATGATGTTTAATGCTTAAATATACTATATAATGCTTAAATAAAACACTGTTTATGCTGTATTTTTTCCTAATTAGATGTTTCAATTCAAATGCAGCTTGAATATTAAAAAGGTTTTTGCTCCCCTTAAAAATAAGTCAAATATACAGTACTGAATCAGATCATACTCTTTTTTAGAACACTGGAAAATGCCATAATTGCCAATAAAAACAATACAAACCACTAGGAAAGGACAGATCAGGCAGTTCCTTATTTTCTAAACACTTGGAAAGATGGACATGTATCTAATTGGCACTTGAAAGACAAAGAGTGTGGTGGACAATCAGTTGTATAACGGAAAAGATTTCTATAACTGAAGTGCCACCACTGAGAAAGTCTTGTGCTCTGCAGTACGATCTGTATGGCTTACACTAGTCTGGGCACCACAAGCAGACTTTCCCAGCTGATCTTCAAACCTCTACAGGTCAGTGCTGGAGAATGCAGCCCTGAGCTGTTTAGGGCTTTGCATGCTAATACTAAACACATTGAATTGTTGTTTTAATGTATTAAACTTTGTTCTTTTGATCGTACAGACTTCTCTGTGGCTAACCCCAATAAGAAATACAATAATTACAATAAAATTATAAAATTTTAGTACCAGTTAAAAACAACAGAAGCCAAAAAAAGGCATCCACTGGGTCAGATTCAGAGACCTCCATTAACTGGATAATCTGGCAGATGGTAGGAAGGGAAAGCTAATTTTGCTTATTTCTAATCTTACCTTTAGCACCTGTGCTTCTAAATACCAGTATGTTCTTTGGGAAGTTGTAGAGGCCTCCTGAGCAGTGTATAAGGTGGTATTATGGGCTTCAGAGGAAGCAATAATGCACAAAAATCACCACCTTGCTACTTTCTCCCAGAGGGGTTAGCTTCAGTTGCAGGGGGCGGGCATAGTTGGAGTTTTCATCCAACTCAAGAAGAATTAAATTAAGCACAAGGAAACCTTTTTGAAAAGCTGTTCTTGTTAGTATATGGAAAAGATGATTTTTTAAAATAAATAAATTTATTTATGATTATATTTACATAGATAAACTTATTTAAATGTGAAGTTGTCTTGAGCATTTGTGAGGAATTTTTTTTAAAAAAATATTTCAGTTCTCTTGAGAAAGCAATTGTAGCATAAGCTTTTGTAGACTTGGTCTGCTTCCTCAGGAACAGCAGGTATTCATTTGAGAAGAGGGAGGGATTAACAGCTACACTGGGGGCTTCTTACTAGCTGCCTAGAGGTCTGTGTCTTCTACTGGAAGTTGATGCTCCAAATGGGTGGGGGGAGGATATTAAGGTTGCCATATCCCACTTCCCCAAATCTGGACATCTAATTTGCATATCATACAAATTATTCTCATTGTGCAAATTTAGAGTAATTTAAATTTAGAGTCATTTGCATTCTAAATATGCAAACCAGGCACATTAATCTTGCTCCCCCTTACTATGTTTCAGATTTCATACAATGTATTACAGTTACAGCTGATCTTAGAGAACTAAAATAGGCCAAATTCCACACTACACAAATAATCCAGTTTGAAACTGGATTATTTGTCATGGCTCTTTCCTATGGAAATCTGAGATTTGTAGTTTGATGAGGCGCCAGCACTCCTTGGCAGGGAAGGCTAAAGATCTTGTAAAACTACAGATCCCAGGATTCCATAAGAAAGAGCCATGGCAAATAATCCAGTTTAAAACTGGATTATTTGTGTAGTGTGGATTTGGCCATAGAGTAATGTTTAAAGTGCTGGACTCACAACAGGGAGACCCTAGTTGAAATTTCTTCTTAGTAATGGAATTAGTCACATGACTATGGGCCAACACTACCTCTCAACAAAACCTGCCTTACAGGACTGCTGTGGGGATTAAAAGGGAGAGGGAAGCCATGCATAGTGGACATGTACATTCCTAGTGTAGTCCAAATGAAAGAATAACAACAAAAAAAGTATCAACACTTTACTATACATAGACAGTGATATTCTCATTAGTTCAGTATTTTTTTGCCATCAATGTTTCACTGGTAAAAAGCTATACAACCATGAAAATTCCACAGCAGGCCCTTTCTGCATCCTTATTTTTGTAGTGCTGTTTTGTTTCCCTGATAGAGTTTATATTGCTAAGGTAAATGGTATTCCTCTTTTATGTACATTTACCTTAGTAGGACACATGTGTGAGTGAGTAAGCAGTTCAAATGGCCATAACATGCTCCCATGACAAACAAATGTGGAATTAGTCCATCAAAAAGGTATTTATCTTTACTTCACAACTGTTTGGATCCATTTCCCCAAAATATGAAGACTCGCATCAAGCATCTACCTCAGCAAGTTTCTATCTGCCCTGTCCTCTTGGCTCTTCCCAGTTTCTTCTTTTGTCAGATTAGCATCATGAGTGAGAACCCTTTTCTTCTCATCCTGGAGGACCGCTGCTGCTGCTGCTGCCTTGCCTCCACTGCTGTTCCCCTAATTTGCCCCAGCCCCATTCTTTCCTCTCCCAAGACTCACCTCATACTTCAGCTATGCTCCCCTCTCTTGTTCTTTGCACTCTGCTGGAGCATCTCCTATCACCTTCAGACACCACATCTCCCTCTCTTACACCTTGCCTCTCATCATGCCTTCCTCTCTTGCTCCTTGCACCCTGCATTGCAACTCTCATGCTCCCTTCTGTCTTTTCCCTTCCCCCTTGCTTTACTTTCCCTTTCCACCTATTCACTCCTTCCCCTCACACTTCAGCTATGCTCCCCTCTCTTGTTCTTTGCACTCTGCTGGAGCATCTCCTATCACCTTCAGACACCACATCTCCCTCTCTTACACCTTGCCTCTCATCATGCCTTCCTCTCTTGCTCCTTGCACCCTGCATTGCAACTCTCATGCTCCCTTCTGTCTTTTCCCTTCCCCCTTGCTTTACTTTCCCTTTCCACCTATTCACTCCTTCCCCTCACACTTCAGCTATGCTCCCCTCTCTTGTTCTTTGCACTCTGCTGGAGCATCTCCTATCACCTTCAGACACCACATCTCCCTCTCTTACACCTTGCCTCTCATCATGCCTTCCTCTCTTGCTCCTTGCACCCTGCATTGCAACTCTCATGCTCCCTTCTGTCTTTTCCCTTCCCCCTTGCTTTACTTTCCCTTCCCACCTATTCACTCCTTCCCCTCACGTCACACCTCTAGAGTACATACTTCCCTTGCTTCTTTTACTCCACTGCTCATACTGCTCACTCTCCTATCTGTCCTTCTCCTTCCCTCACCTCACACCCTAACAATAAGTCTCTTGCTTTTAGTGGACAGCTTCTTGCACTACTCACTCTCCTGTCTCTCCTACTCCCTCATGGGCCTCACCTTGCATCCTCATAGTGCATGTCTCACATGTTATACAACAGTCCCCCCACATTCGCGGGGGTTAGGGACTCGAGACCCCTGCAAATGTGAAAAAAACACAAATAAAAAAAGGCCTCCGCCCGCCTGCCTGCAACCCCCACCCTTCCAAAGGCTTCCACCCGCCTGGCTGCCATCCCCCCCGCCGCTTGCCGCGCTTCCCAAAGTGGGTTTGGGGCTCTTGAGCTCCATACCCGCTTCGGGAAGGTCGGGGTGGCTGCGGTTGGGAGGCTGGCCGGCCTCTCCCCAGCCTTCCCGAGGGGGCTCTGGGACTTTGAAGCCCCAGAGCCACCTGGGGAAGGCTGAGGAAGGTGGTGGGTGGGCAGGCAGCTGGCCGGCCTCTCCCCGGCCTTCCCGAGGGGGCTCTGGGGATTGAGAGCCCCATAGCTTATGCAGGAATGTCGGGAGGGGTGGAGGGAGCACGGCGGAGAGGCTTTTCAGCCACCCCCACCTCCCAAAGCCGCGACAAGGCTTGGAAAGCTCAGTCGCAGCTTTGGGAAGGACTGGGGGGGGGACTAAAAAGCATCTTTCCCACCAACTCCCCACTCTCCTGGGGCTTGGATCTCCACCCCAAATGGAACCAAGCACCAGGAGAGCAGGGGGTTGATCACCTGGCTTACTCACCAAGCACTCTGTTTAAATCGGCTCCTCTCCCTTGTGTGTGAGGGAGAGAAGCTGATTTAAATGCAGTGCTTGCTGAGCAAATCGCGAATAATCAAAACCATGAGAGTGAAAGCTGCAAATGTGGAGGGGCAACTGTATATCTCCACTCATACTACTCACTCTCCCAACTCTCCTGTTTCTTCCCTGGGCCCCTCACTTGTCTCATGCCCACCATTGGTCACACTGATCACTGCACCATCTCTCCTACTCCCTCCCTGAAATCACCTTGCAGCATCACAGTGCACCCCTCACTTTCTTCTTATTCATCTCCACTTGCACTCTGTTGTCTCCACTTGCATTCTGCTGGCCTACTCCCTCCATCCCTCACTTCACCTTACCTCACTTCATGCCCTCACAGTGCATCCCTTGCTTGTTTCTTGACCATCACTGCCCACACCCCTTACTGTCTCATCTTTACTACTCCTTCTGTTGCCTCACCCCTCACCCTTACACTGTGCTCCTCACTTGCTTCTTGCACTCTATCCCTCTCACTGCTTGATCTTACTTGCCTCATTACTTATATTCCTAGATGAACTTGTTTCTTGTGAAATACAAGAAGCCCCAACTTATCTGACAGGTTAGAGACTGCAGCAGTGTCAGAAACCAGAACTGGTCATGAAGCAGAACCCATGTAGGAAACATGAGGGAATTACAGGGGCTTGCTCGGGACTGCCCGTGCATGCATGCCTGTGGGCACCTGCACACACCTGTCCCCTGCTTACAAAGTCTCTCAGTTTTCTTGGTGGCTTTTCCTCCCTCTTAGCTACCTCTGCAAGCTGTGCCCGTGTGTGTGGTAAGTCCCAAGCAAGCCTCTGTGGGTAAGAAGTGTCGACAGAGTGGATTCCTCATCAAATGAATGGAACTTGTCCCTAATTCGCAAGCATCAAAAGAATGAGTTGACAGATAACAAGCTGTCGAAAGTTGGGGGCTTCCTGTAATTTGACAGGAGTCTCTCCATATTTTTCCCCATAGCTCAGCTTCCACAAGGCCTAGAGACTTTTTTGAAAAAATGAAAGCTTGGAATCAGGACCAAGTGATGGTCCAAATGGGTACTGGGTGTGGTGCTTAGAATCATAGAATCATACAGTTGGAAGAGACCAAAAGAATCTGGCTTTCTGGATGATACGGCAACTGTGTGACTCACCACACCATTTCAGGATAAAGTGCTCCCTCCAGTCATGGGCTTTACTAGAGTTTTCTGAGTTCGAAAAGATTTATCTCTCTGTAGTTTTCATGTCATCTTCTTTTGACTGGAAAATACCCATTTCTTTTACTGGAACATGCCAACAGGCATGGTGAGCTATTATTGAGAAAGGCTGGGGAGTGACAATGAGGCCTTAATATAGAAATATGCTTCCTGTTTTCTTTTGCCTTTCTGTTATCTTTATATGTACAGTATTAGATGGGAAAATGTCCTGATTTCTTTCTTCCCAGTATTATTTTTCTTTGGATAAAATTAAGTATAATGCCCTTGTGAAATATATTTATTTTTAAGCATTTGTGTGCCAATGTTAAAACAATATTTTAAGTGGTCAGTGAACACAGTTATCTAGTTTCTGAAGATGGGAGTTTCACTAAATTTGGTGTAGAATAGGAAGTGAGCTGGAAACCTCAAGTTTGTTCAGTGCCAGACGTGTAACTAACTCTTTGCTGATTTTGTCCTTTTTTGCTGGTGTTTTTTTTTAAGTGAATGTGGGACTTGGTAAAAAACCGTACAAACATGTTTTTTAAACCTAAAACATTGTGTTTTGTGTGAGATGCATTATTTCCAGCCCAAATGTGTTGTTTTTAATCCACCACCCCCCTCCAGGTTTTTTTGTGCAAAATTCAAAGGTTTTTGAAAAAGACTCCCAAATTACGGAGGATCTCATGGCTTTTCTTGAAGCAGGCATTTGATGTCTTGAAACATCAATTCTTGTCAAGGGTGAAAAAGTTTGTGAATATTTTTAAAATCCTTATCCATTCCTAACAACAGAAATGTAAATATTGAAGGAGGCAGGTAAGAAAAGGCTTAAGAATGTTTCTACTGAAGTTATTGAGTTTATTTTCCTGGGCATGTTATAGCTCATTTGCTGCTTGTATTAATACTGGAAGACACTCTATTACTGCAGGACTGTACAGGTTTTTTTTAAAAGTATATCAGTAACTCTACCCTTAGTGGTGCTCCATAGGGCTGTTTTGAGATGTTTTGTTACCTGAGGTGGAAAAAAAAAGCTCTCCTCTCCTTCCCATGTATAGAAGCCAGACAGAATGCCAGTTGACTCATACCTCAGATGTGGTAACTGAATAGCTCTCTCTGTCACAAGTGAGGATAGTAGAGTAGTTGAGTTGGTAAGGACAGGTTGTATAGCACTCTCTAAGAGAAAAGACCACGGAACTCAGACGGATAGCAGTATGTGTGTGTGTATGCCATTGTTTCTCCTTGTATCTTGTGCTTGAACGGGTTTCGTCACTCCACCTCATGGTAGGGCTGGCCCTGTGCTAGTAGAAGATCTGATAGTATAGTTGTCCCTCCGTATCCACAGATTTAAGTATTCACGGCTTGAAAATATTCTTTAAAAAATATTAACCCAAAAAGCAAACCTTGATTTTGCCATCTTATATAAGGGACATGATTTTGCCATGCCATTGCATATAATGGGACTTGAATATTCATGGATTTTGGTATCCACGGGGGGTCCTGGAACCAAAGCCCAGTGAATATGAAGGGACAACTGTAGTTCTTGGCATTGTTAATGGGGCTGTTCTTCCTCTTCTTCCTCTGCTTTAATTCTATACAATTATTCTTTTCTCCCCAGAAATAATTGTCTGGTAGAACATCTTCAGTGATATTCTCCTTCCTTCTCCTTCCCAAATAATGTGGGATTGCATTAGTTTTGAAATATGGGAAGGGGTAAATGGAGATTGTATTGTTAGCTATTATAATAGGAGTAATTATAGCAGGTGGATGAAAAAGAACTTAAGGCAGATGCTGCAAAACTTCATGGAGGAATAAAATTAGGTGCAGTTAAGTAGGTAGGGCAGCCATTGTCTCTAGGGAGGAAAAATGAAAAGTTGGATTTTAAGTTTTAACTTTGTTTCCTGAGTGTGCACAAAATATATGTCATAGAATACAGAGGAGTGCTTATAAGTTATCATAGGCCTTGTTTTTGGTCCTCTCCTGCAAAACCCCCCAGCTTATTTTAAAAAATAAACACAACTTTGCATACAAGTGACCTAAGAAGCCAAGGAGGGCCCAGATTGTATGAGTTTCCATGTGTTTCAGCCAAAAGATTTATTTCCAATTTGTTATTCATAAGGGAAGAGTGCGAGATTGGGATGGGTCCTTTGAAGTGGAAAACAAAGTCTTCTATTCAATCTTGGGTCTAATAGAATACACATGACACAGGCTTGGCATCACAGCCTGTTTTAAAAGTGCAGCTCTTGTCATCTTTTGCTTTCCAGTACTGGGAACGCTAATGGGAATGGGTATTGCCCTGAAAGAAAAACAGGGCTAATTATTTCCTGCTGTCTTTTACAGTACATGCCTGGAGCAATCAGACAGAGGGGATCATTAGAAAGAAACAGGATGACCACATTTTTGTGTACTCACATTGATACCTAGTCAGCCTATTTATAATTTCAGAGTTAATTGGAACAAAAATTACATTAATTGCCAATTCCCTCATCCTGTAATGCAAAAGTGGGGAAGCAGTGGCCATCCTGTTGTGTTTGGACTGCAGCCCCCATCATTCCCTCACCATTGGCCAGGCTGATGGGAGTTAGATCCCCAAGAAGACCTGATGACCCATAGGTTCCTTGCTCCTGTTCTAACTACTTGAGTGTGTCTCTGTGTAAGTAATTTACTTAGAGTGTCAAAACAGTTGTACTGTTAATTGACTGCCTAGTTATAGCCTCCCAAAATACGAGACCATTTTTCATTTAATCATCAATAAATGCATCAGCCTTCCAGAAAAGGTTAGCCTAGCTCCCTCCCTGTTGTGTTTCCACCTGCAGGCAGAAACTTTTGTTATTCAAGCAGGTCTTTGGCAAATGACTGTCTGATGTAGTCATTTTATTGAAATGTTAATATTTTAATATTAAAACATTTTAAATATTTTGGTATTTATTATTATTAATCTGGTGTTTTAAACTGTTTTAGTTGGTGTTTTCATAGTATTTGTATTTGTAAGTGTATAATTTCTCCTGTTTTTATTGGAACCTTTTAAATCATCTTGTAAACCACCTTGCTGAGAGCCAACGTGGTATTGTAGTTTGAACATTGGACTACAGCTCTAGAGACCAGGCTTCAAATCCATGTTTGGCCATGGAAATCCACTGGAAGACCTTGGGCAAGCTGTACTTTCTCAGTCTCAGAGGAAGGCAAAGGCAAACCCCAAGAAAACCCCGGGATAGGGTCACCATAAGTCAGAAACAACTTGAAGGTACACAACCACAACAAAACCACCTTGCATCCTAACCCTGGGAGAATGGTGGGTTATTGACCAAATGAAAAGTAAATATGTATGATCAGAGTATGTTTTCTTCCATGCAAAGTTTTTTTTATATAATGTTTATCTTGATTGACCCTGTAATTCTTTTTCACATTTTATTGATGTGCAGGGCAGCTATGGTTGTGGCAAGCAAGGACAGCCCAGTGTTATCCAGTGGTGCTCACTAAGTGATGTTGGTCTTGATCTTACTCCTCAGGACCACCTCTTGCATGTATTTTATATGACCAGTCCAGTGGAGTAGACCCTCACTGTTTTTATTGTTGGCATTCTGCTAGTTACATGAACAATCACTTGTAATGTATTTATGACAAAGCAGTGTTTGTTATCATCAGTGATTATTACTGTACTGTATGAGTAATAATTGTACTAACATTAAGTAGGGTAATGCAACTTTTGAAGCAACGGGATGTGGGATACCATAAATAGGCAGCATATTGTCTATTAAGTTGATTATTATGGTACTGCAACAATTAGTGGGGTTACTGTTCATTTATTTATTTAAGCATTTATACCCCGCTCTTCAGCCACAAAGGCTCTCAGAGCAGCTTACAACTTGTTAAGCAATAGCACTTACACATCTACACCACTTTTATAGTGTGCTAGGCACTCTCTAAGTGGTTTACAATGTGTGCTAGCTAATTGCCCCCAACAAGCTGGGTACTCTTTACCGACCTACGAAAGGATGGAAGGCTGACTGAACCTTGGAGCCTTTGGGATCGACCTCATAACATTGTGGCTGCAGTACTGGCAATCAACCACTGCACCACCAGGGCTCACCAGGATTTCTGGCTCAGAGACTAATTTCAGCAAGAGGGTTTTTAATTTTTCTACATTTACAAACCACCAGTAGCTGGCACTGGCTGAAGGAGGGGGAGGGTTCATGTGCATTTTTCTTTTTACTTTCAGCAGCACTTTTTGTGGCCTATGCCAGGCAGCAGGCCCACTCCTATGACCTTACAGGAGAACAGAGAGATCTTGGAATCAATGAATAGTCCCCTACACTTCACCTCTAGTATGCCCCATTTCACTGATGGGGACACTATCATTGGTAGATTTGTACCTACAATATTTTCTGCAGGTGTAATTGTGGCCTTCAGACTGGATGTTCCCTGTCAGCGAAACTACTTCCAACACGAAGGCCTCCCCTCTGCCTCATTTTAACCCTGCTCCCCATCTAATAGGTATGATGTTCGGATTGCTTTCTCAGTCGCCAAAATTGCTGTATGTCTTCTTTGGGAGCAATTATGTGGAGGGGTCTTATGTGGCTTCATATGCATGCTTTCCTAGTGCACAAGTCACCAAAGAACCAAAGGCGAGCAGTAGTAGTTTTCATTTCTGGTAGGAGTGGCATCAGTAATAATTTCAACTTTCAGAGCTCCAACATAATTAATTCTATCCAGTAAAATCTGAAAGTAAGATTTTAAGCTAATTATTATGAGTGATTCCTTGGTATCAAAACTAGAAACAGCTCTCACACGTACCTCTCACTTTCTGCATACTAATGTGTATGAAAGAAACACCTTGCTAGCTCAGGTTTTTGACTTTCATAAGTTTTTTTTAGATACTGGCAATAAATACATTTCTTCCAAAATAGATGAGTCCAAAGCAGCTCAAAAATTCAAGCATACTCAAATATAAAAGAGCATTAAAACATAACAATCATACTGACTCCATGCATCTGAAGAAGTGGACTAAGTCTATGAAAGCTTATGCTTCAACTTCTTTCTCAAAGGTTAGTCTTAGGTGCTACAAAAGCCCTTTGCATACTGAAATTCCGGACTAACACAGCAATGTCTTTGAAATATACTGAAAAGTCATCCAAGTAATACACCCATGTATACCAATGAAAATATGGGCTCAAGTTGGACTTGTGGGAGGGAATCTCAACAATAAGTTGCTGGAATGGAAAGGCCATGCTTTGGGCTTTCATATGTAGCCAGGTGGAATATAGCTGGAATACATGACCATGCGGCAACCTGCACCTGAGTTTGTTATTGCTTGATTCTGCTGTGTATGTTTGTGGGTCAAAGGAGGTTTCACTTTTCTTTCTTTTTTCTTTTCATGAGTGAAAACACTGCATGTTGAATTAGACTTTAAATGACTAGGAAACTTCTTATTTAGCAAAGGAAACTTTCATACAGGGAAAAATGGTACTGTAAACTTGATTGACAGGCATCCACCATGCAAGATTGTTTGTAAAAGTTTAAAAGTTATTTTATGGTGGCTTTGTGCCTTCAAGCCATTTCCGAATTATGACAAACCCAAGGTGAACTTATCATGGGGTTTTGTTAGCAAGCTTTGTTCAGAAGGGGTTTGGCATTGCTCTCCTCTTAGGCAGAGAAAGTGTGACTTGCACAAGGTCAGCCAGTAGGTTTCTGTGGCTGAGCAGAATTTTGAACCCTAGTCTCTCAGAGTCCTAGTCCAACACTCAAATTATGACACCATTCTGGTTCTCTTAAAAGTCATTATAGCTACTTTTATGGCAGAGACCTTTGCCATGTGTGGTTGCTTAGTAAGACTTCCAGGCTTGGAGGGGAGAGGCTTCTTGTTTGTCAAGTGTCTAAAACATTTAGGCTTCAAGGGAACTATGTAGATGACTAGGTAGACCTATGTTTTTTTTCCCAGATGTCATACAGTGAGCTGTTAAGATCATCAGAAGCAACAAAGTCCTGATAAATTAAATTTGCATGAAAACCTTCCTCTTGTCTTGTGGGGGAAATGCCAAAATGGTTGGGATGGGGCTAGGAAAGGAAGTCTTCTGCAAGTGATCCATTGACACCTCTGACAAAAAGCAACCTGCCTCTCTCTTAGCAGTCTTAGTGGGGAAGAACTGGATGAAGGGAGAAAGAGTGAATAAGAGAGAGTGGTGTGGCAGAAAGATGTAGGGAATGGGAGTTAAAGAGAGTGAGAAAAAAATGAAGTGGAAGAAAAGTTGGGCGGGGAACATGGTTGGTAGTAAAAGAATGAGAAAAGGAATAGATTTTTTGGCTCTGGCCTTGCCTGCTACCATCACCAGCATAACCCCAATGGTTACCCTGGAACAGTGCTACTGAAAGTGGTGGTCTGTGGGCCAGTGCCATTCTATGAGCTTTTGGCTACTGAAGCACAGCGAGTTTCCAAGAAAGAAAGTAACAGTTGTAGTTGATATGGTGCTGGTCCTTGGTATATTTAAAATAAAGGCGGGGGGAAAACCTGCCAGTTTTCCATATCAGATAGCCTAAGAAGCACTGCCCAAGAGGAAATGTGCTCCTCAAGAAGAAAAAAGGTCCCACCTTACAGAGTACGGTTCCAGATTGCTCTGTAGACATAGAATGATAGTTAGGTCTTCTCCTCCTTCCCTTGAAGTCATGGGTAGAAACTGAGAGCCTCTAATGTTGTTGAACTATATATAACTCCCAGCATTCCTTACCACTGGCTATGTTGGCAAGGACTGTTGGGAGTTCAAGTCCAGCAGGGCTACATGATTCCCACCCCTGCTTTAGCTGCTTTAGCTTTTCTTATGCACATTACAATTTGGGCCTCCTGATAAAACAGAGAGATGGAAGGGAACATATTAGCTCATCCTTGTTCAGTCTTTGCCAACACAGGATTATTCCCCATGGTATGTTCTCAAGTGCTGCCTTCTACAGTCTATTTTTAAATAATTCCACTAGTAGGGCTTTCCCTGCTCCCCTGGGGAAGGCTGCACCATAATTAAGTTGGCCTGACTGCAAGGGGATTTTATTATTTCCTGTTGGCCAGCTTGAACTTTCCTTTGGTCTTGGTCTTCTGGCCTGCTCTGAGTTGTGCTGCACATGAGAGTTGTGTGTTGTCCTTGGTTTTGTGTCTCTTTTGCAAAGACTGAACATGCTTCTTGGTCAGGGGTAAGTGAACCAACCAGCCAAGACTAGTACAGCCTTCTGCAACATGGTGCCTTTTCATGATGTGCTCCAGTTCCCATCATCGCTCGGTCACTGATCATGCTAGCTGGGGTTATGGAAATTGCTCGTGCCACCCTGTGGAAGTCTGGTCTAATGCATACCATCTAGGACGTGAGTCTTAGAGTCTAAAGGTGAATACAACCTTAATTCCCTTTGGGCTGTGGAGTGAACTCTACTTCACCCTTTAATTGCCTTCTCTACTGACATGAAATCACAACCCGGAAATATCACCCAAGGAAACCTTCTGCTGTGCTTTCTGCAACTGGACTTGTCTATCTCGGATTGGCCTTTTTAATCATCAGCGCGCTTGCAGAAAGCGCGGGATGAGTCCTTCCTGAATCTTCGTTTGCGAAGAGAAGCCAGAGAGAGAGAGAGAGAGAGAGAGAGAGACTGACATGAGACTCCAACATGGATTTTCACCTCTCCACCTTTGCTGTGAGCATGCTTTTGGCTTCTATGGCTTCTAAATGTTTTTTTAGTCACCTGGCATGATTAATATATACAGTATACTGTACTCAACATCTCTTTTTTTAAAAGCAAACAAAAATATTCCATTGCTCTTGGAAACATTGCCTTTTGTGATTCTCAGAAGTGCCGGTTAATCTCTGTGATCTCTGTGATACTCTGTGCAAGTGGGAAGAAGGAGGGGTTTTCGTTATTATCAGAAGGAACATCCAATCAACACTCCGAACAGCATTCAGTTTGGAAGTTTGTGCCCCTGTCCAAAATGTGAGTGAGGTGAAGAGCAAAGATCAGTGATGGGCTCACTGCTCAAGACATCTGTGTGTATTTCTGCACAGTCTAAGATGGGTTCAAATCTCAGCTCAGCCAAAAAGTTACACAGTCATCTTGGGGGAGATATTAATACCTGGCCATAGTTTAATGAATGCAAAATGGGAATATTTGTGACCTGTGTCCTCATGTGAAAGTCCCTCTTAGTGGTAGCTGTGTGGTCTCTGGTTTGAGATTGGCCATTCTGAGTGCTGAAAATGCTTTTCAGTGTTGCTCATCATAGCTTTCGGACATAATTTCTGATTCTGAAGTCATGTGGAGGCAGTCCTTTGGAAATGGTTTTTTTTGGCATGTACATCTGGATTGGAAATCACTGCTGATATTTTTCCAGTGTTCTTTGTAATTTTTAATGCTTTATCTTCCCAAGAGGAGGAAAGATCTAGGCAGTATCTAGGTTGGAATGAAGACTTAACTTTTACAAATAAGTCTATAGTCTTTTGGTTCCTTTTATCATTCCCAAACCATCTACTTTTTTGAGCACATGAGGTTCTTCAGATGGGGCTGGGAGGGAGAGACAATGATTATTTGAAAATGCCACAAAAATAGCTATTCTTAAACTTTTGTTTCCATTCTCCCTTTTGCTAACAAGCAAGTTGGATATGGGGCAGATGCTAACCTCTCCCTCCCTCCTATCTCTTTAAACACAGGATCTCTGGTCATGGAAGCAAGGACACGTGGTTGATTCTTGGCAGTCTGCAGTCTGTGGAGCTTTTGCAGGTGCAAAGGATTATATTTTATCCTGGGAAATACTAAAGAAGAAAGGAGGGGAGGAGGGGGAAATGTGCAAATCTATTAAAGCTAGGAGCTGGGCAGCATTCTTTTGTAATTCCAGTTTGTTTAGAGGGAAGAAAACGGATCTTGCTTTGTGGAAATGGGAGGCAGGGGGAGAGTAAGAAAAAGGGAAGACAAAAAAGGGAAGAGTAGGCAACCTAGGCAAGGGTGTCTATTTGAAAGACAGCCAATTTGTTTTTGACAAATTTGTGTTATTGAACAAACAGGCCCTGTCAGTCAAGCTCTGGGATTATCCCAAGGTTCAGTTGTAAAACCCTCTGTGAGAAGAGAGAGAGACCACGTTTGGGTGCGGGTTTGTGCAGCTGTCTGCCCTGAGCTCCTCTTGAGGGCTTTCAATAAGGGGCCATGATTCACCGTTCATGTGACAGCTCTGACAGCACTCTAGATTAAGTAGAGTCAGGAGAACAGAATGTCTAAATGTAGCAGCCTCCAGGCGGAAACTTTCCATGGAGGAGAACCGGAGGCTGAAACATCTGGGCAGTCTCCGGACACTATCCCTGGAATGAAGAGTGGCAGGACGTGCTCTTGGACGATTTATTGCAAAACAAGCTGGAAGTTAATTGAATTCTTAAAGAGCCACCTTGCCTTATTATAACAGCCTGCTTTAAAATAATTTCCTTCAAGATGTCACAAGTGGCTCGTCCCACACGTCTGACAAGGAGCAGGGAGGGGGGGCAAAACTTAATGGTTTGATAGAAATCTCAGGTTAGTGGCTGCTAAGGATGGAGTGGCAAAATCTCTTTTCCAGAAGGAAGTTGAATGTACAGCATAAGGTTCTGAAGCGATCACGGAAAAAAGCGATTTATGAATAGGAGTAACAATGGGAGTTTTGGATCACCCCCTCCCTCCCCCAAGTAAATTTCCTCCTGTTTTAAGATTGGCCAACTTTTTAAAACAAGAGACAAAAAAAGGGGTTCCTCCAGAGTATGTCGTGGAGGCAAATGGGAATTTAAAGAGCCCATTTAAATGTGCAGGTAGCTTACTTGTACAAGTTACCATACTATGTGATAGCATGTTCTAATACTCTGTATTCCTTGCTTTATTTTAGTGGTGGAGAAATTGTGATCCTCCAGATAGTGTTGGACTGCAGCTTCCGTCATCCCTCACCATTGGCTAAGCTGATTTGGGTTCAGGAGAGTTGCAGTGCACCAACATCTGGAAGCTACAAATTGCCCTCCCTTATTTTACTTGGAAGTATGTCCTATTGAAATCAATAGACTGATTTCCATATAATCACGTTTAGGATGACAGTCTCTGTGCTCTGTATCCAGCAGTCCACTTATTTATCTTCTTGAGGATCATTGCTACCTATAGTTGCCATAGACTGGAATTCTTTGGGGGACATTTTGTCTCACTTTCTCTGTTGCTGTTGTTGTGTATCTTCAAGTTGTTTCCAACCTACAGTGACGCCATCACGGAGTTTTCTTGGGAAGATTTGTTCAGAGGGGCTTTGCCGTGGCCTTTCTCTGAGGCTGAGAGAGTGTGACCTGCCCAAGGTAACCCAGTGGGTTTTCATGGCCGAGCAGGGATTCAAATCCTAGTTTCTAGAGTAATAGTCCAGTGCTCAAATACAGGCATTGCACTATTATAAAAATAGTTGTGCAACCTGGTACATTGTCTCAGAGGTTTTGAAAGTGCAGCCACTTATTCTCCAAGCACACACACAACCCTCACTCTCACTTTTGTCTTGGTGGGTGGGAAGCTAATTGACCATTACTCAGTGGGTGAGCTCAAGCCCTTGACACCTGTGCACAACTGGTTGTGCAACTGTGGGATCTAGGAAAACTACACAGACATATGTATATGCTATGCTAAGCATTTATAGGATATTGGTCATATTCCTTTACACCCATGAATTCTTGTCCTTGTTTTTGCTACCATCGGCTTCTTCATTCCTAAATCCTGAGGTTCTTTCAAAGAATTCATTTTACACAATACAGTTGCCCCTCCACATTCACAAATTTAGCATTCGTGGTTTTGAGTATTCGCGGTTTTGGGAGGGCCTCCCCCCCACCCTCCCAAAAGCAGCGACTGGGCTTTAGAAGCCCTGTGGCTGCTTCTGTGGGGCGGGGGAGAAGCAGGCCGGAAGGGTGGGAGAGGTGGGGAGGGAGCCTTCCGAGGCCCCCTCGCCACCTTAGGAGGCCGGGCGGGGGTGGGAGAGGCGGCGAGGGGGCCTTGGGAGGCCCCGTGAAGACCTTGGGAGGGAGTGGGGAGGGCTGGGGAGGTGACCACGGGGCCTCCGGAGGGTCTCCGGAGGTCCCGTGAAAGCCTTGGGAGGGAGTGGGGAGGCAACCACGGGGCCTCTGGAGGCCCCATAGTCACTTCCCCCCTTCCCCCTCCCTCCCCAGGCCACCACAGGGCCTCTGGAGACCCTCCGAAGGCCCTGTGAAGGCCTTGGGAGGGAGGGGGAGGGCTGGGGAGGTGACCACAGGGCCTCCAAAGCGTCTCCGGAAGCCCAGTGGTGGCCTGTGGAGGGAGGGGGAGGCGGGGGGAAGTGACTATGGGGCCTCTGGAGGCCCCGTGGTTGCTTTGGTGGGGAGGGCAGTCGTTATTCACGGAATTTTCACATTTGCGGGGGTCTGTGGAACCTAACCCCCGCGAATGTGAAGGGATGACTGTTCTTAATTTCACCTTAGATGCTACATATCCGGTACAATCTTTGCCCCTTTTTGTCCCCTTCATCCACTTTACAGAACTTGAAAATGGCCCTGGAAAAAGCCCTCATTACATTGCTCTTCCATTTACATATATTTCAGGAAGCCATTTGCTTTGTGGTTGTTGTTTGCCATCAAGTCAGCTTAGACTTATGGTGACCCTATGACTGAGAGACTTCTAAGAGCCCCAGCCTTCAACAGCCCTGCTCTTGGAAACTCAGGGGCCATTGCTTCCTTGATTGAGTCAATCCGCCTATAATATGGTCTTTTTCTTTACCTACTACCTTCCACTTTACCAAGCATTATCATATTTTCCATTGAGTCATGTCATCTCATGATACGTCCAAAGTATGATAGGCTTGATATAGTCGTTTTGAATTCTAGTTAAGAGTTCAGGCTTGATTTGCTATAGCACCCATTTTTCAAAATGTCATGCTGTCTTAACTGTTCCTTTACACTTTTAATTAAAATATGTGTATGCATGGAAGACTGGATATATTTAGTTTCTGTCCAGGCTTCGCCAATCCAGCACCATCTACATGTGTTGGACTTAAAATTCCTTCATTTTCAAACAGCTTCTCAAGGACTTTCCTTGTTTTTTTTCCAGGCTGTGAGGAGAAGATGCCAGCCACAGATGCAGGCAAAATGTCAGAAATAAACTTTTCCAGAACACGGCCTCACAGCCTGGAAAAAAAACAAGGAAAATCTATGGATGCCAGCTGTGAAAGCATTCAACTTCACAGTTTCTCAAGGGTACCAAGCTCAGGAGGACATATATTATTGCAATCTGAAATCTTATTGTGGTGTTGGTTGCATACAATCAGCTGCATTGCATATAATCAACTTGCTATGGCTGTCTGCTATAAATATGTAAACTTCCATTTAAGCCTATAGATTTGAATGGTTGGTGTGGGTGGAGGGGGGCTCCCCAGAGGTGTGAACTTTAATTTTTAATAAATTATACTCTATATAAGGGTGTAGCTACACTGCACTGTATCAGTTTTGTACCACTTTAATAGTCACGGCTCCCTCCTAAGGACTCTTAGGATCTGTAGTTTGGTGAGGTATTTAGGAAGTGGCAAGATAACGTGAGAAGAGAGGGAAAGAAGACTAAGTTGGCTGAGGTGAACTACAGCAGGGGTGGGAATCATGCAGCCCACCACACATGATTGGATTGCAACTCCCAGCAGCTCTAGTCAGCAATAACTAAGCATGAGGCGTGCTGGGAGTTGCAGTTGAACAACATCTGGTTGTTCTGGCACAATTCCCACCTCTACAGCTTTCTTTCACAAAACTACAAATCCCAGCTTTTGTTAGGGTGGAGCCATGGCAATTAGAATAGTAGAATCATAGAGTTGGAAGTGACCTCAAGGGCCATCCAGTCCAACCCCCTGCCATGCAGGAATAAACAACCAAATCATTCCCAACAGATGGCCATCCAGCCTCTGTTTAAAAACCTCCAAAGAGGGAGACACCACCACACTCCGAGGCAGTGTATTCCACTTCCGAACAGCTCTTACTGTCAGGAAGTTCTTCCTAATGTTTAGGTGGAATCTCTTTTCCTGTAGTTTGGACCCATGGCTCCATGTTCTAGTCTCTGGAGCAGCAGAAAACGAGCTTGTGCCATCCTCAATATGACATCCCTTCAAATATTTAAACATGACTATGATGTCATCTCTCAACCTTCTCTTCCCCCAGAATAAACATGCCCAGCTCCCTAAGCAGCTCCTCATAGGACATGGCTTCCAGACCTCTCACCATTTTGGTCACCCTCCTCTGGACACGTTCCAGCTTCTCACTATCCTTCCTGAATTGAGGTGCCCAGAACTGGATACAGTATTCCAGGTGCGGTCTGACCAAAGCAGAATAGAGTGGCACCATTACTTCCCTTGATCTATGGAATTGTGTAGTGTAAATACATCCTAGTCTTTAAGCCTCTTTACGTGCAAAAATATAAAGAAAACTGTCAGTAGTGATCACATGGAGATCTGTAACCACATTCGGCCAAATTGTGGTCACAGCTCCTTTGTAGACCCACCCCATCAGCATGGGACAAGATTGGACTGTGTGATGGAATGTAGACCTCCAACTCTTTCTAGATGCTTAGGGAAAAAAACCAAGGCTTTAAGAGGGCTTCTGAGGCAGTTGGGTTGTGTATTAATATTGCTTAGCAACACCTAGATTCTTCACCTCTCTCTGCTCACAAGTCTCTCCCCATCCCAACTGCCCTGACACTGTCATGTATTTTGGAAAGAACTTGGAACATCCTCTGGAAGGGGGAAGTTCCTGAGTGTGGTAAGATTTTTATGTGTGTGCTTGCTCTCTTCTTCTGCTTCGGTATGTCCCATTCCATCAAATGCTATATAGCATTTTTTATGTAGAGCATCAGAGAAAAGGACATAATTACACACCAAGACAAAACTGTATATATAAACATTACAATTTATAAGCATAAATAAGCAAAACAATTTCTATGAGAATTACATGCATCCACCTCTCCATTGACGCCCCCTTGTTGTGGGAGAGAGGCTTGCGTACCCTAATGATGTTTTGAGCTATGCTGGCGGTGGCATAATAGCCACCGGTAGGGTCTCCCATGACAACAGGTCAAAACCAAAGGGTCTGACAAAGAGCGTCAAAGGGCAGGATGGGCTCTCTAGCCTTATGGCAACCATCCTAGGAGAAGGAAAACTCTAATTCCAAACCTGGGCAGATGGTGATCGTCCAACGCTGTAAGGTCAACCATCTAAGATTCTAGAGGATTTTATGAAGCTCTTAAGGCAGTGTTTGGACCTACTTATCAGGTCCAAAGCTCCTTATACAGTACAGATGGTCAAACATTAATTACTGATAAAGCCTCCATCCTGAATTGATGGGCTGAACACTTTCAAAGTCTCTTTAGTGCCAACCGAGTAGTCCAAGGCTTAGCTATCCAACATATGATACAAAAACCAATGAAAAATGAATTGGACATAGCTCCCACTTTGGAAGAGACCCTTAAGGCCATACAGCAGATGAAAAACGGCAAGGCAGCTGGGATTGATGGACTCCCACCTGAAGTTTGGAAACACGGAGGTCATGTACTCCATGATAAATTCCATGAACTCCTTGTGAATTGCTGGGGGAAAGGGGGAACTGCCATCAGATCTCCGAGATGCAGTCATCATCACCCTGTACAAGAAAAAAGGAGCAAAATCCGCTTGCTCTAACTATAGAGGCATAACACTGCTGTCTATTGCTGGAAAAATCCTTGCAAGGATACTCCTGAACAGATTAGTTCTGCCATTGCAGAAGAACTTCTTCCTGAAAGCCAATATGGCTTCAGAGCCAATAGGAGTACTATAGATATGGTATTTGCCCTTAGACAACTGCAAGAGAAATGTAGGGAGCAGAACAAGGGTCTCTATGTAACATTTGTTGACCTCACCAAAGCCTTCGACACTGTGGGTAGGAAAGGTCTGTGGCAGATCCTGGAAAGTCTAGGATGTCCCCCCAAATTCCTTAAAATGATTATCTTGCTACACGAGGGCCAGCGTGATCAAGTCAGATATGGCGATGCTCTTTCAGAGCCCTTTCTAATAACTAACGGAGTGAAGCAAGGTTGTGTTCTTGCGCCAACTTTATTTACAATCTTCTTCAGCATGATGCTCCAAAGGGGTAGGGCAGAGGTCGAAGAAGACAACGGCATCTATATACGTTACCGTACTGAAGGTAGCTTGTTTAACTTAAGCTGTCTGAGGGCTCGCACTAAGACTCTAAACTATCTAGTCCGTGAGCTGCTCTTTGCTGATGATGCTGCCCTTGTTGCCCACACAGAAGCAGCTCTGCAGCGCCTAACATCCTGCTTCGCAACAGCTGCAGAGCTCTTTGGGCTGGAAGTCAGCCTGAAGAAAACGGAAGGTCTTTACCAGCCTGCACCACAGGAAGAACACCACCATCCCCACATTGCCGTCGGAAATCTGTGCTTAAGTCCATTCAGCAGTTCACCTACCTGGGAAGCATCATCTCCTCAGATGCCAAGATTGACAAAGAGATCGATCACAGATTAGCAAAGGCACATAGCGCGTTTGGAAGACTTTACAAAAGAGTCTGGAGTAATAAACACCTGAGGCGAAACACAAAAATCAGTGTGTATAGAGCCATTGTACTGTCTATTCTCCTTTATGGGTCTGAAACATGGGTCACCTATCACCACCATTTACGACTCCTCGAATGCTTCCATCAGCGCTTTTTATGCACAATGTTGCTGTCCTTGAGCAAGCAGGGATCATCAGCATTGAGGCCATGATGTTGAGAACACAGCTGCGCTGGGCAGGGCATGTTTCTAGGATGGAGGACCATCACCTCCCCAAAATAGTATTCTACGGTGAACTCGCCATGGGTCAGCGTAAGAGGGGCGCTCCAAAAAAGCGATACAAGGACTCCCTGAAACAACACCTCAGGCTTGGCCAAATTGATCACCAACAATGGTCCGCCCTGGCCTCACATCGGGAGGCATGGAGACACACTATCCACAATGGTACAGCCTTATTTGAGAAGTCACGCCGAACAAGTCTTGAAGAGAAACGTCAATGCAAAAAAATCACAACCCGGAAACATCACCCAAGGAAACCTTCTGCTGTGCTTTCTGCAACCGGACTTGTCTATCTTGGATTGGCCTTTTTAGTCATCAGCATGCTTGCAGAAAGCGCAGGATGAGTCCTTCCTGAATCTTCGTTTGGGAAGACAAGCCAGAGAGACATGCATTCATCATCGTGTTGCAGGTCTCTTGGAAGGAAAATAAAAGTTTATCAGTCCAACCCACCAGCTTGCCAATTCTTAATCACAGCATCTCTGCCAATACCACAAAGAGTGTATTCAGACACTATAACTGTCTGAGACTCCCTTGCTGCTCATGTGCTTTGCTTTACCACAAAATTTACTTAAAGCCTTTTAGAGGTCAGAGGAGAGAAAAAACATTAAACAAGATAAACACACCCTCCTGTTTTGAGTTCCCATGTTAACCAAGAAAAATAACTGGCTCCTCTCTTTCTTAATCATAATGTTGTATACTTGGCAGAAGGAAAACAAACATTACTGCTAAGTTAAATGGCCAATGTTGTCCTTTTTCTGAAGCGCCTGTAAAATTGCAGTTGTTGGTGTCAACTTTCTGTGAGGCTTTAGCAGTTCACAATTTCATATCTTAGTTCTAGTCTATTACCTTTATCTATGTATCTAAAGAATAATATATTGTTTGCTAAAGCTCCCCCCTGAAACTTGAGGGGGGGCTAGAAGCCTTCAGTCAAAGAATTGCCTGGCTGACTGAAATGAACATATGAAATTATAAATCTATTTCCCCCTACTTGCTTCCCCTTCACATATAGTTCCCGCAGGTAAAACCCATTTTCTGTTTTGTATCTTTCAGTCACCTTGCTCCTTAGCTTCTCTACTTCTTGGAACATCTTTCTAGGCTCCATGTGGTTATTTATTTGTACTAAAACTCCCAGAAACCTTATGTCAACATGGCTAGTGACCACATTGGTTGAGATATTCTGAGTGCTATAGTCTAAAAAAGTAAATTTTCCAAATTCTTCCCAGAACACTACTCAAGATGAACCACATGGGGCTGTAATTCCAGCTAAATTCTCCATTTTCCCTTCTCTGTCTCTATCAGAATGTAGTGACCTTTGTTTCCTGAGCAGACAGGACATTCATGAACATTTATGAAGGCCTCGCTGACACAAATGAAGTTAAACATAGATCCTATTCCATCCCTCTTCTTGATGTCACTTAAACCTGGCATTGTCCCTACCCCATCCTTTATCTTTAAAAGCTGCAAAACTAGCAAAAATGAAGTAGAAGCAGCTTTCTGCATTACTTTATCTCCATAGTAGGAGAAGCTACAGCCATTACATTACTGACTGTCATGCAGCTGTTAAAGGAAGGGAGCAGAAGTTGGCAACTGTAAGCATAATTTTCCCAAGATACTGCTGCAACTGTTATCCAGTAAATGATGCAATGGTTAACTGAGAATATGGTGATAATTCTCAAGGTGGTGGGACAGCTGTTTGGAAGTGGTAAGCCCATTATGACAAAGAGTGAGACACAGGTGAGAGCTAGAGCCAAGTGAACTTGCTTGGGGGAGGTTGTTTGGAGCCAATGGTAGAAAAGACAAGCTATCAGTGAAACACTATGAAAGAAACTGAAGCAGGATTGCCACAATCCTGAGCAATAGGAAGTCTGTTCTCTTGGTCAAGGGAATGGGGCCTGTTGATGCAATAGCAATAGCATTGATATTTATGTACCACTCACTTATCAGTGTCAAAGCACTCCCTAAGTAGTTTACAATGTGTTAGCTAATTGCCCCCGACAAGCTGGGTACTCATTTTACAGACCTATGGAAGGATAGAAGGCTGAGTCAACCTTGGAGCCCTCTGGGATCGAACTCATAACTTTATGGCTTGCAGTACTGGCATTTAACCACTGTGCCACCAGGGCAAGCGAGAGCGTCCTGTAGTGGCAGGCCACAACCTGGTACTTGGTCCATGAAATAGCTAAGTTAATGGCTAAGAAAGTTAATTGGTTAGTGCTAAATTCTAAGAAAGGTTTATAAAATTGATTTGTCAAATGATCTGTTAATTCATTAATTAAATTAAAACAAATTAAGATAATGTAGCAATTAATGATAAACGTTAGCCATTTATCAGAAACAATGCAGTCAACATTTAACAACTAAAATAGTGAATTTTAAAATCATTGCTACACATTTTAATGAATTAGGGGCAATGAATATATTTTAAACCAATTCTTTCCAAGCTTTGGTGATATCTACCGAAAAGGAATTATGTGTTGCTGTTGCTCTGGCAAGATTATAGGCTGCTTTCCTCTTTGCCAGATACAATCACCCATTGTTTGTTTCCTTTTCCTGATCTTTTCACTTGTGGGCTTCAGCATCAGGATTCTGAGTGGCTTTGTGAGACCGGGAGGCACTGCTGGGAGTGCCTCCAGGTCTCATCAGAAGGTGTGTGTGGACAGGAATGAGTAAAGGTTTCTTTTAGTGCTACTTTTAAAGACATTCTAAATATACTTTTGCCAGTCCTGAGCCCTTAGAGATGGGATGAGTTAAGAGACATATGTGAGATGCCATGTCACAAATATTCACTGCGGGGGTTTTGTGTGTATATAAAAAAATGATGGAGTCCACCCCTCTCTCCTGATTTTGAATCAGTAGGTTTACAGGTTTTTCTCTACAGCCATAAAGACAAGAAATAGGATTGACAGATCTTATGTGGAATGGTAAAAATTGCTGTAAGTAATGGAGTTTTCACATTGCTGCTTTTTCCACATTACCGCAGCAATTAAAGGCCTTGGACTGGTTTTCTCTTATGTAATGTGGTCGTATAATCAGAAGAATTTTCAAAAAAGAAAGATACGAGTACCCGAGAGAAAGGGCTTGTCTATACGAGGCAAAAAAAATGTGGATTGCTCCACAGCGGGGGCAGTTTGCAGCAGCTGCTATTTGTCTTAATGGGTTTTTTGGGCAGGTCACAGGCATGTGAAGCTATGTGCAAATGGGCATGCCTGCGAATCAAGATGGTGGTTGCAAGTGAATTACTCATGTTTTTACTTACCCCAATTTGCTGCTAGCGGGCAGTATTTTTTTTAAAAAACCATATCCAAGGTGTGAGAGAGCGAACTTTTCGCTTTAACAAAACAAACAAACAAAGCCGTTTTATTGCCTTAACACTTGCTCACTCACTAAGGTGAAACTCTAACATGGCGGCTCCAGGTGCTTGCCTTGTTAGCAAGTTCTTCCCCCCCCCCCCACACACACATCTGACCAATCAGATTTCAATGTCCGCCTGTATAGGGAAAGTGAATCCCAATGAGCAGGAATGTGCATTTCCCTACAAAGGGGAAAGTCCAGCAAAGGTTTTTCCCATGGAGTATATGGTGGATTTGTGTCCCCCCCTTTCCAATACTTCAAAACGATGCAGAATCCCTCAAAATATTCTTATTCTTATTCTTTTGTGGGGGGTCTAAAAATTTTAAACATTTCTGATATCCCCCTCTCTCCTTTAAACAGATAATTTAACTTTTGTTTTCTCTTGAAAATATGTGGAATTTGGGTGCCTCATTTGACTTCAAGTGCAGATACCAGCAGGTCTGGGTATAAAGCCATTGGCAAGTGAGTTCTGTGGTATTGGCTCCTGCATGGAGCTGTGGAGGCTTTGTCTCTCATGCACTGCAGCCTAACTGATCTTAATGGCAAGCACTTGAGAAGGACCCTTGAGAAGGGTCAACATGTATGACTGGGATTGTGTGAGTGGAGACCGTCCTTAAGGTAACCTAGACAAAGCCATTTAGAGCTTCAAAAGCTGTTTGTCTGAAATACTTTTGTCCTGCTCTATAGCCACAAAAATGCTCCCAGAGCTGTTTACACTAGACAGTCCTGGCTCTAAGTTTTCAGCCCAAACAACAAAATACAAAGTGAAAAAAGACCAACCACATGTTATTTGGACGGCATATTGGTGGATCTCTTTTTCTTCCAGGGGTGAGCCCTGCAGAAGAACAGCCTAAACCACCTCAGCTCAGGTAGAACAACAGAGGCTCATCCATGGTTATTTAATCTAGATACTGAGCTGTGGTATCTAACACGAGATGAAAGATGGAAGGGAAGAACAAGCAAGAATGGTCTCAGTTCTGCTGTGAAAGAGAAATGGATAAATGGAGCCTTTCTCTGCCATCCATGGAATGTTTTATCCTACAACTCCCATCATCCCCAGTAAGCATGCTATTTGGCTCACTCAGCTCTCACTGAAAGCCTGAAAGGAGGAGCTGAATGGAAATGGTGTGTGTGTGAGGGAATACTGTGGTGTAAGATTTTCAAGAAAAGGAGCAGAGAGGAATAAAAATGCTATGCATTTGCTCTGTTGGCTAACAATGTCATATGCTACTGTCACAGTCTTAATAAAGACCTCTCAGTTTATATGTCATACTTTCTCCGTGGACCTTCAGAAAAGCTACCGTAAACTCAATCTAGTCATGCAAGCATAAAACAGGTTCACATAGCCAAGGAGCGGGAATGCATACAGTTCTGTAGATGTTGCTGCACTGCAACTCCCATTGCTAGTATAGCCAATAGTGGGGGATGATGGAAGCTGCAGTCCAACAACATCTGGATGACAATGCATTCCCCAGCCCTCATATGGCCCTATTTCCTGCATCCCGTCTGATAGTTAAGAAAGAACATTTCAGTTCTCTAGAATTAATGACGGTCACAGCTAAACGGGGGGCCCTTGCTCCATTCTCTGGCAACTTCCCATTGCCTAGCTTGTACTTCACATTTTGAAATCTCTGGAACAACAACATTTTGATTTAAGACTAAAAGCTCATGTAGCCCGTATGACAGGCCATCGAGCATCCTGAAGACTTCCACAAAGCAGTCAGCAGATTTGACCAGTCTATAAAAGGAAGATTCAAGTCACACTGAGAAGCAGAAATATCAGGACAGGGCATTTCATCTGTAATTATTTAACCAATTTAGGTTGGGAAGAGCTCTCTGGAGCATCTGTAAAGAGTCAGTTCTAAGAGGAGATTTCATCATTGCCTTTATACCTTGTATGGGCAAGGAGACTCTGAAAATGCAGCACTGTAAACTTGTCAGAGCTCATTAGAGCAGAAGGGAAACCAAGGCAGCTGTCCAGGTTTATTGTGCAGAAAGCCATCACTAGCATTTAATTGTTTGCAATCTTCACTTCCAATACATTTCTGCCCCTGCAACAGACCCGTGATTAACAAAGGCATATGTTTTATAGGTAGAAAGGAATGAAAAAGACAGCCGCTTTCAACGAGGCCATTTCTTCCAATGCAGCAAAGTAACACCAGAGGCTGGGTGCACTCTAAGAAATGCCAGCGTGGGTTAGATCAGCCAGCCAATCACTTCAACCACCTTGTTCCAGACAGAGAGAATAAGAAAACAAAACCCTGCTAATATATGGACTCTTTAAGCATCTGTACTTCCTTCAGTTATTAAACAAAATAGCTTTCCTGCTGTATCTGACCAAGATCTATCTACCCCAACGTTCTGTTACCAACAAATAGCCAAAGAACTGTCCCTGAAGATTCACAAGTATGAAAGTCACATCCCTATCAGGCTGAGCCCAGCATCTGTAATGTATCAGTAAACTGCCTCTGGACTTGGAGGTTCCATTTGGCTATCAAACATGGCCTAGCCCTGAGACTGTAGAACTAAAGGACATCGCCACATTCAGGCTTCACTGAGCAACCAGGGGACCAAAGGCCACAAAGATACAAGGTTTTCAAAAGTGTTTTAAGAACTAGTGCTTGAGTTTACTGTTACTGCCATTGTATAGGCCAAAGCTAGATGCAACCGTTTTACTATGCCTCTTCGTTTGACATCATGCCTCAAATGCCGTTGGTTGGAAATTCTGTTGGATCCTCAAACAAAGCTAGTTAAGTAGAAGGGCTGCATTTCCTGACTGGCAAGGAAAGCATCGATTTTTGCTTTATAATGCTGAGTCTGGGCATTGTTGCCTGTGCACACTACCTGTCCTCTTCCTGGTTCTCTGATATTTGTCAGCTGGAGAATCTATAGCATCAAGGAAATCCAAACTCTGCACTCAGTTAATTTCACTTCATGTGATTTGGCTGCATGTATTGCAGTAAGGTACGTTGCACAGTTTGTTCTACCTGTCTGAATGGAGATACTGAAGCTCCGCTTTCAAAACTCAGATAATCAAGGACTATTCCAGGTTCAGTCAAAGCAAGATTATTATTATTTTAAAAAGTGGTTTTCAATCACTTCCAGATTTAAATGTCTGTCTCCTGCCTACACTTTGGACAAGAACAAGCTTTCTATATTCCAAAAAACTGTGAGTAAAAGTCAACTATTTATAGATACTTCCCAAGACAATGCACTGGGCTGGACCTTTTGGAACATGTACTCTGAACTTGGCTCTGGATTTGCTACACACTCCTTATAATGGATTGTGCTTTTTAAAAAACCTCTCATTGCTTTTTCTCTTCTTTTTTCTTTTTATGTAGCACTGCAATTCTTTTTATTGGTACCAGCTGAGCTGTGTCAAAACTGGTACTAAATGCATTGCTATATATTAGGTTACCCTCACTTTGGTAGAGGTGGCATTATGTTGCTATGGAAGAAACAACAGTAACTTCCTACCTCTCCCAGTGTAATGTTGCTCTTCACAAAAATGGGGGCAGGAAATATCCACTGAAGCTTGTTCAAATCTAGTCAGTTTCTACACTAATATTGATGTGAAAACCAGTATGCAGGTGCACGGTATCTGCTTGCTTCTACTTTTGCTTGCGAGAGATAAATAAACCAGCAGGGGATAGATCGGCATTGGGCATATTCAGAGAAAATGATAAACCATGATTCTGAAATATCCTGGCTTATCCTGAGTGAATTGCATGTTGGCATATTTATTATTTATTTTATTTTATTTTTTATTTGGAGCATTTATACCCTGCCCTTAAGCCAAAAGGCTCACAAAGAGACTTACAAATTGTTAATTTGACAATTCCCTGCTCTCAGGCTTACAATGTAAATAAGACAGGACATACAAGGAAAAGGGGACAGCAGGGGATGGGGAGAGGATTAAGTCCAGCAGATACTGACTTTTCTTCTCTCCCTCAGAGGCCACACCAGTGGTAGTTGGAATGAAGGGAAGACCTTTCATCTGCTGCTGTGGCTAAAGCAGCACTTCTCTCCGTACTGTATATATGCACACAGTTTGCTCACCCTTGGCTCCTCTTGCAAAGCAAAGCCAGCTAGATGAGCAAGGAATGGCTTCAAATCCTCCTGAGCGAGTCTGTCTTTTCACTTCCTTTGCAATTGCAAGCCAAGATCGTAGACTAGGGTTTGTTCTTCATTTTTTGAATCCTGGCTTGTTTGCAAGTAACAAGCCAGGATCCATGGTTCAGAAGAAATGCTAAATAAGCCACTCCTCCTGTATTTAACTGGTGATGCTAGCAGGAGCCAAATGGGAGCAGTTTGCAAGCACCAGCACACACATCATTCATGCCCTTTTCCCAATTTGAACATTTATGAACAAGTTCCACATAATAAGGAATCTTGTAGCACCTTTGAGACTAAATGGGAGAAACAAGTTTGTAGCATAAGCTTTCTTACATTCAGTTTGCATCTGTGCTCAAGTCTGTTCAGCAGTTCACCTACCTGGGAAGCATCATCTCCTCAGATGACAAGATTGACAAAGAGATCGATCACAGATTAGCAAAGGCATATAGTGCATTTGGAAGACTTCACAAAAGAGTCTGGAGCAATAAACACCTGAGGCAAAGCACAAAAACCAGTGTGTATAGAGCCATCGTACTGTCTATCCTCCTTTATGGATCTGAAACATGGGTCACCTATCGCCACCACCTACGACTTCTCGAACGCTTTCATCAGCGCTGTCTACACACAATCCTAAATATACACTGGACTGACTTTGTGACGAATGTTGCTGTCCTTGAGCAAGCAGGGATCACCAGCATTGAGGCCATGATATTGAGAACACAGCTACGCTGGGCAGGGCACATTTCTAGGATGGAGGACCATGGCCTCCCAAAAATAGTACTCTACAGTGAACTTGACACGGGTCAGCGTAAGAGGGGCGCTCCAAAAAAGCGATCCAAAGACTCCCTGAAACAACATCTCAGGCTCGGCCAAATTGATCACCAACAGTGGTCCGCCCTGGCCTCACATCGGGAGGCATGGAGACGCACAATCCACAATGCTGCAGCCTTATTTGAGAACTCACGCCGAACAAGTTTTGAAGAGAAACGACAACGCAGAAAGAATCACAACCCAAAATGTCACTCAAGGAGACCTTCTGCTGTGCTTTCTGCAACCGGACTTGTTTATCTCGGATTGGCCTTTTTAGTCATCAGCGCGCTTGCAGAAAGCGCGGGATGAGTCCTTCCTGAATCTTCGTTTGCGAAGAAAAGCCAGAGAGAGAGAGAGAGAGAGAGAGAGAGAGAGAGAGACTGAGTCTACAAAGTTTATACTGCTAACTTCTTTCTTCCAGTTAGCCTCAAAGTGCTACAAGTTTCCTTTGAATGCAAACAGAGACTAACACATCTGTCCTTCAATTCCACTTGAGGCAGCAAATGAACACAAATGAAAAAAATATGTTATACAGCAAATAATAAAACTTCAAAATTCAGAAATATAAAGAAATACTATTAAATTAAATATTAAAATGAAATATAATGAACAAATAAATTTAAAACCATTATAAACAAGTGGGTTTTCATAGCCTTTAAAAATACTGTAATGGAGGAGGCCAGCTGTGCATCACTTGAGATGAAGTTCCAGGCCTCAGTCCACTTTCTAGCCCTAGCCAGAGTGGACCCATTGAATCAACTGCTGAATGGTGAACACTTACATAAATCTCACGTATTCAATTGGGCTACCCAAGTAGGGAACTAACAATTGGATTTGTGCCACAGCCTTCATCTGATGGGTCAGAACCCATGAAGGGGTTGTGATGGTGCTGTCACTGTTGTATTTGTTGTAATTTTTTTTTCCTATTTGGTATTTCCTTTTGAAGAGAAGAAAGAGGCAGGGGAAAGGGACTTCTTCATGGTCTCTGTGACTCACACAAATGGGTTATCCTGCATCTGTGCAGTGCATCTTTTGGAACCTTCTAGAGTGTTAAGTATTTGGGTGGTAGCCCTGCCCACCTCCATTTTTACTCTATAGGGGCCTCCCCACTGAAATCAACAGTTCCTTTTTGTTCACTGCTGCTGCAGCACCATTGATAGAAATTGATAGTTATTCTGCTTTGGTTTGGTCTTTTGGCTTCGTCATTTCTCTTCAAGGTAGCCATTTCAGCTTCTCCATACTCTTTCTGATGCTTTGTCAATTCCTGGATTGTGCTGGTGTTCAAGGCTGCGGTTGCCCTTCAGACCCATTGTCCAGCTAACATCCTTTAAGAAATCTGTCTCATATAGTGCTGATATCCCAGAAAAGGATGGATACCAGAAGTGCCTTCTCTGACTCAGAGAAGCTCATGTGATTTCCTCTTGTGCCCACTGTAAAGCTTTCACGCCTCAGGCGAGACGGATCAGGGAGTTGCACTTGAAAGCACTCTTGTACAAACAGTCTCTGAGGCCTCAAATGCCATCTCCTCAGTGTTCTACTTCTGTGAGGATGGACCCATCTGATACACATTCTTCCTCAAAGTCCAACCCAGCAGCGGAAACACTAGAAAAAGAAGAGTACTCAGGAGAAGGATAGACAACTCCCTTGAAGTGTCTACTGTATAAGTGGTTTCTGATGTTACCTCTCAATCTACACCAGTCACCCAGTTGATCCCAGCTAAAATTTTGTTGGCAACATTCCCTACTTGAAGTGAAACCCCTCTTCAAAAGTTAGAAATGCCTCAACTTTCATCTGAGGATGTAGAGGTGATTATTACACTTACACAGCAACCCTAGGTTGCTTCAGAGAATGTTTCTGAATATGAAATTCTGGACTTCTCAACAACTGTTTAAAGATCTCCGAATAAGGTAAGTCTATCACCATCCAAGGCAGTCTGTTATAGCGTTAGGCAGCTCTCACAATAAATACGTTTTTTGTAATGTTTAGGTAGAATCTCTTTTCTTGTAATTTGAATCCATTGGTTCACGTTCTAGTCTCTGGAGCAGCAGAAAACAAGCTTGTTTCATCTTCTATGTGACGTCCCTTCAGATATTTAAAGATGACTATCATGTCGTCTCAGTTTTATCTTCTCAAAGCTAAACAGTTAAACGTACTCAGCTCCCTGAACCACTCTTCATAGGTCATGGCTTCCAGACCTTTCACCATTTTGGTTGCCTTCCTCGGGACACATTCCAGCTTGTCCATATCCTTCTTGAGCTGTGTTGCCCAGAACTGGACACAGTATTCCAGGTGAGGTCTGACCAAATTGCTCTGGACACTGTACTCCCATTGATGCAGCCTAGAATTGCATTAACTTTTTCAGCTACTGCATCACAGCATCACACTGTTGATTCATGTTTAGCTTCATCTACTAAGACCCTCAGATCTTTTTCATGTGTACTACTTTTGAGCCAAGTGTCACTCATCCTGTATTTGGCATTTGATTTTTCCTGCCTAGATATAGTACCTTACATTTATTCCTGTTGGAATTCATATTCTTAGTTTTGGCTCAGCTCTCCAATCTGTCAAGTTCATTTTGATTTCTGATCTTGTTCTCTGGGTTGTTCACTATCCTCCTAATTTGGTGTCGTTTGCAAATTTGATAAAAGTGCTTTCTGTTTCTTCATGCAAGTAATTTCTTTCCCCTTTCTTTCTTTTCCCTTCCTATTTCCTATGATGTTACATGGATTTTACTGTAAATTAAAAAGCTTTCTAGATAAATGTGTGCATAAACCAATAAAGGCATCAGATTCATAGTTCTTTCATATTTGTTTTTTTTTTAGTTACTGTCTGCAAGAAACTATGAGGTTGGTTGGGGAGAGTGAATGAGTTGTAAAAGTTGTTGTTGTTGTTATGTTTGCTGTCAAGCTGGCTTTGACTTATGGCAACTCTATGAATGAGAGGCCTCCAAGTGCCTTAGTCATCAACTGCCTTGCTCAGGTCTTGCGAACTCAAGGTCATGGTTTCTTTGAATCAGTCCACCTGTGGTGCAGTCTTCCCCTTTTCCTACTGTTTTCCACTTTGCCAAGCATGATCATCTTTCCAGTGAGTCACATCATCTCATGCTTTGTCCAAAGTACAACAGCTTCAGTGCAGTAATTTTGCTTTCAGTGAGAGTTTGGGCTTGATTTGCTCAGGACATGTTTCTTTGTCTTTTTAGCAGTCCATAGTATCTGTAGGGGGCAGTTTACACGATGAAAATGTCCTGGGAAGAATTCGTGTCGATCCCTGGCAGTTTACACGTACATCAGGTCGGGTACGTGATTTTCGGAAGGGGGGCCACCTTTTATCCCTCAACCTGCGGGACTTCCAGTCCTGCAGGTTGTGCCGGTTTTTTAAAAAGTCACTGGAGGATTCGGAAAATCGGAAATGTAAACAGCGTGGGACAAAAAGTCTCGGTACTGGGATGACCGGAAATGGTGACTGGGGGCGGGCTTAGAGCTCAGGGACCAGAAAAGGAGGGGTCAGTCACCCATTCAACAGATCCAGCCTCACCAGCCGAAAACAAAGGCATCCCTTCCAGCTGCACGAAGGTTGATGTGTGTGTGTGTGCGCGCGTGTACTCAAGTACCTTTTTAAATGGATTTCTACACTGCAAACCCTTCAGCTTTACCTTTTCCTCAACTGCCTGTTACAGAGAGATCGTAGTAGCTTGGTCACCTCCCTGGCACATTAAAATATTCAAGCCTCTGAGCGAATTAGCACCCTTTAATTCTCCCTCTCTGTGTTTGTGTCTTTCAAAATGCCTGCCTATAGCCATCTCTGCAGCCAGCTGTAGGGGTTAATATTTTAAAAAGGCAAGAGGAAAACCAAGCGCTTGATTTCAAAAGGAAAGCACTCTGCTTGTTTTCAAAGCACTCAGCTTGATTTCAAAAGGAAAGCCCTGCGACTGAGCGAAAGATCTATCAGGATCTTTCACAATGCTTTCTGCCTCTTTTGAAAGGGTTAAAATGTTCACGAAGCAAGGGGGAATAACAAACCTCTGCCCCCCTCTCTCCACCACCACCCCAGCCAGCCAATAGCATTGCTCGTGGCGCGGAACTCTAAAGGAAGTGCGTCACCGAGGTTGTGAAAACACGAGTAATCGCATCTTTGATTGACAGCAAAAAAAAAAAAAAAATTAAAACCTAAACAAAACCGGAACTATGGACGTGTAAATATCAGTCACGGGACCACACGGGATATCCAAATCAGAGACATAAATCGTATAAACAGCGAGGGGCGGATTCGTGATCACGATCTCACGGTAGGCAACGTGACAATTTCTGTCGTGTAACTGGCACCTAGGACTCTTCTCCAGCACCACATTTCAGAGGAGTTAATGTATACCCTGTCAGCTTTCTTCACTGTCCAGCTTTCACAACCATGCATAGAAACTGGAAATACGATGGCATGAATGATTTTGTCTTTGTGGTTTTTAAATCTTACTCCTCCTTCTAAATCAAGAGTGGGGAAACTTTCAGCCTGAGGGTCAAATGATGTTTCAGAGTTGTTGTTTCTTTTTTGGGGGGGGGGGGAAGAAACACGGTAGGTCTAAAAATAGAAGCACATGTTAGCTTTAAATTCTTACTGCCAGTAACTAAGTCTTAGGAAGGCAATTTCAATGTTTTAGAATTGAGGGTTGTATAACAGCTGGGAAACCACTGAACTGTGGTGTCATTGGGAATCTCTCTCTCTCTCTCTGGCTTTTCTTCGCAAACGAAGATTCAGGAAGGACTCATCCTGCGCTTTCTGCAAGCGCACTGATGACTGAAAAAGCCAATCTGAGATAAACAAGTCTGGTTGCAGAAAGCACAGCAGAAGGTCTCCTTGGGTGATGCTTCCGGGTTGTGATTATTTCTGCATTATCATTTCTCTTCAAGACTTGTTCAGTGTGAGTTCTCAAATGAAGATGTAGCATTGTGGATAGTGTGTCTCCATGCCTCCAGATGTGAGGCCAGGGTGGACCATTGTTGATGATCAATTTGGCTAAGCCTGAGATGTTTCAGGGAGTCTTTGTATCGCTTTTTTGGAGCACCCCTCTTACGCTGACCCGTGGCGAGTTCACCGTAGAGTACTATTTTTGGGAGGTGATGGTCCTCCATCCTAGAAACATGCCCTGCCCAGTGCAGCTGTGTTCTCAATATCATGGCCTCAATGCTGGTGATCCCTGCTTGCTCAAGGACAGCAACATTCGTCACATAGTCAGTCCAGTGTATATTTAGGATTGTACGTATACAGCGCTGATGAAAGCGTTCGAGGAGTCGTAAGTGGTGGCTATAGGTGACCCATGTTTCAGACCCATAAAGGAGAATAGACAGTACAATGGCTCTATACACACTGATTTTTGTGCTTCACCTCAGGTGTTTGTTACTCCAGACTCTTTTGTAAAGTCTTCCAAATCTGCTATATGCCTTTGCTAATCTGTTATCGATCTCTGTCAATCTGAGGAGATGATGCTTCCCAGGTAGGTGAACTGCTGAACAGACTTAAGCGCAGATTTGAATGGAGCATGGCCGATGGAGAACCCGAGAGAGCAGATACGACCCCTGAAGGGATCATATTTGGCACCAAGCCTGATGTTTCTCACCCCAGTCCTAAATTTTCCCTAGCTTCCAACTCTCCCTACCCATGTCTCATCAGCCATGGGACACCTTTTTAGAACAGGAGTCCTCCAGATAGAAATGGAGAATAAAGAAATTGATCATGGCAATTTTTGGAAGCAGAAAATGAGGCTAAGGATTCATAGCTATTAGGCATAGCTATAGGCACCAAGGCCCTGCAAGAGGCAGAATCAATAACTGAACGGGTGAATACAGAGCACAGACCTTATGATCCCAGACGTTCATATGGAAACATATAGATGATGGACAACATTTGTGGGGAGACATGTAACCTATCCCTGGGTTTATGAGAGGCAGCATGTGATAGAAAAGATGAGAAATCCTAGAGAGCTATTGCAAGACTAAAAAGCAGAAGACTAGACAGACAGGTAGAGAGAAGTAGGTGGACAGATACACTGTGACTGTGCCAAGAGGGCTTAAATGGTGGTCTTCTTAAGTGACAGTCTTCTCACATGATGGTTCTAGAATCAGTCTTTGGGATTATTAAATATAGCTAATGTGAAATCGTGTTAACAAAGGAAAGTCTGACATGGGGCTCCAAATTCAGGAACTGGAGTAAAGGGTACATCTCTTACTACTACTGCTACTATCAATACTACTACTATTATTATTATTATTATTTGAATTAAGGGGGGGGGGTTGCACTGATTACCACAAACCAAGTCATGCTGGTCTCAGACAAATCTACATAGATTCTGAAGTGAGAAATAAGTTGTAAGCATTAATAATGAAGTGGTTTTGGCAGAAGCTGTGGGAACTCTGGGGCTGTGCAGCATGCATATTTAACAAACAAAGTCTTGCTTGTGTTTGGCATTTTTATACACTCAGGTGGATTTGCAGCTGCAGTCACCACCCCTCTGGATGTAGCCAAGACAAGAATTATGCTGGCAAAGGTAAGAACTAGAAGAACAGTGTGGGGCTGATTGGCAGGTTTGCAAGTTAATAGGTCTAGGGTTTTGCTTAGTAGCCGCAAAATTGAATCCGGAACCTTCTTAACGGTTTCCTTTCTTGCATTTTATGTTTGGGATGTCTGTGTCCATCACTCTGGTGTTACTACTCCTAGCTTTCCCTATCATGTCTAGTTTCTTTTTCTACTCAGTTGCTTCCAACAAGTTACACAAGCTGTGCCTAGTTTGATCTATTAATTTGGATTTATAGTTTGCCTCATTCTTATAGTTTAGACTGGCAACCACTTTAGCTAAACCCATTCCTTTTTATCAGTACACTGAAAAAAACAGGTCTCTTGTGTGTGAGTTTGCATTTGTGCATGTGTGTGTAGCTATAGATGCAAATACAGGCATGTAACTGAAATGGTAGAATGGTATTTTGTCTAAAGCTGGGTTAGAAATGCAAATCTATCAGGCCAAATCACACCCCTGTAAGTGTATTTGCACTGTACATTTAAAGCAGTTTGATACCACTTTATCAGCTATGCCTGCATCCTACATAATCCTAGGATTTATGAGGTGCTTAGCGTTCTTTGCTAGAGAACACTAGTGTACTCCCTGAATCTGTAAGAAGGAACTGTAGCAGTTACAGTGGTATAACACTGCTATAACTTTGTACTGTGAATACATTCTATGTCTGAAATCATGTTGGAGTACTATATATGTAGTTGCACTTTTCTCAGTTGTGTAATGGTGGCAAAGGAAGGCAAACAAAAATCTGCTAGCTATGAGCAGCCTGTTTCTCAAACATTAATGGCCTTTTCCCCTATGCTAGCATAGTTTTGCCAGCCTAATACGTAATACACCAACAGGATTCCCGCCCAGCCTGTGCCTAGTGAATCAACCTCTTTGGGGTGTATGGAGAAATAATCTTAGTGCCAGACTTCTTTCATTACGAAGTTCTTTCATTATGAAGAACTTCCATGAAAATAAGGATCCTGCACTTCAGTGAAGGATGGAGCAACCAGACATATACTTACTGCCAGTAACATATTTTCTTCTCCCATACATGACTTTGACAAGTCATGGGAGCAATTCCTTGTCTTGAAAAGATGGCATTACTACCAGCTCTCAGATTCAATGCTGTATTGCTTTGTGATATTCTAGAACAGATACATTTTTCTGAATGCCATTGATAACAGATGATAACAAAAAGAAAATAGTCCTCATTCTGCCAATTAGTTTCTGGGCAAGGCACAAAGTATTGGTTGTTCCTTTTAAAGCTCTACGTGGTTTGAGTCCAGGTTACCTATGAGATCACCTTCTCCCATATAATCTGCCTGGGACACTCAAGTCTTCTGGGGGACATTTACTTCAGTCAGCCAGGACTAGGCTGGCAATGTCTAATCAGAGAACCTTTTCTCCAGCTGCCCCCAAATTGTGGAATGCCTTGCTGAAAAAGATTCAACAGCTGGATACACTGTGTTTAAGACAGCATTGAAGACCAATCTCTTGCAGAAGGCCCATCCAGATGGTTTTTAAATTATGAATTTTTAAATTATGAACGGATTGCTTTTAATATATACAGTAGGACCCCCGCATCCGGTGATTCATTATCCATGGGACACAAAACAGCACACCTACCATAGAGTCTTCCTAGAAAACATGTCCTCTCTAGCCATTTTCTAGGTCCTCCAAGGCAACTCTGTGGTATTATAAACCAGAAGTCCTATTATTTTCAATCGTGTTACACAGTTTTCAGTATCTACACCCCCCCCCAGAACCAATCCCCAGTGGATATGGGGGTCCTACAATATACTTTTTAAATTGATGATAATGCTCTTTTAACTGATTTTGTATTTTTAATTGATGTTCATGTTTTTAACTGTGTTGTGTGTCTATTTGTTGTTGTATTTTAATCTGTTGCTCTACACCTCGATTCATAGGGAGAGGCAGATAAATAAATAATAATAAATAAATAAATAAATAAATTATTTTCATGTCTGTTGATCTGTAGCACTGTACTAGGTATGCATATTGCAGGTGTAAATTCTGAGATTCCACACCTGGCATCTTAGTTTTTAATGTCTTGGTAAAACGTTTGCATAAGTCTTTGGATTAGAAACAGTACTGGACAAGATGATCCAATGGTTGAACTTTACAATATGTAATGCCATATGTTTGTATCTCTGTTTCATTTTCTTTGTAGACTGGCTCCAGAAATGCAAGTGGGAATGTATTATCAGCTCTGCATGGAGTGTGGAGGGCACAAGGGATATCAGGGTAAGGATCAACGGGTAGAAGAGTGATGAAAACATGCCGCCGTGGTGTGTTAGAACCTATTTTCATTAAAAAATGGATTTGACTCTCTGAACACCTAAGCCAAATGGCAGCTGCCATGTGTATTTCCTTTGATTAATATGATTAATGCTTGGTGATAATTTGTCCGAACAATTTATGAAATTTAAAATGGCAGTAGCTCACTAGTAGTCTTTTATAGTGCAGCACATACAGCACTAGGTCACTAGGATAGACTAATAAGATAGGAACATAAGAACTGTTCTGGATCAGACTGAAAGAGTATCTGTAGTCTTATTTTTCTCTTCCTGCATGGTGAACCATTATTACAAGGCTTTCAACGGTTACTGGTCCATTTCCTGGCACAATTCAAAGTACTGGTTAAGATCTATAGGGTCCTATATCGCTTGGGTTCAGATTGTCTGAAAGTATATCAGAAAGCTTTCTTGGTGTCTGCTTCCAGTCTATGGAAGTCACTCCTTCTTCAGACAAACCTTTTTATTTGGATAAACAGACAAATCTTTTTTATTTGGACTGGCTTTTGGCTGTTGCAGAAGTGTCTTTTAATGGGTGTGTGTGCTATATTTTTGTTTTCATAGTTAGGTTTGAAATGCTTTTAAAATGTTTTGAATTAATGCAGTTTTAAATAACGGATGTTATTATTTATATTTATTTATTTATACCCCGTTCTTCAGCCACCAGGCTCCATGTTACAGGATGTTACAGAATGATTGGCTTCAATTTATAATGCGATAGTTTATTTAATTGTTTTAATTTTGTTCTCAAGTCCGTTCAGCAGTTCACCTACCTGGGAAGCATCATCTCCTCAGATGCCAAGATTGACAAAGAGATCGATCACAGATTAGCAAAGGTATATAGTGCATTTGGAAGACTTCACAAAAGAGTCTGGAGCAATAAACACCTGAGGCAAAGCACAAAAACCAGTGTGTATAGAGCCATCGTACTGTCTATCCTCCTTTATGGATCTGAAACATGGGTCACCTATCGCCACCACCTACGACTCCTCGAGCGCTTTCATCAGCGCTGTCTACGCACAATCCTAAATATACACTGGACTGACTATGTGACGAATGTTGCTGTCCTGGAGCAAGCAGGGATCACCAGCATTGAGGCCATGATATTGAGAACACAGCTGCGCTGGGCAGGGCACGTTTCTAGGATGGAGGACCATCGCCTCCCAAAAATACTACTCTACGGTGAACTCGCCACGGGTCAGCGTAAGAGGGGCGCTCCAAAAAAGCGATACAAAGACTCCCTGAAACAACATCTCAGGCTTGGCCAAATTGATCACCAACAGTGGTCCGCCCTGGCCTCACATCGGGAGGCATGGAGACGCACTATCCACAATGCTGCAGCCTTATTTGAGAACTCACGCCAAACAAGTCTTGAAGAGAAACGACAACGCAGAAAGAATCACAACCCAAAAACATCACCCAAGGAGACCTTCTGCTGTGCTTTTTGCAACCGGACTTGTTTATCTCGGATTGGCCTTTTTAGTCATCAGCGCGCTTGCAGAAAGCGCGGGATGAGTCCTTCCTGAATCTTCGTTTGCGAAGAAAAGCCAGAGAGAGAGTAATTTTGTTTTTACATTTTGATTATAATTATGCATCAATTGTGTTTTGCTTTAATGTGTGCTATGACCTCGCTTGGGTTCCCATGTTGGAAGAAAGGCAGGATACAATTAGAATAAATATATAAACAAACCAATAAACCATAGGGTGAGGCATGGCAGGAATGAAATACCCCTCTCTCCCTTGTGCTCCCCAGTTTGTGTTAAGAGGTATTCATCCCCTTTCTGATAGCAGGGAATAATAAATAACCATCATGGCTAGAAGCCACTGATAGCTTCATCCTTCATAAATTTGTCTAATCTCCTCTTAAAGCTGTCCAATTTCATGGCTGTCCCTGCATCTTGTAGCAAGGAATCTCAAAGTTTTATGCTGGGCAAAGTAATTGCATGCTAGTTGCACCGCTTTATTTATTTATTTATTTATTTATTTATTTTTAAATACTTCATGAGGGGCAAGAAGAACAGCTTTCTGTTTAGGAAAACCAGTCAGTTCATTAGGTAATGTTCTTCTGTACCTGGTGTGTGTTTGAAGGGGACTATTAAGAAAATACAGTTCTTTCTATGGGATCCCATGGATGTCCAATCTTTTCTCATGGCATACTAGTAGAGTTCTGAACAGCATGGAGAGCTGTGGGCTGAAATTCTAGCTTGGTTGGCCTCTGATTGGTCTACTGTAATAATATGTTATGTTACTAAGTGTAGGAGGTTGAGTGACTGCAATGACTTTATCAAACTGTGCCTATAATCAACACTTGATGGTGGTGACAGTTATATTGATATATATCCCATTCTTTTCCCAATAATGGGAGTCAAGTTGGCTTACAAATTATTAAAACAAGTACAGATTAAACTTACAAAAACATCTATGTATATGTATATTTATATCTCACTTAAAAGCAATTAAATATATAGAGTTAAAACCATTTAAAATTTATTAAAAGACCAAATATTTAAAAAATCAGCAAAACAGCACACAAGTAAAAGCATATCACAGTCAATTCCTTAAAAGCTGGCAGAATAGGAAAGTTTTCATTTGCTGGAGGAAAGAGAGAAAAGGCAGAGCCATCCCAGCTTCCCTAGGGAGTAAGATCGAAAAGTTCAGGATCAACCACCAAAAAATCCCCCTCCCTTGTATCTGCCAATTATCCTTGGGAATGTCGTGGGACAGAAAGAAGGGCCTCCCCTGAAGATCTTAAGAGATTGATAGAGAGATAGAGAAATAGACTGGACCCCAGCTATATTGGGCTTTATAGGTCATAGTCAGCACTTTGAATTGTGCTTGAAAATGGACTGGCAACCTGTGGAGCTGTTGCAACAAAGTGCTGTATGCTCCGTGTAGCCAGCCTCCATTATTTTATTTTTATATATCTGGCTGCAGCTCTTTGGGCCAACTGACATTTTTGAGCACTTTTCAAAGGCAGCCCCAGATGGAGCACATTACAATAATCTAAATAGGATGTAACCATGTCATGGCCAGATCAGACATCTCCAGGAACAGGTGTAGCTGGTGCACTAGCTTTAACTGTGCAAATGCACTTCTGGTCACTGATGAAACATGGGCCTCCAGGCTTGGGGCTAAATCCAGGCGTACAAAACTGTACACTTATATCTTCGGGGGGGGGGTGCAACCCCATCCAGCACAGGCTGAATCCCTATTGCCCGATCTACCCTGACCAGGAGTACCTCTGTGTTGTCTGGATTAAACCTCAATTTGTTTGCTCTCACCTAGTCCAGATACCAGACACAGATTTAGCAGGAAAACAGCTTCCTTAAAATTACATACAGGTTAAATCTTCCTTACCTGGAATTCCAAAATCCAAAATATTCCAAAAATCCAAAATTGTCAACATGAACGGCCAAGATAGTAATACCTTTCCTTTTTTATGGTTTTGTTTCTTGCACAAAATTATTAAAAATATGGTGTATAAAATTACCTTTGGGCTATGTGTATAAGATATATATGAAACATAAATGAATTTCGTGTTTAAACTTGGGTCCCATCTCAGTATCTCAGATATCTCAGTATCTATATGCAAGTATTCCAAAATCCAGAATATTCCAGAATCCGAAATACCTCTGGTCCCAAGCATTTCAGATAAGGGAGACTTAACATGTAGAAAGGAGTAATAGGGTATCATCAACATACCAGTGACACCTGACCAAAAACTCCAGACCTCTGGCCCTCTTTGCATATGTTCTCCTTGCCTGTAAACTATACGTGCAAGGAGATGGGGCAGGGCTGAATACACTAACTTCATCTCCTAGTGTTACTCTCCTTATCATCCCATACAAGCAGAGAACAACTGTCCCCAAAGGAAAGCATCCTCTGTCTGAGGTGGCTTTAGCTGAAAATTTAGTAACCTGGAAAGACAAGATTTTGAAATTTCAATAAAAGATGGTGCAGGATAATTGGCCCCCAAATGCCCACAAAAATAGAAGCTAGCTAGAAGAAACACTAATAATATGATTATATGATCAATATGAATGCTTTGATTGGGTATTCCTGCATGGCATACAGGAGGTTAGACTAGATGGTCCTTTTGGTCTCTTCCAACTCTATGATTCTATGATTAATGTGAAGAAAGTTGTAGTGTGTGAGCCTCCATGAAACTGAACATTTATATATTTAGCAGGACCTTAGTGTTTGCTAGATGAAAACCTCTGCATTGAAGCATGTTGCTTGTACAAACACTCCACTTAAAAGAAGCATAGCTTAATCACACTAGATGCAGACATTGATTGCATATGTTAATTCATTGCTCATTAATTGTGAAGGCCTTGGGGTCCTATGCCAGAACTGGTTGTAGCTCCAGGCCTTCCCAATAGTTCTTTTGGTGCCTAACACAGGCATGCATTGCAACAGTAAAATAAGCTTTATTGATGGCAGATGATGCAGAAGACTGAAAAGTGTTCTAGACATTTTGCTAATGGGGTCCACCTTCACAGCCAGTGGTACAGTTGTGCCCCCAAACAAATTCTACCCGTACTATCCCCAGTTGACTATCACATTCTCCATTGCTGGCTGTATGGGGCAAATGGGTTGGTGTGTACTTGCCCCCAGGCCAAGGCTGATAGAAGGTGGACTCACAAGGGTTTTGTAGTGCAAAGACAAGCAAACAAAAATTGAAGTGCACAAATGTGACCCACCTTCCCCCCACTCATAGCTATGAGAATTGTACAAGCAGATTAGCAACTGAGGAAAATTCACTCTACCAATCCGTTCTTAGTCTTCACATCTTTTCCCAGACTCAAACTGCAAAACACACACAAAAAGCATCAAACAAGGTAACTAATTCAAATGGACTTTTTCGTGCCTCTGGGCAGTTGTTAATGTTTGGCCATGATGCCATGACGTTAACAAGGACTCCCAAAGGTTGATGGTAGAGACCCAGCTCAGTACAGAGGGAGAAGAGAACTTTCAGTCCTTCCATGGTCCCAACAAATTAGCTTCTCTGACGGTTATATTAGAAATTTAAGGAAAGTCCTATTGCATCCACACAATTAATATTGCCTCTAGTTTGGCCCCTACCAGGAGAATTGCCAGGAGGAAAGCAATGTCAGGAAATGACATGGATGTGACCACAAGATGGAGCTGTAAGCTTAGTAATGAAAGTGGTTGAGCTCCAGTGGCAGGTGTGTGTGTGAGTTAGCATTTGGGAGTATGCACATCTGAGATGCCTGATGTAACAGGCATTGTTTAACTGCTTATAAAAAGGAGATGGGAATTATATCCTGTGTGGGTTTGTTGTGGATGGTGGTTGGCGAAGCAGTTTGTTGGTTTGAGAGATTTATGAGTATTAGAGACGGCTGTCCTATCCTCTGTATATATATTGTAAATATACTGTGAACAAAGTTTAAAGCCCTCAAGTTGAGTGAAGGCTGGCCTTGTTGCTGTCTTTATTTGGCAAGCCAGAGCTCAAGGCAGTGTGCTGGGGTGAAGGAATTTTTCCTTCTCAGCCTGAAGTCTTTTGCAGAAGTCTCTCCAGAAACCCTTCTCCTTGGCATCCTGTCGACGTGGAACAACTCTGCAGGTGGTCATGGTGGACACAGCGCGTCTTTCTACACCCCAACAAGGGTTATGGGCCCAGTGCCCGCGTGGACAACACTTGAGAAGCTGTGGGAGATATAGTTGTGCAATTGGTGAGCTGTTTTGTGTTCCTGGAGGGATGAAGAGAAAAGTCCTGGAAAGAAGTGAGTTAAGTGGGTCTACTCACGGACTCTGCTCTTATCTGTTTGCTTTGGAAGCTAATTGTTTTTGGCAGCCTGCCTGGACTGTTATCAGTGTGTTTGTTTGCATCTATTTAAGTCGCAGACTCAGTGCAAACATGGAAACAGCAGTCAGGTTTGAAAAGCTGTCTGAGAAGAACTATGCTTCCTGGAAAATTTACACAGAGGCTTTGCTAAAAAAGCAGGACTTATGGGACTATGTAAAGAAACAACCTGACCCTGCTAATGAGGATGAATTAATAGGTGATGAAAAAGCTAGAGCTACCATTATTCTAGCTGTAGAACCAAATCAGCTGAATAATACAAGAGATAAGAGGTCAGCGTTTGAAGTCTGGAAAGCTCTTGAGAATGTCAACCAACCAGCTGGAGTCTTATCAAAAATGCTGTGCAGCAGAAAGCTGTATTGTTGTAAACAGCAGGAAGGTGAATCCGTGCTTGTGCATTTAAAAAGGATGCAGGATAATTTCGCAGATGCAGCGGGCGTGGCATCCAAATAGAAGAAACTCAAAAGGCTTTTATACTCCTGAGTAGTCTAAACAGTGAGTGGGAGTTTCTAATGTACAATCTCCAAGGAGTAGCCAAAGTTAATTTAAATGTCAACCTCGTGGCATCCAGAATATTGGAAGAGGCACAGAGGAGAGACTCAGAGAAGAGCTTCAAGGGAGTGACCAGCTGGAGGAGACAACCAACCAACCAATCCATGTCCTTGTCTGAGGAAGGGAGTGCTGTTGTCTGCAGAACACGGAGATGTTTTTCATGTGGAGAGACTGGACATTTGATAAAGAACTGTCCTAAGGTCTCTGCAGCAAAGAAAGGACAGAACTCACAAAGAAAAAGACAAGCCCCAAGATGGGAGGGGGTTTGCTACTACTGTAGAGGGAGTTGTAAATGAGAAAAAGGACCAGTCTGTCAGCATTTTGGACAGTGGGTGTTCTCATCATATGACCCCTGAAAGGGAAAAACTACAGAGCCCAAAGCCAGCACCAGTAGACACTGTGGTATTTGCAGATGGTGAATCTGGCAGTGTAGAGATTCGAGGGTCTGTATTAATCTCTGGTTTAAACAAGGTATTTCCTAATGTACTGTGTGCACCAAAACTACAAAATAGCCTCGTAAGTGTGGCATCCCTAACCAGTGATGGTTATGAAATCCTTTTCAAAGGAGATGTGGGGATTGTGTCCAAGGAGGGAGTAGTATGTGGTAAAGCCATAAAGAAAAATCACATTTATCAAATGCGGTGTGGGAATGTAACAAATAAGCCACTGCATGATGGGTGTGCTCATTACCTTCATAGAGTCATGGGCCATATAAGCTTCAAAGGTTTGAGAAACCTAGAGAAGGTTTGCCCAGAGTCCAAGGGTAGAGAACTGTAAAAGTTACCTGGACTGTGCTCTTTGCAAAAAGGTAAAGGTCAAGGCTTACCCTGTAGCGCAGGTGAGCAAATGCATAACCCAGAGGCCTTTTCAGGTCGTACATGCAGATTTATCAGGGCCGCTTCAAGTAAAGAGTATAGGGGGATGCAGGTTTACCCTATTGATAGTAGATAGGCATACCAGATTTACATATGTGGCAATGCTCAAAACCAAAAGTGAGGCTGCTGATATGATCAAAAAATGGGTCAATTCTGTTGAAAGGGAGTTTCCCTACAAGGTTGGCACTGTTGTGACTGACAGAGGTGGGGAATTCTTAAGTAGCAATTTGCAGCAGTGGTTTGGGCGGAAAGGGATCCAACATAAAACTACAAATCCCAGATGTCCAGCTGAGGATGGTTTGGCTGAATGTAGGATTGGGATGATAAACCAAATAAGGGATTGTATGTTAGAGGATTCTGGAGCGCCAGCTAATTTGTGGGGAGAAGCAACAAGAACCGCTTGTCATATTGTAAATAGGTCATGGTGCAGTGCGATAAACCAAACACCATACTACTTATTGTATGGAAGAGCACCAAACCTAAAGTACTTAAGAGTGTTTGGACAATTTGCCTCAGTGTACATTCCTCCTCAGTTCAGGAAAAAGAATCAGCCCAAAAGCCAAAGGTTGCGTTTTGTGGGCTATGAGCGGAATAAATATAGGTTCCTTATGGATGGGAACAGGATTTTGTATTCAAGGAGTGCTAAGTTTGAGACTCATGCTGGGTGGAAGAGAGTGTATCCTGACCAGAATGTTGTTGTAGAACAGAAAGCCAGTGTGATAGATAAGAACAATGGAAATGGAGGGGTACATGCATCCAGGGATGTCTTAGATGAGAAACCAGGTGTGTCACAACAGCCTGGAATTTCAAGTAAACAGGGCACTTTGAAGGTGCCTGGTACTACAGAAGAGCCTAGCACTTCATTAGACTTGCAACCAAAGCCAGAGATAGTGACTGTGAAACAAGAACAAGTTGAGACTCATGGGCAAGACACTCAGGCCAGTGTTGGTAGCAGTGACACTGAGGGTGGTCAAGGTACATTCCTGATTCCCATGAGGTCTCAGAAAGGAAAGTTCTTCGTAGTAAAGCAGGGACAAGCCTCTTCTGTGGCAGCAGTAAAAAGAACTGAAAACACTCCAGAAAGAGCCAGGAGAACATGCACTAAGCAGGAGGGGTGGAAGAAAACCAAAGCTCTGGCGTGTGTGGCAGAGTATAGCCAGGATATGTTTGGTGGGATGGTCAGGCCTGTAAGTAAAAGTAAATTGACAAATGATAGCACCAGGGAAGCCAGGGCCGGGTGGGTCAGTAGCATGGGCTATCAAGGTCTAGGAAAACACTGTGACATTGTAAATAATGGCAATGGAGTCACAGACTCTAGAGATATCAGCGAGTAAGGTCATAGTGTATAAAAGGATAGGTGTAAATGACACATGAGACATACCACATGTCACTTGGAGGGGAATGTCAGGAAATGACATGGATGTGACCACAAGATGGAGCTGTAAGCTTAGTAATGAAAGTGGTTGAGCTCCAGTGGCAGGTGTGTGTGTGCGTTAGCATTTGGGAGTATGCACACCTGAGATGCCTGATGTAACAGGCATTGTTTAACTGCCTATAAAAAGGAGATGGGAATTATCTCCTGTGTAGGTTTGTTGTGGATGGTGGTTGGCGAAGCAGTTTGTTGGTTTGAGAGATTTATGAGTATTAGAGACGGCTGTCCTATCTTCTGTATATATATTGTAAATATACTGTGAACAAAGTTTAAAGCCCTCAAGTTGAGTGAAGGCTGGCCTTGTTGCTGTCTTTATTTGGCAAGCCAGAGTTCAAGGCAGTGTGCTGGGATGAAGGAATTTTTCCTTCTCAGCCTGAAGTCTTTTGCAGAAGTCTCTCCAGAAACCTTCTCCTTGGTGTCCTGTCGACGTGGAACAACTCTGCAGGTGGTCGTGGTGGACACAGCGCATCTTTCTACGCCCCAACAAGCAAGTCTGCTGGTTTGGATTTGTTCCATAAGAAATATTGTGTGTTGTTGTTGCATAATAATTAAGAGTGGCTGTTGTTTACCCATCTTTAATCCTGTGACAGGGCATCATGGGGTTTCCGCTATTCACAATATGGGTGAGATTGCAAATGTTGGGTGCAATGTTGTAAGAATAGAGAATATTCATTAATGTTAATCAAAAATATGTGGAAAATCTTCCAGTTTCCCTACAGTATTTAAGACAGAATTTTCAGGGTTGTATTCTGAATTTGAGCCAGATTTTACTGTTGGTGACGTTTCAAAAATCACACCTGTTCATAAAACAATCTTCTTCTGGTAGCATGTAATTAGGGACCTAATTCTGTCTGTTAGTCCTAGCTAGAGTAGACCCATAGACTAGAGCAGTGGCTATGGAATTTATATAGGTCTTGACTTACAAGATCCCATTTGTCCAATGGGTGTACTCTAGTTGGGACTAATGCATGGATTTAGGCCAAAGTCTACAAAAGACTTGACTTGAGCTTTCATGTATTTTTTAGTGTTTCTAAGATCTCCTTTGTTGTGTGGCCTGAGCATGTTACTCTTACGCTTTTGGTTAAAACATAACTGTTCAGAAAGACATTTGACTGAACATTCTCTTGACTGGTTCAATACTGCCTCTATGATTGTGGTTTTTTAATGCTGTTTATAATTTCAAGGTATTTATGTTGTTATGGGGTGGTATTCTGTAAGCTGCCTTGGGAAAAATCAAGGTATAATTTTTAAAGTAAATAAAAAGATGGATTTCAAAGCACTATAAACTTGTTTTCTGGGGTTGGTTTTAAAGCAAAGCTTCCATTCTTACCATTCAGCCCCAACGAGTCTTCACTGACTATTGAAAAGTTCAGTTTTCAGGATGGAGAGTGGCCACTTAAAGAACCCTAGACCATTAAAGACCATGCTGTTTCCTATTTATCAAAAGTAACTTCACTATTTATTTTGAGTTATTTTTTTTAAAAAAAATCTGAATGTTCCTAGCCACTTTCCTTCTAACCACCTTGTGATCATCTCAGCACCAGAACACAAGACAGCACTTTAACTATGGCATAGTGTTCTTCCACATTTTAGTAAGGCCACGCCCAGTAACTATAATGTAAACACTTCTACAGTTGCACTACAAAAGGTTGGTGTGGCCCCTCATTAGGTTACAGCCATAATATAAGATAAATGTAACTTCATTATTGGGGAAAGCAATTACTTGTAAGTAACTAATTATTTGTAACTAGCTTGGGGATACTGTTTATCCAAATCACTACAAAATGCCATCAGAGAAAGTTAGCTGAGCTGTACATTGCACTAGACAGATGACAGTCCAGAATGTAGAAGGGATTTGGAGTGATGGGACATATGTTTCAGGTACAGAACACAGAATGAGTGGACTCTTCCAATTGGAACGTCTAGGATCTACAATAGCACTCTGTGCTGTTTTGAATAGATGGATGGAAGGGTGGATTTATTTACTTAAGGTGACTGAAACTGGTCAAAGAGAAGAAATCAAGGCTCTGAATGGTCTCTAGGAAGAAAGAATTGGCAAGCTGGGGTAAATTAATGGCAACTCTTGGTAGAAGGTTGGGAAATACTAGAGGCCAGTTCTGCCAGGCCTGCTGCCAATTAAAAAAGAAATTTATTAATCAGAACAATAAAAAGTGTCAGGCATTGTGCCTCCTTGGAACTAGGAGTGATGAATGATTTATCTAATCCATTATTATTTCAAAGTAAAGGAAGACAAAAAAATAAATAAATGCAGATCTATGTTGCAGATTGCCACCTTATTAAAACCAGAAGGCACATTTTGCTTCCTGTTGGCACCTGAGCTATGTATTAACAAATAACCAATTAACATGTCACCCTGTGGGATTCCATAGGGATCTTGGCAATGATGTAATGGGAGATTATAGAAAGAGATTAATTCATAAAATCATATGTTTGTATCAGTTTTATACTTTCAAATGGGTGCCCAGATGAGCTCCTTCCTGCTTTTATGAACCTTGGCTTTTCTCAGTGCCTTGTTTCAACTGTGTTTGAAACCACACAAAGCATGAGGTAATAGAATATCTGGTTTGACCTTTGACATCCTGACATGCTCAGTTTCCATTTTAAAGTCAAGTTTCTAGTACTCATGGTTTCAGAGATTAGGCTGAAAGCGACAAATGAGAGACAGGCTGTGCAAGACCTCCAAGGATCACGGGTGCAAGGGATGTGTCCCGCAAAGCTTCTTCTCTCTTACATAAGATATATTGTTCAATGTATTGCACACCTTTTGCTAATCAGAAGTGATTGGGGTGTGCAAGTTTTCTGTGATGTTAGCGAGTTCATTCAGCATAGCTGGGGCACAGAAGAATTGGCCAGGGTTGTCGACAGGATGCTGAATAAGAGATGGATTTATGGTTGCAGTCCCACACATACTTGGAAATAAGTGCTATTGAAACAAATAGGATTTATTTCAGAGTCAACATGTGTGGACTTGTCCTGAACCTTCTGCATCAGTACACAAGGACTTAAGTTGGTTTACCTGAGCAGCCATAGTGTCTGTGCCGGCAGTTTTGCTAAGACTGTGGATTACTGTTGCTAGAAAATGAAGTTGCCAGACACACTCTTTACAAAACCACAATTCAGGAAGGATATTGAGAAGCTGGAATGTGTCCAGAGGAGGGCGACCAGGATGATGGTAGGTCTGGAAGCCAGTGCCGTATGAGGAGCAGCTTAAGGAGCTGGGCATGTTTAGTCTGGGGAAGAGAAGGTTGAGAGGGGACATGATAGCCATGTTTCAGTATTTGAAGGGATGTCATACTGAGATGGAGCAAGCTTGTTTTCTGCTGCTCCAGAGACTAGGGCACAGAGTAATGGGTTTAAACTACAGGAAAAGAGATTCCAGCTAAACATTAGGAAGAACTTCCTGACAGTAAGATCTGTTTGGAAGTGGAATGCAGTGCCTCGTAGTGTGGTGGAGTCTCTTTCTTTGGAGTTTTTTAAACAGAGGCTGGATGGCCATCTGTCGGGAATGATTTGAATGTGTATTCCTGCATGGCAGGGGGTTGGACTGGATGGCCCTTGTGGTCTCTTCCAACTGTATGATTCTATGAAAACTGTTTACGTAAAGGTTATAGGAGTAGTCTAATCTACAAGGGCAAATGATGCTCATTGACTTAAAGTCTGCCTTGGATTTTCACCAAGGCAGTATCCTGAGCCGTAAAGGCACTTTATCCACTCGGCAAGGTCTTGAAAGGATTGTGCCATTTGGTGCTGAGGAAGGAACTTGTGTAGATCAGATTTGTAGTGTCAGTACTACCTGGTATTCGGATGCATATTTTTGTCTTCCACTGTTGAGATTTTGGCAACCATCCAGATCAAAAAGTACAAGAGGTTTTTTCTGTTTGACAGTGTTGCCATCAGAATACTAGAAGCAAGAATGACAACAACTGCTAGGTTGTAGCTTAAACTTGGTTGTCGAGGTGAAAATCTGTCAACATATTCTATTATCCAGGAGAACAAAACCCAAACATTGAAACTTTGCTATAAGGTGAATGTGTGTGTTAAATACATGAACTACTCATTCGCTTAAACTAATCCTGTACACCTGAATTTGGAAGTTATTTCAACAGAACATCTTTCTAAGTAAGCATACTGTAGAATTGCTATCTGAATCAATGTTCCCAATCTGCCAGAATGCTAGAACGGGAGATGAGCTTGCAGGTGACACTTATAAGCCCAGTGCTCCCATCTATGTGTCACCCTATTGCTTTCTCTGGTCTGAGAGTTACTGGAGTATTACAGAAGTTTTCTGTAGCGTATAGGAGACACGGTTGCATGGCATGAGGGAAAACATGAAATATTTTTGAGTAAAACTGTTTCCTCCCTTGTTGACTTTGGAGGAAATGTGAGTTGGGTCTTAAAATTGAGGTTGCTTTGGAGGAAATGTGAACATGCTGTTAGAATTCAGATTGCTTGGGAGGAAATCAGCAGGTGGCCTTAAAATTAAGACATGTCCTTGTTAAAGTTGTCCTATGTGGAATTTGAAGAAGAAGAAGAAGAAATAGTAGTAGTGGTGGTGGTGGTGGTGGTATCCAGTGAAGTCTACACAAGAAACAGAATATACATCTCAAGTTGCTAAGGACTAGAGAAGGCCTTAAGAGTACTCATAGACAGCTCATGAAAAGACCATCCTTTTAGTATCTTGAGATGGGTTTCCTGTTTCTCCTACATGGAAGGTGGTCATTGTGAGCCCATATCTGAAATCCAGGCTAAGAGAAGACTTGGTAGGTCAGCTGTATTGGAGTGACATTGAGATTGAACAGGACACTGTAAGCAGTTTAGCATGTGGATAATAATAATAATAATAATAATAATAATAATAATACTTTTTAATTTTTAACCCGCCCCTCTGCTTGGCAACCGGGGCGGCGTACAGCAAGATTAAAACAACATTAATTTAAAACAATCCTTCCCCATCCTAACCCTCCCACCCCTTAAAACTAAATTAAACTAATGAAGATTAGTTAAAACAAAGATAAAGTACAATAAATAAATAAATAAATAAATAAAGGCAACGATGGCAAGGGGGTGGGTAGCAATCGGTCCACTTGAACCGGGAAGTTATTCCGGGAAGGCCTGCTGGAAGAGATCTGTCTTTAGTGCTTTCTTGAAGCTATCAAGAGTAGTGATAAGACGGATCTCATCCGGCAGGCCATTCCACAGTCAAATGAAGTCAAATGAAGTTATGTGTGGTTTATTTGTCAAAGGCAACTTTGGCAATGAATAGATGCCAGTTGAAGGTGTTGGGCTCTTCCAGCAAAACTGTCTCCAATGTCCAATGAAGATGACAGCGTTTGTGTCACGAACTGTGATGTTCTGCTGCAAGATCTGCCCATGGAATGTTCTGTCGATACTTGCCTTGTTACAAATTACTTGGCTTTAAAGCTATAATTATGGTAATAGAGAGAATTGCTGTCTAGTGAAACCATAAAACATTTCCATCTGCCTGCCACAGCCCTGAAGCAAAGCTCCTTACCACAGACTAGAGCAAGTGCAGCAAAGAAGTTAACGGAGCACTGAATCTGACTTACCAGTGACTTGAGGAACAGAGAGAGACAGTCCATTAATATCTGTTGCTGAGCTGGTACCAGGTTACCAAAGACCCACAGAGTAATCCAGAGGCTTTGGCTTTAGCACACACAAAAAAAGTGACAGGTTTAAGAAACCCCCTTTATTGCAAGCGGGGGTGGGGAATCAACCAGTTCATATGTACCATATTATTTTCCCCAGTAGAAGAATACATGAGACACTTCATCAGGCTGCAATATCCATATAGATGTTTGATCAATGGAAGTTTTCTGCTAGGATGATGAAACCCTGGTTTCATTGTGTGCATGGATAGATTGAAACATTATGTATGTCATGGGACAGGGACTGATCTATTTATATAGTGAATGGAGCAGTCCTGAAATGTAAAAAATCATCTGCATTTGGAATTCTGCCAGAAAATATGAAGGGGAGTAGTTATTGGTTGCTGGACACGTGGTTTGTGCATGGATGCTTCCTCTCCTATCTTTTCCACATGATAATACAGTTGTGACAGAGAGCTTGGAAAAGTTATTCTTTTGGACCACAGTTCCCAGAATTTATGAGCCAGCACAACTGCTGGCAAGAGAGCAGGAAAAAGATGAAGGAAATGGTAGGGCCACTGTGAAGGGAAGATGGAATGCTAATGGGACAAAGAGAAGGCCAAACTGTAATACTGTCTTTGCCTCAATCTTCTCCCAAAAAGAAAACAGTGTTGTAACTGGTGACAATAGAATAAATAATGCAGCAAGGGCATGGCAACCCAGAATAGGTAAAGAGTAAAGATAAATAAGAGATAGTAAAGGAATAGATAATAAAGGAATGCCAACCTATAAATGAATGGAGAAGACAAACACCTGGACAACTTCAACTGGAAAGAAGAAACCCTAAAAGTAAACAAAATCTGCCTCCCAGTTTTGAAATACAATAGAATTAAAACTCAACACTTACAAAAGAATTCCACCAAGGGACAGGGGGATTCCCAGCAGATAATGGCCCATCAACCAACCATCAGCCAAACAGACACTAACAAGCCTTGCATTTCTATACCCAGAAACTAACCATTCAATTATACAAATTTACATATCCTCCCCAACAGGGGTTCACAGCATATAAACCCCAGACACACTCCTACCCAACCATTCTCTGAAGATGCCAGCCACAGATGCAGGCAAAACGTCAGAAAGAAACTATTCCAGAACACGGCCTCACAGCCTGGAAAAAAACCAAGGAAAATCAATGGAGAAGACATTGCAATACATGATCACAGCACCAAGATGGGAACCTTTTATGGGCTCTTTGAGAACAAAAAAAAAAATGACTTGTTGGTTTTTGGTTTTGATGGTTAGATAGGATTGATTATGGAAAGAAGAGATTTGGTGTTAGCTAGAGAGAAAGGTATAAATAATTAGTGTATGCATATATAGCTGCTGAGAGGAAGATTGGAAGTAATCTTTTTTCTTCTCTATCTTTTTTTTTCTGCCTACTTTGTTTCTTTTCATTTCTTATATCCTTTAATATACTGTTATTAACTGTAATAAATAAATAAAAAATAAACACAGTGTTTCCACATAGCCAGTATAACAAATAGCTATTGATATGCTTTTATTACATGAATTTTGTCTGATTTCTTTCTCATCTCCTTTTAAAGACATCTAAATCAGCATTTGTTATCACTGGCCTGAAACTAACAAGATGAGATTTCAACAGAAATAAATGCAAAGTCTTACATGTAGATTTTATAAAGAAAACGAACACCACAGATATAGGATGGGGGATACCTGGCTTGGCAGTAGGAGATGTGAAGAGAACTTTGCTGCCTTGAAGTGGAGCACAAACTGAATATAAGGCAGCAGTGTAAAGCAGCAATTGAGGAAGTTAATGCAGTCTTCGGTAGCATTAAGAGGAGCATGGGGTCAAGGATACAGGAGGCAATGCTTCTGCCCTCCTTGGAGCATACTTTATTTGAAATATACTGCCCAGTTCTGGGTACCATATTTTAAGAATGACTTTGACAAATTAGAGGGTGTCTGGAAAAAATACCAGATGCCGTAGGCTATATTTCAGAGGAAGGAACTGGAAAGCCACCTCTGACTATTCCTTGCCAAGAAAACCTTGTGAAATTCATGGGGTCACCACAAGTCCACAAGTGACTTCAAGACACATATGCACGCATAAAAGAAAAGAGTGACTAGAATGATGATGGATCTGGACACCAAGTCCTGTGAGGGATGGTTGAAATAGCAGGGAATAATTAGCTTGAAGAATAGAGGATTAGGGGGAGACATTATAGCAATATTGCTGTATCTGAAAGGCTGCCATAGACCAGACTTACTCCCTGTTATCGCTAGAAGCAGTAGGTGGAACTTGCAGTGAAGCTGCTGATTGGTGAGCGGTTGAAGCCCAGTTCAGCTTGGAAAGAAGGAAACAAGAATGACTCTCCTTGTGTGTCCTGGGGGGCAGGGCAGGGAGGTTGGTGGCAGTCTGGGATCTGTATGAGCTATTCTCCCCTGCACACTCACATATACTTTCCCCCCTGAAGCAAGGATAGGGAGACTCCCATTGCTATTTTACCTCTCAAAGAACAAAACACAGCATGAGCCAGCACACCACTGATGAATAATCAATCCACTTGATAACACTATGAAAAACCCTGTTGTGATTTGAATCTTCATTGCATTAAAGCCTTGATACAGTGCCATCAGGCTTTCATTAGTCAAACAAACAAAAAACTCCCCCCCCCAAAAAAAAAGTGTATTCTCAAGTAGCAAGTTAATCTGATTAATTATTTCCAAACATTTGTGGCATGGATACTAAGAGTTACTAAGGCCTCAATCCTGTATGATCCAGTGTAGTGTAGTAGTTGTGCAAGTGAAACTATGCTACAGCTGGCCATACATCTACCCCGAGCCTACCATAGAGTCACTCATGGTCATTCAATACCTGGTGAGAGTGATGAGGGATCAAAGATGTGTCTGGTTGTGTCCCATAACTGGATGCAAAATGATTACATTCTCTGCTGAGGTCCACTGGAGTCCTCTGGAGGTCCCAATGGAGGATCCTCCCTGTGTCTGGTGGCCAGCATGCAGGAGTTCCTACATACAAGGTGCTGTGAATAAACCCTTGTTCAGGCATATGGATGGGACCCTGCTCACCAGGTTTCAGTTCGTGGGTGTGCTGAAGATAGTGCTGAGGTGAATGGGGCTGCCGGCAGAAGAGTTTGGTAGCCACTCATTCCAGATTGGAGTGGCTACCATGGCAGCACAAGGCGGATTGTTGACGGAGGCCATCATGCGGCTGGGGTGATGGCGGTCCGGGGCCTATGCAGCGTACATACAACCAGAGGGGATGCTGACTGCCCGGCCTGGGGCCTCGATGGAGCTGTAGGACTTCCTGTTGATGGCAGGGAATGGTTGGTGGAAGGCAGTTTCCCATGGGGAACGCCTTTTGTGGCAGATGGCATGGGTCATGATCATGGCTTAAGGGAGGGGGGTCTCCATCAAGTTCAAGTTCATGGAGACCCGTCCCCCAATTGTTAATTGTTATCTTGTTTGCAGGGGAGGAAAGAGTGTCAGGCGGGACGGCCTGGCTATCACCTCTCTCCTCCGTGAGAGTCGAAGTGTCCAACGAGCGGCCATTGACCAACATGGGTTGGGTCAATGATGAGATCACGACTCATGCGTAATTGCCAACCATTTTGCAGCCAGCTGCAAGTTGCAGCCATTTTATTGCCAATAAGTATTATCTACTAACCTGTACTTAACCAATTTTCTGAATATGTACTCAATGCAATTGTTACTCCACTTTGAGCATATGTGTTGTCTTTAAAGGAGAGGAGTGGGGGGTGTTGTACGGTCTGGGTCCTCAAAAACTCATTTGATCTGCCAACAACCCAAATTTAGGTGGGGAGGCCTTTAGATACATGGACAAAGATTTAAGTTGGGCCAGTGCTTAGCGTTTAGAATCTTTTTCTATTTCCATGGCTCATTTCTGGGGAAGTACTACTGATCATATCTTGCATCACTCAATGGTTTCAATTGACTCCACACACTTGTAATTATGGAGAACCTCTTCCAGGTTTTGGGAAGGACAGGGTGACTGGATGTGATATCCACACAGATCTGAAAATATGAGGTCTGTCTATTAAATGATAAGACTGTGTTTCTACCTTTCAGACAAACCAGGGAGAACTGCTTGTGAATGTTTTGAGTGGTGCCCTTGAACATGTCTGAACCTCCATGAAAAACATCAACACTCTCAGCCATTCAATTAATTGTCAGTCATTGTTTAAAGCAGTGTGTTGTCTGTTGTGTGCCAGCAAAATGCTAAGTTTAAAAGCCGAGGAGAGTGTCAATTTGAAATTCTTAGTAAAATTGAATAAACAGAATCTTTTCAAATGCTTACTGAGGCCTATGGGGAAGACTGCATATCTCGTGCATGTGTTTGAGTGGCACGAAAGATTCAGAGAAGGACATGAGAATGTGGAAAACAGTGAATGCCCTGGACAATCTTCTACTTCAAGAACCAAAGAAATTGTGGAAAAAATCAGCCAGATTGTTCGAGAAGACTTCTGACTCATTGTCTGAATGATAGCTGAACCTGCGAACATTGACAAAGACACTGTGTGGAAAATTTTGCATGAGGATCACAACATGAGCCTCTCCATTGACGCCCCCTTGTCGTGGGAGAGAGGCTTGCATACCCTAATGATGTTTTGAGCTATGCTGGCGGTGTCATAATAGCCACTGGTAGGGTCTCCCATGCCAGACAGGTCAAAACCGGAGGGTCTGACAAAGAGCGTCGAAGGGCAGGATGGGCTCTCTAGCCTTGTGGCAACCGTCCTAGGAGAAGGAAAACTCTAATCCCAAACCCGGGCAGATGGTGCTCGTCCAACCCTGTAAGGTCAACCATCTAAGAGAAGGAAACTCTAATCAAACCTACGGCCTGAGGACCTCGCTGCCACGTCCATGCTTGCAAGGCCACGGCAGATGAATCTCTGGTTTAAAGGGTGAGGCCAGTTCTGTGCATGCTGCGCTCCACCAGAAAAATCCATTGCACAGGCTCGAAGGACAAATCGAAGGACAACATGAGAAATGTTTGAGCCAAGATTGTCCCTGGGGTTCTCATACCAAAGCAAAAAGAGTGCTGCATGGAAATTTGGGCTGACATTCTGCAGCAACTTGAGGCAGACCCAAACCTTTTTCAAAAAATCATCACTTGTGATGAACCCTGCATCTTCCAGTATGATCCTGAGACAAAATGACAGTCAATGCACTGGAAAACACCATCATCACCAAGAATGAAAGAAGCACATCAAAACAAGTCCACATTAAAAGCCATGTTCATTGGGGGTTTGGGGGGGGGGTTGCATCAAGGGCATAATTTTGGCAGAATGGGCTCCAGAAGGCAGAACAGTGAAACAGCATTATTCTAAGGACTTTTTCAGACAAACAAAAAATAATGCTAGCAGCCTCGCCAGGTTGCGAGGCTGCAGCGCTAGAGGGCGTCCGTTTCGCATGACGCCCCTTCCCAGCGGTACTGTTGCAGTACTGCTGGGATATTTGACTGTCATATTTTGCAGATTTTTACTCAGATTTTTACTCTCTGCCCCCAGGCCTCCCTCCCTTCCGCATGACTGACTTTTGGCCAGTGGTTTGGTCTGGAGGACCAAAAGAAAGGTGATGTGGTTGGCTTGTGTTGCATTTTTTTTGGCCCTCTTCTGTTGATCCAGAAGGGCTACATGCTTTACCCTAGAATGCCAGAGCTGCCACTGAGCAAAATCCTTAACAAAGGAGCACAGCTGAGGAAAGTTGTTGCTATATTTATTTGTATCCGACCTTTCTCCCAAAATTGAGACTCTTAAATGGCTTGCAATTTAAAAGAACACTATAGCAATAGCACTTCTATTTCTATACCTCTTATCGGTGCCAAAGCACTCCCTAAGCAGTTTACAGTGTGTTAGCTAATTGCCCCCAACAAGCTGGGTACTCATTGTACGCACCTCGGAAGGATGGAAGGCTGAGTCAACCTTGGAGCCCTCTGGGATCAAACTTACAACGTTGTGGCTGCAGTACCAGCATTTACCCACTGTGCCACCAGGACTCCCTACAGTTAAAAACATTAAAAAGGGAATATTAAAACAGAATTAAACTAATTCACAGTATTAAAACAATTGAAACTTCCAGTTGAAAAAATAAAAGGCAATTGAAAAAATTAAAAAGCCATTTTAAAAAGTTCAGATTAAAACTATACAGCAATAACCCCCTAGTTATTTCTTGGTACTACAACTCCCAGAATCCCCCAGCCAGCATACACAATGGTCGTGCTCACTAGGAATATTCTGGTCACCATGGCCCAGAAAAGTCACTCTTCCAGTCTCTGTCATGATCTCTTCTTTCTCTTAACAATAGAGAAAGGGATTACAGGTGTGCCAGGAGTGTGGCATATACAGAGTGCCTCAGGAAGAAACAGATTTTTCAGAGGTTATGTTTTTGGACTCCACGCTGGCCAGGCTGGCTGGAGGATTCAGGGAGTTGTAGCCCAGAATAGTAACTTTTCCAAGATCATCTATTCTAAAGAGTGGGGGTGGAATCGTACATATTTATTTGAGCTCATTAGCCAAACCTTTCTATGCAGCTTCCTAGCCAGCTTAAATTAATCTTTCTTTCCCGTTTTTCTTTCTTGTCTTTTCAGGTTGTTTGCAGGCATTGTGCCTCGAATATCTGCTATCAGTCTTGGAGGTTTTATCTTCCTTGGGATGTATGATAAGATCCGCAGTTTGATTTTGTGAGTTGTCTCTGGGACTTGAAGCAAGCAGCTGAGAAACTGTTCTCTTCTCTCTCCCTGCCCCTGCAGAGGGAAAAATGAAAATTATTCATTTGCTTTCCCACAGATTTCTCCCCCCTCATCCCCACTCCCCATTCTGCCTCCTGTGGCTTCACAGCTGTTCAACAACCTGGACTCTATTCTCACAGTTTAAACAAGAAAAAGAAACCCCTTAATTCCGTTTCCCTAATATAAAATTTCCGTGTATGGAAACCCCTGTTCTAGCGGTGAGCTCATTGGAAAGAGTGTGCCAAGAAAGGCAAATTTTGGGGGGCAAGTGGCTCATTTTATGGGCTCCAGCCTTGTGCCTGAAAGGCATCATTATTAGAACTCGTTTAGGAAGAATGATGTGCAAACAAGAAGAACATGGCCCGCGCAACATGGCAGGAATAAAAGGAGCCTTCCTTGATTCTGTGGCACCAGAATCATGAGGAGGAGGAGGAGGAGGAGACCTGTGACTGCCCTGTTTGCATTTCCAAAGGCCAGGCCTGCTATGCTCCAAGGGACAGGCGGAAGCAGCTCTGTGTGGGTTTCTTTTTCAAAAATGTCTACGTAAAGGGAAAAGGGCGTTTGTTTCTTGTCTGAACCCCATTTGGAAAGTTTAGACCACTGTTCATACCTGCAGGTGCATAGCAAGCATTCTTGCTTGGATAAGCAAGGCTGCCTTTTTTAATTAGACTCAGATTTCTCCAGTAAAAGTACAATGTTGTATTATTTTACTGTCTAACAATGTTGCCTATGAAAAAGAAACAAAGCCCTAGTTTTCCTTTTTCTTTCCCACCCCTTGCTTCTACAGCAGCCCGGTCTCACACACCAGGGGGAAAGGGGATGGGTGCGGGGGGGGGGGATGAAGAATGGATCCAGACAGGATGCTTTTCCTCACTTGAATGAGAAGGCTGCAGTTCACAGTGCCTTGCTTCTAGAACAGCAACATTTACATTAGTGGGACTGCAGCTGAGTGAATGAGTGAGTGAGTGGGTGCATGGTGGGTGGTGGTTTGTGCTGTGATCTTCAAGGATATAGAGCAAATTTGGGTTTTGTTTTAGTGCCATCCTGGATAAACTGGTGTTGAAGCTCTTGGGAGAGTTTTAAAAGCCACTTGGGATGTGAGATGTGGAGCTCCATTGGGAGGAGAGAGAAAGGGTATGCTGGCTGCATTCGTGTTTAGTGTGTTCCCTTCCCATAGTGAAGTTAGCAGGTTTGTTCTACTAAGGGGCTGGTTCCAGACTTAAGTCATGACTAATATGAGTCTTATTGATATCAGTGGCTCTGCTCTGAGCACAACCTTACTGGGAGTGAGCTCCATTAAGTTCAAGGGATTATAACTACAAGCAAGATATCTGTGAAAGATGGTGGCATCAAAGAGTACTCTGTGAGATTCTAATTTAAGTTAAACCAGTAGCTTACAGTAGAGCAGTTGAAATCTTTAGGACTTCAATAAGTCTCGACTAACTCAAATCCCTTCGATTTCAATTGGATTACAGGCATACCTCAGTTAACAAAGCCTCTGATAAAGAAGCTCCTTTTCCCCAAAGCCTCTTTATGACTGCCCAACATCTCCCACCCACTTTTCTCTTTGTTTTCTCCCTAGTTGGAAGCGCTGGGGTTTTTCTTTTCTTTTCTTTTCTTTTCTTTCTTTCTTTTTTTTTTTTTGAGTCATTGGCATTGGGAAGATGGTGGGGGGCTGGAGTAACACACTTTTGGTGTTGGGTTGCAGCAGCACATCTGCAGTAAACAGTGCAATGAAGTTTGTGGTAGAGAGAATGGGATTCCGCTCTAGTTGATCCTACAGTAGCTGTGTACAACAGGCAAGGTAAACAGCAGCTGCCTTCAGAATCCCTTTCAGAGCATGCATGAATAGCAAAACAGAGAGAAACAGAGAGAGCAGATAGGTCTGCCTCACCAGCTCCTCCAGTACATTAAAAAAAAAGCATAGATTTACAAGTTTAGCCATAAAAATGGAAATCATAAGAAGAACAGAGGCTGGTGAAAGAAAAAGAAAAAACATCCCTGGATGCATTATGGAAGAGGAAGGTTCAAAGTGTTTTTGGTGACTTAGGCAAGGCTTACTTGACCTGATTGTTTCATTCACATGTGCATATTGTTAGTTTTGAATAAAAAGTTTGCTGAAACATGTTAAACTGTTCTTATTTTTTTAATATAATAACCAAGATTTATTTGTCGTAAAAATACTGAATGTTATATGCAGGATTATATGTGTATACAGTGTGTCAATATTTGGTAGAATCAGTTATATGTTGCTCTCTATTAATTTAAACTTTAGAATGGAAACTGAAGCACTTTTACTGATATAAACGGAACTGACCATTAATGTTAATACAAGTTACTAGGATTTTTTATTCTTGGTTCCTAATATTGGAAAAACACATTTTATTAAAAAGATGTAAATATGACTGGCTCAGCTCTAATGATCCTTAAAGTTAACTTGCTGATAAAGAAGACACATCTGGATCCAACCAAGGTTACTGCTGCCATTTTTTAAAAAGCCATTTTCCATCTTCTCTTCTCCACCAGTGGTTGCATTCAGCAAGGACTGTCCTTCTGAACATCATGTAGCTCTTGCATGAGCTTTTTAAAATTTACTAGCTTTTCCATTCAGATCAAACTGCTCTCCTTTTGTGCATGCAGGAACCTATTCCTGTTCTTTCCATGTTGTTTCTGCCTCTGGTACCAAATTTTCTGTTAATGAAGTAAAGCCTAGGAAAACACCAACCTTGTTAACTGTGGAATACCTGTACTTTAAAGATCAATTCTGGATCTGGATCTGGATCTGGATCAATTCCGTAACTTACAGCTGTCTGCTTGAATTTATGTCCCATTGAACTCAGCAGGGCTCATTTTTAGTTAAGTGATTATTGGTCTGCATTGTAGGGTGGACATGTACAGTATAAGGAGTGTGTAAATATGTTCAAGGGGTCTTTTGTTTTGTAGTGGTGAACATCTGTTAAGGGGGAGGTCACAGCTTCTGTGGAAACCAGGTCTTTAGACCATCACCTTCCTTGAGCAGAGGAACTCACTTGCAGGTTGCAATCTTCAGGTAGACAAAATAGCACCAAACAGCAGGCTTCTGGAATCCTTAAGGCTTGTAGGACCACATAAAATCTAAAGAGCCCCCACATACACACCATTGATGCACCCAACTCATGACATCCATTCCTTTGTTAACCAGACCATTAGGAGGCCCAGACTGAGGATCCAATCTTCCATCACATTCAAATGCAGGTACCAGTACCAGCTGCTCTGTCGATGTTACCCTACCTGGTTCAGGTAATTGAGAAGTCCTGGTCCACACTTTCTTTGATTTCCTCCACCTTGAAGAAGACTGAATCTCTCTACAAGTTAATTGAGATGCGGGTTAGAAAACATCCCAAGCCCATTTCCATTGTGGTTGGTGGATGTTGCGCAATCTAGATCCTCCCAGAAGATCCACTCCACACCTGTGCATAAAGAAAGGAAGAAATTGGATGCCATAGGGCAGAAGTTCTATTCACTAGCTGCCCTCGTGTGCAAGATCTCCAACTATGCCTCCTGTATGGAGATTTATCAGCAGCTCTTGTGGGAGAAGATGACACCCTTCCTAAATAAACTACCAGAAGAGGATAGGAAAGCGGCATCTCTACTGCAGTCAGAAGCTCATAGAGTGGCACATCAGCAAATCACAACGTCTCTCCACATTGCCTGACTGTAGTGGAAAGGCCCTGGCAGGCATAGTAGATCTTTGGGTCTGGACTCAAGCTCACTCCACCATTGAGGATCTTCCTTTCAACAAGGAAGCTGTCTTCAATGCTGATACGGACTCAAGACTCACATATACATAAGATGCATTTGACAGCCAAGAAGTTTGGATTCCATCCACCTTCTCATTCCATCTTGAAGTTGAAGGCATCTTGATAAAAGTATGGTCCTGGCCCAAGGATGCCCAGGTGGATCTAGGCAGCAGAGAGATTTGTCTTTCCCTTCTTTGTCCTACTCAGAAAAGAAAAAAAGATTGTCAGCTTCTGGATTCAGACCACGACAATCAAAGAAACAACTGCAAGAGACATCTAAATGGTGGCTTTGACTTCCCACAGAACAACTATCTTGCTCTCAAACCACCTCAGCATCACTTACCACCATCAGATGACAAGCTTGGGTAGCTTTTAAAAAGCACTAAAGACGGATCTCTTTTGGCAGGCCTTTCCTGATTAGATCCCAGCCTCAGGAGCTGCGTCTCCTGGCCTCTTTTAGTCTTGCTGGCTGTTTTTTTTTTTTTTAATGTGATTTTAGTTTAGGTGCTTTTTAATTTTATACAAGTTTAATATCTTTTTATGGGGGAGGGTGGGGTGGGTGGTGCTTAGGGATTTTAGTCAGCATTAATAATAATAATAATAATGAGTTATTTATTACCCGCCTCTCCCCTCAGGATCGGGGCGGGGTACATACATTGCAATACACACAGTAATACAGTACAGTTCGTCACATACAATTTTTAATACAGTTCAGCAAGTTATACAATGTTACACAGATCAGAAATCAGTACAAACATAGTACAGCAGTTATACATTACAAATAGTTATAGACAATTGCACAACACAGATAATGTAAGTGCCAGTAGATGGTGCTGCTGGCGTGCAGAAGTGACTTTTTTTTTTCCTAGAATGCATTGTACATTAAATAAGCGACTGCTGCTGTTGTTTTTCTTATTGGAAACCATATTAGTAGTTTCACAGCATGTCGCCCCAGCTCTTAGTGGGCTGGTACTCATTTTACCAATTTTTTTATGGAAGGCTGAGTCAACCTGGGGGGCCCTGGAATCGAACCTATGACCTCAAGATCTAACATGAGTTGTTGGCTGCAGTTTTGGCTGCATTATTGGCTGCATTAGCTTACTGCGCCACCAGTAATTGTTGTAAGCTGCTCTGATTGTTTTTAACAGAGGGGCGGGGTAAAAATAAATATTGTTGTTGTTGTTGTTGTTGTTGTCAACAGTCTCCAGAAGTTCCATCAAGATTGACCCTGCATCACCTCAGACGCCTGGGTCCTCAACACCATCAGGAGGGGGTATGCTATAGAATTCAAGAAGACCCCTCCAACAGGGGTTTTTCACACTACCCCTTTGTTGCCAGAGTTGCTGAAGACCCTGTTGTCAAAGGGTGCAATTGAGCCTGTTCCTCTTTCCCAGCTGCATTGGGAGGTTCTTCTCCCACTATTTCATCATGACCAAGAAGGACAAAGGTTTGTGTCCTATCTTAGATCTGCAAGGACATGAACTCCTACATCCGACTGAGGCATTTCAGAATGGTCACTCTCAACTCTACCCTTCCCCTGATGCAGGAGGGTGATTAGTTTGCTACATTGGACCTGAAGGTCATGTACTTCCACATTGCTATTCATGCCAACCACAAGTGTTACCTTTGCTTCACGGTGGGGAAGTGTGTGTACCGATTTCAAGTCTTACCTTTTGGTCTTTGTACCACTTCACATGTATTTCCCAAGTGTATGGCAGTAGTGGCAGCATGGCTCTGGCAGCAAGGTGTCATCCTTTCCCCCTATATAGATGATTGGCTAATCTGACAGGACACGAGATCAGCTCTTGTCAGACATCAATCTCATCATGAGGCTTCTGGGTGCACTAGGACTGATGGTGAATGGGGAGGAGTCTTGCTTGGTTCCCTCTTGAGAAGTAAGATTAATTGGAGCTCTCATAGACTCTTGAGCTCAGGCTGCTTTCCTTCCCGATGACAAGTACCGAGCTCTGCGAAATGCCGCCTCTCACTGTCTGAAGAATCAAAAGGTAAGGACCAGGGATATCCAAGTGCTCCTAGGCCACATGACGTTGACTGCATCCATGACTTTGTATGCCAGACTGAGAATGAGGCCTTTGCAAGTGTGGTTCCTGTTGTGTTTCGATCCTCCGCTGGATTCTCCCAACAAGTGGCTCACGATACTGAGAGGGTTCAGCACTCCTTGAAGTGGTGAATGAAACTGGCCAATGTTCATACCAGCATGCCCTTTCATCCTCATCAACTACAGTGGGTGGTGACCACAGATGCTTCCACGGAGAGATGGGGAGCCCATCTAGATGGCTTCTCAATCAAGAAGAAAAGTGGCCTCATGAAGAGAAATCTTATCAACACTGGAACTCCACAACTCTCAATGTGGCAGAGGTGCTTCACACATTTGAGATGGTCCTTTGTGGCCAAGTGGTGCAGGTGATGATTGACAACATTATGGTTGTATACCACCTAAACAAACAGGGCAGGATGAAATCGTCCACCCTACATCTACAAGAACATTTCCATCTCGGCAGTTCACCTTCTGGTTGAAGAGAATGTGCTGGTGGATGCCCTGAGCAGGGCATTGGATTTGTGTCCTGAATGGCAGCTCCATCCAGATGTACTGCACAAAGTTTTTTGCTAGTGAGGCATGCCAAAGGTTTGCATCCCCAGAGAACCACCAGTGTGAGATGTTTTGCTCCAAGACCTATTGGAAAAAGTCACAAGGCAATGCTTTCCTATATTGTTGGGATGGTCCCAAACTCTACATCTACCTACCATTTCCTCTGATCACCAGGGTCATAGCAAAACTTCATCAAGACAGAGCCAACTGCATTCTGATCAGACCATGGTGGCCCAGACATTTGTGCTTCGCCCCACTTCTCCATCTATCTCCGTGTGTCTATCTAAGGTTCCGAGATTGAACAGATCTGCATGATGTTCGATGGGATGGTGAGGCATCCAGATCTGGAAACCCTCAACATAACAGCATGGAAAATACGACAGTCGCGTCTCTTCCAGATGTGATCAAGACTATCATTGGAGTTGCGTACAATCCACGCAACGCTCCAATCATTACAAGTGGAAGGCTTTTCTGTCCTCCTTAACGCCTAAAGGGATTTCTCCAACTCAAGCTTGAATCAGTCATGTACTTGAGTTTTTCCTCTCACTATCACATAGAAGTCTTGTCTTCCCTTCAATGCTACTTGGCTGCAATATCAGCAAATTTTCAGATCATTGGCAGGTTATTGTGTTTCCAAGACATGTTGGTGAAGAGGTTTTTAAGGATTATAAGAATCTTCATCCCCTGGTTTCAGTAGCTAACTCCTTCATGTAACTTGGGAGTTGGTGTTGGCTCAGTTGACAGGAAACCCATGGCATCCTGTGATCTCAGACTGCTCACGTGGAAGACAGCTTTTCTGGTGGCTGCTGCATCTGCCTGGAGGGCTGGAGAACTTTGTGCACTTCAAGCAGACACACCATACCTGCAATTTCATTGCAACAGGGTCATCCTAAGACCAGATATCACTTTTTTTATTAAAAGTTGTCACAGCTTTCCACAGCATCGCCTGCTTTGATGCAGGACCTGATATTGGATATGGACTGGATGCTTCAGTGCCTCAGTGTCAGGAGGGCTCTTCCCTTCTACATCAACAGAACTGCTGGCTTCAGGACTTCTCAAAGACTCTTCCTCTACCATTCATAGAAAAAGAAAGGACTGCCTGTTTCTTCGCAGCACTTTTTGAAGTGGGTAACATCTATGATACAGTTAACCTACAAGATGGCTAAGAGAGACACTCTGGCTCAAGTTTGAGGTCACTTGACATAGGATATTGCTGTGTCCTCTACCTTTCTCACTGGTGTGCCTATTGAAGACATTTTCAGGGCAGCTACCTGGCCCCAACCTTTGACTTCCATCACCCATTACAGGATAGATACCATGTCCAGAGCTGATGCTGCTTTCAGGAGAGTGGTCCTATATTCCTCTATTACCTGATGACTCTGGGAGGGATATACTGACTTCCTCATGGCATGACACTGTTTCCTCCTGTGGTTAGTAGCTTGTGTGAATCCCATTTGTGTGAATCACCGAGACCACAAAGGACAAGTTGCTTACCTGTAACTGTAGTCCATACATCGTCCCCTCGTCATGTCCTGTCTAGCCATAGTTCTTTGGATGCTGCATTTCCAGCATACATGGAACTGAAGGGTAACGCTCTAGAATGTTTTGAATGGTGCACTGTGCAGGCATAGTAAAAGCATGTAAATTCACAGACAAACACTTGAGGAACTAGTTACAGGTAAGCAACCTGTCCTTTCAAAGACGTAAGTCCCCAAATGAATTCCAGGCGTAGTTTTCAGAATTTGGAACAAAGATGGGAAAAAATAGAATTATAGAATCATAGAGTTGGAAGGGCCATCTAGTCCAACCCCCTGCCATGCAGGAACACACTATCAAAACACACCCTACAGATGGCCACCCAGACTGTTTAAAAACGTCCAAAGGAGACTCCAGCATGCTATGAGGCAGCATGTTCCACTGTTGAACAGCTCTGTCAGGAACTTCTTCCTAGTGTTTAGATGGACTCTCTTTTCCTGTAGTTTGAATCCATTGCTCCATGTCCTAGGCTCTGGAGCCACAGAAAACAAGCTTGCTCCATCCTCAATAGGATATCCCTTCAAATATTTAAACATGGCTATCATGTCCCCTCTTAACCTTCTCTTCCCCAGGCTAAACATGCCCAGCTTCCTAAGCTGTTCCTCATAGGACATGGTTTCTCAGTCTTTTACCATTTTGGTCGCCCTCCTCTGGACACACTCATTTGTCAACATCCTTCTTGAATTGTGGTGCCCAGAATTGGACACAGTATTCAAGGTGAGGTCTGACCAAAGCAGAATAGAGTGGCACTATTATTTCCCTCAATCTAGACATAGATAGTCTGACTGTGAGACAAGAAAGGGGGCTAAACCTGTTCCTATAATTATCTATGTCTCAAGTCCATTTTATGACCTGTCTGCTATGTCTCATGTAACATTTTCTCCAGTAAGGTATGAATGGAGTCCATTTTGTCTCAGGTGATTTACTCTTGCCTTCCCACAAATATTTGACATGGGCAAGCTGATTCATCTATGTGTATTTGTCTGTGGAGTGTGTGTATATTTAACTTATGGAACTTCACAAGCTGTGGAGAAATATTTCCCTCTGTTGGACTTGAACCAAGCAATTCCTTGGGAATCCTTGATTTTTGGTATTAGAAAGAGAGACAGAAATGCTCTGCTTCAGCCTGCAAGTTATGATTTTAGCACCCTTTCTCTAGCAGTTTTTTTTTAAATCCAAAATAAGTAGAACTACTGCAATCCTGTAGCTTAGGGAATGGGAAACATCTGGTCCTCCAGATGTTTTGATCTTGCAGTTCTTATAGATGACTGCTGTTAAATGGCACTATATGTACAGGATACAGTGCTCAGGAGACATTGCTCAGTGGCCAGGCACCTCCTTCACATGCAGAAAGTCTCAGGTCCCATTTCTGGCATCTCTAGGTGTGACTTTGAACCCTGGAGTGTTGCTGCCAGCTAGTATCAATGTTACTGACCTGACTGCACTTGGCATCAGGCTCCAGGGTTCTTTCCTATGGTCTGGGGGCTAATATGACCAAAAAAAAAAAAAAATAGCAGTCATCTGTTCCTGAGGAAAGCAAGCCTGAATCACAAGCAGAGTAAATTAACACCACAGTTAAGGAGTTCAGTAAGGGTAGAGCAATAGTTTTTTTGATTTGGGAAGCAACCTCGGGATCTTTCAATTGCCAGAAAATAATCTGAGCCCGTTGATCTGGGACATACTGCTGCCTGCATAGTGGGGGAATGTCACACTTATCAGATGATTCACCTGCTGTGCCAGTTAGGTCAGCTCAAACAAGGACAGGGTGGCAGTATCTTCTGTATAAACTTCCATCATCATTGACATTAATAGGACATTTGGACACATACTTCTTTAGAATTGTGTTTAGGAAAGATTGCAATCTAAGAGGAGTCCTCCACATTGTAGTGGTGTAACTATCACGTTACTTGCTCTTCTGAAAAATGACTTTAAAAAAACACACACCTCAGGTTAGCCATCAGATTTTGGCTATTTTGTTTTTCCTTAGCGCCTCGGAGTTCCATTTTAGGCCCCATCAAAATCTTCAAACAGTGGCGAGAGAAAGACCATGTCCCCTGAGAAAGGTTGAGGAAGGCATCAAGGAGAAGGAATGAACAAGCAGGTACTGGCATAGAGGGAAAAGGGGATGAGAGAAGAGAAATAGCAGGGGGAATGAAAAGGATCAGGGAGGGAGATGAAATGCAATCTAACATACTGTCATTTGGCTATTATCATATATTAATTGGCCATGAAGCATATTCATACAGTGCAGCTGGGGGAATGATGTCGTAAGAGAGAGGAGACCTGGTAGGCCATCTACAACACAACACTACAGATTCTATGTGAAGTCAAAGGCTTTCATTGCTGACATCCATAGATTTTCCTTGTTTTTTTCCTGGGCTGTGAGGCCATGTTCTGGAATAGTTTCTTTCTGAAGTTTCGCCTACATCTGTGGCTGGCATCCTCAGGGAATGGTTGGGTAGGAGTGTGTGTTTGTAGGGGGGTTATATACTGTGAGCCCGTTGGAGAGGTTATGTAAATTTGTGTATTTGAACGGCTAGTTCCTGGGGGAAGATATGCAAGGAGGATTAGTGTCTGGTTAATGCTCCATTATCTGTTGGAAATCCCCCTGTCCCCGGGTGGAGTTCATTTGCAAGTGTTGAGTTCTGGTTTTAGTGTTCTTCAGGACTGGGGGCCAGATTTTGTTTACTTTTAGGGTTTCTTCTTTCCTGTTGAAGTTGTCCAGGTGTTTGTGGATTTCAATAGCTTCTCTGTGCATTCTGACATGATAGTTGCTGGCCTGGTCCAGAATTTTGGTGTTTTTAAATAACATTTTGTGTCCAGGTTGGTTTACTATCACATGTTCTGCTACTGCTGATTTTTCTGGCTGGCCCAGTCTGCAGTGTCTCTCATGTTCCTTGATTCTTGTTTGCACACTGCATTTAATGGTCCCTATGTAAACTTGTCCACAGTTGCATGGTATGTGGTAAACTCCTGCAGCTGTGAGAGGGTCTCTTTTGTCCTTCGCTGAGCGTAGCATTTCTTGGATTTTCTTGGTTGGGCTGTAGATTGTTTGGAGGTTGTGTCTGCAAACCCGACTACCTGGAGGACGAACTGAGGCACCTAAACTGGGCCCTACAGGCTAATGGTTACTCCAGATCAGACATCACAAAAGCAGCCAGACTCAGAAAAAAATACAGAAATGGCAAAAAACAGCCACCCAAAGGGAAGGTATTTTTACCATACATCAAGGGAGTCACAGACAGAATAGGGAAACTGATGAGGAAACACAACCTCCAAATATAACCTCTCCAACAGGGGCTCACAGTATACAACCCCCCCACACACACTCCTACCCAACCATTTTCTGAAGATGCCAGCCACAGATGCAGTCGAAACGTCGGAAAGAAACTCTTCCAGAACACGGCCTCACAGCCTAGAAAAAATCCAAGGAAAAACTATAGATTAAATTGGACTTGTTCCCAGGTAAATTGGGTATGATATTGCAGCCTTCCATGCAAGAACTCCAGAGCAGCCTAAGGGGAGACTTAGAAATTGTAGTGGTGTGTAGCTGTTGTATTGTTTTTTTCTTCTTAGAAACCATTAAAAAAAAAAAAACAGTCCCAAGCTAGATCAGAACTACTGATATTGTAAATGGACCTTTATTAAAGACACTTCAATGCCATTTGTTAGACACTTTCAATATTTTTACAATGTACATCTCAATGTACAACATTGTACCAAAATTTTCTAATAAATAAATAACTTTGTACACAAAAGTAATACTTCCTCTTTCACATTGCCTCTCAGAAGCAGCAGATTCACATATTTAGTGGAAGTAACATTATATGAACAGTTAACTATATCCAAAAATACAATATTTTTTAAAAATTGTCTAGGTGGCAAGTGTGCTTAGTGTTTCCAATGGTGATACCTTTTTCCTATGCTTCTCTGTGTAGATGTTCCCTGCTCAACCTAAATCTTACTGTTTTGTCTCTTTTCAAAAAGCTTATTATTTAACTCCACACCTCCACACTGCTTTTTTTATATTAATATGAGGGAAAAGGCACCCTGAATATTTGTTTTTCCTGATGACTAGTCATTCATTGCTAGTTTTAATTTTACTGAATGGCTACCAGTTGGCACCTCACAAAATTAGCCACCTACCCACAAAGTGCAAGTGCATCTCTTGTCAGGAAGTGACAGAGATTGGTAGCTGGCTAAATGATGCACTGGTTCATAAAGGCTGGCTTCATTAAGAAAGCAGATGGACCAGACTTTATAGAGACCTTTGCCTTACAAATGCACATACCTCTACCAAAGAGTTGTGGGAAGTTGGAGTTGTTTTAATAGAGGTGCAAAATTGCTGCTGTTCACAGGCTCTACCCAAGGGTGCATTCTGCCATCTTTCCTATTCCAGGTAAACTTGTGGCACACAATAGAGAGTAAAACATCCACAGATGATGGTAGGACACCCAACAATGGGCTGTTTTCTATGCAAGTGTGGTACAAGGGTACTGATGATAAGAACATACTCCAGAGTCCAGGAGTAACTTTGGGTGCTAATCTGGCCTCATTCTATCTCTATTTAGTGTGGAGAGGTGTTGAGATAGACTGCAGTAAGAGAATACTCATGCCTCATTTAGAACTGAAAAAAAAATAATCTAGGTGACTGTACAGACCAACTAAAAGCTTCTATTGGCATTGAGAGCTAGTCTGACCCTGCCCCATAGGGCTTTATGAACAGGGACCCTGAATCTCTATTTCCATACTGCCCTACACTAAAGTTTCTTACTTCCTAGCTTGGCTTCTCTGAAACTGGCCTTCAAGTCATGGCTTTGTTGTTATGTGCCTTTGAGTCATTTCTGACTTACAGTGACCCTATCACAGGTTTCTTGGCAAGATTTGTTCAGGGGGGGGGTTGCCTTTGCCTTCTTTCCTCTAGGGTTGAGAGAGTGTGACTTGTCCAAGGTCACCAAGCAGGTTTCCATGGCTGAGCAGGGATTTGAGCCCTTGTCTCCCAGTATCCAAGTCCATCACTCAAACCACTACACCACACTCTTAAGTCTCTCTTAAGTCATGGTTAGGTATTTTAAAAATAGAGGGGGAAGGGAAAAATGAAATGCCATTTTGGCCCTCCTGGCCCAAATCATAACTTAAATTCAATAGCCTTTTGTTTAGAAATACAAACGGTTCTGGGGGAAATGAAATTTTTCAATACACAGGTAGAAACATTTAAGAGAAGCAGCAGAACTTATAAATAAAATGCTCTATGCTATACTTACGTTTTATGTCTTTCCTGTGTGTGTTCACATTGCATTTTGTTTATTTGTTTGCATTGTAATAGTGCTTAGGTGACTGATAGCTCTGTTACTGATAGCAGTATTTTTTTTTAGAAAAAGAAAGATATTAAATAAAAACAGTAGCCTCATTGTTACAGCTTTTGAATAGTTCCCCCCGCCCCCATTTCCTCAGTGGAACATAAATCAAAATACTTTTTCATATTTCAGAAAAGTTTCTTCAAATTCAAACAGAAAACTCACTAAGATTTTGGACTCAAAGAACAAAAATATTTCTGTGTGAATGTGCGTCAGAAGGTAACCTAGGTGTTACCGGTATAATTCAGAATCTCCATAGAGTGGTAAGATGCCGTAAAGAAAATAGGGAAGGGTATCAGCAGATCAAGAAGTGCTTGCCAATCAAGTCTTTCTTTTGCTTCTTTTTGAAGTATACATAGCAATTTAATGATGTTCTCAGGGAGCCATGCATCATTGCATAGTGCAATGAATAATTAGCATCTAAATAGAAATGCAAGTTGTCATCTAAAATATATTTTCAAGTCAACCAGTTATGCATGGATGTTACTTATTGTTTACATCAGGACCTATAATATGTTTAACCACTACTTTAAAAAATTAAGTGGCCATCAACCTCCTGCTCGTATAGGTCCAATTGCACTGAAGGGGAACTGTGCCAAAGCACATCAGTTTAATCACATGTACCTCCAGAGGCTCCTGGAGCAGTTTGCATCATCTCTGCCCTGAGCTTTGAAAAGTTACAACAGCAGCTCCACTGGCTCTGTTAAGATTGTGGATTCTGGAAGATGTAGCCCCCCCCCCCTTTAACATCCCAAGCCCTGCTGAAACAGTGTATTGGTTTAAACTTTTAAAATGCTGTACTTGGGAGTGATTATTATCAAACTCAATGAGAGGACTGTGATGTGAATGTAGTATTTTTGAGGAGAAATCTGAGCTAACACAATAATTCAGTACTTGCTATTAAATGAAAATTTCACCAGCAAAATCTTTTTTGTTTAAACAGTATGGGCCTGTTCTTGGAGTTCTACCTAAGGCACCAAAATATTTATGGAGGGGGGGGGAGGATATTAAAACAAAACCCTAGCAACCACCTTATAGCAAGAAAATGACGTATACTGTCAGCATTGCATAATTTCACTCAGTTCAGTCATGCACCAAGGAATAAAATAGCCTCTGATAGAAGATAGATATATATAATATATAGATAGATAGATTTACATATATGAAAACTCTTATGTACACATTTGTTATCAAATACTTTTCTGTTCACTTTACACAATAACCATTTGCATTTCTGTGCTCTATATGCAAGCCAACGTGTGAGCCACAAATACTTCTCAAGTTTAAAAACTATTATGTACAAGTGGGCACCATTTAGACAAGGCTTTGTTCCCCCACGTAAGCTTGCTTCCTATACCTCATTTTGTTTTTATTTCTTTCCTTTGACAAGCAGTCCATTCAGAACTTGAGGTAGAAGTAGCCTAGACAGTTCCGTGCAAAGAAACTCGGTAGGTCGCTATATAATGTTCCGTCCAATTAGCACACAGCATTGTGATCTTTTCAGTGGCTTGATTCGTGAAGGGAGTCGCGCGACCTTGGTAAGTGTCCGTTGGGGAGAAGCCTTTGTTTAGCTTCTGCCTCCTCTGCTAAAGTCTGAGATAGTTCAGGTGTTCCTTTTAGAGGATCCAATGACCCCTCAGGAGCCAACACAAGGACATGAGGCTCAGAAGGTTTTCCTAAAGGCTGTGAAGAACCTGAAAGGAAAAGGCAACAGGAGGGTTTTAGGGAAAGCATTTTTTAAAAAACAACACTTTGCTATTAAGTCATCTCTACATATGTGTCACAGAGACATCAAATAATGTTCACTTCACATAATAACCACTTAGCACTTCTGTGTTTTATATGCAAACAAATGTAAGAGCCACAGATACTCCTCAGAGAAGATTAAAAACTATGTGCAATGCATGCTTTATCTAGAAACAGATAAAGGCTGGCATCCTGTTCAATATTTATGATGCCATAAGCAAGATGTACGATCTCATAAATTTTGCTATGCACATTTATGATCGTAGCACCATTGCCACAATTTCAAATGCTGTATGAGAACCCATCTGCTGGCAAATGGGGCACTGACGGATGGCATGCCCAGCCCTCTCCCACCACTGAGCTGTGGTGTGCAAAGCCATTGGAACAGGACCCTGTAAAGTTCTCTGTCATTGCTGATGGCACCATGGCACCTGTCATTCTTCAGTGCCCTGCTTGCCAGCACTACAGACCTCCTCTGCTGCCTGGCTTTTAAGGGGTTTTTTGTAGGGTTGGACTGGGAGACAGATCAGAGCTACAGCTCCCCTGCAGGATCGTGGCCAACTCCATCTACTTCTTGAGAGATAAAACGTAAACACACCTTTGCTGTCTGTGTAAGGCGGCTTGCTGGAGCTAGCAACTGGCATCCTGTCATGATTACTGGGATAGATAGTATCACCAACATAGGAGTTCCTGGTAGTCATACTCCCATTACACTTTGGAGAACTTGGACAGTTAGTCACACTATCACTCCTGCTGGACTCTTTGCTATTGGAAGCATTTAGAGGCATTGTTTCTGCAGGCAAAGGGTAATACTCCAGATCCTTGGGGAAAATGGTGACACTCATGCTGTCAGTGCTTCCGCTGCAATTGGTGTAGACAGCTGGTAAGCTGTAGCCTGGGGAAGTGGGGGCAAGAAGAAAACAAGAGTTAGGATTTGGGGTAACTACGTTCAGACAGAGTAGGCAACACAGGCATCATCAATCACATTGTTTTATTCCGTGTTAGGGTGCTCCTTTCATTCTTTATTAGAAGTGGGGCTATACATGCTGTGATTCTATGAAAACACTGAAAAGCCATAGAATATGGTCCTGAGAATCTCCCAATTTTATTTTACACAACAAATTTCTATCCCTCATGGCAATGTGCTCAAGGCTCAAGTAAAATATCAAACGGTGGAAGAGGTTTTAGATAACATTCTCACTAATCAAGGCTGAGGCTGTAGTGCTCTAAATAGCTCCATGCCCTTCAATATAGTTAGCAAAGGCAGAATAAATAGTGAAAAATAAACCATGCATTGTACAGGCCACAGTATCCAGCTTTTTGTAAGGCCGGATTTAGGTACTTAGCACATCATTATAACAGATATTAACAACAACTAACAGAAAGGTCCATAAGATAAAAGAGCTGTTCCGCCAAGATTTGGGAGCTTGTGTCACTGCTGGATTGCTGAAAACAGCAGAGGAAGGGTGTGATTTGAAGCAGAAATGCAGTAGTGGGGAACAGCTCTTTCTTTGCATTCTCACTCTCTCTCTCTCACACACACACACACACACACAAATCTGTATCTATATGCACAAAAAGGGAGTGAGCCAAAAGAGGGAAAGATAAGCAGAAGTTGTAAGAGCTGTGTCTTCTGCCTGCAGCTTCTGTATTTTAAATATCAGCCCTCTTTCTGCCATTTGCCATAGTTTGCCATTTGACCCAAGTCTCCACCAAACATTAGTTTTAACTTAACTATAAACAGCAAATGTTTACATTTTGAGTTTGCTTGTAATAAAATTGTAAGCTATTAGCTGAGCAGAGAACTGAAGACTTGATGTAACTTTTCATCACACCAACTGTTTTGTTGCTCAGGATAGCAAATTTGGGAATTGTTCTATGACTATTTCTCCCAAACTGGTACCTTCCATATGTATTGGACCACAAAACTAATTATCCCCAGCCAGCATGGCATACCATTATGTTGGAGTGGGATGGTAGGAGTTGAAGTTCAACACGTTTGGAAGATGCAAGGCTAGTGTTGGGAGGAAAGTTTGTGTGTCTCAAAAACTCAGCAGAAGTCATACACGATACTCATTGAACAGTTCTGGATCACAATCTCAGAGATGCTCTTAAGAAATTCAATGGGACCCTTACATAAACACAGAGAATGCCTTGGCATTACTTCTTTTCATTTTTGTGGGGCCTGCACAGCAGAATTTCCATAATGATTTGTCCTTTCTAAAGTCCACACAAATTTCATCTGTGCTAATAAAGCAGCTGCTTTTCACAGCCATTAGTTTTATGCTATTTATGAATAAAAGTGGCGAGAACATTATCTGCATCTCTGAAAACTTTAAAAGGCTGCCTTGATTTGCAGGTAGTTTGCATTAAAAAGAATGGATGCAAAACATATTCACAATGAGCTCTGTACCTGTCTTGTCTGGAACGAGTATCCTGTCAGCTAGATCTTCTCCTTTCCAAGACTCTTTATTATATCCTAAGCATAGCTTTGGTTGCCTGTAAACAATGGAGTGAGCATCAGTCTCTGTATCCCGCCCTCTATCGGTCTGGCAAACTCCTGAAACAGAAACATACAACATGTACTAGGCTTGCAGATTTGATCAGATAAGGAAACCACTACATGAGATACTCAAATTATGGAAAAGGAAAACCAGAAATTCATAAAACTGGTTCGGCTTACTAGCTTGACCTTGCTACCCGCACCCTCAATCTCCCAGTTTGTTTGCTTTTTCCATGCATGGATTGACTTAAGATAGAAGGAGAAAGTTTCCAGAGCTTGGAAAAGTTATATTTTTATTAACTACAACTCCCAGGTGACCTGTGGTCATATACTGATTAGGGGAATTTGGGGAGTTTTAGTCCAAAAAGCTAAGTTTTTTTCAAGGCTCTGGGACATTCTCTCTTTTGTTCTTGGACAGAAAGAAAACAGGAAATAATGGGATTATGGATGTGTCAGAATCACAGACACATAGGTAAAAGTAGAAGGGTATACTTTCCATTAGTTTTCCTATATGAAACTGAATGAAAGATATGGATAAAAGATGCAAGGCTTTGAAACTAAAGTATTTGACTTAGATGTGCAACTATGTACAAATGAACATTTGATTGCTAAAATGTGAGATCAGAGAAGGAAGATGAGAGGTAAAGATTGCATGGTAAAATGGGCACAAAATTTAGTTAAACAAATTCAAATGGAACAATAGGAGAGAATATGGTCAAAAAGTTTGAAATTTACTTTGAGTTATGATTTGAAAGAATTAAGGGTAGAACAATGGTTAAAATATAGGGACCTAATAGAAAAAAAGGGAACCCAATGGAAAATTAAAGAGAAACAGCAATTGGAAAGTGAAGGGATAAAGGGTTAAAGAAGATTTAAAACAATTCCAATACGAAGAGGAGATATCCAAATTAGAAAAATTGATATGCTCAAAGGAAGACCATTTGATCAGTAAGATCTATACATTGCTATTAAGATATAATACAGAAGAGGAACAGATTAAAAAATGTATGGTAGAATGGGCACAGAATGTGGGACATCAACTAAATTTAGGACATTGGGAACAGGTATGGACTAAAGGATTAAAATTTACATGCTCAAACAATATTAAAGAAAATTATTATAAAATGATGTATAAATGGTATATAACCCCGCAAAAATTGGCAAAGATTTATAAAAACAGTTCAAACAAATGTTGGAAGTGTCAGAAACAAATAGGCTCATTCTATCACATATGGTGGAAATGTGATAGAGCGAAGAGGTATTGGTTTAGAGTTAATAAATGGATAAAGAAAATACTAAAAGCTGAAATAAAAAAGAGGCCTGAGCTATATCTTTTAAACATGTTAGATTTAAGAAATAGCATGGAGTGAAAATATAGCATACTAATTAACTATATGATCACGGCTGCAAGGGTAATATACGCAAGGAAATGGAAAACTAATGAGATTCCAACATATGGGGAATGGATGGGAAAAAAATTGGAATTTGCATTACTAGATAAATTAACAAACTTGATAAAAAATAAGACAAATGAGAATTTTATGAAAAATTGGGAACCGCTAATAGAGTATTATAAAAAAAACTATGGAGATGATAATATTTTGGGGTTTAGAATGTGAATATTAGTAATGTACTTAATGTACTTAACAGTTACGTATTAATTAGTGACAAATAAGAGAAATGATTGAAATTAATTAATTAATATTATACTTGGAAGATGTGTAAATTGAAATTTGATTAACAATAGATGATATAAATATAATTTTAGAAATTATTGTTGAGAGGATACTTAGGAAAAATTTCTTTAGAAAAGTAATTAGAGAGATACGGGAAGTCTATTTTTTAAATGGGGGAGAGGGGTTGATATATGTTTTTGTATGTGATTTGTTTGTTTGTTGTAAGTGTTTATATGTATGTTTGAAACTTTCTTTGAATAAAAATTATTTTTTTAAAAAAGAGAAGTTCTATAAGATGATGTACACATGGTATATGACCCCAAGATACTTGCTAAATGTATAAAAATTGTTCAAATAAGTGTTGGAAATGTGCGCAGAAAAGTGGGACATTGTTTCATATGTGCTAGACGTGTGAGAAAGCCCAGAAATATTGGAGGACATTTTTACAATGAAACTTTAGATGAAACCCAAAGTCTGTTTACTTGGATGTTGGAAGAAAATGTGAAGAGGAAACATGGGAGAGTTCTACAATATATGATTACAGCTGCAAGACTACTTATATGCTCAGAAATGGAGAAACACCTTGACTCCTTCAAAAGAAGATTGGCTGATTAAGATTTGTGATTTAGCTGAAATGGACAAACTGACAATGTTGATTAAGGAGAAATCATTAGTTAATTTCAAAAACGATTAGGAGTTGTTTACAATTGTTTTGCAGCCATGGAAGGGGTATATATCAACTTTAGGTTTTTTAAGATAGCATGGTTTTGATTTATAATAGAAGCTAGACTTTAAGAAATTCTAATGGAAGTACTTTAACTAGCGGAATGTAACAATTAGTTGCAGGTGGGGGAGGTCACTAGTTATGTTATTTAGTTAATGTGGTAAGTTAATGTTTTGTTCTGTGGTGTTTTTTTCCTTTCTTTTTCTGTTGTTTATGTTTATATGTTTTTAACACATAAAAAATCGTGGGGGCTTTTGTGTTTTTTGTTGGTTATAAGTGTGTTAATAAAAATATTTTTTTTAAAAAAGAATCATAGATACAGCAAGGTATATTTTGTTTGCCTGCAAGGACTATGCATTTATTTTGCATGGGCCAAGGAGAAAATTTGAGTTAAGAAAGCTATTCTCTTGAGTCTGTTGCTGCAAGCTGCAGTTCCCACCTGTTAGCTTAGATTCATTAAACAAAATAACAACAACAACCTCTTGTAACATCCATTTCAACAAACATTAGTTCCTGAAGTAGTTTAGAATTAAAATCTACACAAATATACAATACAACTAGGCATGCATTGTGGGGTAAGGGCCCTGGCAGTTGGGAGATTCAGGGGGCTTTCCTCCAGAGGAAGAGAGCGGAAAGAGTTGCAAATAAACTTGTTGATGGGTCATAACATAAGCAACAGGGCCAGGCATCACCAGGCTGGTACTTTCTGCATTTCTATTCCCAACCCCAACTCCCACATTGCCACATGTGTATAAGATTATGCCACCTAAGGCTGCAGTCCATGCATCTGATGAAATGGGCAGAAGTCCACAAAAGCTTATACCAAATAGAATTTGTTAATCCTTAAGGTGCCAGAGAGTCCTCAAGCAAGGATACATAGTTATGAGAACTCCAAACCCAAGTAAACTTTAAAAGACAGCCCTACAGCTTGACATGCCAATCTGGCCTGGTCTCCAAATGTTTCAGTGGAACTCTTTTTTTTTTTATCCCTAGGTTCCACCAGCATTTTCAAAGATTGATGGGTTCCAGAATACCCGTTTCAAGCTTTGGAAACAGTGACATCTTTAGCCCTGGAATATCTGTGAAGACTCCATGCGTACATGGTTAGGCTTAGTGTAGTGAGCCAACATCTGCTCAGGAAGTCATGGTTTAGTTATTGATATCTTCAAGATTTATACATTGAGAAAAAGTACATGATAGAGTCTTTCATGCCCTATACTATTTCAGACCTCTCACGCAGTCTCTTTTTCTGGTAATATCTTTCTCCATTTAAAAGCAACAAGAATTCTGCATGTTGGAAACCAGCAGTTTACAAAGAAATATTCTAAGGCTAGTTCTACCCTTGACACACAACTAGTTTTCTATGTGCAGAGAAGTTTATGTCATGGAACAATAGTAAAAAATTTACTTGCCAACATTTATCTCAAGTGGTACAGCACTCTATCATCTGATTTTGCCAAATACATGCTAAGTAGAAGCAAAAATGACATCAGGTTTTTTTCCCCTCAGCCTTACCATTGCTCTGTAGGTGTCCATTGGGCTGTTGGCCACTTTCCACTCTGACCACCGCTTCTTGTCGTTCTGACAGTGTTCCTTGGGAAGAAAGATAGCTTGGCACATCAGGTGGTACGATGGTCTCATCTGGAAAGTCAGAAAAGGAGCGGGAAAGTGAAGAGACATAACACACGTATTATACTGAAACCAAACAAGAACACAAGCCATAGCACAGCTTATATATTTGCTACAGTCCAAGGTGGAATCAGCTTTGATAGACTTTTCAGGGGTTAGCCAATAAGGCATGGGAGACACATAAAATAAAACTTTTATTTTGTTCTTTGCCCATGATGCTCTCTTAGGCCTTAATTTCTGCAGAGACTCTCCCCTGTGCAGACAAAATATTCTGGTTTCAGTCCTGGCTCTGAATAACACATGTGCCTGGTACTCTGGTGTTACACAAAACACATTTTAATTAACTCCTTTGCTCCTGGCAACTCTTAAAGCCAGTACGCTGATGACACCCAGATCTATTTCTCCTTATCCCGATCATCGGCCTCGAATTCTGATGGCATCTCTCCTCTTAATGACTGTTTTAAAGCAGTAATGGGCTGGATGAGGAAAAACAGATTGAGATTAAATCCGGACAAAATGGAGGTGCTCATGGTAGCGGCCCTGAAACCAGGAGTTGGGTTGCAACCTCCAGTCCTGGACGGGGTCACACTCTCTGTTAAGGACTGTGTTTGCAGTCTGGGGGTGCTCCTTGATTCATCACTTCAGATGACGAGTCAGGTGAATGCGACGGTTAGGAGCGCCTGTTATCAGCTTCAGCTGATACGCCAGCTGCGCCCTTTCCTGGAAGTAAGGGACCTCGAGACTGTGGTGCATGCGCTGGTAACCTCTCATCTAGATTTCTGCAATGCGCTCTACATGGGGCTACCCTCGTGCTTGGTCTGGAAACTTCAGTTGATACAAAATATGGCAGCCAGAGCGGTCTTGGGAACATTTCGGAGAGACCATATAACTCCAGTATTAAAATCTCTCCACTGGCTGCCTATCAGTTTCCGGGGCCAGTATAAGGTGTTGGTTATTACCTTTAAAGCCCTAAATGGCTTGGGTCCAACTTATCTCCGGAACCGCCTCCTCCCATACAATCCTCCCCGTGCACTCCGGTCCTCTGGGAGGAATTTGCTTCAGCCACAAAAATCTAGGCTCTCTGCAACTTCCCAGAGGGCCTTTTTGGTAATCGTCCCCAATTTATGGAATGGCCTGCCGAACGAGATCCATCAGATGATGAGCTTAAGTAGCTTTTAAAAAGGACTAAAGATGGATCTCTTTCGCCAGGCCTTTCCTGATTAGATCCCAGCCTCAGGAGCTGCGTCTCCTGGCCTTTTTTAGTCTTGTTTATATTTGTTTTTTAATGTGATTTTAGTTAGAAGGTATACACCATGTTTCCTTTTTACCTCATACAGCAATTCGGGTAGCAGGGAAACCTAGGAGGTGCAAAATTGAAGGTAGGAGTGCATACAGCTCAGAGCAGGAAAGAAATCAAGCAGTGGCACTTCTTTTCAACTGCCAGACCAGCCCTGCCTCATCACAGCAGGCACCTTCTGGTATTGCTTGTATCCAACCCACTGGGACACTGAAGTTTACCAGGATGGTTCTTGGGGGAGGAGGTGCAGGAGGACAAGATTTAGGCAGGGCCTTGAGCTATGTTTGCTTGCACCTTGATCCCAAAGAATGAAGAGAACTGAATTCCTGAAGAGATAAAGAGTTTCTTAAAAGAGTTAACTTCCTCAGTCAGATGACAAGGTCCCAAGAGTGTTTGGGACAATACAAGATACTGCGTCAAAACTGGTGCTACAAGGGGCTATGGACAATTTTGTAAAGGATGTGTAGAAATCTTTGGGAGCATGAGGTGGTTTGGAACTTGGAATACTGGCTGGAATCCTGTTGGTTAGTTCCAACTAGAGCAGACCCAGTGAATCAAATGCTGAATGTGAGAACATATATATTAATCCAACTGATTCAGTGGCTCAACACTAGTGAGGACTAACAAAAGGGGCCAAGCTATAAGCCGGTCTTTTTAAGTTATGAATGCTGCTGTAGTAACATCACATACTAGCGCCAGAAAGCTACTGGAGTTTTATGTTTCCATAACCAGCCAGCTGCATGAATGGTTAGACTTCTTACTCACATTCTTAAGATCTTAGAGATCTACCAACACAAGCATTCCTCCAGACCGAAAAACTGCCCTTGGCATTCCTGGGACCTGCAACAAACCATGGAGCTCTCCCCTCCCCTTGCGAGTCTGGATCCTTAGGTTTCTCCAGCAACCCTGTGGCTGGAATCCTGCTGGTGAGGTACATACATGTAACTTGGAGTTACACATGTTTATGTCTTCTGGACAGTACAGACGGAGCTGTTCACTACCCCTTTGCACATCTCTATCCCAGCAGCTGGATAGAGCTGCTGTCTCATCAGTAACTGCGACCAAGAAGAGAAACAAGATCCTTTCTCACTCATTCTTCTCTGTGTGACTAAGATAGGCAGTGTCTTGGTCACCTGAATCTCTCCTTCCTCCCCAAAGCCAGTGAGCCCAGGGGAGGAGCTAGACTGCTGCTCTGGGAAGAGAGTGGTGTGGAGCTGTTATGCTCTGCACACATAATACAAGATCTTGGCCATGCTAGCAGAGCATTTATGCCACACTGACTTTCAGCAGGATCTGAGGCAAAGACTTCAGAAATGAGCTTCTTCCACTCCTGATCACAATTCCATTAAGACTGGCGGGGGCGGGGAGCCAGGAGAGATCAGCATCAACTCTGGGCTTACCTGTGTTTGTAACACTGTATTCTTCACTCTTTTTTCTGGTTTGATAAATTATGCACACCCAAACCAAAGAGGTCAACACGATGCTACATACTACAGCAATAATAATGATTCCAACTGTGGTTCCATCCTTTCGGCAGCCAAATGAAGGCAGAACACTAACTTGGCTATGGGCTCGTTCTGTCCCAACAGTATTTGAGATTTCACAAGTGTATTTCCCAGCGTCTTCCATCATGACATTCCGGACAATAAGTAGCTGGTTGCCCGGAGTAAAGTGATGCCTTTCAGTGACCATTAGAGACTGGTCACCCTTCAGCCAGTTAATGCGCGGAGGTGGGCTTCCTGTTGCTTTACACTGCAGAACCACCGTTTCCCCAACGGATACAACACGATCTTCCAGGGGGTGAACTAAGCTTGGAGTCTCTGCAAGGATCCAGAAAGATATGTTAGCCTACAGGAATTTGATGATACAGCTGAAAAGATATCACAACCAGTGGAGTTCTGAAATTCAGCCTAGGGGTCACTTATGCCATGGTGGTTCTTGAGCAGCTCAGGAGGTGATGGGGTGGCTTTCTTTCCTGACAGAAATAGCTCTCACTGCCACACACCTCTGCATCATTACAGCACCTCCCGCCATTTTGTCCCTACTAACACCACCTATGTCACTGTCACCACCTGTACCAACTGTGCATTCATTTGTGCAACACTGCCATTCAACACAAAGGTTGCACAGTGTGATCAATATGTAACTCAACATGTACACTGATGGTGCTAATATAAACAAATGATGATGGATGGAATCCTGTTGGCTAATCCCAACTAGAGTAGACCCAATCAATTAATTGTTGGATGTTAAGTCAACACATAGGTAAACTCCACTGATTTGATGGGTCTACTTTAGGTACGACTAGCAACAGAAATCAGGCTGATAATAATAGTTATTATAACTTCATATGCAGAGGTATATACTATACAAACCCAATATAATGGCCCACTTCTTCTGACTTTATAGAAAAAGGAGTTATACACAATGAGTGCATTTGCAGCATATCCCCACCAAAACCTGGGGCCCTTTTACCCTATATAATTATAGTGAATCTTCGTTTGCAAAGAAAAGCCAGAGAGAGAGAGAGAGAGAGAGACTATGACAACATCTTATAGAATCCTGGAATTTGCAGTTTAAGGAACAGTATTTAGAAATCTGAGCCAGAGAACTCTAGTGCCTCACCTCACCAAACTACAAACCCTAGGATTCTACAGTATGCAGTTATGGCAGTTAAAGTGGAATCATAGTGCTATAACTTTGTGTCTTATAGGGCCCATGGTTCCATCCTATGGAATCTCAGGATTTACATTTTAGGTAGGGATAACTCAGAATCCTCAACGAGACAGCTCCTCTCGTGCCTCACCAAACTGCAAATGCCAGGATTCCATGGGATGCAACCATGCAGTTTAAAGTGGAATAATAGTGCTATAACTGTGTTGTGTGTGAAGGCCTCCGGTTCTTCTCAAATGAGATATTTTTCCTTACCTAGCACTGTCAAAGTAGCATTTGCTGACACAGAACCAGCAGAATTCTGAGCCGTGCAACTGTAAATGCCCATGTCCTCTATCTTGACATCTGTGATAAAGAAGACATCATCATCAGGCATGACATGCATCCGGCGCTCACGAGCTGCAGGGAAGTCAGTGCCTCCATCCTTCTGCCAAGCAATTTGCGGAGTGGGGTGACCACCAGCAGCACACTCTAGCCGGGCTGTCGTCCCTGTCCGGGCTGCAATGTCATGAGGAGTTTTCAGGAAGGAGGGCAACACTGGGAAAGACAAAGAGGAGAACTCATAAAATGAAGACTTTTCAAGAGCACTCATCATGCTTTCAAGAGGAAACCACCACCTGATCCTACTCTTTGCTAACCCAAGACCCTAGGCTAGTGATGGCACTCCCAATTTCAGTTTCTTTTTCATGAACTTGCATTACACTGCAACACTGCTTATTTCTGCCACAGATTGGAGACAGCACACAAAACTACTGAAAATGAGAAAACAACAGAAGTGTAGAAAATACAGCACTGAGCCTTTAAATAGCAGGGAGGGAAAAGCCCATCTCAACACCAATGCACTTTGCTAAAGGTGGACAACTTATATGTCTACTGACTTTACTTGACTGTGATTTCTATGGATCCCTGACTGGCTGTGTTGGCTACCTAGGGCCAATGGGAATTGTAGTCCAGCACCACCTGGAGGGCAAGATGTTGCCCATTCATGACATATATTCTAACTGTCCAATCTTACAGATGCAGGAACAGGACTACTGTAGCACTGACAGTGCCATCCAACAATGTATGACCTGTTACGATTGGGTTAGTTCTTGTTCTGTCATCACAGTTTCATGCTAAGTCAAGGTTGTAGTACTCTATGACCCTAACAGATTGTGAATGAGACTATTACACTGTCTAATCTTGCTTCCATCATGCCTCCTTTCCACCTGAACTTGCCTTTGTACCAATACAGGTTCATTTTTGTTGCGTCAATGTAATATACGAGATGTGGAACACACTGAATTGCAGTGCTGCATGGATCCAAGGGTTCTTCCACTTCATTTTTATTACCTTGAGGCAAAACATTGCTTTATATATGATGGAATGAACCTAGCAGTGCAGGTAAAACTGCACGTTAACAGGACCGACATATAAATACATAAGGTTTTTGTTGCTTTTGTTATGTGCCCTCAAGCTGTCTCTAACTTATGGTGACCTTACCCATTTCAAGTCTCAGCTCTTCTTCAGCAGTATAGTTCATGTAAACAGTCAGACCTGCTCTTTGGGCATGTTAACTTGAGAAAGAGCAATATTGTTGCTTGCCCCATTGGCGGTCCTTTCCCCTTTTTGTCACAGTGATTTAAAATTAAAACCTAGAAAGGTGCCAGTTAAGTGGTTATTAAAATGGGAAGTATGAAAATGTGGGTTCCTAATGTAGGGTAGTTCCAAACACTGAATATGAAGCTCTCCCAGACTCACCATTGACAGTAAGCTGAGCTTTGTGAGAATAGGTGGAACCAAAATGATTGGTAATGATGCACTGGTAGCGGCCTTCATGGGAGAAAGTAACATGGCGCAGGTGGAGGATGGTGGTATACTCTATCACCACACCGTCACTGGCCCGAACATGAGCAAAGTTCTCCATCTCAGCATTGTGTAGGATTTCATTGTCCTTCTTCCAGGCAAAAGTCATGGGGGAACTGCTGCTACTGGCAGCTGAGCAGGTGAAGCGGATATCCTTGCCAAGGACAGCCATCGTAGTTTCTGGCTCAACGATGATCTTGGGCTTTGGGAAATCCTCTGGGAAAAACACAAGCCAAAGTTTTTCATTTTAGAAAGGTTCAGGGGCCACAGGCACTCCCCTGTTGACCAGTGCTATGAGCAGCTACACCCCACCTCATCCTGGACCTTCAACCTCAATTTCTCCCATAAAGAACTTGAATCTTGGCGGTTCATCCTCAGTGTTTTCCTATAACTGTCAACTGTGAAAACACTTGGGTTAAACTAGTTGGATAAATGAATCTGCATTGCAACAGACAACACACACAACATAAGAATCCAAAACATGTTTTCTGGATGCAGGCCCCATGTTGGATAACCTGGTTTAAACTGGTTTCATTATGAAAACAGAGGCATATGGCAAAATATTACTGATGTATAAATGCTTTGGCAAAAGTGAGAAACCAATATTTCTAAGTGATTTAATAGCTGATCCATCTGGCCAGTTTATTTTAGTACGGAAAAGAATTCCAAGGTATGCGGAAATAACTATGTATACCTTATTGACACCTCCTTGTGTTGGCTGGTCACTATGAGATGCCTCCAACTGTTGCTACCGCACATTGACATTGTTAATTTGTTAAGAGTTACAGCAACTGTTGCAATTAATGTCACCAGTGACAAGTGCTGACAGGCGGGATAGTATCCTGGCACAAGGGCACTGAAGGGAACAGCAGATGGATCTGCTTGTCACTCTTCCAAAGCAAAGGCTTCTGCTCTTGCTCTTGGAGCCCCAACAGCAAAGCCTATTTGGTTTAGCCGAGTTCCAAGCAGCTTAATTTATTAGTCACACAAAAAGCATCTCTGCTTTTCATGTTAAACCTTGTGCATGCTTCCACCCCTCACCCAATAAAGTACAGCCATAGCAATGGAAAGGGGGAAACTCAAAATGGTTAGATTACTGCCAAATCTCATGTAGATTTCAAGAGTTAAGTCAGAATCCTGTTGGTGATATCTATGGCATAGACCTCAGTTACACAGGCTGAGGTTCTTTGGGGGGCATTGCACATGGTTTATCCAGTACCTCCTTCCACAACACCTTTCTCCCAGCTACAAAATGGCTGCTGGACATCTCCCAGGCACAGCTCTGCCCCCTGGCCGCTGACTGCCTGCAGAGGGATGCCTGGGCACTGAAGAAAGAGCAGCTCATGGACCATTAGTGTAAAAGGATCTTGGCCAAAGTGTTTTGAATGCCAAAGTGTTTTGAACATTAAAGATGGAAAAATCTGCATCTTTCCCCCACTTATCTTTTCATAATCCAAGATGCAAATACAAAAGCAGATTATGTTTAATCAATTAGAACAAGAGAAGAAAAACTGTGGTAAAGAAATAGAAAGCAGAGAAGAAAATAGAAAAATGACGAAGGGGAGAAAATAAGTGTGAATAAAGCAAATGGAAAAAAAAGAGATAAGGAAGTTACATGGTATGAGTGAAAATAGAGGAAGAGATTTGTATGTTGGAGTTGAGAGGAAAGGAATACAGATGTGTATACTGTACATGTATAAGTTTGTTTGTGATAAGGTGTGATGTATGTATTTAGTTTTATTGTATGCAATGAATATTTAGGAATAAAAATATATATTTTTTAAAAAGATGGAAAAATAAATTCAAGACATGCAGGAAGCACAAGAAAAAGGTACAGCACTGCTTACCCCTGAGTTGGGAGGCTTGTAGACAGACTCCATTATGTGGGGGAGGCAGGTGGAAAGGTAGCATACATATAATGCTTTTCCTTCTCTTTTTCCCTGCCACACTAGCTTTCTATGTACAAGCAAGAAACCCATGACCAAAGGTCTGGTACTATACAGCCAAAGGAAGACGTGTGTGAGCTGTTACTTCCATGACATTGAGCTGGCTCAGGAGGAACAGTAAACATATACAGCTTATTTATTTCAAGGTTTCATTGACAAACTCGTATCTAACATTTTTTACAGGAGGGGAAAGTTTACATCCAAACGCAGGGAGTGGGATTGCAATTGGTGGATTATTATTAGAAAAAAAGTGTTGCTATGAGCTGGACAGTTCCCAAACACTTCAATGATGGGTTTGAATAGAACCTTTCTGTAGAAAGGCACTATCTACACAAGGGATCTGAGTTTATCTCTATATTCATCTCCCAAAATTGAGATGACTACAGGTCAGCCCCTGTATCTGTGTGGGCTATGTTTCCAGACTTACCCTTTATAAGTGGAACTGTGGATAACAGTGAACTGCCATAGAATACCAGAGAATCATGGTAGAAGACCTAGAAAATACCTAGAGAGAGGATGCCTCTCTAGGCATCTGGACATCCTCCAGCATGACTCTATGGTCAACTTCTGCCAGACGTTGACCTTACAGTCACACTGGAAGACCTCCAGATGCCTAGAGAAACCTCATCCCCCCCCCCAACCATGTTTAAATAAAACCGCAGTTACTGATACTGCAAGATATGGGGGCAACTGTATTGTTTTCAAGGAAGAAGGAAATAAACTGATCATTTTCTACCAATTTCCTACCTCAAACTACATTATGAATGCCCAATATGAGCAGACCACAAAGCTCAGCTATTGTGCTATAACTGGCAACACGGCTCTGATTAACTGGTGCAGAAGAAACAGTTCCCAGCCAAAAAAAGGTTTGTAACTTCTTTCCGGGTGATGTTCCCAGAGCTCCCACCAGTTGCAGCACTGCTATCAACTGTTGGTGGTCCAGCCAGTTTCCCAAAGAGACATAAGTCTGGGCTTTGCCTGGGCTGAGAGTTTAAGGTAAGGATGGAACCTCTGACACCATCAATTTTATCCTCTTTTGCCATTCCTTACCCCTAAAAATCTCTTATCTCCAATTGCTGTCCGGAGATAAAATATTTCCTCTGCTTCATGCCCACATACCATGCTGCCCCCCCCTTTCTCTGTGTGCAAGAGAGAAAAACAGACAGACAGAGAATGAATAAATGGCAGGACTGTGCCATTCAGCTTGGGGGCTGTGGGGTGAATTCTCCATAGCCTTTTTGTGGCTAAAAGACCTACATTCCAACACTAGAAAGATGAATGCCCATCTCCTATTACTCAATAAGACTGAGGACTTTACAACACTTTCAACATTTAAATGTGCAGATGATAGATGATAATTTTGTATGGAATTTTTGGACATGGGCACATGTTATGTATAGACTTTTATTCCATGATTGTACTTCTATCCTTTTCAATTTTCTTGGTTTTGTCTCTTTCTTCACAATTAAATTACTGCATAATATTAAAAATAAATGGGGGGGGGGGAAACCCTGTGGTGTGGGTCCCACCCAATTTGAGGTATGGCTGTACCCACCTCTGGCATGTGGTCTCCAACATGCTTGCCCAAAGCCAATTAATCTTTCAGGATGAAAAAAATCCCCTAGCCTTGGCATCAAGGATGTAGCCGTCATTGCTGAACAGTGGGGTAATGTATCAGAACCCTCTTCTCTTGATTTTGGGGAGCATAACTCCTCCTATTTCTGTTGTTATCCATGGCCTGGTTTCCCAAGCACAGTTGTTCTTCTCAATATAAAGCAATATTTCATACTATAAACAAGGTGTGTCTTCAACCACTAACTGCTATGCTGGGCAGAAGTGTAGTGTTACCTAATCATCTTTAACACACACAGCTGGAGTATGAGATCATCTAAACAGCTGAGATGTTTCTGTAGTCTGAGCAGGTGTCTGTATATCTGTGCCTATCTTATTGTAGTGTGTGGTGGGGACACAGTCCAACTAAGATGATGGATTATACTTCAACGCAGTGGAGGAGTCTTACCAGTGCGGTTATTCTCTATGCAAAACTAGCAGTATCTAATGAACTACGACACCTTCAATTCTGCATCAACAAGCAAGCTGAACAAAGAGTGAGGCAAGTTCCTGGAAATGAGTCCCCGCTTTGTTTAGGGGGAAGAAAGTATGAGCAACAGGAACTTTGGCTGCAGCTCTAAGCTTTTGAACTATCCCTATTTAAAAGACACACATACAAAAAGAGAGCACTATACAGCTGTTCTGTGTTGGTTAGGCTTGTGCAGAATGGCTCTGTGAATTAGCAGCATAGAAAAGGCTCAGAATAGACTGTTCAGAAGAAAAAAATTTGTTAATCCATACATTATAACAATGCTTTCTTTTTTCTAAAAAAAAATCTCACACTGGGCCCTGTGTTCATTACAGTTGAGGAAGGAAACTTTTGGCCCTCCAGATGTTATTGGATTCCTCCACCCATCAGTGCACCCAGCATAAATGATGGGAGTTGTAGGCCAACAATTGGAAGGCCACTGTTCCCCACCCCTGCATTATAGCAACTATGGAGCTGGGAGTCTCTTCGTGTTACAGTTAACTATTGATGGTGAATAATATTACTCATATAAATCAGAGTGGCAACACAGGCCACAAGTCCTTTGCCTATCTCTTTAGGGGTTGACATTCTAAAGAGGTAGCTTTCAGGGAGTGTTCATTACAAGTTCCAAAGTAAAATCGGGGGCTGCATCTCATCACTCTTGAATGATTAACTGAAATAATTTGTAGCTACCTTTCAGCCTTCGAGGCAGTAACAAATAAAAACAGCTCAACTGCCAACAAAGAATAGCAACAATGAGAAGATACATACCTAATGAGCTGAACTCAAACTCAAGAGTCAGGCAAACTCATCTAGGGTGGTAAACCAGGTTAAGGTACATCAAGATAGGACATACCATTCAGCAATACCTGATATTGCCATACTTTCATTACCATAAGTTTCAGTGACTTCTAATGGTTACTCATGGCCTCATCAATTCTGCCCACTGCATGGGATTCGGCTTGTAACCAGGTGTGTGTGTGTGTGTGTGTCTTCAAGTCACTGTCAGCTTATGGAGACTCCATGAATTTTTCATAGGGTTTTCTTAGACAAGGAATACTCAGAGCGTAAACCATCTTAAGTCCCAGTCTTGCGAGAAAGACAGGATAATAAATGAACCCCATGAAGGAATGAAGGATTGAATGCATATGAGCATACAAGGGGGGATGCTTCACTCCACTGCATACACAGGAATAAGCTGGCCACAAAGTGCATACACATTCCTGGGTGAAGGCTGCTCTCCAAAGCAACCTCAAAATAACCAGGCTGCAGCCAAGACTTACCACACACAAAGCTTTCTGGCACCACGTTGAAAATGCTTCTGCCCTTTAATGACTCTGGGTGGGCACAGGTAGCTTCCACAAATGGTCGCAGTTCCTTCTTGGTTAACCACTGCGGCAACCATTTCAGCTGACAATCACACAGGAAACTCTCACTATTTATGTGGCTAGAGGGGAAGCAAACAAAATGCAAAAAGTCTTCTATAAAACCAAGCATGGGAATCTTGAAATATTTACATACTGGCCTTTCACTAAGACAATGAGCGATCCAGATACTGGCAAAAGAAATGAAAGGGTACTTATAGGAAATCACCACATTATACACTGATCAAAAGTATCCAAGATAATGCAGACTTCATCGCTCTCAGCAACCAAGTGAACAGTGGAGAGCAGACCAGATTTATAACAACCAATTCAATGAGTCTACTATAGTTGTACTAACCAATGGGTTTCAAAACGGATGTTACTGCAGCTAGAAAGTTTAAAATTAGATGGCTATGTAAGATACTGAAATGATATACATAGCAAATATGTAAAGAGGCACTTGGCTGATCACCAAGGGAGAGTAAGAATCGCCTCCAGCTGAAAACCAGAAAATCTCTTCTAAATTAAAGAAGAGGTGGTTATTTGTTTCTTTTAGGCCATCTGTTTATCACCAGGTAGAAGCATCAGTACATCTAGGCCAGGAAAAAAAGAGTGTGCTTGTTAATAATTCTTAATTTTCTTGCAAGGACACCTTATACAAAGACTAAAAAAGAAAAGGTTTTTCAGTCCAACACCCATCTCCATACTAAATGGATCAGAGCGACACCAGCAGGCGTTAGTTTCTTCTCATATATATATATATATATATATATATATATATATATTTACAAATAAAAGATGGAGAACCCAAATCCAATGTAGTACAGTTAAGGCAGACATTAGTTCTGAAGCAAAAATTTGATTTGCTAGGAATACAGAGGGACAAAGAACATGACTCTGTGTGTGTCTTTCCCAAAATAATGTGTGGATGGGAAATACCAGACCGCTATTAAAATTTAAAAGACGTACAAAAGATTACACAAATACCTTAGAAATCAGAATCTAAGTACAGCCAAGGAACTATCAGATCCAGCATCCTCTTTCCTACAGCAGCCAACAAGATGCCTCTCAAGCAGGGCAGACAGCCAATAGCCCTTTCCCACTGTTGACCCCTAGGCACTGCTATACAGGACAATGCTTGGATTCCTTCCAAGACACTAGCCTGAACCCTGTAGTAAACCCCAACTAGAATAAATCCACTAAATCTATGAGACTTACCTATGTGTTGACTCACCATTCAATAACTGATTCAATGAATTAGTACTAGGTGGGACTTACTAAAAGGATTCAGGCAGGCCTGTCACTCACAGAATTCCTAATGGTCATGCTGGCTGAGAGATTCTGGGAGCTGCGGTAAAAAAAAATTCTCAATTTTTCCAAATTCTGATTGTCACACTGTCTTTAAACGTGGCGGCATCACACAACCACCAACGCCGTGGAAATCGATTCTGTCTCAATTTGTCTAATTCCCCTACAAAAAGTTAGTGGCCATCATCTAAGTTAATGGCCATTCCTGCATGTATTTTAATTTATGAGTTCGATGCAGGAATGTGGCTACTGAAGTATTCTGAATGGAAATGAACATGCCTTCTATGATTCCTAATATAAATTATACATGTTGTGGCCAAATACTGTCCCCATGAATGATGAGCACCATCTTAAGCTATGTTTAAATGATATGACATATAATGGAAACAACTGATTCCTGGTGAGTAAAGACTCATAAGATTATGGATAAGTTTCTATATAGTTTTCTGCCTAGAGAATGAGAAACTAAGTTTATTTTCGTCTATTTTGGTAGTACACAAAGCAGCATATGGGATGTGGGAAGCATCTAAAGATGGGATGTTTGTTTTTCAGTGTGCCAGCCCAGGGCCCACTCACATAGCTGAAGTGTCAGACCTTCTAGCACACACATAGTTTTCCCATCCTGAAACTTAGTGGGTGGAAAGATCAAATTCAAAGCATGCTTATCATTCAAATGTCAATGCACTGGCAATGCAGGTATAAAAACGAGAGGCAGATTTGCCATCAGAAACTGAGTCTGTCATCACTAAGTGCTCTGTACAACTAGAGTCCAAGAGTCTTGATTTCCTCAACAGAGATGGATAAGGGCACAGATGCAGCCCAATGAAAGAAGATGCTGAGAAGATCCAATTTCACTCATTACTGACTGTGAGATGAGTCTCTGACATCTGCTCTACTGTAAAAATAGCTTGTAAGGGTGGTGAGTGGAAAGCAGCAATAGTGGGAATGTGGTTGGGGGAAATAGCTTGGGGGGCGGCGGCAAGGAGTGTCATAACAATGGCTCAAAGATACAGGATAGGCAAACGGCTCCCTTACTTACAGCTCCTTCAGGTTCTTCAGCTTGGCAAATGCATCCTCCTGAACAGACCTTATGGCATTATCCCCAAGGTTCCTATAGAAAACAAGCATTTACTTCTTTTCACACATACATATTAATGGACTATGTCACAACATAAGATTCTGTGTGTTTAATTTCATTAAAATGGTTTATGTTTCTGCATACATTTATGTTTGCACACCTACTAATCCAAGACTTTGCATAATCAGACAATGGCTGCATTTGCACATACTGTCAGTGTTTAGAGAATGAGTGTTTGAGAGGATTGGGCTTACATTCGTCCTCTCTCTCTCGCTCCAGCATAGCTGCAAGAAGTTGGGAAGCTTTTGCTTCCATGTTAGACTAATCACAACATACTATGTATGATATCTGAACTCATACAAACTCTGGTTAGCCTTCGCTATGATTAGTAGAAACAAGCTAACTTCAAAACATAATTTATGATGCTGGCTTATATTTTATTGTTAGAAATTGGTGACTGAACCCTAAGTTTTAAAATGGCCAAACAACTGCAGAAATCATGCTGAGTCATGATGGCTGACTCCATGAACTGCCAGGCATGCCTAATCATGCCACAGCTGCATGAGAAGAGTTACATCAGAAGAAGGGTTACTAGAGTGCAAAGCCATGTAGTATGGAAATCTGATGCAATGTAACCATGTGCTTGGGTAAGTCAATGCTGTGCTGATATGTATATAAGTGAGCCAGATCAGTGCTCATTCTATTCCTATGATCCTCTGATGTCTGACGTAGCACTTTGCCTGTAAATACTGTGAATAGCTGAAACTACTTTGAAGATTAAAGCACCTCCTGTTTTTGGATGGCAAATACTCTGTGTGTGAGTATTCTTAGGAAAGGGTTGCTACTTAGTCTGCTGAGACAGTTTTTGGCTTCTGCTGGGGACTGTATGTCCTGTCATCCCCTGACATTTATAACTATTATTAAGATTAACCACGAATGAAGGCATGCTAAACAGTAGATAGCTGGAAATAAAAGCAAAAGTCCAAGACTCACTACACTCATCTTCATGTCTTAGGTAACTTAGGGTGGGACAACCTCAGTCTGCATCAACTGGAGCTAGTTACAAAAGCATACTTAGATTTAAAGAATCAGGTTGTCTTCTTGCTTTTATCTTCTGAGGCCCTCTAGGGAATGAATGAGGACACTACCTTCTGCATTGCCCTTACTTCTATTAAAAATTTAATGTGTGTGTGTGTGTGTGTGCACCTTACACACACACACACACACACACACACACGGTTTTGGCATCCACCATTGCCATTTGATATAGCCTGAGCAACCTGAGTGGTTCTACTGGTAGATCTCAATCTACATTCTGCCCTCCTCAATGTAAACCATGGTTTACTGCAAAGGTGGGGAACCTTGTCCATGCAGATTTTCTTGGACTTACACTCTCATCAGCCACAGCTTAACATAGCAAATGATCAGGAATGTTGTGAGATGACATTGAAAGTTTTTGGAGGGCCACAGGTTCCATTTGGTCTACCACTGCATGTGAACTGGGCCAGCATGTCTTCCACTGAACTACTCAGGATTTAATGGCTTACAGTGTGAAATATTTCAATCTCTAAAATCCCACATGTCCCACAGTCCAAATTGTTCAATAAAACTGACAGCAATTGAAATATCATCATCTTTAGTATTTCATCTGAGAAGTGACTGAAAAGCTATAGTTGAAGGGGAAAATCAAGATGTCCAAATTTTATTTAACTGAAGTACCCCCCACTCCTCAAATTAATCTCACTCCTGTTCTGGCAATGAGATTTGGGAGGAAAAAAGGAACAGAAATAAGAAAATTTGATGGTTTCAGCAAATATGCTTCCAACCCAGAGGGTTAAAAAAAATTCTCGTAATTTAAATCTGAATACATTGCCATGCAAGTAACAATAATAGTTCTTCAGGAAAAGGCACATTTTCTATGAGCACAAGTTCCAGTCTGCATCAAATGCCTCTTATACAGAGGATTCACATAGCCAGGGCTGGCCCTACCATTAGGAAAACTGAAGAAACCACTTGAGGCAACTAGGGAGTGGCGGTGGTGATGCCTTACAGCTGCACTTATGAAGTCTCCAGCAGCTCCTTTTCTATTGAAGGAGAGAGTGGTATATATGCCAAACAATATGTGCTGGGCCCCATAAACTAACATGTAGACTCAGATGGGGTGGAGCGTTGAAATAAGATTCAACTGCTAACCCAACCAGCTTGTGTGGATGGACTGGAGAGGGGATGTTGTCTAGTCCTTTGGTCCAGACAGCAAAATATATTGGGCTATAGAGTCCTGTTCTAACCACTTGCCCATTCACAGCAATGTAATAGGTTATCAGAATGAATGGAGATACTATGCATACCACCTATGCCCCCATCCAGATATCACACTCTTTTCAGAGCATGCTTTGGAGCTTTAGTCTACGATTGCTTTGCTCATCACCTGCAGATTTTCTATTGTACTCCCAGTATTTTATTCTGGGGTGTTCCCATTATGCACACTGCTTTATTCTGGGGTGTTTTGTATCAATATACTATTGACCCATGGTACCCCCAGAGCTAATGGAGGCAGATAAAGGACAAGCCACATAATGGAACAGAGTTTTTGTATTTTGTATATTTGTCAAAGTTTTAGCCTAAAAATGGGAGCATAAAAATCCACTATGCGATTTGCTGGCAATGCAAACAAAGGCTTAAATCCCATTTCTAGACCCTATTAAAACAGAGCCATTGAAATCTTGTTGGAATGATAAGTCAACACTTATGCAAATCCTACTGATTCAATGAGTCTACAGCTGGGACTAGTAAATGGATTTTAGGCCAAACATGCCACCCATGTTCTCCTAATTTGGCTTGCCTTTCTGTGAGTTCATTTCAAGCAGCAAGAGAAGAGGACTGCTAAAAACAGCAGCTTAAGCAGTCCACTTTTTTTTGGGGGGGGGGGACAGCAACAGTGAGCCACTCCTGGAGTAATGTGCTGGTTTTCTCACCCTTCACTGCATATATAACACTTAGGTCCAGATGGAGAGGAAAAATGGGCCAAAAGACACTGGGAAAGGAAGAACAGAATGTAAGGGCACGGAACAGGATACACTACCCACCAAGTTAAAATTTTCGTTATGCCTCTGAGTAAATAAGATGTATTGCACTGCACACTTAAAAAAAATTAAGAGCATGCAAATTGGCCATGTGTTCTATAACTCTCTTCCAGGCAGGAAAAAAAAGGCAAAGTTGGAGCTGACTTAAAATGAGAAGGAAGCAGCTGGCTCTCACAAATGGACTGGCTTCTCAGCTTACAAAGATGCTATTAAATTGCTTGCAGGCCTTTCCAGCAGCCACTTCTGGCAGGCTTCCCCCTCTCCCACCCAGCCACTTCTCTTCAAAATTGCAAAGCATTGTGGGTTACTCACAGGTGTTCCAGGGCCTCCAAGCCTGAGAATGCTTCCTTGGCCACAGACTTGATCTTGTTTCCAAACAGAGTTCTGCAGTTTTCAAACACCCAGCGTCAGATAAGCAGTGGAGGGAGGGTTGGGAAGTAAAAAGAAAAAGAAAAAAGAAAAATGAAAAGACCCCAATTAGCGTGGCTCTATCTGATGAAACATCCCCATGTAAGGCACTGGGAATACGATCTGTGGAGATTAAGGAAGCTGAAGTATGCATACTCTCTTTCCTTCACTGAAATTAAATACTTTTATCTTTATTAGAACTTAATAGTGATGATAGCTTTACACAGGACATTCTGTACTGCATTAAAAAAAAGGCAGGTTTGCTTTGGTTGCTGGGGAATGGGAGTCAGAATATGAGTTGACCTTCCCTTATCTGACAGAAAGCAGTTTAAATGAGACACTGGACTCACCTCACCACATTTCACTCCTAATCTTTTCACAGCTAGTAATAAATGCTTTACAATACAGGCCAATAGTACCCAGGGACCCTATAAGGTTTCTGAACCATGGGGGCAGAGAAGTAAGGTGAACAGAACCTTTTTAAGAAACTGCCAAACCCATCAGATGGCCAAGGCATCTTTACTCACATGTATAGATTATCATTATTTAAGGGCCCTTAATGGTAACTACCCACCATACAGCAATTAAAGGTGTTTGCAAGCAATACCTGCTTCTTAACAGGTTTATGTTCCATGCATGCCTCTAACGAGTTAGTAACATATCGACAAACATACACCCTCTCCCCACCCCCACCCCAAAAAACCTGCATTCAGCAGGTATTCTGCTCTATTCTTAATTGTTAGGAGGTTTTGGCAGCTGAATGGGGATTTCTGCAGCCACATTGCACGTAATGGATAAGTGGTTTTAGAAAGAGATTTTTTCCACTGTATACCCATTAACTCATTTACTATTAGATGACACATCACTTCCCAACAGAACCCACAACAGAGCCAAGATGGGAATCTGCGCCTTGTTTAGAAAGCCATTTCAGGCTTAACAGAAAGTGTGACCATTCTGGCCCACTAAATCAGCAGGCTGGAGAGACATGATGACCAAGTCTTAGTGCTGTTAGCTTCTCTAGTTCAAAATCATGAGTCACAGACCCCCCAAAGTCATGTGATTTGGAAAGCTGTTCAGGGGGGTCTTGCTTTTCTCTCCCTCCCTCCCTCCCTTTCTTGGGCCTTCTCACTTCTCACAATATACTTTGCAGTGTCCTCAATATTTTCTGCAGTAAAAGGCCTACTCTTTCCCTCCATTTTTTAAAAAAGGCAAACTACTTATGTAACCTTAAATTCCACCATGGCTTTCCTAATCATGAAACCTAATCTTGAATAATCAAATCTAGGATTCTCGCTATCTTGAAAATGCTCTGCTTATGTTGGCATCTCATAATTAGGGCTAAACTGGCACAGGAGATACTTTGTTTGGGATGCTCTGGAGAATTTTATCCTATTATTTATATTGGCTTTCTAGTCTTCACCTTGGTGTTCTGTTCTGTTTTTGTTTTCAAATGTGATGTTGACCCTCCTGAGTCCTGATGACAGAAGAGATTACAATTCTGCAATAAATTAATTCAGGAAGGTATTTATGAGTCCTTGAGGCCTTCCTGCATTTCAGTCTTCATTACCAAGAGTATCTCAGTAACTATTTTTTAGTGTATAAAGAATCATGATTATGACAAGTTGATAATATGGGAGCATCCTGGGGTCAGGAAGATTCTACATCTTGAGAACCTAATCTACAAATGGTGCAATGGGACTGCAGGTAAGCAGTGCGGAAAGGCATCTGTGAATTATTACCTCTCACAGAATAAAAAGCTACCTTATATATGTATAGTGTTCTATTTTGCTATACAGTCATCCCTTCACATTCCTACCCCCCCTTCCCAGGGCAGCGACTTCCTGAGAAGCCCCTCGCTGCCTTGGGAAGGGAGTGGGGTGTAGCGTGAGCGCGCCAGCTGGTTCCCACCCCGCCTTCCCAGGGCAGCGACGGGCTAAGCCCTTCGCTGCCTTGGGAAGGGACAGGGTGTTGAGCAGCGGAGGGGGGGCAGGCAGCTTTCCGCAAATAATCAAAACCGTGAATGTGAAAGTCGCGAGTGTGGAGGGGCAACTGTATATCTCATACAGTATTCTAAGATCCTCATCTGTGAAATCATTAGAGTTTTTGGCACCACTATATGAAGGTCAGCAGTATCTCAAAGTGGTATATCAGTGTATTGGAAACTTACAGAAGTAACTATTTGAGAACAGAACTGCACAGTTAGTTGACAATGTAATGAAAACAGGAGACAACATACTGCATCTAAACTGAGGAAGAGATATGAGTGAATCACATTAGACATCAGGACCACAATATATCTTTCTTTCCTCTACATCCTATTTTACCTTTTTTGACTCATTAAGGTTCAAAAGCTAGCATGATGTATTTTATACCTTTTGGTTGGCCCAAAAAAGGTGGGCCAACCAAAGATGGATATTGAATTTTCTTCTTTTGTTTGGTTTTAAGGCCAACACATCTATCCCATAATGTTTTTTATATGAGGATACTTAATTTAGCAGCAAACAGGGAGATTCTACACATGAGGAAGTGGCATTTGTGTCATCATACAGTGGGAACTCTTTTTTTTCCTGAGGGTTTAATCCCTCCAACACCAGGTGAAGTAACCTGATTCAGCTACAGTTGATGTACTTTGAATGCTCCAATGCCTAACTTTATCTTCACACCTGACAACAGAAAGATCAAAACACAACATGCAAAATGTGTGGCGCTTTTTTTTAAAGTACTAAATTTAACATTGTTTTAAAATAGGTTGTTAGGTGCCTTGAGTGCCATTATTGGGAGAAAGGGGGGTCCTTGCTCCACATAGACAACATTCCATGATTCAAAGTGTAATCAGATAATATACTATCAAAAACTAATGACAGCAACAGGCAATAAGCAAAGAGTATTCATCATGACAGCTTCCAAAATATCATATAGTTCAACAGTGGGCCATGTCTTTTGCATATGACATATATATTATAAATGGATGCCATGTAGTCTCAAAATTTCTTCAGCTATTTCACCTCTGACAAAGTGAAGTTTGAGTGTCTACTTCTCTAATAACGTGAGAGTCCAAACTCGGTCTAACCAGCGATGAATGGATTAAACCTTGTTAAGTTCTTCTATGTCCTTGCTATCTCTACCTTGGCTGTACAGTAGGACCCCCATATCCACTGGGGATTGGTTCGGGTGGGCATGGATACCAAAAACAGTGGATAATAGTGAATGCCATTGAAAATAATGGGACTTCCAGTTTAAAATACCACAGAGTTGCCTTGGAGGACATAGAAAATGGCTAGAGAAGATACATTTTCTAGGAAGACTCTATGGTAGGTGTGTTGTTTTGTACCCAGTGGATAATGAATGAGTGGATATGGGGGTCCTACTGTGTACAGCAAGGTAAATACAATATCTTTAAACAGGGCATTTTCATTGTCTCTTTCATAAATGGATAAAATCTATAAAGTACTTTGAAAATGCAAGTCCCCACCCCCCATATCCACAGGGAATATATTCCTGGATTTACTATTTATAAGTGAAAGCACAGAAACACCATAGAATTGCACTGGAGGACCTAGAAAATGCCTAGAGATGATGCCTCTTCAGGGTCCATACAGTTGACCACAGTCATGCTGGAGGACTTCCAGATACCTAGGGAAGTGCCCTCTCTAGGCATTTTCTAGGTCCTCCAGTGCAATTCTATGGTATTCTATGGTGGTTTGCTATTATCCACAGTTTCACTTATAAACAGTAAATTTGGGAATGTATCTCGTGGGGGGGGGGAGAAAGACACCTGTATTTTCAGAGTACTTCATGTATTTTGACTAGCACTTTTGCTAATCTATTCAAGAAGCTGCAGCCAAAATGGAATTATTTTAGGGCAACAAATACATGTGTTTCAATGTGCCTCTCCAACATTTGTCTGACAAACAATTCTTGATTCTGTGTAGTCTTAAGGAGTGCAAATATCAATGATGTATCATTTTAATAGTGATTTCCTTTACTGAGGCAAACAACAACAACAAAGTGTGGTGCTGGTTGCCAGTGCCCCCATAATATCAGGGCTGTTAGAGATCACACAGTTTGGAGGAGAGCTATGGTTTAAACAGCTTGTAAGAAAAGCCGAAAAATAATCTCAGCTGTTTACATGAAGTATCCTGCATGTGTAACCACTTCCAGTATGGACACACCCATTATCCTTGAGACAATGCCTTACATTGCATATTGGTTCTTAGCCACACCCAGTCAAAGAGAGTGGAACAGATGAGGAGCTGGCAAGCAATGCTAAGAAAACTGTATCTTGGCTGAATTCACCAGCTCTTCCAGGCAAACCAACACAAGCCTTGCTATGCTTGAGCTTCAAAGCTGCTCCTCAGTTTAATCCTAAAAGGAGCAATTTGGTAAATAAAAACTTGCCAAAGGCATTATCAATTCACATATCTATCCTTCAATATAGACTGTGTACATTAGATACAATCCAGCATCACATTCTTTCAACAAAGTTTTTTTTTTTAATTCTGTAAGAAAGATCAGAACTCAGAAAAATTACTTTGGGGTGGGGGCACTTGGTAGGTTCTGGGAACTGTAATCCCCAAAAGTAACATTTTCAAATTCTGAGAAAGACAATGTTTGGAGAAGAGGCTATTCCTTGAGCTCCAGTGTTGAGCTGTGCTGAAATGAGGCCATGTACACACTTGATATTCCTTAAAAAGTGATTTAATTATCACGCTTTTCCTCACAGGAACACTGAGAACTGCAGATCTGTGAGAAAGCCAAATTTCTGACAGGAGAATGCTCAGCACTTGTGCTGATTATTTCCAGGATTTCCTAAAAGAAGAGGGCTACCAACACAGATGAAAAAAAGAGAACAGTACTCCCTCACACTATTCAATGGGAAAAGGGAGAAATCCAATTAAAGACAATTTATATAAAGCTGGTAAAGGCAAAACAGAAAGAAACAATTAAGCAGGGGAAGGAACACTTGGAGTCAGGTGTTGGATTAGTAAAGTGTGTCTTTTATTGCCCCTGCTCTAACCTACGCAGCAAAATACAGTCAGATATTCCTTCTCAGGTGGCTGATTTATACAGTCCCAGTCCAAGCAGTCAGCTAGAATTCTGGTGATCTACTGGCTGCTTCTTGGCTCCTTCTCCCCTTCAATACTTCAAAAGTAAATACCAACCACTCTCCTCCTAGGAACAAAAGAAGGCTACCCATTTACCCTGTGTATTGTTTTCCAGCTGCAGTCCAGAAAGAAATAAGCCAATCCCAAGTGATAATGGGCCAGGCTATACATCATGCCTAATGAGTGCTGCACAGCAACATTTCCAAGTCAGTTGTCCCTCCATATTCATGGATTTGGTATTCATGAATTTAAGTATTAATGGCTTGAAAATATTCTTAAAAAATAATAATTCAAAAAGCAAACCTTGATTTTGCCATCTTATATAAGAGACACCATTTTGCTATGCCATTGCATATTATGGGACTTGCGTATTCACAGATTTGGGTATTCATGGGGGTTCCTGGAACCAAACCCCAGCGAATGTGAAGGGACAACTGTATACAGAAAAGACTGGCATCTCTCTTTATCCCACCTCAGACATGATCAGATCAGCCCTCCTCAATGGCTACTCAATTCTTAGAAATAATAATAATAATAATAATTTATTTTTAATCCGCCCCTCTGCTCGGCAACCGGGGCGGCGTACAGCAAGATTAAAACAACATCACGTTAAAACAATCCTTCCCCATCCTAACCCTCCCACCCAATAATTCTCATTGGTATCAACGGGAACTTCTCCTATGTGCATTCTAGCCATGCCTGGTTCACTAAGCCTCTTCTTCCCATATGCTACATCCCCTGCTTCACCACTTAGCACACACACATTTTCAACATGCCTGTAATTAAGTGAAAAATGAAGTGTGGCTTTGTGCTATGTACCACATATGTGCACTATGGGCATTCACTCAAAATCTCCTACAAGCCTTCTGCCAGACAGACCTTATGAGATTTTGCTATACTGCCCTGTGTCTATACATGAGCAACCAGATTCTCCCTCATTCCAGGTACATAAATAAAAGAAGGCTTCATTTAATAATGGCCTTCTCCCCTTCAGTTTAAGCCTGCCAAAGGTGACCACTATGAAGACCCGTAGTCAGTTAACAGAAACAGGGCTTTTTCACTCATGCCACCTTAGAGGCATTAAAACTTGGGATCCACTTTGTTCATTTTGGCTCCAATTTAACTCTCTTATGCTTTTCATCGCAGGGCAGAGTTTTCAACTGTTGCTGCCACTGGATTGTTTTAAGTAATTTCAACCAAAAAAAAAGTTTGTATTTTACCTATCTGTAGTAGCCAATTTATTCCCTGAAAAAAGAGATAGAAATGTTTTACATACGGTATATTAATAAAATGTTCAATATGGAGGTGAGCTGAGAGAGAGACTTGTGGCTCTCCAGTGATTCCACTCATGCAGTTTTGTGCCAATGTACTAGTTTGCTGATCACTCTTCAGAGGCAATGTTTTAATTTAGGCCAGCTTTCTCCATTGTGAAGGGTCTCATCTATAATTCAGAGAAGGCTAGTGACTTGGCCTGCCCCTTTCTCCCAGTTTAACACCTTCAATATGCTGAACAAGGCACTGCAGTGCTCATTGCAAAACCCTTCCAGAAGCTTATCCACAACAGATCAAAAGGGGAACAGCTTTTAAAGCAATCTCCAAAGCACTGGGGTAATTATTAATTCATTTGAAGGTTTCCACCTAAGTGTCTACCCCCCCTCCACCTCCTCCCTCCTTATGCTAATACATTTATACGCCTGCTGGGCTGACAGTTTAAACACATGACCCTGCCTGACAAAAAGTGATGTTTGCTATATGAAAGTTGATTTTTCTGATGACCTTTTAATGAAAGGTGGTATGTGCTGAGTAATAAAACACCAACAACCAAACAATTATGGTCTAAGGTAAGTAGTGAGAAAAAGTGTATGTGTATGTGTTTAATTACATCAGATGCAATTGCTGATTAAACAGAAATAGCTTTTTAGTGTGGATGGTTCTGAACTAACAATAGCAGCTCACACTTTGGTGCCTTAAGTGAAATATTAATATTCTCCCACTTCTGCATCAAAAGCAGGGGAAAGGGAGTGAGGAGGGGTCATTAATATTTCGTTGCCATCGCTATGTATCAGTCTATAGCTGTGTTCCTGGAAAGGGGGAAAATGAGTGAGACTGCCTATGTAGCTGGAAAAGTCCAGAGCCTTTTGTGATTTTGTGAGCAACTTCCATCTCCCCAAAGGTCAGGAAAAGGGAGCAGAGGCCTAAGGAGCAAATTAAATAAATTCCAAAATCCAGTAATGGAGACTGTCTCTTTCATTTTTTAAAAGCTTATCTCAAAATGCCTACAATTATAAGTTTCCTTCTGTACAACATCACTCCTGCTTAGCTTGGCCTCATACTCCTCCTTTCTAATCCAACTCATGACACTTACTTAAAACAAAAGCACAGTTCTTTACAGTCGCTGTGGATATTGCAGGACTGAATCTAGAGCCCTTGCATTAATGCCAGATTCTGGGGCTGAGCTGTACCATGAATCTAGCCTTGATCAATGATCCCACAAAACCCCTTGTCAGCTGCTATGTCCCAAACAACTACAACTGTATGAGTGGTACAGCAGGGCCATGTTCACTAGCCCTGCTTCCTACTCTTCCTGGCTCTGCCCAGCCCCTCATCCACGGGTTGGCAATGTAAGGTTTAAACTAGAATAGTGCGTGTTTTATACGGGCAGCCTTCTTAGCACTCCAGAAACCTTACCAAACAAATGTCTAAACCCTCTGGGGAGTATATGTACAGGAGCCCTGGTGGTGCAGTGATTAAATGCCGGTACTGCAGCCACAACATTGTGAGTTCGATCATGCAGGGCTCCAGGTTGACTCAGCCTTCCATCCTTCCGAGGTTGGTAAAATGAGTACTCAGCTTGTTGGGGGCAATTAGGTAACACATTGTAAGTAAACCGATTAGAGCGTGCTTAGCACTATAAAGCGGTATAGAAATGCAGGTGCTATTGCTATTGCTACAGCAGTATGGACCGCTTCAGACCTCGCCTCCTCCTTCAAACAAGTGGATGATGGAAGACAAGGGCCTGCAGGAGATGTGCCTGTAGGGATGGGGGCAAGAAGCATGGTCCCCCCTCCCGCTATGACTGCTGTTTTATGAGGCATAATGCCAGAAACAGAGCTAAAAGTTTGACCAATAATGGACTATGACATATCTATAGCCATTACTTGCAGTATGCAGATCAAATCGTAGGAAAGCCTTCTGCATTTTTTTAAGTACAAGAAACCATTTTTTGTCATTTAGGAAATTTAGGCCATTTCAAATATAAAGATGTTACTTTTTGTTTTTTGATCTTTCAAAATGTCTTCTTTAAAACTGGCATTTATTTAACAGAAACTGAATGTTGCAGGTTTTTTGTGGTAACTATGCTTTAAAGTCCTAAATCTGATCTGGTTTGTTTGTTTTTTCAACATCTCATGATGATGTATCCTACCATATCTCATTGCCACTATCCCTTTAACAGGTCAGGATCCCTACTCCATTCCAAAAATGTTCCCTATTGCAGATGGAATGACGATTCTTCTAAATGAAATTTGATTTTTGCTATAGATCTAATCTCTTGATCCTCACTAGTTTATATTGGTGTGTTCCTGCTGTTTTCAACCCTTTTACTCCAACTATATACATAAATAAAGATGGTGGTGGCGGTGATATGAACCTGTCGAATTTAGGTTAATGCTTTAGGTGTCTGATGAAGTGAACTGGGTCCACACAAACTGATGCCAGAATAAATCTGTTCCCCTTAGAGGTGGTGCAAGACACCCTATGTTCCAAATAATCGAATAGTTAGAAATCAATACTGAGCAAATGTTTAACCACATAGATGTGTATGGTTGTTTTATACAAGTGCACCCACTTATGTGCACTCACAACATTTCGCTGCACTAATTTGAAAAATATTGCATTTTTACATGTGATATCATTTCTGGCAAAAATCTACATCTGTACAAATAATTCACTGGAAATAAAATCTCTCGTGTCCAAATCTCTCTCAAATTTAGTGGCATACTAACAGATGCTGTAGATCAGATAATGTAATTTGATAATCTGAGAGAGAGAGAGGGACTGGGTTTTTGTAACTATACTTTATAATCTGAGGCTAATAAAATAAGGTGTGCTTCTCTTATCCTTGAGGATGACATAATTGTCTAGAAGAACTAAGCAAAAAAATAGTCACCTCTGAAATAATGCTGAGCTTGCTGCACTGCTAATAAAAAGTATTTACACTCAATTTAATGAATATAGGGGGCCTATACACAACCATGATTTCAATAGAGTTCACAATTTTTCCCATCCCATAGCTAGAAGATATGCTGAATGAAATGCATGAAAAAGAAAAAGGGAAAGGACCAAAAACTCTTTTTTCTTTTTTTACAAAAACCAAACAACTATTAAAACAATGAAAGCAAAACATCTTGAGATACTCACAGCATGCTTAGGTTTTCCAGGCCTGTGAAGGCCCCACTGGTGTCTTCTATTGTGCCTGAAATCTCATTATGGTCCAGATCCCTGGGGAGAAAAAGACAAAAGAAAGCTTGTAATCAATTTCCCAGTTTGTGAGCCAAAAGAGCCTAAGGGTAACCTTTAGGGAGAGTTTACCAAAGGCCTCCTTCTTTTGTCTCTATAGTATAGAGCTTTTGACAGAACTGCCTAGTCCTTAGGAAAAAACAGAGGTAATTAACTCTGGCTGGCTAGAACTAGCCCCCTCAATATTGTTTCAAAGAAAGCTTCTGCTGTGTAAAGTGGAATTTGCCCCCCCCCCTTAGGTGCCTAAGATATTTTTTGTTACTTCAAGGCAACAGAAGAAAGAGGGCTTCATTCCAATTAGATAGAAATCAGGAAAACAACAATTAAAGTCACAATCCCTGTAACTGGAAAGGAGTTTAATATCTGCCGACCTAGGCATCAGGGTGTTGCTGGGCACAGTGACACAGCTGTTGCTGCAGGAATGATCTCTGTGCAGATAGAAGCCATAGTACTGCTGCAAATCAACAGATGATTATGGAGTATAAACCATGGTGGAGTGATGAGAAGAAAGGACAAAAACCAAGGTCTAAGTAAAGAAAGCAAATCCTTTAATGTCCATAGCCTGAAAGGCCAGGCCACAGATCAATAAACTTCAGCTTCTTTGCTGTTACATGAACCATATTCAGGGGTGTCTTGGCCATGCAGCAAAATACAACAAAATCCACAAAAGAGTGATACCTTTACTAGGACTTAACTCTTTGAGGTTTTTACCTCCAGCTAAGGTAAAACCTCTTTCATTTGGACTATAATTGGCAGGTTTTACGTATACAGCACCTAGACATTTTTCCAGATGTAACAGTACAGGGACTTCTTGAGAAATTCTATGTTCTCTGCTTAAGAAAAGAGCAGTTAGCTTAGTACAGGACAGGGACAACCTGAATCTCAAGGGAAGTTGTTTTTCTGTTGCTAAGGGAGTTGAAATTTTATTACCTGTCTTTTATTGCCCTTTGTCCCTGGCCCCCACATAGCCAAGAAAAGGGAATGGCCTTTGCCTGCATGGAGATCCTCCAGAACAATGGCATAACCAAAGCAATGTCTGGTTCAACATGTAGGCTTGTGACTCTATTATCATCACCTATCTTCTCCTGTATGATTTTTTAACATCTTCTGCCTGATGAAGAAGCCAGTGTAGTTTCAAAACCTTGTGTGATGTATTTTGTGTATTCTGGTTGGCCAATAAAAGTATTGCGCTTTTTTGGATTTTGGATTTTCTTGTATATTGATGTAAGATGAGTAATTTTCACCTCAGTTATGTGTATATCCAATTTCCCTTTCAGTTCTGCTTCTGGAAATCAATCATTGGAGGAGCAGGAAATGACATGCTGTACCTAGGACTGGTTAAGAATACTTTGGGAACGTAATATGTGAGTGACATTTCTGCGGCTCACATTTATTTATTTATTTTTGTCAACTGACCTTTGCATTATGCCTTCTATAAATGGGAGAGAGAGGGGGGGGCATAGCTGGTTGCTATGCTAGTTCTTCAAAAGGAGTCTGAGATGCCTTTTAATACCAAGGAAAGAGGGCAAAGCATATTTTCACACAAAAAAGTACAGGGACTCAGTATTCCAGTCCAGTTTTCTTTGCATTCACTTTGCTTTTCTCCCAGCCCCTGTTGCCAATTTCCTATTCTTTCTGGCTGGCTGGCCCTGAAAGCAGGCTGCCTTGTTAATCATTCTGCTGTGAGGTCCCTGGGCCTGACCTCTATTTGAATAGCTTCGCATTTTCAGCAGTTTCACACCCACCAAAGGCTCGTCAACAATAGGCCATGATTAAAGCATGCCCAGCTCTTTTTCACCAGGTGCAGGACCCGATGGGCCTTCCACTTGATTCAATTAGAACTTGCTCATCCACCCTCCCTTTGCTCTTTGGGCACTTGGATACAAAAGATGACCAAGAATTAGCTGCAATCCAAACTCTTTTTGGTTTGGAAAAACTGTGCCAGCTGCCTAGGAGAAGAGCTTTTTTGAAAGCATGCATGGGATCAAAAAGTGGTTCTGGGAAAGGCAAAGAAACATAAAGTGCTTCCTCCCTCAGTTCAATAGAAGGAATAAATAACTGTACAGTCTGGTAACTAAGGAGCACAGCTCTTGCTTCCTTTCAATTAAGCCAACAACTCTTAACAAGGTTTCGAAGAGATGATTTCTTTTTTAAAAAAGTATTAAATGTTGTTCATTTGCTTTAAATAATTATTTATTTATTTCTAAAAAGAAAATTCCACATATACACTGCCCAAGATGCAAAATCACATTGAAAAACTAGCACTAAAGATTTCATGCCACAGGAGGATTAGTAATTGTGCATGCATACTCTCACGGCATTAAAAGCCAAGATAAATTGTGGGAAAAGAAGAATAAACTACATCATCATGAACTTTTATACATCCACACTGAAGACAAATAGTTCAACCAAGTTCAGTGCTAGAATAACAATGGGAGCCCCCCACCCCAACCCCGCATCACATCAACCATGGGAAACTGGACACAGGATCCCTTTTAAGCTGGGAAGCTGGGCTGGGGGCTGTGGGATAGGGAAGAGTCACCTCCCATGCTATATCAGTCACTTTACTTACTTTACTTACATGTTTAGGCTTGGGTCTTATTAAGAAAGGACACATGCAAATATCAAAAGCAACACTTTTTATTACCCTAGAGGCCAATTTGCCCAAACAAAAAAGGAAAACCTAAAACACGTACAGAACACGCAAGCTTTTGAGTCCCTTGAAGGCTCCCTCTGCGATATGGCTGATGAAGTTATGGCTTAGCTGTAGTATCTGCAGTCCACCCAGGTCAGCTAAGCTCCCTTCATCCAGTCTGGTTAGGTTGTTAAAGGACAATGACCTGTGAAAAAGAAAGATGGAGATCTGTCACTCTGTCCTCAAATTCTCCTTTATCTATGTCCAGCAGCACCACTCTGTATCTTAGCATCTCTGCTCTGAGGGAAATGATTATACAACTAATGTCACCATCATTTTCACTATGAGGAGGAAACATACTCTCAAAGCAGCAAAGTATTTACAAAAGACATCAAGCCAGGGGCTATTTTACTTTTCTGTTATATTTATATTCCACCCAACAGCTCCTCCAGGAATCCCAGACTGTTTGTGTGCAATGTTTCCAAAATGTTTTCCACCCAGGTACTTTTGAGGCCAAGGCCTGCTTAGTTTCAGAGACAGAATTATTTTCAGACTAGTCTCAAGATATGAGGCAATACCACAAGGCAATACCACAAGGAAGGAACTATCCAATCTTCTTCACACCAAAGAAACAAATAGAAAGTGGCCTCCTGTCCAACAAATGCTCCTGAGAAATCCACAAGTGTCTTGGGGCACCCAAAGTACAACCACTGCACTGAATTCATGAGGAGTAAAAAGCAGAATTTTGCCTTCCCCCACCTTGTTCCAGACAGAGATGACAGTAAGCCCCAGCTCATATACAACAGGGAACTGTGGTAGGCCATGCCAAGCATTGTGTTTCTTTGCCCTTCCTCTCTTTTCTAGTCTATCTAGTATATGAAAGAGGAAGACATAATTTTCAAACAAACTCACTGAAATTCTCTGTTGCATCTGTGGGAGTGTGATTTAAACTAATGTGTTTCATTTAAAGCTATAAATGCAGGTACTCCCTATCTCTGTATAGTCACAAAAGAAGATGTGGAACATCCAAGACAGAAGCTTGTATGGTTGGTTCATGTACCAGGAAACCATGGTTCCTTGCTAACTGCCAAAAACAGGGGGGAAAGGTTTCCCTTATATTAGGGGTGGGAAGTTTTGGTGTGTCCCTGGACTGTGGGGAATTCTCCTGAAGAAAAAGTTTGGGACTAAAACTGAATGGGATTGTGTGGTTAGCTTTTAAATGGCAAATCACAACACTCTCCAGGAGGGGATGAAAGTGCCATTTTTATGCCCCCAGTTTTTTGCAGGGGGAGGGCTTGGAGTTGTACTTTACCCAGCCCTGCCTTGAGCAATGGGCTGTTTTGCTTTCTGGTGGTCTTCGAGTCATGGTGCGAGCCCTCAGACTGCTTAAGTTAAAGAAGCTACCATCAGTACTCTAAACTATCTAATCCGTGAGCTGCTCTTCGCTGATGGTGCTGCCCTTGTTGCCCACACAGAAGCAGCTCTGCGGTGCCTAACATCCTGCTTCGCAACAGCTGCAGAGCTGTTTGGGTTGGAAGTCAACCTGAAGGAAACTGAAGTTCTTTACTAGCCTGCACCACAGGACAAACACCATCATCCCCACACTGCCATCGACAATGACTCCCTGAAACAACATCTCAGGCTCGGCCAAATTGATCACCAACAATGGTCCGCCCTGGCCTCACATCAGGAGGCATGGAGATGCACTATCCACAATGCTGCAGCCTTATTTGAGAACTCACGCCAGACAAGTCTTGAAGAGAAACAACAATGCAGGAAGAATCACAACCTGGAAACATCACCCAAGGAAACTTACTGCTGTGCTTTCTGCAACTGGACTTGTTTATCTTCGATTGGCCTTTTTAGTCATCAGCGCACTTGCAGAAAGCGTGGGATGAGTCCTTCCTGAGTCTTCGTTTGCGAAGAAAAGCCAGAGAGGTCTTTGAGCATCATCTCCTCATACAGAGCACAAGGAGCAATACAAGCTATAATCTTCTACACACATATTGGCTTATTCAGATGTTGTTATACAACGGCACTTGAAAGGATAATGTGCTGCCTCAGGGTTTGTCACTTTTAACACTGATATATACTGATGATATTCTAATGCTCAGCCCTGCTATATTCTGAAAGTTTGCAGTCTCTATTTTTTTCTTCTACCAAAGAGAACAAAGGAGAGTGCCAATTGTGGAACAAATTACTAGTTATGAGGTGAAACCAATTATGGTTTTCTAAAATCTCCCTCACTTCAGGGAGGGCCCATTTTTGATAGCACACTTCTGATCTGAAAATGTGTTTCCCCAGGGAAACTTCTGAGCAGCACAACAACAGCGAGAACAGTGTTGACCCAGAGGTACAAAAGGACTCCTGTTTAATTCCAGACCTTAGAAATGTGGTGCTCTCTCAAGTGCTACACTGCTTGTTTTGCCACCCATAAAAACTGGTTTTACATTAAGTTTTTACCCAAGTCACCATTTTGAAACTTGCCTTTATTACACTGTGGCACTAGCAACTGAGTAGTTATGGTTGCTCATGAGCTTCTGTATCTCCCATAATCAGGACAGAGGAGAGGAAGATTTCTGGGTTGAATTTTTTAAAATAGCATGGTGAAATACATAAAAATTCCAAGTTCCCTTGAGAAAAGAGAGTCTAAAAATTAAATCAGTTTAATTGTGTACTTTGGAGAATAAGAATGAGAAACAACATAAAATTTTGGTATGTTACAGGACAACAACAGCAAGACTGATATATGCTAAATACTGGAAAAAATAAAAAGATCCCAAGTGTTCTAGACTGGATAGAAAAACTAATGGATTTGGCAGAATCAGACAAATTACCGTAACAAACTTAGTTAAAGAAAAATCTAAAAAAAGTTATTTAAATATTTGGAAGCCTTTTACAGACTATATAAAGCAGGAAAGGGGAGACACTGTGACTACAGGTTTTGATTTTTAAAAAGGAAAGCTTTCCTGTATTATAAGGAAAGATAATAAATACGATGAGTGAAACTTACAGAGGAGGGCAATTGTGTATATATTAATATCTGCAATTAGAGAAATATGGGAAGTGTTTAGTGGGGTGGGAGGATTGGGAACAGGATTTTGTGTATTTGTACTTTTTTCTTCTTGGCTTTCTTTATTCTCTTCTTTGTTAGGCATGATTGTTGTTTGTTTGTTCTATTTTTCTTCTTTTTTGGTATTTGGGGAATTACAATTCACAGACTGAACGAGAGCCTTCTAGTAAGAATTCTATGTTTATCCACAGTTCATGGGCTTCATGGAATATGGCCACTATAAGAGAGATCGAGACACCTGTGGTGCCTGGTAAGCATGGGGAGAAGAGATGGAAAATCTGAATGAGCAGCAGGATGAAGCATGGAGAACTATAAAGAGATTAAAGAAGAGAGGAAAGCACTGCAGGGATTAATGGGTTTTAATTCTTGGCAAAGCCAGACAATTTGTAAGTATATTAATTGTATGAATGTGTTTGTAGACACATTAGAGCTTGGGAAGTTCCTTTTAAAAAGCAATCAATCGCCAATTATGAAGTAGAACTACATAACTCATTACGTAACCTGTGCTCCTCATTGGGTTTTTTTGGTTACTTTCTGTTACATTTTCAATAAATAATCTTCGGATTTATAAGAGAATGGCATGAACTTGAAAAAAAACCTTGCCAACTAGCCAATAGAATGCTTATAAAAAGTAATTTCAAAAGTAATTAGAAAATGTTACTCAGTACACCAGGGACAGGCAACTGCTGGAGATTAAGGGGCTGCACTAACACAATGCACCTTAAAGATAATTTTTCAAAACCAAGTCAATTTCCTGTCACTTTTTATTGGAAAGAAAGCCACTCCTGGCCCTACAATGGCACTGGGGCTGTGTGTGGCAAAACTTCCCCCCTACCCACAAGGGCATCTCGGCCCATAAATATTTTTTGGAAAAAAAATTGGGGGGACTTGTTGGGGCACACAAAGTACCCTGAGGGCTGCAGCCCACACTTTCCCATCCTGCAATACAAAAATAAAGCAGTCTGTTTCTAAACACAGCGCTATTTCTGAAATACAACTTTGTGAAACGTTCACTACTCCCATATTTTTGCTTGTACAGAACTAAAGGTTTTTGTGTTTTAAAATTTGATTATAATGCCATATAATAAATATTTATACAGCAAGTTGCTAATGAAGCATTTTATGTTGCTAAAGCAGTAAAATAAGTTTAAGTCCGAAGTGAAAGTACTGCATATATTCCCCCTAAAATTTTGTTCCGGGGGGTGGGGAGTTCCTCCCATGGATTCAAATTTTCAAGAAATCCCCATTTACCATTTTTGCTGCTTTACTCACATGGAAAACTTCCTTTATACATGGTGATTGTCCATATGATTGAGAACAATGGCAACAGGGATATGTGGAGAGCCTCCATACACACAGGAAGCTCTACTGTTCAGTGAGTCACTCACTGGGTGAGGAGAGAGCAAAAATGTGTAAAGATGAGGACATGGTTAGCACATACCTTGTCTTCATGAATTATTCTGTAAAATCTGAATATGGATATATGGTGTAACAGAAGAAGCAAAATATAATCTTATCCCTTCTAAACCTCCAGATTTCTCTTGCAGCTCTGGCTCTTATCAATATTTTCACTGGGGCAGGTAAACATGTAAGTTAACAGTATATGTCAGAGCCCAAGTCAAAATAGACACATTTTTAATTACTCAAGAACGTCACTTCTTTGAAGGCAGTTCGACATATACTGTGTCTTCTGTAAATGTGAACGAAGTTGGCAATGGCATTAGTAAGAGCACTGCAAGAAATTCAAAAGAGATTAATGGCTTTCAAGAAGGCACAGGGCAACACACATTTGTTCTCAAAAAGGCTGTAGTGTTGAATTAGCCAGATATGGCATCCAGTCAAAATTATTTCCTCACCTGTGATGAAAGAATTTTTCAAGAGGGTAGTGGGGGCGGAGGAGAAATCAAATGCTAACAGGTAATGCTAAACTTGACTGGAAAAAATATTTCCTTTGATATTCAGCATGGGGGTTTCTGTCAGAACTGGCAGAGGCATGTTTCTTTTCTGACATCATCTAGAGGCAGCCAAAAGCAAACTTCAGAATATCCATCATTATGACTGCAAGTGACTGGAAGGATGCATATACTTGCACACATTTGGATAGTATTGTTCTCTTTTATTTCTGTCCACTTGTGAGGAGGAAAGCTAATCCCAACAACCCATTCTATATCTTCAAGAAGCAGGATCTGTGAAGAAGCCTGTTTCTTTACTCTTTCATTAAAATACCAAATAAAAAAATTGTATGTGGTAAGTTGCAAATGAAGCATTTTATGGAAATGCCCAAAATCTAAGTGCTTTCATAGAAATATGTAAGATCCTACAGGCTGGAATTGAGTAAGAGCAGGCAATAATCAAACTTGTGGTTTGTCCTACAGGAACCCTATCTGATATGTCCCAGTTCATTTTTTATGTATTTTAATGCATTTTTTTTAAATGGTTGCAATCCTACAGAGTGCCAGTGGAGCATAACACTCTGCCAATGTAAATTCAGGAGTGATAAAAAGACAAAGGAATCCATTTCAAACTGGTGAGGATGCCAGCTGTTGAGCTTTCAGGGAACTGCTTTCACATGCAGGTGATGGATAACTCTGTATACAACCTCTGAGAAAGAACAACCACGAGCACAACCAGGAATTGCACCATATCATACCCTAAGAGGTTTCCAGCCAGGACCGGTTTAAGGAATTTTGGGGCCCCCTGCAATGCTTTACTTTGGGGCCCCCATATGTTTATCTCAGATCAATGTAACCTAACCTATTCACCGTACAGGATGTTCAGATTATAGTAGGACCCCCGTATCCCTGGATTCATTATCCATGGGACACAAAACAGCACACCTACCATAGAGTCTTCCTAGAAAATGTGTCTTCCCTAGCCCTTTTCTAGGCCTTCCAAGGCAACTCTATGGTATTTTAAACCAGAAATCCCATTATTTTCATATTAAGGAGGCCAACACGGGGCCCTCTCTTGACCTCGGGGCCCCCTCTTGACCTTGGGGCCCCCTGCCAATGCTGATTTGGCAGACAGGTTAAACCGGCCCTGTTTCCAGCCCATACACACACACACCCATTCACAAACATATACCCTTTTATCCAATATTTGAAGGCAGGTCGACATAAATTAAACAGAAAGAACACATAAAACCCCAAAGTACAACTAGAAGCTCGCACTAAGACTCTAAACTATCTAGTTCGCGAGCTGCTCTTTGCTAATGATGCTGCCCTTGTTGCCCACACAGAAGCAGCTCTGCAGCGCCTAACATCCTGCTTCGCAACAGCTGCAGAGCTGTTTGGGCTGGAAGTCAACCTGAAGAAAACGGAAGGTCTTTACGACCCTGCACTACAGGACAAACACCATCATCCCCACATTGCCGCCAGCAAATCTGTGCTTAAGTCCGGTCAGCAGTTCACCTACCTGGAAAGTATCATCTCCTCAGATGCCAATATTGACAAAGAGATCAATCATAGATTAGCAAAGGCATATAGTGCATTTGAAAGACTTTACAAAAGAGTCTGGAGTAATAAACACCTGAGGCAAAGCACAAAAATCAATGTGTATAAAGCTATTGTACTGTCTATTTTCCTTTACGGTCTGAAACATGGGTCACCTATCGCCACCACTTACGATTCCTCGAACACTTTCATCAGCACGGTATACGCACAATCCTAAATATACACTGGACTGACTATGTGACGAATGTTGCTGTCCTTGAGCAAGCAGGGATCACCAGCACTGAGGCCATGATATTGAGAACACAGCTGCGCTGGGCAGGGCACATTTCTAGGATGGAGGACCATCACCTCCCCAAAACAGTACTCTACGGTGAACTCACCACGGGTCAGCGTAAGAGAGGCGCTCCAAAAAAGCGATATAAGGACTCCCTGAAACAACATCTCAGGCTCGGCAAATTGATCACCAACAATGGTCCACCCTAGCCACACATCGGGAGGCATGGAGGCGCACTATCCACAGTGCTGCAGCCTTATTTGAGAACTCATGCCGAACAAGTCTTGAAGAGAAACGGCAATGCAGAAAGAATCACAACCTGGAAACATCACCCAAGGAGACCTTCTGCTGTGCTTTCTGCAACCAGACTTGTTTATCCTGGATTGTCCTTTTTAGTCATCAGCGCACTTGCAGAAAGCACGGGATGAGTCCTTCCTGAATCTTCGTTTGCGAAGAAAAGCCAGAGAGAGCAACAACTAGAAGTTAGAGTTTTAATATTTAAGATAGTAAAATGTTTTACACCACCTGGATAAATAGAAAAAAATTTGTCTGGCATCTGAAAAACAGAAACTTGGTGTCATGCATACCTCCTACAGGGGTGGGGAGGAGCACTCCATAGCTGGAGCCCCACTGGTGAGACAGTCCTCTCTCACACTCCAACAAACCTCACTTAACAGACAGAGATATTTGGAGACAGACATCTGCTAATGACCTTCATGTAACTGGCATGCTGATATAGAAGCAGAGCCTCCATTAAAATATTTGACTCCCATGCTATTTATTGTCTGAAAAGGTAAGCTTTGAATTGAGTTCTAAAACAAAGGGGCAATCTCTGAAGTTTGTTTAAAATTGTTGAGATATAATTTGTGTGAACGGCGCCAGCCAAAACATTTTCAGATGCAGCCTGACGCATATCCCTGATGCAACAGCCTGATGCAATAATACTTTTGTTTGTTAACCACTGCTCCCCAAAGTAGTTCAACTCACAGTTCAGCCAGCTTCTGACAGAAGCTCCATCCAGCAGGGCTGATGCGTGATATCAAGTTGTTATTAAGATGAATCTGCTGAAGAGATGCAAGCCCGTAAAGGGAGCCACTGTTCACCTCTGTGAGAGCGTTGTACTCCAGATGGCTAGAGAGATGACCATGATGATTATACACAATTTCAAAGCTAACACTCGTTTTAAAACAATAACAACTCATACAACGATAAATTTCCTATGAAAAAAATAACTTTACCCAATTTCTTCCTTCTATTCTTCATTGGTTTATTTTAAACCAAGGACATGTTACAGTGATTTTCTCCTCATCCAACCACTGGCTTTAGTATGCTATTATTTGGCTTGGTCCAGGAAGCCCAGTTTGTTGTTATTGTTATTTGCCATCAAGTCAACTTCGACTTATGGTGATCCTATGAATGACAGAAATCCAAGAGCCTGCCATTTACTGCCCTACTCAGGTCTTCCAAACTCAGGCTTGTGGCTTCCTTGACCAATTCTTTCCATGTTTAATGCAGTCTTTCTCTTTTCCCACTACCTCCCACATTACAAAGTGTTATTGTCTTTTCCAGTGAGTCACTCTGTCTTCTGATATGTCCAAAGTACGACATCAGGTTTAATTTGCTCTAAGACCCATTCATTTTTCTTTTTAGCTGTAGAACCCTCCTCCAGCACCATATTTCAAATGAGTTAATTTTCTTCCTCTCAGCTTTCTTCACTATCCAGATTTCACAATTGTACATAGAAATTGGAAATACTATGACACGGACGATCCTGACTTTGGTATTCCATGATGCATCTTTAGATTTCAGGATGTTATTTAGTTCCTTCATAGCTGTCTTGCCGAGTCCTAGCCTTCTGATTTCTTGACTCTAGTCTCAATTGTGATCAATGACTGAGCCAAGATACAGAAATATCCTTAACTATTTCAATGACTTTATTACTCACTTCAAAGTTATATGATATTCTGTGGTCATTATTGTTGATTTCTTAACATTCAAATTTAACCCAGCTTTTGCACTGTATTGCTTAACTTTCACCAATAGTCATTCTAAGTCTGCTATTGTTTGCAGGTAACATGACATCATCTGCATTGTTGATGTTCCTTCCCCCAATTTGCATTCTAACTTTGCAATCTAGCTTGCATATCTGTTGCATTAATTTGCCCATCAAAGCCAATTTACACCCTTAAAACGCTGCAAAATTCTCTGCATGCTATCCAGGTAAGATTGTCATGCCTCAATTTCACAATAATTCTCCTACCTTCTAAACTAATAGCATATTCCTGTGCATGCATACTAAGAAGTAAATCCCACCATATTCTTATATATGCATATAACAGTGTCCCAAAAGTAGAAGTGTGCCTCTGCAGGCAAAATTTCATACATTTACAGCTTTGCTACTACATGGTAGGATTACCCACTAGGTCTCTACAAGATGTACATCAGGGAAAGAGATGTCCAGAAGACTGCTTATATTTTGTCAGTATAACTGTGTTTTAACTTACAGAACTTGCATTCTGGCCAGACCCCAGAAAGCTCCATCAGTCAGCTTGCTTATGTTGTTACGCTGCAGCTTCAGAACTTCTAAGCTCTCCAGCCCTTGAAACGTCAAGCCATCTATCTGACGAATACGATTTCGGTTTAGCTCTCTAAAGTTAGTAAAAAAACATGTAATTTTATTAATCCAATCTTTTCTTTTGCATTCAACTTCCCAAATGCACCAGCCAATAGCCAGGAATTGAACCACTTCCACCAAGAATCCCCTCAACAACTGCCCAGAAATGTGGGGAGAGTAATCTGAGGTTGCTGCTTCTTGAATAAATCCCACCTTGATCTAACATGATCACAGGCAAAGATAAAGGGAAAACAAAGTGGTAACTCTTAACACACAGCCATTATATTCTGTTTTTGTTTTTTTGCTTTTTAGTTTAAAACAATTTAATTTCTATACTAGCTCAAGATATTCTCAGATTAAACATGCGTACGAAATGACTATCTTTATTAAACTTGCAAGATTACAAAGGTTTTCAGATACAAAATTTAAATGTCTTACTGCAAGCCTAAGCATGTTAGGAATAACATGTTATGTTACACATGTTAGGAATAAATCATAACCATACAAACTTTACACAGATTTGATCAGAAAATCATTTTTTTAATGAAAATTGAAGCAAGACCCAAACATTCCAAACGAACATTTTTTCTGCCAATATTCCATTCATTTTAGTCTATCCATGCTTATTTCTTTTAGAAAAGATTCTGGCTCAGTCACAGATATACTATGGACCATCATTAACTATAGCACAGACAAGTGTAACTCTTTTGATTTCAGCAAGTGGCAGAAACATCTTACTAGATGAATGATCAGAGGTGTAAGAGTTTTTAAATTACACGGGATCCTGTCTCACAAAGGGTTTTATGTACTTCCAATGTCTCCATATTCTTAAACAGAGAAAAAAAACTATCAACACTACCTGACTAATTTTGTATCTCTACTACAGGGTGGGGACACTCTGTGTCCCAGAGGCCATCCTACTCCCTCATTTTCAACTTCTCCAGAGGACTACAGTGTGTCATTGAGGCCATGGTTTTCGGTAACTGGAATGAAAAACCTGTCACTTCTCATTTGCCTCTTCGACTATTCTGTGTGTGTGTGTGGCTGTTTTGGCATGAAGAGCCCACTGGAACAGCATTTTACAGCCCTGCAATGGGTGCTTAAATAATTTTAATATTTCTTTATTTAACTGAAAAAAGCCCTTTTTTCCTGGAAAATTGGATACCAGAGTCTTTGGAAATGCTGACTGCTATATAGGTATTATAAATGCTCTATGTCTGTATGATATAAATGAAGAATGTTATATATCTGCACAGGATTAAAAGCTAGGCATTATCTTCCAACAAAGAAAAAAAAAAGACTGAGAAGGAAATGACTAAATCCTTTTTTCTCTCTTGAACCCGATCCTTACAAAGCATCCCTGTTCAGAGTCTGCTGAAAAGGAAATATGAATGTATAGCTATACACTGAAATATATACTGTCTGAACAGGTGATTTGGTCATTAGTACTTAAAACTAGTTTCCTGGGAAGAAAGAGTTTTGACCAAAATTCAACTGCTAACATTATTTCAGTTTAAAAGGGATTCTCACAAACTAATTTGTCTCTTTCCATACAAAAGTATATCTTTTATTTTTAATATATGCCCACTTAAAATCTATTCCAAATGGTGAGTGCATCTAGCCTCTGAGTCAGGTTTCAAACTTTCAGAAAGCAGCAAGCAAATGTCAAAAGCAAAGGTCAATTATTTACACATAAAGCACCTTTACAGATGCAGATGTATATTTATGATCAAATGCAGTCCACCGCTATACTCTAGCTAGACAAACAGCAAAGTGTGTGCAAACTCATCAAAAGCACCATTTTGTCCATCTAAATGTCAACTGCACACTTTAATGGCCTTCCCTGGTTGTAGTTTTATTACTACATAAAGACACATGTGTGGTCCTAAAATCAAGGTCTGAGAAAGCCCTCTGACCAGCTTTGCTTTCACTGTCTTTTTGTAAAACAAAGAGAAAAAAATAAAAAAGAGCAAGAAAAATATGCACACTGGGTGGAATGGGGGCAGAAATGATACCGTATGTTTGAGATAACTAATGCAATCATTAATTTTAAAGGATTTTTTTGTGGTTTGGTTAAGAGTGTGATCTGCCTGTGGGACCACCAATCCCTCCTCCCTACTCCTGATTTGTTTTATTAGGTGTCGCCATTGGGCCATTAAAATATAGTTTATTCAACATTTTACAGGCACAGGGTGAAAGAACGCTTGCATTTGGTGAGTATGTCCTTAGGGAACGTTTGTCTCCATAAAGCTTGGTTAGCCATAATTAAAGTGCACATTTCTACTCACAGTTGCATTAGCTTGGGCAGCTTGAATCCTTTAATAGGAATCTGGGTGATCCTGTTTTTACTCAGGCGAAGTGTTAGCAGGGATTCCGACAGGCTATCAAAAGCCTTGGTCTCCAGGATGCTGATTCTGTTGCTCCCCAGATAGCTGCAATAAATTCATCACAGAATATCCAAGCTGGTTACATCAGAGGTCTCAGGTCAGTCACTCTGGATATGAGTGGCTAAGCAACAACAGACAACACGTCTGAAAATCAAGTTTTCTCTGCACCCGCCCCCCCCCCCGCCAAACAAATCAGGACAGGTTTTCTTTCTTCTCTTAGTACAATTTAGACTGATGACGATAAGAAATCCCCTGAGGTACCACCAGACCTTTAACTTCCCAGAGGAATCAACAGTTTATGCATTCCCTGTCAGCCTCTTAGGATAAAGAGGCAAAATCCAAACCAATGACAGGGAAAAAGCCCACTGCAGCCTAGTAGGTACAATGTGTGAACTAAAAGTTAAGACAACTACATATTAATATGAGTTAGACACTGGGATTCTAACTGGCTTCTCTCTACCAAAATTTCTTTTAAATAGGAATAACTTTCACCTGACTCACAGGGATGTGACAAGAAGGCATAGGCTGGCTTCAGGCTTGCAGGGTATCTTAGAAGCCCAAAGATGACCAAACATCCCAAACAAGGTAAAACAGTAGCTGGGAAGTGCAGGCGGGGTGGGTGGGGGGAGATGGATGTGAAATACCAGCTCAAGGGGAGGAGTCAATTACCTGTTGTAACCCATGAGGTACACAACTCAAAATATCTTAAAAGTCAATCCTTCCTGTATAAATGGATACTTTCCCATAAAACGTTTTAGAACAAAGCTTACTTACAGTTCCTTTATATGAAGTCCCACTGGGAAACAGCCACTTCGGATTTCTGTGATGTTATTTGAGCTCAGGTCCAATGTTTCCAGGGCAACATATGGCTCCAGTTGGCTTGCTTCAATGCTATGGATCTTGTTGCGATTCCTATAATGCAGAATGGAGAAGAATCTGACATAATCCACTTTTCTCTCTCCTTGGGTTACAAAATAAAACAAGTACAAACAACAGAAACAGTCTCTCATCACTTATTTGGCTCCAGGCTAATGTTCTGTATGTTTTAAGGAGAGAGGAAATAAATGATTAGAAACTTTTAAAATGAGGTCAAATAACACCTTTTCTTAGAATGGCATACTTTCAAGTTATACAGGACTGTTCATCAGGTAGAATAGGAAGAAAGCTTCAAAGCTATCTGTTTAGATTGCAACACTCACACTCTAGACCAACACAAGATGGGGAATGCTGGCTGAAATCCAGCAGCATGTGTGAACATCACTCTGCACATTCTCCAACCTTTTCCTCCCAGCAGGTGTCCTTTGAAAGCACACAGTATTTTTTTAAAATTTCCCACGAGTTGTACCTTGCTTGGAACAACTATATAAAAGATAATAATTCCAAAAAGCAAGAGGTCCCCCTTCCCCCGCCCTCACATACAACAACATTTGTGAGGAAACATTTCCCCTCCTAGAATTTTTAAGATGTGCTGGATACGATTCTGAAAGATTTTAAGACCTGATACGTCTAGTGACGCAATAAAAAACTAAAGAAGTGATTTCCCAATGTATCCACCACCTGTTGCCTGCCTGGCTCTATGCTCACATGTCAACACAACGTGTATGTAAAGTTAGCATGCCAATGAAATATTGGCAGATGGGTATTATTAGTAATCCTTTTACTCATTACATTACAATGAAGGGGAGCTGCACTATATTATAAGAAAAATTGAGTTTTGTTTGGGAGAGTGGGTTGAATGAGGTGATGTTATTTAAATTAAAGTGACATGGTCTAAGTTGAGAGCCAGCATGGTGCAGTGGCTGAGTGTTGGACTATGACTCTGGAGAACAGGGTTCAAATCCCTGCTTGATTGTGGATACCCACTGGGTGATGTTGGTCAAGTCACACTCTCTCAGCTTCAAAGGAAATCAAAGGCAAATCCCCCGCTGAACAAATCTTGCCAAGAAAACCCCATGATAGGTTTGCCTTAGGGTCACCATATGTCAGAAATGACTTATAGGCACACAACAACAAATGGTCTAAGTTGGTGTAAAAAAAGTCAGTCTTAGACTATAACCACACTACTTTGGGTGAAGCCTTAACTGCATTGTTTTATAGCTTCCTTTGGCTGTATCTATTTTCAGTAAGTAGTTTGAGACATATTCAAGTTGCCCAATATATTGTCAGCACAAGGGGATATAGTCAGAATTGCATCTTGACACTCTGGAGAAGAAATACCAGCTATCACAGTGGTTGAACCCCCACACACACTTTTCTTTTTTGCAGTACTTGCAAGTAATTATCTACTGGAGTTCTTAAACACATAACGTTTACTAACTGATTTCTTAACTGAATGATGATAATTTTCTTGAACAGCATATAACACAAGCACATCTGTCAGCCACAATCCCAGTCAGGAGAGGAGTGAAACAGAGATGTATTTGGGCTCCCCTCATTGTTTTTATTTATTATTTTATTAAAATATTTTTATCCCACCCTATATCTGAGGGGCTTAGGTTGGTGTATAAACAAATCCATTTCAAACAATAAATAAAAAGAATAAAAATAAACTGAGCACTTAATTTCATACAATTTAAAACCATTTAAAATAATGCTGACCATGGCACATGCACAAATTGGAGAAAAACAATTACGGTACTGTATATACTCATACATAAGTCTAGAAATTTTAGTAAAAAAATCGGCCCCAAAAAACCAGGTCAACTTATCCATGGGTCAATGTAAGTACTGTCAACGCTTATTAAAAAAAAAAAAATGAACACCCTGTTCTCTGAGTAGAGTGGTGAAAGGTGTGATCTTATTCCATCTTGAGAGAACCTAAAAGCAACCCCCTCTACTCTCTCTGCTGCAGTGCAATTTCTGGCCTTTTTGAATGCCTGGGTGGGGAAAGGGGGGTGGATCTTGGGTGGTTCCCATCAAAGGAGCGCTGAGACAGTAGCAGGAGGGTCATTGCATCTTTTAGGTTCTCCTGGGATGGACTAAGCTCTCACTTTTCACCACTCTACTCAAAGAAGGGGATGGTTTGTTTCTTTTTTGATAAGTTAATACTGTACCTTATGTTTTATCAAAAAAGGAACCATTCCCTTCTCTGAGTATAGTGGCAAAAGGTCTTTTGAATGTCTGGATGGGAAAGTGGTGGGCGGGGGGGGGGGGGGGCTGGCTCACTGAGGCAGCACTGGAGCTTTCCCTTCTCCATGGAATGACCCCAAACATATCCACAGGTCACATCAAAATCCATAATTTTGGCCCCCAAACCTGACTTCAACTTAGACATGAGGTTGATTTATATACAAGTATATATGGTAGGCCCTGAAGGCTTTAATAAAAAGCCATGCTTTGAGTTTGCATTGGAATGGCACCTGTGTTACATCTTAGTAGTAACTCCATGGTACATTTTATTTGTTTATTTATTGGATTTACAATGGGCCCCTGGTATCACTGGGGTTTGGTTCCAGGACCCCTGTGGATACCAAAATCTATGGATGCTCAAGTCCCATTATATACAATGGCATCCTGTCTTCTGGGTTATGGGGAGCATAGACTGCTCAAGTTACTAGGAAAGCTTTGTCTTATTGTGAGGCCATCACCTACACACCACAGGTAAAGAGCTGAAGCCAGAAGGACAGAAAGAAGCCATAGAAGGTCTCACAGATATCTGTCTGGAATGCACAACTGGGCTTAAATTTTCTAAAGCATACAATATTCAATCTGACTGAAAAGGCACACAGCTGAACCACTATAGCTCTAAAACCCAACATGGAAACTTGCTAATCCAACGGATTGCTACAGAAACTCATTAAAACTGAACAACTGCAACTTATCTATAAAATTAACATAATTTGCATGAATACGGTGAGTCAGTTGTAGAAGGACTGACTCTCCATATGTAGAGTATATTTGCACAAAAAAGGCTGGAAAGAGGTCTCTTGACATTGTTCTAGGCAACAGTCTGCCTCAATACAAGGCAGCCTCCTCTATCTCTAGATATACTCCAGACACCTCAGTTAGTTTACCATTTGTTTGTTTATGGGCATTTATAATCTGCTCAGATCTGAAAATTTCACAGCAATATGAAACACCAATAGAAAAACCCATATACAATATACACAGACGCATAAGATATCAATTATTGTAGAATGTTTATGAGGCCTGTGAAATAGATGGTATGCTTGAGTATATCAGGAAGGCTTCCATACATAGGTGTACAGTGGGCCCTCAGTATCCACTGGGGTTTGGTTCCAGGATCCCCTGTAGATATCAAAATCCATGGGTTCTCAAATCTCATTATATACAATGGCATAGTAAAATGGTGCCCCTTATATAAAATGGCAAGCAACAAGGTTTGCTTTTTGGATTATTATTTTTTTAATAATTTCGAGCTGTGGCTGGTTGAATCCATGGATGCAGAATCCATGGATACAGAGGGCCAACTGTATTTCCAATATGTATCTAAAGCTAAAAATGATGTTGAATTTCCAAGGGAAGCATGTCTTTATATGGTTTTCATGTAAGATTTAAGAAATACAATTCTTGTGGTGTAACAAAGATTGTCATTATTTCACAGGCAACTCTGTAAATTCTTTATAAAGGCACATGGATTTTATGTATTTGTTTTAAATACGCATGTTGCAAAACCTAATCAAGGTATAAAGAAATTAACAATTCCAAGACAGCACATTTTGCATGTTCAGGAAGGTGTGCAGTCCCAGCAAACCGTGTTAAATTTTCCTGACAGCAGTATAAGAGCCATAAGAATTCTGAAGTTTTCCAAAAAGCAGGGAAGAGGAGTATATCTACAATCATGAGAGCTAGAATCCTTCCAAGGAACATACAGTTTCATTCTTGATTTAAATGAAAGATGTCTTATACGAGTGCAACATGCATAAAAACATGCTTTACTTGTCTATACTGTATAAATAAGCTGTCAAACACCAAACGTACTTAAAGCAATTCCCTTCCTCTCCCCACTGTTTTGTACTACCTTTCCTACTTTGATTGTCATATATGGGCAGCTGCACTTGAGCTGTTCCAATTTCTGCCATTTCACAATTAAGTCCTCTGCACATTAAGTGTATTAAGTGATAGCACCTTAGGTAGAAGGTATGCATCCTGCTGTTATTCAAAATGTGCAACTTGACTGCACACATGTTACTTGAAATAATGAGTCCTACTGTGGCTTAAAGTAGATGCTTCCGCCCATTTAAAAAAGCAGTAGCTTTCACTCGTACAATGGTGGCCTTTTTTCAATGGCCATGGGAGTGGGATATTTTGGGAAGAGACTGAAAGACAAACACATCTCCTCCTGAATAGAGAAAGGAGAGGAAAAGAGTAAGAGACTGTTTGGAAGTGGAATGCACTGCCTCGGAGTGTGGTGGAGTCTCCTACTTTGGAGGTTTTTAAACAGAGGCTGGATGGCCATATTTATAATCTGCTTTGATTGTGTAATCCTGCATGGCAGGGAGTTGGACTGGATGACCCTTGTGGTCTCTTCCAACTCTATGATTCTATGTTATATAATGAAACATATTGTTTGACCCCCTAACCTCTGCTATGATGGTGTTCTGTGCCTTCAAGTCACTTCTGACTTATGGCAACACTAAAGCAAACCTATCACAGGGTTTTCTTGGCAGAATTTGTTCAGAGGATTTGTCCGTGCCTTCCTCTGAGGCTGTGTGACCCGCCCGTGACTGCCCAGTGGGTTTCCATGGCTGAGCAGGGATTCAAACCCTGGTCTCCCAGTGTCTTAGTCCAACACTTAAACCACTACACCACAGTGGCCCCACTAACCTCTGCTAAGAACCTACAATTCTGACCATAGTCATCCTTAATCTTTCTTGGTGGAGAAACAATATAGCCTATCTGGAGAACCAAAGAAATCTTGTCTTGATTGCTATCACATTATTGTTCACAATTTAAGCCAAGAATGCAGTTGGGTAGAAAATGAGACACTGGTTTTTCACTGTGCACTAGTGAGAAATGACGGAATAAAACAGGTGGTGCTACTTCAAAAGATCATGGCTTTTTCAGGAATACCAGAGTATGCTTTAGAAGGTAAGGTTACACCTTAATCCCAGTGGGTAGGCCAGTGCTAAATGTCTCTGTGAATATTTATTGATAAGTCTTTTCAGCAGCCTTTTCCACAACTAGAAGTGGGGGAGGGGGGGAGAGAGAGAGAGACTCTCTTTCTGATGCTAAAGAGGTGATGTTTGCTCCAAATGGTAGAAGTTATTTTTGGTTTTCCCGAAATGAGAAAGGGGAGGCAGGGAGAAATTGCACAGTTGACCTTCATCTAGTATCAACTTACAGTACTGGCCAGGCTTTGTTAATTGAGGAAAAAAGAAACCTTAATACAGCAAAACTCTATTAAGACACCACCTGCTATAAGCATCAAAAACAAAACAAAACTTCAAACAGGAATGGAGCTCTGCACATCCCTTTTCATTCTATTAATATTCAAATATGTTTGTATGCAAAGAAAACAACAAGTACCCCAGCTAAAAATGACTGCTACCAAAGCACACGCAAGGTCTTACGTGGATGCATACCAGGCCTCAACTGTGGAGCTACATCAAAAGGAGAAGGTTACATAGAACAAATCAGTCTCTGCTGTTAGGAATGGGTCTTCTCACCTTCCATCTTTGGGATCAGCCTGCTAAGCCATGGCCACTTACACTTGTGTGTGTGTGCGCACACCTTCAAGTTGCCTGTTGACTTATGGCAATGCCATGAATTTCATAGGGTTTTCTTAGGCAATACTCGAGAGGTGGTTTTGCCAGTTCCTTTCTCTCCAATACAGCCTACAAGTTTCCCTAAATGCCCAAGAGATGCCTTGTATCTCAGGGCCCAGGTAATTCCTGATTCCGATGCATAACATCCATCCCAAGATAATTTATATGCCCATGCTTGCATATACAGGCCTTTCTGAATTGCTCAAAAAAGGGAGGGCCTCATAAATGTATCAACAAACAGAGGCATCTGTAGAACAACCTTACAGGACAGGGTACAGGACAACTCTCTGCTGCACAAACATCATCCATTAACTTTGGGGCTGGATCATTTCCATCCTTGAGATGTCAGGCATGAATGGCACTACCGATAGCCACAGAATCAAAGCTGGCTACTCAGACTGAATCTATGGGCTTTTGATAATGAAGCATTCAACAGACAATTGTTTGAGCTAGAGCTTTAGCAAGTCTGTTCAAACATATGAGAGAGGGCGGGGAGGGGGGAGAGACATCACCACTGTAGTACACACTTCTCTTTCTCCATTGTCTTAAGCCCATTTTTAAATTCATTTTCAGAAATAATGTAGAACCCAGAAAAGGCAACTTTTCATCATCAGAAATGTCAGTTTGTATTTCACCCACACATTATTAGAGAGCCTTGGGGAAGTTGCAATAACTCATGGTTAGACTCACATCTGTAAGATGGTAATTTACCAAATCACCAACAAATATGTGAAACCTTTCAGTGCTAGAAAAGATATGGATTCTTAAGGTTTAAGACACACTTGATAAAGTGAACTTACTATGCAGTTTTGTAAGCTCATGGTCTGTGACTAACAAATCAGCATATTTAACATAGATAGTTTTCATGATAATTGTCTGTGACTAACATATCAGCATATTTAACACAGATAGTTTTTGCACTGGATTGCTACTGCTTCTTGCCTCTCCCTGGGTTATGAGTACAGCATCTAATTTCTGAGCAACAGACAGATCAAAGCTATGCAAATTACCTCTCAGTTACAGTGGGCTCTTGATATCCTCTGGGATTTGGTTCCAGGACACCCTGTGAATCCCAAAATCCGTGGATGCTCAAATCCCATTGTATACAATGGTCTACACCATTGTGGAATGGTGTCCCTTATATAAAATGGCAAAATCAAGGTTAGCTTTTTAGATTTGTGGGGAGGGTATTTTCAAGCCATGGATGATGAATCAGTGGATACAGAATCCATGGATATGGAGGGCCAACTGTACTTAGCTCTGGGGGACTTTGCCAGGTGAGGCACAAGGAGCAGGTACTGGATGTGACAGCACTAGTGTCCAGTCAGACAACCAAGTGGGAAAGAGTAAGATTTTAACATAACAATATTTCATTTGCTAATATGCTAGAGCAATGGCTCTTAACTTGTGGTCTAGGGACCCCCAAGGGTCCACGATGTCCTCACAGGGGGTCTGCAAAGGCTGCTTGGCCACCTTTCACTGCAGTAGAGTGGCCACGTGACAGGAGCCAAGGCAAAGTCTGGTTGCCTGGTTTGGCCTGCTCATTGCCATTCAATATTGTTTTAAATCTTGAGTTAAGTCCTGGGGGTCCACAGCAACAAAGAGTATTTAAAGGGGTCCCTGGTTAAAAAAAAAAGGTTAAGAGTCACTGCACTAGAGCTAGATGGTGCTACAGTAGAACCTATAGCAGTGATGAGAACCATGATATACTCCATTTGGCTCTGGACTGCAAATCTCAAACATCCTCACCATGCTGGTTAGGGTTAATAAGAACTGCAGTCCTACAACATCTGGAGGGTCACACAACTCATAACCTTGCCCCAGAGCACTCACAGCAAGGTAAACTCTCATTTAGTTTTGTGTGTATCTTTAATATAAGACATTGTGCACATTAACATGTATACAAAAGGAAGAGGTGGTTATAGTGGCTTATTGATTTTTGTGCAAATGGTCTTAGACTTAATTCTTTCCTCTACAAATGCTAGGAAGGGGGACGTCCTTCAAGAATCACAGCCATTCACAGTAGCTGGTATTAGTCAGATGGACCAATAATCTGACTGAGTAAAAGGAGCTGCTTACGTTCCAAAAGCAGAATGAGTACTTGCAATGTCACATGAAAGACACTGCCTCTACACCATGCTTTTGCACTTAGGTCTGTCATAAAATGAAATAAAGTAAGCATGATGGACTGGCCGAGTTTAAGAATGCACATGTATCCTAGCAACTGCCATAGCAGGTAAGTATATGCTTTACTTCATATTAATCTGAGCATAGTTTTCTAGTTAAAAGCCCTTTAAAAACAATGGCGCTTGACTTAAACTGAATGCTCGCCACCTTCGGAATGGTGTTGTACTTCACAGAGCAAACTGCAGTGGTTGTAACTATGTTATGCAAGCAGGAAGTGAGTGGCTATCAAAATAACCTCAACTTTTCTCCAAGGCCACTGAATCACTAGTTCTCAAGGGAATGTCCGGCAGATTCTCAAGCCTCTTCTAAGGACTGTTTGTTCAGGTGGAGAGCAAATGCATAGCAATGCATAGCAAAGAACAATCCAGGGGTAGGTTATGTACTCCTGACATGCCTTTGGTCAGCCACTGTAAAACTCAACATAAGCTGTATACACCAATTGCTTAATTAGTTACAGTCCTGGCCCTGGAGCAAGATGGGTGATATGCTTGCTTTGCAATAAAATGGAGAGAAGAATGCCAGCTCCCACCCTAACATCCTATCTACAAGACACCATTTTTCCTAGAATGAATGGAAGGGAAAGGTCTCACACAGAAGGGAAAGGTCCCAACCAGTTAAAATATGAGGTTTAAACCAATTCAGCTCAAGCAAGAAAGTTCTCTCTGCCTCTCTTTTACTGAAGCAACTCCAAGGGGTTGACTACACAATGAAAAAAATCCTCTAAGAATTTGAACAGAATGCCATTGGTCCTCATGGATGATGCCCCACATTCGCCATATTCAAAAGGAGAGGGGCTGAAAACTCCAAATGGCTTGCTATAACAGCTTTTGCTGTTTCTAGTGATCCTTTTTAAAAAGTATACCAAGAAACACACAATTGGTCTTCTGATCAACCAATTCGAAAAGGGGCACACAGCAAAGCTTGAATCTGATTGGGCGGACCTTGGATGAGGTGGGCTCAAAAGGGAAGGCTTGCAATGCAGGAGCCACCATTGTTGTTCTTTCCCTCCACCCCCTCCTTTCCTCCCAATAATCTTCCCAGGGATTATGAGTATCTAGCCTGCATTGCGCACTCTGATTACAAAGATGATTGGGTTGATAGATGGGGAACCCAAACCTCTCCAAGCACTCCTCCATCTCTCTCTCTCTCTGTGTGTGTGTGTATGTGTCTTCCCCTCCCTCTCTCTTCTGCCGCCTCTCTCCACGATGTAATCCTAAATGCAGCCTCTGGCTACACAGACCAAGTGACAACTGCGAGTAGAAGGAAGAGGGGGAGGAGGAGGAAGCAAGATCCAGAAACTGAAAAAAAAAAGGGGGGGGGGACCCAAGCAAGAATTTCAGCTAGCAATTCACTCATGGCCACCATCTATTCTCAGAGGTGAGCATGTGCCATGTGAACAACAAACTTGGGTAATTTTCCCGTCACTGACCTTGCGAATGCATTGTGGGCACAAATGGGCACTGCAGCGAAAGGGAGGTAAGGTGATATTTTCCATAATTAATTCTCCCATCTAGCTGATCCCCAAGCATGAGATCCATTCAAGTCAAGCCAAATTGCTACACCAATGAGAAGGATAAGGGAATACGGATGTTAAAAGGCAGAAACTGTAACAAGGCATGATTGCTGCTGAACTTCAGTGGGGTCTAGCTTTAACAAGAAAACAGTAAGGAAAATTGAAGAGGCAAAATCCTAACATGCCACCTGGGCTGAGATGGACCACATGACCCCTGGATGTCCACCCCCAAGGCTACATAATGGGATCCCCAGTTGAATCTGATGGACACCCACGTCTTGTCTACCCCAATTAGATCCAGGCCCAAAGTTGCAATGAACTATACTATAAGGTTTCACATATGCCATAAACCATACTACAAAACCATAAAAAGGTGGGGGGTGGACAAATGGAGGGAGAGGATGAAGCTCTGTACCAATTGTTTAGGGGGCTCATGATACTGGCCTATAGCAGCTTCTGCCTTGGTGTCTCCAGTCCCACTCACAAGCCAACAGGTAGACCCCAGTTGACACGTTTTCCCACTCTTCCTGAGAGCCTGGGAAATTACACAGGTTTCTGGGAAAGGAAAAGCTCAGGAATGGAGAAAATGGCCTCTGCCTTGCTCTGCCTCATTATGACCCATAAATGGCAGGGTTGGGAGTGGGCTTCCCAGCCTTGAATGCAAAACAAAACAAAACAAAAAGCTGAACTGGAAAGGAGAACACCTCTTCTCTATGCTTCCAGTCCCCGATATGGCACTGCTTCACCTATCAAGAAAGACCTTCCACATATGAAACCACAGGGGCCATCCAGTCCAACCCCCTGCCATGCAGGAATACACAATCAAATCATTCCCAACGGATAGCCATCTCTGCCAAAGGAGATTCCACCACACTCCAAGGCAGTGTGTTCTGCTTCCGAACAGCTCTTACTGTCAGGAAGTTCTTCCTAATGTTTACGTGGGCTAGACAAGTTAACTGTTCAATGGATTTGTAATTGGTTGACAGGCCGAACCCAAAGGGTGCTCAGCAGTGGCTCCTTTTCGTCTTGGAAAGATGTGACCAGTGGGGTGCCACAGGGTTCTGTCCTGGGCCCAGTGCTATTCAACATCTTTATCAATTACTTGGATGAGGGAATTAGGGGCATACTTATCAAATTTGCAGATGACACCAAATTAGGAGGAGTAGCTAATACCCTAGAGGACAGGATCAAAATTCAGAATGACCTGGATAGACTGGAGAGCTGGGCCAAAGCTAACAAAATGAAATTCAATACGGAGAAATGTAAAGTACTGCATTTAGGGCAGAAAAATGAAATGCATAAATATAGGATGGGAGAGACCTGGCTGAATGAGACTACGTGCGAAAGGGATCTAGGAGTCCTAGTAGACCACAAGTTGAACATGAGCCAACAGTGTGATGCGGCAGCTAAAAAGGCCAATGCAATTTTGGGCTGTATCAATAGAAGTACTGTATATTCCGGCGAATAAGACGACTGGGCGCATAAGACGACCCCCCCAATTTTTAAGTTAAAATATAGAGTTTGCCCCCCCCCAGCCAGCCAGCCAGCCAGCCAGCCAGCCAGCTGGAAAGCCTGTCCCTCACCAGCCAGCCAGCTCAGTGGCTGTAGATGATGGAATAGTCTGTGAAATTAAAGGACTGAGAACAGCTAAAAAAGCATGGGATACTTTGAAAAATCTCTGTGGTGTTCAATCTTTGGAAAGTAAGGTTGCATTAATACTGTAAGTTGGTTAATATGAAGCTATCAAATCCCAAATTTTTGAATGAGCACATTAATGAATGAGCACATTAATGTTTTTAGAGCCACATTGGCAGACAAGAGAATTTCACCATAGACAAAACTTGATGCAAAATGAGAAGTTGAATCCAGAAATTCTAATTTTAGGCTAACTTGTCCTGAAAAGAAACATCATTTTGACTCTCCTGAGCTAAATGGAGGGCCATTTAACTCTTCAAATGCAAAGCAGTCATTCTCACAGCAGGAGGAAGGATCTGCTGGGAAAACTGCCCAAGCCATTTTACATTTCAGTCATTCTCACAGCAGGGGAAAAGGTCTACTGGGGTATAAGACCACCCTCCCACTTTTGAGGAGATTTTCAAGTGTTAAAAAGTAGTCTTGTATGCAGAAATATACGGTATAGTGTCTAGATCAAGGGAAGTAATAGTGCCACTCTATTCTGCCTTGGTCAGACCTCACTTAGAATACTGTGTCCAGTTCTGGGCACCACAATTCAGAAAGGATATTGACAAATTGGAGCGTGTCCAGATAAGGGCAACTAAAATGGTGAAAGGTCTGGAAACAATGCCTTATGAGGAGAGACTTAGGGAGCTGGGTATGTTTAGCCTGGAAAAAAGACCGTTTAGAGGCGATATGATAGCCCTGTTTGAGTATTTGAAGGGATGTCGCGCTGGGGATGGAGCAAGCTTGTTTTCTGCTGCTCCAGAGACTGGAACACAGAGCAATGGGTGCAAGCTCCAGGAACAGAGATTCCACCTCAACATTAGGAGGAACTTTTTGACAGTAAGAGCTGTTCGGCAGTGGAACACACTCCCTCGGAGCGTGGTGGGGTCTCCTTCCTTGGAGATCTTTAAACAGAGGCTGGATGGCCATCTGTTGGGGATGCTTTGATCAAGATTTCCTGAGTGGCAGGGGGTTGGACTGGATGGCCCTCGTGGTCTCTTCCAACTCTGCAATTCTATGATTCTATGATTCTATGATTCTATGATTCTATTCCAAACATAATGTTGTATTTCATGCACTCATAGTTGGCAGAGAACCCAAAGGATCGTCTAGTCCAGCCCCTACAAGTTTAGACACCCACAGCCAAAGCATCCCAGATAAGTGGCCATCCAACTTCTATTTAAGAACTTCCACCAAAGGAGAGTTCACCACCTTCTGAGTTGTCTATTCCACTGTTGAACAGAGAAGTATTGGAGGAAGTAATGATGGGGGGCTGTACCTGTTTAAGTCTGACCTGATTCAGAGTCATAAAAAGGAGCACAGCCTTGCGCCATCTAGAATATTTTAGTCATTCAATATTCTTTTCACATACTTCAGAATTCTGGCCATGTTCATACTAGCTGGTAATTCAATTCAACAAGCACACTTTAATTCTTCAATAGCCTTTTAACTCATGAGCAGTACATAATTGAGAGAACTACAGTATTAAAATGAGGGAGGAGAAGGATAAATTCCCCTTTCACAGGGTCCTATGCTCTCCTAAATGTGTTCATGTGGATTTTGGGGAGACAATGGCCTAAATTCTATTAGTTCTAACTAGAGTAGACCACTAAACTGATGGGATTTACGTACATGTTAACTCACCATTCAACAACTTATTGAATGGTCTACTCTATTTGAGTACAACAAACAAGATACCAGATTTTTCAGCATGCTTAATTCTGTAAAAGAAATTTGGATGTATGGAAGCAGAGTCGAGAACAGCTATGGGCTTATCTCCATTTGGCAAGAAAAAAGAAACAGCATTATGCACTTCTGTGACTATTAATACTTTAAAAATTATACTTTCCTGGACAACACAGAATAAGGAGGCACTTTGAATACTAAGATAATTAGTATGCAATCCTACACACACCATCCAACAAGAAAGCTCTGCTGAACTTGCTTCTGAGTTGGCCCTAAGGCAGAACAGCAAATGTTACTTCACAGAACTCATCCAAGTCAAGATGTACAATACCCCAAGCCAACCAAACATATGAAATAGAAAACCCACAAGCACCTTTCCCTATTCCTGGCAACAGAAGCATACGATCTTATCAAAGTAAATAACTAACAATTCCCAGCAGCCCTAGCAAGTGTGGCTAGCTAGGGGCAAGGAATAAGTTGCAGTTCAACAACACAGAGGGCTGGACAATACCTGCCCCTGCCTCAGAGTGTTGCAAGAAATGTTTCAATATTTGCTACAACACAACCACCCCTCTGAAAACCCCCTATAGAGCTACCTGTGTTTTTATATGTTGAAACAAGCACAGCCTTTCTGAACAAGTGTCACCAATTGCCTGCATTTCACAGCACTGGAAAATCAAGACTTGTATAAAGGACAATTTGCACAAAGGGCATACAGAGTGAAAAGTCCCCAGCATGAAGTAAGGAGGGATGCCAACTGGAGCTGGAAACAAGAAATGAGACACATAATAACAGGAGATGGAAAATCAGGTCAGTGATTTGATAACTGAGGATATTTCATACTTCCTCACACCTGCCACATCAGGAGCCTTCACACTAACATAATAAGTCACAGATAATTTCTGCAAGATTGCAAAAGGCTGAATCATCTCAACTGAACAAAAATACTTCCTCAGGAGACATGCTACTGTAACGATCAACTTATTGTCAATGTGCCTTGTGGTATGACATTAAGAGCACTAAAGGACACCACACACAGAACCTGGTACAGAGAAGTCAAATCCTTCATTACCTCTGAATGAGCAGCCACTGGCAAATTTTCATTTGGTTGGCTGGTTGGTTGATGAAGCAGTGGTCAGTGAGCAAGATACTGGATTTCAGCCGGAGCAAAGGCCAGCATAAACCAGTACCGGTCATATAATACAAAGTCTGGGAGATGCAGTGAGGAACTGGCCTGAAAGTTTTGTTAAGCTGCAATGCCACATCTTTTGATGGTGTTTCACCTAAAGCTGAACCACAGCATAAGGTTGCAAAAGGACTCCAGTATGGGAAGGTCTCCAAATAATCTCAAAATAAGCTTATATGCATAAGATAAGCTTATATGCATAAACTTATATAATAAGCTTATATGCATAAGATAGTATACCTACATGCATGCACATAGTGGCTTTTGTCTGTATGTTTCTGTTCAGTTACTGAACTTCAATATGGAAGGTATGCACTTTAAGACTGAGGGATCATTGTCAGAATGCTGGCAACTTCAACTACTTTCTAGGCATCATGATTTCAGACCAAAATTTACATACTAACTTACAACTCATGTCCTTTATGCCAGATATCCTTTTTCTGCACCATTCTTTTCCTCTTTGTCATTTTGGTCATGTGGACATACAGATATCCACTCATCCATCTCAGGTCAGACACCTGATCTGAATATCAGCGCACACTGCCAAATATCAATACTTTCCCCCAAGTCTCTTCAGTAATGGCACAATAATTACTTGACACTCAAATAAGCATTTTGAGTTTGTACTATTTCCCCTCTTGTTTCTGATAAGAGTAACCAAATGCTCATTTGTATTTCTCATCTACTCCATCTCACTCAGCCCGTTATGGAACTCCTGTATTTAATGTGTGTGTGTGTGTGTGTGTGTGTGTGTCAATTAGCTCACTTAGGGGTTACATCATCCTAGCCTTCATCACAAGCCAAAGAGTTACACAGGAAGCCTCAAGTATCTTTCTCACAGGCTTACAACCTACATGTTTTGGAAGACCCAATGTGGCAAACCACCACACAAGAATCTATATTGATCTGTTCACATTCCCATTGACTTGCCAACATCATCTGACCAAAGTATACTCTGTTTTAACAGCTGCTCAGAGCTCTGAAGTTCTACTTTGCTCCTGTGGTGAATGTTACTCAAGGCTGGTGAAGACATAATGTTGGGAGAATGACACAGGATCAGACATCTACATTGCTACATAAAAATCCCCACCCCTACTTTTTTCTGACCAAGTTTACAGTTACATGTAACTGCTGCTGATACTGGCTGCAAAAATCTTAAGTCCAATTTTCCTGTTCACAGGGAGGCTATCTGTATGAGTACAATCCTAGGAAGTTCAACAATCTTGCTTGCATGGAAAGTCTCTGACCAAACAGAAGCTTTTCCTCTCCAGACACATTGCTTTCCACATGAGGCAAGTGGAGGCAAGCAGGGCTGAGTCTCTCCCTACTCATGAAAGTGTGATTAGAAACACTTGAAGAGGCCTTCAGTGAGTGTGGCCTGACAACAAGCTTCTCAAAGCAATATACGGTATTCCAAAGGCCGGTTTTCAGTTGTGCATAAGAAACCGTTTTTAAGAAAAAAAGATACTTAGAGGGCTCTTTTATCATGAGGCTTTGGAGCCCTGGTGGTGCAATGGTTAAATGCCAGTACTGCAAGCCACAAGGTTATGAGTTTGATCCCAGAGGGCTCCCAAAGTTGACTCAACCTTCCATCTTTCCATAGGTCAGTAGAATGAGTACCAAACCTGTTGGGGGCAATTAGCTTAAAAAAAAAACCCTGTAAACTGCTTAGGGAGTGCTTTGGCACTGATTAGTGGTATATAAATATCCATGCTATTGCTATTGCTATCTAAAATGTACACAAAACTTTAAAAAACTGATTGGGCTGGTAGAAATATACATAGGCCCAAATCCTGTTGGTAGTCTTAGCTATAGTAAACTCACTGAAACAACTGGTGGGGCAACACCTATATAAATCCCACTGATTCAGTGGCTAAATCCAAAGTGGCACGAATGCTAGGATTCAAGCCAGAGTTTCCAAAATCCGAATATTTCAGTAAGATTTTAATATTTACTTGGTAACAACACTACCTGAACACCAGGCATTTTATGTCTGTTTAATTTTTTTTCTCTGAGAAAGTAAAATCTTTCTGGTTCACCAAGAAGTTGGAGAGAACTTTTTAAAAGTAAATTTTAAAAAATAAAAGGACAAATTACAATGTATATGTGCAAGATTCCACCATGGCTACTAGAATCTTCAATAAATTCCACATAACTCTATGATTATCCACATAAATTACATGCCAAATAGATACAATAGACAAAGTGTTCTGTTTGGGCAAGGGAAACATGCTTAAATCATGAAATTCAATGAACAGACTTGCAAAAGTCAATCTACCCCCAGCTCATAGATTGCTGCAAAGATAAGGTGTGATAAGAATAGAGCAATTCTCTATTACAAGTTGACATACAATTGCTAAAGTTTAATTAATTGAATCAGTGAGTATAAAGCGTAATCATTCCTCCAGGACTAATTAATAATAACACCTGACTATCGTATTTGTGACAGACTAAGGCAAAACAGAATGCATGTTAAAATGACAGTTTCACAGTCCAAAACAGAAAACAAAGGGGGATGCTGTCAAGATTGTGAGAATTAATTTGAACTGATTTACTGATTTCACTCATAGAATCATAGAGTTGGAAGAGACTCAAGGACCATCCAGTCTAAACCCCTGCCATGCAGAAATAAACAATTAAAGCATTCCTGACAGATAGTCATCCAGCTCTGTTTAAAAACCTCCAAAGAAAGAGACTCCACCACACTATGAGGCACTTCCGAACAGCTTTTACTATCAGGAAGTTCTTCCTAATGTTTAGATGGAATCTGTTTTCCTATAGCTTGAACCCATTGCTCCGCATCCTTGTCTCTGGAGCCACAGAAAACAAACTTGCTCCATCCTCAGTATGACATTCCTTCAAATATTTAAACATGGCTATCATGTCATCTCTCAATCTTCTCTTCTCCACAAACATGCACAGCTCCCTAAGCTGCTCCTCATAGGGCATGGCTTCCAGACCTCCCACCATTTTGGTCACCCTCCTCTGGACATGTTCCAGCTTGTCAATATTCTTCTGGAATTCTGGTGCCCAGAACTGGACACAGTATTCCAGGTGAGGTTTGACCAAAGCAGAATACAGTGGGACTATTACTTCCATTGATCTAGACACTATTACTGCAGCCTAGAATCACATTGGCTTTTTTAGCTGCCGCATCGCACTGCTGACTCACATTCAGTTTCTGGTCCACTAAGACTCCTGGATATCTTTCACGTGTACTGCCCTCAAGACAGGTGTCACCCATCCCATATCTGTGCTTTTCATTTTTACTGCCCAAGTGTCTCTCTCTCTCTGGCTTTTCTTCGCAAATGAAGATTCAGGAAGGACTCATCCTGAGCTTTCTGCAAGCGTGCTGATGACTAAAAAGGCCAATCCGAGATAAACAAGTCCAGTTGCAGAAAGCACAGCAGAAAGTCTCCTTGGGTGATGTTTCCAGGTTGTGATTCTTCCTGCGTTGTCGTTTCTCTTCAAGACTTGTTCGGCGTGAGTTCTCAAAGAAGGCTGCAGCGTTGTGGATAGTGCGTCTCCATGCCTCCCGATGTGAGGCCAGGGCAGACCATTGTTGGTGATCAATTTGGCCGAGCCTGAGATGTTGTTTCAGGGAATCCTTGTATCGCTTTTTTGGAGCGCCCCTCTTACGCTGACCCATGGCGAGTTCACCATAGAGTACTATTTTTGGGAGGCGATGGTCCTCCATCCTAGAAACATGCCCTGCCCAGCGCAGCTGTGTTCTCAATATCATGGCCTCAGTGTTGGTGATCCCTGCTTGCTCAAGGACACATGTGTGTGTATATATGTGTACACACACAAACACACACACATACACACAATGCCTCCCCCCAGCCCTTCAGTCCATTCTACCACATCAACAGAGATTACGGCTCTATGAAAGGTGAAGGAGCAAGCTTTGCCTCTCTGCATTAGGCCAATGTATGAATTTCATGTTTAGACTTGGGTTCCATATTCATTATGTATACTCAAGAATTCCAAAATCCAAAAAACTGAACATTTCTGGTCCCAAGCATTTTGAATAAGGGATACTCAACCGAGTAGCAGATTTCAATGCCAGGTTTAGTTTTGGGGGGTATTGTTTATATGTTGTAGTTGATGAGAAGCTGAGAGACTCTAACTATTACTAACCAATTTGCTTTTTTTCTGAATTCACTCTGAAGCATGTCATAGTTACATATTCCCTGATCACTGTGGAAATAAACATAAAAACACAGGAACCTGTATTATACCAAGGCAGAGTATGACTCTGTCCATGAGCAGATCTTTGAAAGGTGACATTTCTGGTTACTACAACTCCCAGAATCCCCCAGCCATCAGCCCACGTAAGAGAGCTAATGTACAATCAAGAGTGCAGAAACTTCTCTGAAAAAAGTGAGCTGAAATTTATTTACATTTTTCTCCACAAATTAAGTGGTCTGCAGAGATCTAATGTACTAAAGATGCACACCTAATCACTGAATGAAACACTATGCTTTCATGCTCTCTTCATAAACCATTTCAACATTTGGGATGGGAAAGGAAGAGACAGTTCCTTTGGGAATGCAACAGCTATAACAGGTGGAACCATTCAAAAGAAAACTACAGGAAGGAGCCAGGGAGGGGATCTTTCACATTCAACACCCCTGGGTCACAGTTGCTCTATGGCTTCATTATTTTCCAAGGCAGTGGCCAATGCCCCTTTGATATTTTCATCAGGAGTTCCAACTGAAGGCTTAAAAGTTTGGATGGGAATAAATGCTGTGTCATTTGATTGACAAAATCTTCCTTCCTCTTTCCGGACCCAGCCTTTTTTGTCTCATTCTATTGCTCTGGCAGGCAACCCCACAGTTCCATTAGGATCAATGAAAGTAACAGACAAAGTGCTAGAGCAGTTTTATTCAACCTTAATACAACCTTAAAGTCTCAAGATGATAGGTTAGTTGTTGAGTAATAAAGTGAGCAACTTTGCTTCTTGCCTCCCCCCACCCCTTCAGTCCATTCTACTACATCAACAGAGATTACAGCTCTATGAAAGGTGAAGGAACAAGCTTTGCCTCTCTGCATTAGGCCAGTGTCAAGGGGGTTGGTGGGCCAGCTCATTTGAACTGTGATAAACACCAGCTGCGACAGCTGACCAGCACAGTGGAGACAATGCTGGCCTTTTAAATATTCTGTGGGCAACTTTTACCTCCTCCATTTATCCCATGCCATCAACATCCTCCTGTTGTCATCACCCAGATTCTTGATGCTGAGCCTACTTAATGTCTCTTACATCAGTACTACTCAAAGTAGTGGTTTATGGACCAGTGCTGGCTCACAAGCCATTGACTGTCAATCTCTGATGAGCTTCCAGGAAAGAAAGAAACAATTGTAGCCAATAGGCACCAATATGCTACCAGTCCCTGGAACACAGGGGGGTGGGGGGGACTGCTATTTCCCAACATTGGACAGCTTGGGAAGCACTGCTCTAGGATGCTACAGTGAACACAATGTCAGCCTCTAATCAAAAGAAACACAGTGCTATATAGGCCAGGATCCTGAAAAAAAATCTTCCTCGAGATGTATATTTTCCCAACCGTTCCAATAGATGAATTTTTGTACAGTATACAGATACAAGAACTGAGGATCCTATCAAAAGCATCTAAGCTACAGGGCATTGACCCACTAACTTTTGCCTCTTCCAGTACCTTTGATCTTCTTAACAAGATATAGTGACTGAAATTTCTGTAATTTGTGTTTTGTTACAAAATATAAAATTAGATGTTTTTAAGAAGAGCTTCCCTAAGTGAATTATCTTCACATGACTTCTGTTTAGATTCTAATATGTATGGCTGGGGTAAAATGTCACTTAATATGGACACATGTTCTAACATATAAAATATAGAGTCCTGCATTCTTGTTTGTTGGATTTTTTAGAGTGGAGGACACTTTCCTCAATTTGATATCTCTTTCTTAAAAGGCCTTTTTGTGTATTTTGTTTTATTTTATTATTATTTCTGTATCACCCTTGCTGTAGAGGATGTGGAAAAGACCTAATCATTAAATAAAAGCAGTTTCAATCATTTATCTTATGACTGGTCTCTTTCACATCCTGTACAGCAAGGGTGATGCAAATATGTGTGTGTGTGTGTATGCGCGCGTGCACGCACATGCATGTGCATATACAGAGAGAGAGAGATCTTGGAGGGATTAGCCACTACCCGGTAAAGGTTTCCAACCCTAACCGTTTGACTGGCTGTGAAAAAATTGCAATAAATCAAATGGCTGGTTTTTTAAAAAAAGAAAAAGAGTTAAAGGGATGGATTTGAAAGTTGGCAACCTTATTTCTTAACTGCACATGTGCTCTCCTACTCTCTCTCTCTCTCTCTCTCTCTCTCTCTGGCTTTTCTTTGCAAACAAAGATTCAGGAAGGACTCATCCCGCGCTTACTGCAAGTGCGCTGATGACTGAAAAGGCCAATCCGAGACAAACATGTCTGGTTGCAGAAAGCACAGTAGAAAGTCTCCTTGGGTGATGATTCTGGGTTATGATTCTTTCTGTGTTGTATTTTCTCTTCAAGACTTGTTTGGCGCGAGCTCTCAAAGAAGGCTGCAGCATTGTGGATAGTGCATCTCCATGCCTCCCAATGTGAGGCCAGGGTGGACCATTGTTGGTGATCAATTTGGCCGAGCCTGAGATGTTGTTTCAGGGAGTCCCTGTATCGCTTTTTTGGAGCGCCCCTCTTACGCTGACCCGTGGCGAGTTCACCGTAGAGTACTATTTTTGGGAGGTGATGGTCCTCCATCCTGGAAACATGCCCTGCCCAGCGCAGCTGTGTTCTCAATATCATGGCCTCAATGCTGGTGATCCCTACTTGCTCAAGGAGAGCAACATTCGTCACATAGTCAGTCCAATGTATATTTAGGATTGTGCATATACAGTGCTGATGAAAGTGTTCAAGGAGTCGTAACTGTTGGCAATAGGTGACCCATTTTTCAGACCCGTAAAGGAGAATAGATAGTACAATGGCTCTATACACACAGATTTTTGTGCTTCGCCTCAGGTGTTTGTTATTCCAGACTCTTTTGTAAAGTTTTCCAAATGCACTATATGCCTTTGCTAATCTGTGACCAATCTCTTTGTCAATCTTAGCATCTGAGAAGATGATGCTTCCCAGGTAGGTGAACTGCTGAACGGACTGAAGCACAGATTTGCCTACGCCAATGTGGGGGTGGTGGTGTTCATCCTGTGGTGCAGGCTGGTAGAGAACTTCCGTTTTCTTCAGGTTGACTTCCAGCCCAAACAGCTCTGTAGCTGTTGTGAAGAAGGATGTTAGGCTACACTTCTCCTACACTTCTGTGTTAAATATGTATTGGCAAGAATCAAAGAATGAAATTAAATCCCAATGCTGCATTCTCAGCATGACAGAGTGGTAGATTAGGGGAGAGTTCATGAGAAACATGAAGTCAGCAGGAAGTTAGGGTAGGAGAAATTCTGGTACACTCATTAAGGCTGCAATCTCGAACACTTATAGCACAATCTCAAGCACTTATCCCTAGGCATCACATTTTATTGTGTTCAGCTGGGGTTATACCTGATAAATGTATCAATAAGGCCAGCAGCCTTACTGAGGACACTCCAGTGTACCTTCCCAGGTTAGTACCATACTTCACAGCTGTTCTTTAGTACTTGCTTACAGGTTGACCCGCACAAGAAATGAAACGGACAGGGTAGGGCTTTTAGAAGGAAGCCTTTCTCCAGCAAAAAGAATCTCTATGTAAGCAACTTATAACCCTCCAGGGATTTAATCAAGTGCCTTAACCATTCAATCACCATCCGTCTAGCCAAGCTAGATGTTACACAGCAAGGTCAATAATGCACTGATCAAAAGTAAAAGCTAAATGTACAGGTCCCACCTTATCCTCTAACCATCTTCAGTATTGAGTTTACAACTCCAAAGTTAAGCTTTGGGAAAGTTTGCTCTGCTCTTGGCTCCTATAAAAGGCATTGTTTTGTGAATTTATAATGAAAGGCCAATGACCACTTTTGCACACTATTTCAAATTTTTCTTTATATATCACAGAAGCATGCCAGTGCACAGGAATTTCCATCTCTTCCCAAAGCTGGAATTCTGCAAGCTCTAAGAGCAATTATATACAACTCAGTTTAACAAGACATTGGCTCTTCTTCCTCAGACTGACACGGACAGGGCTCCTATTACATAACCAGGCATGCATAATCTTATACAGATCCTAAATTTGGATGGAGGGCAGGGAGGGTGAAATGTTCCACAGAGAGAATCCAGTGTGAATATTTGTGGGGGGTTTCTTGCTTGGCAAGAAAAAGGAGAGATATATTTAAAAAGACAGACATTCTTGAAGCCACAAAACAAATCTATTGGTTGTGCTAGATAGATGGGGCTCTGATCTCAGGATTCATTACAGGCAAACTCCAATATTTACCACTATAATGTATCATGCCTGAAAGCTATAGCTAGACTCACATGTAGACTTAAGAGAACTCACAGGGTTACAATAAAAGCACAGTGTTGAGAGCATTTAGCTTATTTCTAGCACCCCACTAGATCTCAGGCATGGCATGCCTGGTGGATATTAGGTTCAATGCAGCAAAAGGATATTTCTAGAGAAATGGAGAACAGTTCTACTATGCTTGGGAAAGGACTTGCTGGAAAACTGCATCAGATATCCACCCCCCACACACACACACACGCCTGCATAGAAACAATGGTACTGAAGTTTATAAAATTTGGCAGGGTTTATAACCTTTAAATGAATTTGAGGGTGTTTTTTTTAATAAAGCATGTATTTCTTGCAAAATATGCATTTCTAAAAGTATTTTGTCTAAAATAGGCCTTTTATTAAGTTTCTTTATCCACAGCAAAATTTGGGCAAGTGCAAAATCTGGAGAAATTGTTCTCATCTGCATATTTGGCTATGAGGTCACTTTAAAATGTGGACCAAACAAAATCCTTGAGCATCCCTACTATGACATCAGGAATCACAAAGCTCTTATTGGGAGCTGACTAGGATGGGGGTAGGCAACCTAATTCCCACATGTTTTGGCCTAGAATTCCCATGATCCCATTGGTCATGTTTGCTCAGGCTTACGGTTGTAGCCTGAAACATCTGAAGAATACTAGGTTCCCTATTTCTCGGCTAAGATATATTGCTGTAAATGCCAAATAGCCTGAATCCCACTTATTAGGCAATCTATCTCCCCAGCAAGTCATTTAATACTGTGCTTGTAGTGATCCATGGCATCCTGCAGGTATAAATTTGGGGGCTCACATTATGGAATGCTCCTATTTATTTTTTTAAAGTGCTATTTTTCAAGTTGAAGGGCTTCACCCAGCCTTTCACTAACATTGTGGTTTTCAGACTGGCAAGAAAATTGGGGTGGGGAGAGGATTACTGAAGCATATTTATTATTGTGAGCCCCTTCGTACAGCCTGGATTTGTACAGCTACATGTTCCACAGCTCATTGGGAAGGCCTCTATTATGATAAGCAATACCATCTTAACAGTAGTGGTTCTCAACCTTGGGCCTCCAAATGATGATAGACTTCAACTCCCAGAAGCTCCAGGCAGAACTGCCTATGTTGAATGTTTCTAGGAGTTGTAGGACATTATCTGGATACTCATAGATTGAGAACCATGGGTCTACCATGTCAACTCCAGCTATTGATTCTATAGCTGATCCAGTTGAATGATTCCATATGGATCATACAGCAAGGAAAATGAGAAGTTATGTAACTTGGATTAGATTTTTAAAAATCAAAGATAGCAGTACTTTTTATTGTCATTCCCTTAAGAGGACAGGGAGGTCAACATGTTCTTCTTTTAAGAGATGAATCAAGCAACACTCTGTCCAGTCTTATAAATATAGATTACCACTACTGCAAGTAACAGTGCATGCTATGATGGGCCCTAGGTGGGGTGGATGTGAAGAAAGATTTACCTCCATGTTTGATCCTTTGTTAATACCTTCTTGATCACTTTAGACTTCTGTTAACACTTTCGAGCATACAAGATAAAGTGCGGCTGGTTGATCAGTCAGAGCATGAAGCTTGCTCACAGGCTGTTGAAAGGGCTTATCATGGAGTGTTGTTAAAAGGAAGATTTTACAGAGTGAGCAGGACATCTTTCAGGGTTTTTCACAGCTCTGCCGACCCATTCAGACTTGCAAAGGAAACCGCTTGAGAATCTCTGAGCAGGATGGTCCCATTAGCAAAGAAAATGGATCAAATGACCCTTGAATGACACATGCACATTCCTTTTACAAAAATTAATATCCTTTAAACAATTGTACAAAATAGGCTCAGTAAAAGTGTTCAAGGAAGTAAAAAATGAGAAAAATAATCACTAATTATAGAAAACTAGATTTGCAACAGATTGTCCCCATTTGGAAGTTTTGCAAAGACTTCAGAAGGCATGAACAAGCAGCCTATTCCAAGAGAAATCTTTGTGAAATTGCTACATGCAATAACTTCTTTATCTGTCTCCAGTCCAAAAAGGAAATGTGTTAATTGCTATAAAGCCATATATCTTGAGGAAAGACTACAGTTTATTCACCATGACAATATAAAACACTTTCCGCACCCATTCAAGCAGTCATACAGTTCACATAACCATTCAAATGGAAGACCTGGGTTTGCAAAAGACTAGTACTGTATAGTTGTGGCTTACAGCGCAAATGGCCTGCTGCTGCTTCTAGGTATTTGTTTTTAAAGATTCCTTCACATTCTCTGAGTATCTATCTGTACATGGCAATACAGAACATATCCACAGAGCATTGAGGTATCTATCTGTACATGGCAATACAGAACATACCCACAGAGCATTAAGGTATCAGTGTTACGGTAGGATTTATAGAAATGTAAGCAAACTTAAAGGGACATAAAATATGGGCAAAACAATAAATGTACCTCCTAAAATTGTGTTTCTATTGTCATTGCTGGAATGGTAAGGTTCAAGAAGCAATTTCACCTCACTCTTTGTAGTCTTAATACTTATCATTATTGGATAAGAGTGCTAATAATGGTTTTGCTAACTATCATTTTACAGTTTAAGGTTAATGTGGATGCTGTAGAGTTGACAATTATATGAGTTGCAACCTTACAGTATTGTGTTTAAAATAAACACAATATTGGAGTGTGTTGGAGTCTCTTTGGAGGTTTTTAAACAGAGGCTGGAAGGCCATCTGTCAGGAGTGCGTTGATTGTGTATTCCTGCAGGGCAGCAGGTTGGACTAGATGGCCCTTGTGGTCTCTTCCAACTCTATGATTCTATAAAAAAAATTATTGGGGGAGGCCTTAAGAAGGTGAGGACTCAAACACCATTCAGGGAGGACTGAGTGCACTCAGTGGGCATGAATTACTGATTCACTGCTGGAGGGGGAAACAGAAAGGGATAATGGAATAGAATATACTGGGTGAGGGCAGAGCTAACTGGCAGGAATGCTGAACTGGAGCTATTCCCAATCCATTATTTTGTTGCAGATCCCACTTATTTATGACTGCTCAGATCTTGCACAATTTAAACGGTTCAATCTGGACATTCAATTTGTACTGAAAAGTAATATTTCATTGTATTTTCCTACTATTTAATTCAATTTTAAATACTGTTGTCAGGTAGAACACTTTTCCTTTCAGTCACTTTCTCTTTTGCAGTTTGTATTTCTCACAAAAAGCACTGTGTGTGGAGTTTAGAATGAGAAGTATCCTCAAAAGAAGTGATTCTAGATAAAGGCACAAAAGTCTCCCTACTTCAGACAATACTTCCACAATTTTCCTCTACTATAAACCCTCACAATACCAGATCCTAACTTTAAAATTATCTTTACAGAATAAATACTGAGGTGAACAGGGAAAACATGCTTTTTCAAAATCTCTTTCTACAAGAGCTCATAGGAGGTTCAGAAAGATCAATCTTAGAACAAGACAGCTCCATGGGCAACCTCTGATATTTTAATCATTTTTACAATGTAAACTTGTCTCTACTATCTGTACTTAAAAACAGATACGTGACACAGTTTAGCTGTGAATAGGAAGGAACAAGCCAAACTGAATTTTTATCAATATAGAGAACCTTGTGGTGGCGGCTTTTTATTAGATTTTTATTACTGAAAAAATAAAAAGGAACATTGGTCTTACCTGTGATACGTTCTTTTCCAGTGAAGAGGCGAAGAGCATCCGTATGGAGGAGGGACAATCCCTCTGCTGGCCAGTCCATACCACAACCTTGTGACGCCGCAGTCTGACGTTTTCGGCCATGATCCATAAGCTTTAACAGTCTGCAGCAATCCTTGATTTTACTATCCATGGTAGTTGCTCCCCCTAGTAGGGTCCTTCCAGTATGCTCGCCCTGGGTGGGCCGGATGCTCTTCGCCTCTTCACTGGAAAAGAATGTATCACAGGTAAGACCAACGTTCCTTTTCCCAGTGGAGAGGGCTCCAGAGCATCCGTATGCTTGGAATCTACTTGAGATTCGTAACAGGTCACAATACAGCATTTGATCCATTGCACTAGAGTGGATGGAGACACTTTTCTCCCAAAGTACTTTGAGTGAGGGGAGATAAATAAAGCTTCCGAAAGCCGGACTAGGGCCGTTCGTTTAATGTATAACTTTAGAGCCCTGCGTACGTCCAGCGTGTGCCAGATCCTCTCCAATTCCCTTTCTAGATTCATGCAGAAGGAGGGAAGGACTACCTCCTGTGATATGTGAAAGGCTGAGTTGACCTTTGGTTTGAACTCTGGGCGCAACCTTAAGATCACCGAGTACTGTCTGAAGATACAGTACTGCCATCTAATTGATAATGCTGTGAGCTCTGACACTCTTTGTGCTGAGGTGATTGCCACCAGAAAAAGAACCTTCCACGCCAACAACTTCAAGGAAGCCTCCCTCAAAGGCTCGAATGGATGTACTGTCAAGGCCTTTAGGACTGTATGGAGATCCCAGGATGGAAATCTATGGAGCGTTGGGGGAGCTAGATTGGCGAGGCCTTTAATAAATCTCCGGAGATGGGGGTGTGACAACACTGAAGCCGCCTTTTCTGGAAGTAAGAACGAAGCTATCGCCGCCACCTGTCTCTTTATTGTATTAGGTTGGAGACTGGCATAGACTCCGTCTTGAAGAAAATCAAGCAGTAGAGGTACTGAGACATGCCGGAAATCCTGGTCCTTCCGTCTGCACCATCTCCGAAAAACCTGAAAGGTATATTCGTATATACATTGAGTGGATTCTTGTCTGGATGCTAGGATCGTTCCAACCACAGGGCGTGAGTAACCTCTTGAAGCTAACATCTGCCACTCAATTTCCACGCGCGGAGCTGTAGCCATGCTGGGTCGGGGTGATGTACTTGTCCTTGGACCAGCAGATCATCTCGCGCCAGAATTTGGACTGAATCCACCTGCAGATTGTGGTTGTCTGGAAACCAGGCCCTTCGGGGCCACTCTGGCGCGATAAGGATGACTTCCACCCTCTCTATCATTATCTTGTTGATCACTCTGGATATCAGCGAAATTGGGGAAAAGGCGTATAGTAGATCTTGCGGCCAAGGGGACGTCAGGGCATCCATACCCTCCGCCCCCTCCATCATGTATCTGGAGAAGCAGCGAGGTTTCATGTTCACTGGTGAAGCGAAGAGATCTATCACCGGGCGACCCAGTGTCTGGGTGATTTCTTCAAATACCTCCTGATGAAGGCTCCACTTTCCCTGGTCGATATCTGACCTGCTGAGCCAGTCTGCTTTCTGGTTGAGCACCCCCTGAAGGTGCTCGACGATATCACTGCCCAGGTGAATAGGCACATTACCTCCTGCATGAGGGCCCGCGATCTGGATCCTCCCTGGCAATATATGTGCACTTTCATTGTGACGTTGTCCATACAGATCAGCACTGATTTGCCCTTGACAAGGTCTGCAAAGGCAAGGAGAGCTAATCTGGCCACTCTGAGCTCCAGCCAGTTGATGCTGTGGGTGGCCTTCTCCGCCGACCACTTGCCCTGAGCTAGATGAGGGTCGCAATGGGCTCCCAACACCCAGAGGCTGGCATCTGTGGTGATTTGCACTCTGTCCTGTTGCCATAATTGTCGGCCTTTGTGAATCACCGATGACAGCCACCATTGAAGAGACGTTGCGACTCCTTGGGGTAGTCTCACCGCCTGATATCGCTTGCTGGCTATCTGTTCCTGAAAGGGAAGGAGGAACCATTGAAGGCTCCTCGCATGAAAGCGTGCCCACGGAAGACATTCTATGGCCACTATCATGTGTCCTTGTAGGTGCGCCAGATGCATGATGTCTGTTCTGCGTGCCATTAATGCCTTCTGGGTAGCTCTCTGTATCGAACTGACCCGATCTGGGGGAAGACGTATCCTGCCCTCCACAGAGTTCAATAGTGCCCCCAGATGCTGGATGCACTGACTTGGGTTTAGCAAACTCTTTTCGAGGTTGACCTGAAACCCATGATCCTGGAGGGATTGCATTACTATCCTGACCTCTCTCTCTGCCCTGGATCTGGAGGGAAAGTGGATCAAGAGGTCGTCCAAATAAGGATAAACATGTCTTCCTGACCGCCACCAACATGCTACTAAGGCCACAAGGATCTTCGTGAAGATTCTGGGTGCCAAGGAGAGACCGAAGGGAAGGGTCTTGTACTGGAAATGTCTGTCATTGTAGCAGAAACGCAGAAATTGGCAATGGTCCTGATGGATTGGAACATGGAGGTACGCATCCTGTAAATCCAGAAAGGCCAAGTAGTCCCTGGATTGTATAGTTTCCAGGATGTGCTTCAGAGTTTCCATCCTAAATCTTCGCTTCCGCATGAACTTGTTTACCCCTCTCAAATTCAGGACCGCTCTCCATGTGCTGTTCTTCTTTGGCACCAGGAACAGGATGGAGTAACAGCCCCTGCCCTGCTAGGTTGTTTGTACCTCCTCTATGGCTCCATTCCTTAGCAATCATTGAATCGCCTCTGCCATCAATCGATGCTTCTCCCCGATCTTGTGAATTGGGGTCGGTATGAACCAGAGTGGAGGAAGTCGGGAGAATTCTATTTGCTATCTGTGTCGGATTGACTCTATGACCCATTTGTCTGAGGCAGAGTTCTCCCAAGCCTCCATGAAGGCTTGAAGTCTGCCTCCTATTGGAGGGGAACTGTCATTGTTATGATTTGGGATTTTGCTTGGAGGACTGGGTTTGCCCAGGTTTCCTGGTGCCTCCCTCATGGTTCCTGCGGTGATATCTGTTGTCTCCCCAGCGCGGTCTAGGTGACCTGAAGTCCCTGGTTCCAATGTGATTTGGGGATGGATCGCCCCCATGGTGAGTCCCGGACGCCCGAAAGGACCGGTACCGTCAGGAAGATCGTCTGTCCTCTCCTTTGCGGGCAGAAGCAAGTGTCTTCTTGTTGTCCTTATCCTCGACCAGGACAGGCTCCAGTGATTCCCCGAAGAGCTTTTCCCCCAGGAAGGGGGAGGAGACTAGGTTCTGTTTTGACTTGAAATCCACATTCCATGATTTTAGCTACACTTGTCTCCTGGCCGCCACAGTTGCTGCCTGTGCTCTAGCGCAGAACTGAATGGAGTCCAAGGTGCAGTCAGCTAAGAATGATGAAACCTTGGCCAATTTGTTGAGGTCCTGACGGATCCTGGTCTGTGCCCTTGGAACATCATTTAGTGCATCCTTAGACCACTGTATCGCGGCACGTGTCATCATGGTGGCCGTTGTGGAGGCCCGGATGGCCAAGGAGAGTGCCTCGTGGACTTGTCTCAGACCCAGGACCATCCGTCTGTCTTCTGGTACCTTTAAGGTTTCCTCCCCATCCTGACAGAAGATTGCAGATGAGACCAGTTCAGAAACTGGGGCGTTGATCAGCGGGACCTGCAGCTTCCCCATCACCTTCTTGGGCAGTGCGTATAGCTTTTTAGCCAGGGCTGGTTGCGGTTTCGCCACTGCCAGCGCCCTCCATTCATCACAGATTAGGCGCATTAGTGCTGCTGGAACTGGCATTTCCATGGCCTGGGGCTAGGAATCTGGAAAAAAATCACCTGAGATTTCCAGGAGGTCAGGATCCACCTGGGATTGCTGCACTGTAGGTAAAGTAAGGCCCAATGTCCTTACTGCCTTCTTTAAGAGTACAGTAAAATCCTCTGGGAAAAAATGGCGTGCCGAGGGGTGTCTTCCGATTCCACCTCAGATAGTTCTCCTTCCTCCCTGTCTGATTGATCAGACTCCTCCCCAGTAGAAGAATAGAGGGAAACCACGTCTTCATCCTGGGGTTCACCCCCCCCCCGTTGGCTCTCGCTCTTTTCTTGGGGGGTTGAGCCCAGTCATCAGGCTCCTCCCATAGGCCAGCCTCCTCATCGCTGAAGGATCTGGTGGTCTGAATGCCCTGGCCGCCATTGGTGGCATTGGCATTGCTGGGCCCAGGAACCGCAGGGATGCGCTCCTCCTCCACCACGAATCCCCTGGGCCGAGGGCGTTTGCCCTTGCTGGGCCCGCTGCCCTTGCCTCCCTTCCTGGGTACCTGTTGGGCCTGAGTTGCATCGGACTGGGGGGGACAGTCGGGTACTGTAGAGCGCAGGGGAGGTTGCGGGGGGGTATTATTATTATTATTTCCTTTTTAAAAAAAGTTTAAAGATGGCCCCTGCCACATGGAGAAGGGATCAATCGAGGACAAAGGAGATCACGATCTTACCAGGAGCGTAGGCAGGAAACAGACTGGCCAGCAGCGGGGTTGTCCCTCCTGGAGGACACCACTGGTGGTCACCTTTTCAAAATAAAAGTCTCTGTTATCTGCCTACCGGGAGCAAGTGGGAGGGACAACCCAAGCATACGGATGCTCTGGAGCCCTCTCCACTGAGAAAAATTGGCCATGGAATTGAAAGCCTCTGCCTAGGAATGAAATTATTTTGCCCACGGTAATCTCAAACCATGGAGCTGCTAGTGAATTCCCATTTCCAGCAAATAAGGCAACAACAAAGAACACCTTCATTATAATTCAAACATTAGAAATCAACCCAGACTATGAGCAAGCTGCAGAGGAATTCTCTTTATAGTGCCTTGTCCTAGTTGATATTTATATTAGATTAGACGATCTTCTGGCAGGTAGATGTATTCCTGTATGTTGTTACAAGCCAAGCATGAGGCTGCTTTGCAATCAGAGATTATGAGTTGCAAGCCATCCTACTATCAACCCTTCATTTGGCACAAAGCCTTCCTTATGGAAAACGGCCCATGCAACCCTTGTGCAACAACGCACAGATTCCAAGAGCAGAATTGGCACTATATTTCCCATTCCCAGAGACATTGATACACTGAATAGTTAACGTAAACTAGGTTGAGAACAGGGCACATGCTTCCTATGCTCTCCTTATTGGGCTTTATTTAGTTCCCAAGGATTTTAGGGTTGGGTTTAGCAGCTAAATTGCCTCAAGGTACATTCCACTCTTAGGATATTTTATACAGTCTGATTTTTAAAACAACAACACAGTTTTTTCACCCTAGTGTTTCCTAGTGTATTATTCAATTCTCAGTTTGATGGGTCAAAAGTGTACTCCACATGAACTCTTTCATTACCAGCCCCCTCTTCTGGATGTGGTCACTACTTGAAGTTGGTTGGTTAGGAAGAATTCAGTGCCATTTCAGTGTGGCACACAGCTTACCCACAGAGCCCAGTACTTTGCAGATAAAATCACTCAGATCCAATCTGACTTGGATGCTATAATGGATACAGATCCAGGGCATATAACTCTGGCCCCTACTTGTCCAGTGACAATTGATACTTTTCAATTTGTGCAACCTGAGGATGTGGATAGAATTCTTGGAGATATGAGAGCCATGACATGTTTTCTAGATCCTTGACCTTCCTGGTTTATTAAAAAAAACTAGAGAGGAACTGGCTGAGTAGGTAGAGAGAGTAGTTAATCCCTTGCTAAAACAAGGCAGAGCTCCAGTTTGCCTGAAGGAGGCTGTTATAAAACAATTACTAGAAAAGCCATCCCTGGATCCTACCATTCTGGATAATTATCAGGCAGTCTTTGCCTGATAAGGTCCTGGAGTGCGTGGTGCCTCTCAGCTTCAGGGATTTCTGGATTAAATGGGATTCTCTCTCTCTCTCTCTCTCTCTCTCTCTGGCTTTTCTTCGCAAATGAAGATTCAGGAATGACTCATCCTGCGCTTTCTGCAAGTATGCTGATGACTAAAAAGTCCAATCCGAGATAAACAAGTCCAGCTGCAGAAAGCACAGCAGGAGGTCTCCTTGGGTGATGTTTCTGGGTTGTGGTTCTATCTGTGTTGTCGTTTCTCTTCAAGACTTGTTCAGCGTGAGTTCTCAAATAAGGCTGCAGCATTGTGGATAGTGTGTCTCCATGCCTCCCAATGTGAGGCCAGGACAGACCATTGTTGGTGATCAATTTGGCCAAGCCTGAGATGTTGTTTCAGGGAGTCTTTGTATTGCTTTTTTGGAGCGCCCCCTCTTATGCTGACCCGTGGCAAGTTCACCGTAGAGTACTATTTTGGGGAGGCGATGGTCCTCCATCCTAGAAAAGTGCCCTGCCCAGCGCAGTTGTGTTCTCAATATCAAGGCCTCAATGCTGGTGATCCCTGCTTCCTCAAGGACAGCAACATTCATCACATAGTCAGTCCAGTGTATATTTAGGATTGTGCATATACAGCACTGATGAAAGTGTTTGAGGAGTCGTAGGTGGTGGCGATAGGTGACCCATGTTTCAGATCCATAAAGGAGAACAGACAGTACAATGGCTCTATACACACTTATATTTGTGCTTCACTACTGGTGTTTATTACTACAGACTCTTTTGTGAAGTCTTCCAAATGCGCTATATGCCCTTGCTAATCTGTGATCAATCTCTTGGTCAATCTTGGCATCTGAGGAAAAAAATGATGCTTCCCAGGTAGGTGAACTGCTGAACAGACTTGAACACAGATTTGCTGACGGCAATGTGGGGATCATAGAATCATAGAATTGCAGAGTTGGAAGAGACCACGAGGGGCCATCCAGTCCAACCCCCTGCCACACAGGAAAACTTGATCAAAGCATCCCTGACAGATGGCAATCCAGCCTCTGTTTAAACACCTCCAAGGAAGGAGACCCCACCACACTCCGAGGGACTGCGTTCCACTGCCGAACAGCTCTTACTGTCAAAAAGTTCCTCCTAATGTTGAGGTGGAATCTCTGTTCCTGGAGCTTGCACCCATTGCTCCGTGTTCCAGTCTCTGGAGCAGCAGAAAACAAGCCTGCTCCATCCTCAGCATGACATCCCTTCAAATACTTAAACAGGGCTATCATATCGCCTCTTAACCGTCTTTTTTCCAGGCTAAACATACCCAGCTCCCTAAGTCTCTCCTCATAAGGCATGGTTTCCAGACCTTTCACCATTTTAGTTGCCCTTCTCTGGACACGCTCCAATTTGTCAATATCCTTTCTGAATTGTGGTGCCCAGAACTGGACACAGTATTCTAAGTGAGGTCTGACCAAGGCAGAATAGAGTGGCACTATTACTTCCCTTGATCTAGACACTATACTTCTATTAATACAGCCCAAAATCGCATTGGCCTTTTTAGCTGCCGCATCACATTGTTTACTCATGTTCAACTTGTGGTTTACTAGGACTCCTAGATCCCTTTCGCACATAGTCTCGTTCAGCCAGGTCTCTCCCATCCTATATTTATGCATTTCATTTTTCCGCCCTAAATGCAGTACTTTACATTTCTCCGTATTGAATTTCATTTTGTTAGCTTTGGCCCAGCTCGCCAGTCTATCCAGGTCATTCTGAATTTTGATCCTGTCCTCTAGGGTATTAGCTACTCCTCCTAATTTGGTGTCATCTGCAAATTTGATAAGTATGCCCCTAATTCCCTCATCCAAGTCATTGATAAAGATGTTGAATAGCACTGGGCCCAGGACAGAACCCTGTGGCACCCCACTGGTCACATCTTTCCAAGACGAAGAGGAGCCACTGCTGAGCACCCTTTGGGTTTGGCCGGTCAACCAATTACAAATCCATTGAACAGTTAACTTGTCTAGCCCACATTTTACAAGCTTGTTTGCAAGAATGTCATGGGGAACCTTGTCAAAGGCCTTACTGAAATCAATGGTGGTGTTCGTCCTGTGGTGCAGGCTGGTAAAGAACTTCCGTTTTCTTCAGGTTGACTTCCAGCCCAAACAGCTCTGCAGCTGTTGCGAAGCAGGATGTTGGCGCTGCAGAGCTGATTCTGTGTGGGCAACAAGGGCAGCATCATCAGAGAAGAGCAGCTCACGGACTAGATAATTTAGAGTCTTAGTGTAAGCCCTCAAACGGCTTAAGTTAAACAAGATACCATCAGTACAGTAACGTATATAGATGCCATCGTCTTCTTCAAGCTCTGCCATAGCCGTTTGGAGCATCATGCTGAAGAAGATTGTAAATAAAGTTGGAGCAAGAACATAACCTATACGGGGAGTTAGATGCGGGGGGGGGGTATATCTGTTGGTTCTGCTGAATATCTCAGCAGCTTTCTACACCATTGAACATGGTATTCTTCAACATCACCTTGCTGGGGTGGGACCTGGGGGCACTGTTTTACAATGGCTTTGTTTCTTTCTGGAGGGGCAAACCCAGAAGGTTGTGCTGGAGGACTCCTGTTTGATCCCTTGGCTATGGGCCTGTGGCGTCCCTCAAAATATGGTTTTGTGGCCCATGCTATTTAACATATGCATGAAATCACTGGGAGAAAATGTCTGGAGTTTTGGGGTTTGGTGCCATCAGTATGCGGATGGAACCCAATGTTATCACTCCTTTCCACATAAGCCAAGGAAACTGTTTTGGCCCTAAACTGGTGCCTATCATCAGCAACGGATTGGATGAGGACAAACAAATTGAAACTTAATCCAGACAAGACAAAGTCGCTCCTGGTCAGTCAAAAGGCAGATAAGGGAATAGGGATTCAGCCTGGATGGGGTTATGCTCCCCTTTGAAGATGCAGGTTCACAGCTTGACTGTGCTCCTGGATTCAACTTTGAACCTGGAAGCCCAGGTTTCAGCAGTGGCTAGGACTGCATTTGCACAGTTATGCTTGTGCACCAGCTGCACCTGTTCTTTGAGATGTCAGATCTGGCCACAGTGACACATGCTTTAGTTACATGCCTGGTTGGATTACTGTAATGCAATCTCTGTGGGGCTGTCTTTGAAGAGAATTCAGAAACTTCAACTGGTCAAAGACCTGCAGCCAGATTGCTAACTGAGGCTGGCTACAGGAATCACAAGTCTCTTGTTGCAGCTCCAATGACTGCTGGTCTGTTTCTAGGCACAACTCAAACTGCTGGTTATAATCTTTAAAGCCATACACGGCTCACATCCAGCTTGTTTGAAGGACCATATTCTCCCTTACAAACCAGCCTGTGCTTTAAGATCTACTTGGGAGGCCTTTCTCTCCGTCCCTCCACCCTCACAGGTACAACTGGTGGGAAGACTGGAGAGGGCCTTCTCAGTGGCTGCCACAAGGCTCTGGAACTCCCTTCCCAGGGAAGTTAGACTGGTAACCTCCCTACTTTCTGTTCACAGACAAGTAAAGACTTTTCTATTCCAACAGGCATTTGATGAATGACTATATAAAGCCCATTTTATACAACGCACTGATTGCTGCACTGATGTGTGTGTTTTTAATGATGTAAATTTCAATTTGGTTTTAAATTTTTTTGGTTGTTTAATCTCCTTTTAACTTTTGCAGATTTAAATGATATCTTTTTTATTGTTCTAAGTCCCTTTGAGTAACAATCTGGGAATTAGGCAGGATATAAATAAATATTAATAAATATTAACCCTCCTCCCCCCACCGAGGAGAGTGGCCTGGCACCTACTGGAATATCATTCCAGAAACCAGGAAATTCATTTTTATTTACGTAAACTTTTAATATATACTATGAATATACTATATGATATATAGAATCATATAATCATAGAATTGTAGAGTTGGAAGAGACTACAAGAGCCATCCAGTACAACCCCCTGCCATGCAGGAAATCACAATCAAAGCATTCCCGACAGATGGCCATCCAGCTTCTGTTTAAAGACCTCCAAGGAAGGAGACCTCACCACGCTCCGAGGGAGTGTGTTCCACTGCCTAACAGCTCTTACTGTCAGAAAGTTTTTCCTAATGTTGAGGTGGAATCTCTGTTATAGTATCTTGACAGTATAATCTGCTTCACTGTAGTTTTCTACTTAATTTTTACACTGTTGCTCTGTTCTGTTTTTATATGATTTTATATTTTATAAAGAATTTTTTTCTTATCACAACATGCTTGCTGCTACTAAAGCCAACGTTTCACTCACAAAATGTTCTTCCCCTATCCTCCACCCCGTAGTCTCTTTACTCTGCCAAAAATCCTGCTTCAAAGCGTTTCCAAGATACCAAGAGCTATTTAAGGGATGCAGTTAAGGCAGATTGGTCACCTCCTGGTTCTATTAGATTCGCCTGTTCTACTAGCAGAATAGCAACCTTAAACCCTGCCCACGGCTTTAATGAAGGCCAGCCTAAAAATCTTTTAAATAAATATACAGGTGGATTGCTCAGGAAAGCATGAAGTGATTTCTTATGGCTTCCCTCAAAAAGAAAAGTCTCCCTTTCCTGGAGACTTACCAAAACCCAGGAGAGATTTGGAAGAATTGGATTCCTCAGCTTTCACTGGTCCATATCTCTGTTTCCTTTATTTGTTGTTGTGTGCCTCCATAGAATCATAAAGTCATAGAATCATAGAATTGGAAGAGACCACAATGGTCATCCAGTCCAACTCCCTGCCATGCAGGAATAAAACAATCAAAGCATGCCCAACCGATGGCCATCCAGCCTCTGTTTAAAAACCTCCAAAGAAGGAGACTCTACCATACTCTGACGCAGCGTGTTCCACTATCGAACAGCTCTTACCATCAGGAAGTTCTTCCTAATATTTAGGTGGAATCTTTTTTCCTGCAGTTTGAGTCCATTGCTCCATGTTCCAGTCTCTGGAGCAGCAGAAAACAAGCTTGTTCCATTCTCAATATGGCATATATTCCCATATTTAAACATGGCTATCATGTCACCTCTTAAGCCTTCTCTTTGCCATGCTAAACATGCCCAGCTCCCTAAGCCACTCCTCATAGGGCATAGTTTCCAGACCTTTCACCATTTTGGTCACCGTCCTCTGGACACGTTCCAGCTTGTCAACATCCTTCTTGAATTGTGGTATCCAGAACTGGAGACAGTATCCCAGGTGAGGTCTGACCAATGCAGAATACAGTGGCACTATTACTTCCCTTGATCTAGACACTATACTCCTATTGATGCAGCCTAGAATCGCATTGACTTTTCCGGCTGCCACATCACACCGCTGACTCATGTTCAGTTCGTGTTCCACTAAGACTCCTAGATCCCTTCTGCAAGCTGTTTCTGACTTACAGCAACCCTAAAGGGAACCTATCATGGGATTTTTGTAGGAGTAATGAGTCTAAAAAATAAAATTGTATTAAAAATTCCCGGATCTAGTCCTTTTAAAAAGCAACAAAAGTATCTTCTTTAAAAAAGAGAGTTAAAAATCATTTACTTTTAAATTCATGCAGAGTGCAACTTAGGAATGCAGACAAAAGCTCAATTAACATTTTAAAAAAAGGTGTGTTCAGAGGTCTGAGATCACCCAGTTAAATTAGAAAACAAAGGAGTCAGTTTAAAATGCAAATCAAAAGTTTACTGAAGGTATATCAATCTCAATCTACATACTAAAACTTTAAAAGAGGTTCCTAACTGACTAAGAGTATTTAGGGTAGGAAAACTCACCCAGCCTATAGCGGTAAGAGGCTGCATGGTGAACATCATGGCATGGTTGCAGGAAAGATGGCTAAACAAAGATAATATGGCTTAAAATGGCTACAGCCTCATGGAGACTCTAACTTAAAAAAGAGAACTTACACAGAGCAATAAAATTTAAATTAGGTCATGTGTTGAATGACCCAGCACTCCATTTGGCTGGAAGTGCCCAGTGAAATAAGAGAAAGGAAATTTGGGAGAACAGAAGCATGCAGGGAAAAAACCTAGACTTATCTTAGGATGTGAATGAGGCACACAAGATTGCTTTTACATTACAATGACTATTTCCCCACATACTACTATTTTCTTGGCAAGATTTGTTGAGAGTAGGTTCACCTTTGCCTTCTCCTGAGGCTGAGAGAATGTGACTTGCCCAAGGCCACCCTATTTATTTATTTATTGGATTAACTGGATTTATATCCCATCTTTATCCCAAGATGGGATTCACGGTGGCTGAGTGGGAATTCAAACCCTGGCATCCTGGTCCAACACTCAAACTGCTATACTACATTGACTTTAATTAGCTATTTTATTATTTAAAGTATGTTATAAAAGGTTTTTTTTTCTTCCCCCCCCCCCAAAGCTGTTAGATTCAGGCTGGTTTAACATGTGAATAAATACAGCATTGCCAACACATCACTGGTTGGTGAATGATAATAAGCCTTTGTGATGTCACTGTTGACACAGAAACCAAGCACCCACACAAGTGAAAATGCTGTCAAGCCAGTTATTAAGAGCATGGACATCTGAGACAGCAGGCAACATCAAGTCCAGCAGGGTCATCAAAGCTGCTCAACTGAAAGAGAAACCCTGTACAGACTTGGGTAAGGTTACGAAGTGAAGCTGTTTCCAGTATGCCTCACACCTCCAGAGACACAGCCACTTCTTCTGTTCCTGAGAGCTCGACCCAGACTGACAGGGATATAGAAGAACAAGCCAACACAGCTGCACATGATAATACAAAACAGAAAGACAACCAACTGATGGAGCAATTGTCAATATCAGTAACAAAACTGTCCTTAAACACAACTAAAGACAATGCCCCCAGTACAGTGAATGATGACTTAACAGACAAACAAAATGGCTCCGGCGACTCTTTCTCAGAAGGGCAAACGTCAGCTTCACCGGATAATGGTGAACAATTAACTGAGTCTGAAGTAATAGTGGGCAACCAGAATGCTGATGACAGTCAAGTCAATAAAGAGCTCCAGGCGATTCTCCAGTGGATGGTTGCTTCTCATCTCAATGTCCCCAACCTGACATTCATAAACGAAAATGACAATGAACTCTCTAAGCTTCCACTGTTGGCTGAGAAAGCTGGAAAGAAGGCATACACAGTGGGAGACATTCTTCAAGAGGTAAAGCGGTACTTTGTCCAACAACAAGCGGACACCCATGTGGGAAATGGACCCTCATGTGGACTTCTGGACTGGCTGCTTGCTAACCTATAAGAAACCAAGTATTCCCCCATCTCCTCATGTTGCCTCAACCAAGCCCAGGTGCCCAAATCATGCTTTTACAGGAGCAGCTGACAACCACCATTACAGCACCACTGAAAGCAACAATGCACTGAACTCAACTTGTTGCTACAATAGTAGCCAGTCAAGACCATCAATTAAAAAAAAAAGTTAAAAAGCAAGATGGAGAGCCAAGGCTGGTTTTTGTTTTTTTTTACAACTATGTAACAACTTCTGGTATATAACCAATTGCACTGCCAAATTGAACAATTACACTTGAGAGGAGCTAATTAATCTGACAGTAGAGTTTATTCTACTGAAAACTAATGATGCAATAGGAAAGCATCCTCTAGCCATCTCATGAACCACTATTATTTTTGAGGTATTCTCAGAAAATGCTAGAAACAAATCCTTGTGCTTGTTCAGTGTTTTCTGAGAAAAAACCAACCTGCAAATGGATGAATCCAATTCCTGCCATTTTAATGTTTTTTAAGTTATTTATAAACACAAAGGACTCAAGAAAAAGGTGGGGAAATCATAACAAAAAAAAACCCCACCAGGAGACAGTTCCCCTCTCAATGTTTTCACCTCTGATGTGTCACATGTTTACTTTTATCTCTGAAAAGGGGCTAAGCAACCCGTCTCTTGTTTACTAGACATAAAAGAAAGCTTTTAAGCTTTACTTTAACAGGAAATAATGCTTTTAACTATGCAGGGGGGGCAGGGACTGTCATTTCCTGCTAGGAAGCATAGGATTTGTTGTTGTTCTCTGTATCCCAGGGGGAATCATAAAGCAGAGACAAATCCCATCCTCCCCAACTATTATTTCTTACAATTTAGCAATCCTGTCTCCTGAGAAGTAAACAACTGTGAAGTCAAAGGCTTTCACGGCAGGCATCCATAGATTTTCCTTGGGTTTTTTTCCAGGCTGTTAGGCTGTTTTCTGGAATAGTTTCTTTCTGATGTTTCAGCTGCATCTGTGGCTGGCATCCTCAGGGAATGGTTGGGTAGGTGGGTGGATGGGTGGAGTTTATATGCTATGAACCCCTGTAGGGGAGTATATGTAAATTTGTGTAATTGAATGGTTAGTTTCTGGGTATAGAAATGCAAGGCTCATTAGTGTCTGTTTGGCTAACTGTTGGTTGAGGGGCCATTATCTGCTGAGAATCCCCCTGTCCCTGGGAGGAATTCTTTTGGAAAGTGTTGAGTTGTGATTCTACTGTATTTCAAAACTGGGAGCCAGAGTTTGTTTACTTTTAAGGTTTCTTCTTTCCTGTTGAAGTTGTCCAAGTGTATGTGGATTTCAATAGCTTCTCTGTGCATTCTGACATGATAGTTGTTGGCCCGGTCCAGAATTTCTGTGTTTTCAAAATAGCATTTTATGTCCAGGTTGGTTTATAACATGTTCTGCTACTTATAAACCAATCTGGACATAAAATGCTATTTGAAAATACACAAATTTATATATCCTCCCCAACAGGGGTTCACAGTATATAACCACCCCCAACACTCCTACCCAGCCATTCTCTGAAGATGCCAGCCACAGATGCAGGTGAAATGTCAGAAGGAAACTCTTCCAGAACACGGCCTCACAACCCAGAAAAAAACCCAAGGAAAATCTATAAACAACAAGTTCGTGCAGTCTTCTTGAATGTATATTGCTAGTATATGTTGTTGTTTTGCAGAATAGCTAGGTTTTGATAGGTGCATGTAGGGATGGAGAATGAACGAAGAGAATATACATAATAAAATCAATAACATACTTCGAACATACATGAAATCTGCTCGGCAAATACAGATAAAACAGTATTTAAAATATATCAAGAATAACACTATTCAATGATATCATTTATCACTTATGTCCTTAATTTTATAGTAGCTGCACAGAACTTACCCACTTCTAAAGTGATCTGTGCATCCCTATTCTCTAATAAGTATTTTAGGTATGATCATCACATCTACCGTACCTAGAATTTATGACAGAACACGGCTGTTTTCACCTCATTCGAACCACATGATCATACTCGCTCTAGCTAGATAGAGTATGCTTCCAAATCTACCCTGCAGTAGTGCTGATGACAGAACATTAAACATACCTAGGGTGAAAGATTTTCTGGATTTAGGAATACACAGTGGAAAGATACCTCACTGGTGTAAATAACTACCTTTAATTTCAGAGTACCTGGCTATTTTACTCAGGTGGCACTGCAAATCTGCATCCCAAATATCATTGTACAATTGTGGGTTTGGCTTTCTTGTAGCCAAGATCATGAATCCCAAGCTTCTCAGACATGTATTTCCATCTTGTTCGACAGACATCTATTAGAATTAGAAAAGCCAAACCCAATGGAGAGAGAGAATGAGTTTTAACCACCAGTGAATCTTAAGGATCTATGGCCAGGCCAGAGAAGGAAGAGTTCAATCTGTTGGCTGCCTAAGGTCCTTTTCAGATCATCTGCTGAATGACCACAGTACTTGGGGGAGGAGAGGCCAATAGACACAAACCTGCTTTCCTCTGTGCGTTCATTATACACCTGATTCCAAAAGAATCTAAAAGGCTTCAATGAATGTAAGATTGTGATGAAAGGCCAATGTAAACCACTCCTTTTAAAATATATCTTCCTTTTATCCTCACAACCAGCCTAGGGTATGGTACAAGATGGACTTCATAGCTGATTTGTGATTTGAACCTGATAGTCACTCTAACCACTACAACACACTGGCTCTTGGTATGTGTGTGGACTCTTGATTGAAGCTAACAGATCATAAAAACAAGAGAAACACATATTTGTTGTGAAGCATGGTACCAAAATCTACCTTAGCCCAATATGAACAACAAGTAAATTTCCACTCAGAAAAAACAAATTTAGAAAATCAAAGTGACACTATATGTTGAACTACTTATCTATTATTACTATTATTATTATTATTATTACATTTATTTAAGAAAAAACTGTCCTCAGAAGATGGCTTAAAAGCCAAGTTTAAAAATTGTTTTAAAAAAACATAAAAAACAAAACACTGAAGCAAGAGTTAATTCAGTTCTTTGATTAATTAATAATATTAATAAATATAGCAAAAAGCCAATGATTCCTTTTCTAGGAATCCCATCCTAGGGAGGAGCTAACAGCCAGTAGCTCTGTATATAGCTGCAGTCCTAGGGAGGGAGGCGATAGCAGCCAGTAGCTCTGTATATAGCTGCAGTCCCAGTCCCTGCAGCTCAGCATACAGGAGTGAGACTAACGGGGGGTGTTTGGCAGGGGAGTTTAAGGGGAAGGCCCAGAGTTCTGTTGTAGTGCCTACCTCAGAGTGTTAAATATGGACAGTGAGGGAACTGCTGTAGGCACCTGCAACAGCTGTGGGATGTTTGTCTTCTTGACTGTGGATGTGCAGAGCTCCACCTGCAGCAAGTGCAAGTTGGTTGTGTTGCTGGAAGAGAAAGTCCAGCAATTTGAGACCCGATTAGTCACTAATAGGGAGCAAGGGGTATTCTTAGACAGAGCAGAGCAGAAGGTCCTGGTTCAGGAACACGTAGGGGGTGTCTCTCTGGAGGAGGTTAGTTCAGTCACACAGGAGATCGATGTTTGGAAGAAACTGTATACTTAAAAGTATAAGGCACTAGACATCTTACTTCAGGCGTATTTCAATCCTTTTAGTTTTTAAATGAAGGTGTTAAAGGCAAATTAGATGTCTCCCAGTCTCACCTCAGTAGAAAAGCACTAAGACACAATGCCAACTTAACAGTGGTCACCAAGGGACATGGGGAAGTGTGAAAGGAGAGATGTGGATGACTGCCAAGAAGTCATTGCTAGTAGGTGATCCTCACCTGCTATAACACAACTCTTAAAAACTTCAAAATGTTTATGACAGAAAACACATGTACACATAGCAAAGGTACCTATGCCACACAAAGCATAAATTAGCTCAAATAATGGAAGAACTGATATTAGTAAGAGACTTTCCAACCAATTTTTCCCATTTTTGTCTGCCGGATAATACTTGTTGTCTTCCAAAAACAAAGAATGGAAAGGGGAGGGGGGACCTTGCAGTGATTTGGTGAAAATACTGTGTGCTCAGCAAACCCCGTCCACTGTCTTTCCATGCAAGAAAACTCTATAAACAATCAACCATCAACTTTAACATTTTTTTTTGCTCTGAAAACCTCACCAAAAAATTCTGTAATTAGAACATTTAAATGAAAAACATTTTAAAACAGAGGTAGGCAAAATGCAGCCCATGAGGCATATAGACCTCTCCGGATCTCAAGGGTGACCCTACAGCAGTCCTATATCCTTCCCAGTCCCCTCCCCCTTTTAATGAAAGCACTCTGCCCTATAAAGGGCATAGGGGGCAATTCTACTATGTCTTCACCCCCCAAACAACTTCTTTTAGGTCCCAGATAGAGTCTTTTTTTCAAAACCACCAAATGTAGCTTCCAAAAAAACATTGTAAATAACTCCCACAGTTCTATTGCACAGATTATGGTTAAATAAATTATGGTGAGAAGTTTTCCCAGTGTAACTTTAGAATCAGTACAGATAGATATAAGACTCAGGTCAACACATTTGAATTTCCTGAGGAAGAACAGTCATTGAATTGCATTGAGCAATTGTTAGCATTTAGATGTCTTTGCAGGTCTGTCTTTGATTAACCCATACACAAATTATTTTCTTCTGTTCTGTTCAAAATCTTTCCCAAATGTTTGCTGGTGTTGCAGATGAACTGCTTTGGCAGCATTTTCAAAGCAGAAAGGAATAAAAATAAGATTTGCTCCCCAATGAATAATTAAACTGAAATAGGCTTTAGGCTTAGTCTCTACTAATAATATAACATGGCACCAATTAGCTCTTGCATGTGGTGTCTATGACTGCAGTTACAACACCTGTACTTGAGCAACAATTTGAAAAGAAAAAAATCCTATATACAAGATGAATTATAGGATTTGACTGAGAAACTTTGCCTACTAAGTGAACACTTAGTCCAAGGAGCTAAATCTAATGTTATTTCCAGCTAGAGGGGACTCATGGATATCAACTGAATTTAATGTAACTAGTCCTAATAAAGTGCATTAAGTTGAATGAGTCTAATCTAGTGGAATCTACCACTGGATTTGACCCAGAAACACTGTTTGCTCCTATTTGGGGCAGTAGAATGCAGATGGATGAGAAACAAGCTAATTTTCTACAGGAATTTTTATTTGTTTATATTTTATATCTCCATTTGGAAACCGTCCACAATATTAACAAGTAGCAAGCGCAAGGGCTAAGCATAATTCAGGATGATAAAAATTGCTCCCTAGCAGGCTGACCCTCGTATGCATGTTGTCCCTTGCATAAAATGAATATCAATCCTCCCTGATGAGTACAAGAGCAGCAACTCCAAACCACAATGTAAACCACAGCTGACCAACACACAACCTACACACCACATTTAATACCTCCCTGCTCACTTATTTTTGTGCCCCCTAGAAACTTCCAGATCTTCCTTGGCAGCAGCACAACCATTAAAAAATCACCTCTCCGAAATGGAAAGAATCACATTTCTAGAAGGTTCTGTGAATAGCAATTCTCTTTCAAAGCAAGGTACAAAACCTTGCTTTAGCAATAACACCACTACCAACACTTTAACAGCAGAAGTAAACTCCTGGTCACTTCTGGATTGTTGTTATTTTCAACAAGTGTGAGGCCCAAGACACACCTTAGGGCCAAAATTGGCCCCTAAACCCACCAAAGTTGCTCCAACCCTTTACGTAGATTGTAAAATCGCTGCAACTCTAGAGTTAACAGTAGATTCATGATCCACTTTGGTGACACCAAAGCTTTAAAATTGTATAAAAACTGAGTATTTAGAAGAACAGGAGACACCAGAGTGCCTCTCTAGTTGCCTGCCTACCATGCTGGAAAATGGGCCTTGTATGGAAAGTTTAGATCATCATGCACCCATGTAATCACTGTGCCACCGCTATGTATCAACCATCTCCTTTCTTAACCTTTGGTAGGAAAATCAGATGTGAACACAAGCTGGATGACTGATTACCTCCACTCTGTCCCAACTGTAATATAGGCAAGACTGAAGAGTTGAGCTGACCCTTTGATGGTGGCATTAAGGAGGAATGATGAAAAACACTTTTTAAAATGACAGATCCTTCAGATTTGTCTTTGTTTTCTTTGAAATACAAACCAGGAAGAGGGGGGGCTGGGCAGGAAAAAGAGAAGTGGTCACAGCTGCCAATTTCTGAACGGAATGACAGAGCTCTGCAGCTTTCCATATTTTAGCACAATCTTAATGGAAAAATAGGAATGCAGCCAATTTGTCTTGCTCACTTATGTACTCCATGTACAGGGAAGGGGGGGTTAAATAAATATATCAAGGTCACTTCAAAACTGCCCAGATTGCACAGCCTGCAGGAAACAATAAGACAAGACATTCCAGCATGGAAAGTGTTTACCAGGACTAAAGTTGGAAGTAGTAGCTAATAATGTGAGGGCAGAGAGACAGGCCGCAATGCAGACAACCACACCTTCATACAATTATCTTATTAGGAGCTTTTCTCTTTTAATAACAGTGTTCACTTTCACCTCCCTATTGATTTCATTTCAGAAAAATACCTTAGCACTGTAAACAAACAAATGTTCAAATTGGCTATTAATAAAACAACAGTTAAATCTAGTAAGAGGGTCACAGCATCACAGCATGAAAACAAATGAAACTGATCCCATCAACAACACTTGATAGATTTTGTGTTGAAGTTTATATGTAGAGAAATGAACAGGTCTGTGCAATCACAAGAATGGGAAGCAAGCACAAACACAGCAATCTTTTCCACAATGTGCTGGACGGACAATCTACATCTTGGCCTAGTCTGTGAACCAGCCCTCAGGCTCTATGCACATGCAAACTGTGCACTGCAGGTTCAATTCCAGCATGGTTTTCTCTGTGTTGATGGCCACCCAACACAATGGCACCTTTGAAGGGCTGAACAGCAATTCCTCCATCCACCCATGCGAATAGCTGCATTGTTACAGATGGCTCATATACTTTATTAATACAAAAGTGCCTTTAGCAGTCTAAATATACAGAAGCACTTTCATGTGTAAGAGCTTGAGCATGCACAGTGAATAAAAGGAACGTTTTAAAAGGTGGTGGTGGCAGTATCTCTATACAAAAAAAAATGCACTCTTTTGAGAACCAAAGCTGATAATGGGTGTCTTTCTTCCAAAAGGAAAAACTATTTATATCAGAGAGACCAATCAACCTGCTCTTCCTGATAATATTTGTTAAGCCTTCTAAATTTTATATGTATTCTACTAACTATATCTGGTGTTACATACACTGTTATCTATACATATAAAACGGTTTGGTATCCTCCCCAATGCCACCACATGTGTACCCCACACTGCTGCCATGCATCCACATGCTGCCATACGCATGCCCCCACGCCACCATGCGTGACCCCCATACTGCCACACATGCCCCCTACACCGCCACGCATCACCCATGTCGACACACACATGTGCCCCAGGTGCACCTCCTATGCCACTGCCACATGCGCACCCTCACACCACCAAATGTGCACCCTTCATGCCACCACATGCGCATCCTCCTACACCCATGCTACCACACCCACACCCACCAAGCGTGCAACAACAGAGAGCCCCTCTGCTGCCGCCATGTTTAGAAAGGACTTAAACTTCCACGTTTCTGCCCCTAGTGTGCTGACTGGCTGCCCAATAGAGAGCTTTGATTGGTTGGTAAGTTTCCTAAGCGGCCAATCAGCACACTGGAAATGGCAACACACCCAAGAGCATTATATATTAAGATGTTTCTTGAAATAGATTAAATAAACAGCTCCATCCCTTTCCATCAGTAGTATCCTTTCCCACAGCTCTCTTGTGGAGCCTGCAGCCAATTTATTACACCATTGAAGTGTTTTCTCCAAATAATTTATTCTGTAGTGACTTCCACGGCACACACTCTTCAAAGATGAGTTTTGATACTTAGCTGTTCAATGCAATATATGCTCAATCTTGCAAAGGGGGGGGGGAAATATGTGTCTGAGCTTAAATCTGGGAAGACTCCCACCCCCCATGTAAAAAGACATCTGAAGGGATGTTTAACTGCTGAGTCTGCCTTTGCCATAAATGTGTGGGAGCTCTTACTGCTCTGAAAGAAACGGTTCCATCTGGCACTTGTGCATACTGGGCAAAAGTCTAATTGTGCATACTGGGCAAAAGAGAAGTAGGATTTATTCTAAGATGTCATGGGCTGTGAGACATGCAAAGCCATTTAGTGTCTGTTCTTAAGACTTCTGAAGGACTATTAACTTCCAAAACTGAACAGCCAGTCCTTGTTCAATTGCAGATCCACAGTGGTATAGTGCTTCCCATAGGAAAATGTTAATCAAAAATGAAGCCAGGCACAAGTCCTTCAGGCAAACCCAGCTGACAGGGATCATGCTGTACAATCCATGGCATATTTCAGTGTGTTCAGTTCTCTGCCTGCTTGAGCACCTCCATCTGAAATGCCACCAGCTGCTTTACTCTTCAAAGTGGCCACAGAAGGCAGCAATGATCTCCCCCCCCCACCATAATGAACCAATATACTACCATCATAATATGCTATTTAACCATGTTTAGTCTTAGACCAGACTCTGTGCTCAAGAATTTACAAGTTCTCTTTCCTCTCGTTCAACAGATGAGTGAAAAGACTATTTTTTTTCTGTCGTAGCTGCCTCTATTATCACAGTTTCTGAAGTTAGGTGACTTTCCATGAAGGCTGGGAAATAGGCCAATCCAAACCCCTGGAGAACAGCTTCCAATCAACACAGACAATACTGAGTTAGATGGACCAATGGACCAACAGGGCAAAAGGCAGCTCTTTGTGTTTCACAGCCATGAAACTCATTGAATGACTATGAGCAATTCCTACTCATAGAGTTGCCCGTTCCTACTCATAGAGCTGATATGAGGATAAAATGGTGGAGAGACTACATCAGCCAGGACATCTTGCAGAAAGAGCAGGATACAAAATATCATAAACCAAGAAAATAAAAACAAGTAAAGAACAATACACTCTCTTACTTTACTGACATGCAAATTATTACGTGCTGCGTATTAATGAGGTTGGCCTGTCTACAGATGCTAATTAAATCTACAATATAAAGTTAAACCAGATTGATACCACTCTAACTGCCATGGCCCTGTCCTACAGAATCCAAGTATTTGTAGTTTGGTGAATTACTTAGAATTCTCTGCTAGAGAGCTCTAATGGTGTAGTTCAGGGAGGGGAATATACAGCTCTTTGGCAAAGAATTCTACATCCTTCACCAAATGACAAATCCCAGCTGCTTTAACTCTTCAGTGTAGGTAACACTTTCTGACTCCCTCTTCTGAGTTACCCCTTTTCCAGCAGTGAAATGCTGCAGCTCTGATATTAAGAGCATACAACCAAATTCTGGCTGCTTAACAGGAACATCCTTCCCTCTACTAACAAAAGTCCCTGACTCTGACAGTAGTCCCCATGAGAAAGGGCTCCATGCCAGTACCAACACCCAAGGACCATGGAAGCCAGTCTTTCACAAAAGTCACAGGGACCACAACGAATAATGAGTTTCTATGAATCCCAACTCTTCTTCATATTTGCTAAAATAGCCCTGTTGTGCAGATGGCATGGCCATACTTTCTTCCTACTTCTTCCATACTTTCTAATGCCTTAACTCTCCCAGTCTTCCATATTGATGATTCTGCTACCTCAAAGGGACAGTTGAGTGGCACAGTCAGACTTAGCAATGCTTGCCCTTTCCTCACAAACACACAACTCCTATTATTGCTCTTGATATTTAGAACAACTGTTTGGTGACTGGGATGATCTGAAACATTGTCTCTTTTATCCATCAGAAGGAGAAGCCAGCAAGCACAGATGCCTTAATGGATCAGCAGCTGACCAGACAATTGCTCCACTTTTCCTCTGTAGCAAATGCTAATTCAGAGCGATATTGCTTCAAAAACCAGAGGTACCATAAAGGTACTAGATAAACTTTTCTCCTTTCCAAGGAAAATAAGGCCAAAATGCACCCTAGACTCCTTTCTTATATATATTATTCTATCTGACCTCTTACACGCCGTTTTTTGTATCTAGCAACCTTGCCTGCTTCTACTTGAGAACAGAAACCAGATTTAACTGACACAATGACCATATTAGTGAGTAAAAAGCTGATATATTTCAACCCTGAAAACTCTCTGAGGCAGTTTCTAAGGAACTGACTAGAAAGCATTGGTCCTTCCATTTAATCTGCCTCATCAATGAAAAACATTGAGGGGAAGGTCAGTGCTCTCCCTTCAGGTCCTTTCTAGAAAGTTCAAGCCTTCCTAGAGGGACTGAATATATCCGCTGACTATACCAAAGCCACAATGTGGGACATGCATATAGAACGCACAGATTTTTGAAAATAAAAACAAACAGGCAAGCATGCTGAAACTGAGACTTACAGGTACAGGGAGGTTATGAGGGCTGAAGCTGCTCCCAGGGAAGGAATAGTTGTCAGTTCATTGTTATTCAGCCTCCTGGAAGAAACAAAACAAAACAAAAATCACTTTTAAAACTATCAACTTAAAACAACAACAGGTATACCAATTTGGCAAGTCTCCCATTGTTGTTTTGTTGTAAGGATGAAACTCATTCTCTGTCATCATTAACAACCTGACTTATCTAGAAGTCTGATTATTTGGAGAAATATAGCTGTATAGCATTTCCTGTATCTCTGCAACTTTCCAGCCAAGTCTCTGCCAAGAACACTTGTAACAGAAACCCAGCTGCACATTCCATGCCTACTTTAGTTATTGCTAACACATATTTATGGAACAGCAGCATAACTCCAGCTCACCATCAAGGGTGGCCAAACTACAGACACACAACAAGCATTCAGCTCCCAAAGAGGTCTGAGTGCAGCACCTGACACTGTCTTACACGTGCCACGTTTCCCCTCATTTTGGGGGACAAGCTGTAAAGCTACTGGCACCTCACTGGTATGTTTAATTGCTGGGCAGGAACTGGTAAGAGCAGTACTTAACAGCCACTGTATGAACAAGTGACTGACAAGTACTGGAGTCACTCAACAGATATCCATTTTTAAAGCAAAAAAACCCCAAATGCTACTGGATTTCCATTTGGGGAATTAGGTCTTGGGTTTGATGATTGTGCTAAAAACAGCACCATTGGTCCCAAGCTTTCTTGGGGAGGTGAGGAGCCCACGAGGACCATGGGAAGAAGAGAGATGAAAGCATGTACTGCTTCTGGGTGGGTGGGGGCACAGAGATGAGACTGCATCAGAAAAAAGTCAAGAGTTGGCAGGGCTATGTACAGTATCTCTCTTACAGCATCATGTAAATACTTTATGCAATTTGATCCTAGACACTGGTTCCAGCATCCCAAGAATCAGAGCTTTCGCATGTAAGGTACTCATCATTGCCTGTATAATCCTCCCCACCCACTTTTAGAAAGCCCTATCAAAATATGAGAGGCAGAAGCCCATGCTTCAATGGACAGGATTTAAGCACTGAGCATGAAATCAGGCAAAGTGATGTATTCTGAAGATTGCAATCCTTAGCCCACAATGTCTTTGCAATACATCCTGTTGAGCACAGAACTTACTTCTGAGTAAATATGCACAGATTGCACATGTTTCTGCTCCCTCCGACTGATTTTTTTTTTAAAAAAAAGACTTATATTTAATAAATTAATTACTGGGTAACAAGGTTTTTGTTCCCTGCCCCAAACCAACTGCTGCTTAGCTGTATAGCAGGCTGGTAGAGTCCAAAACAAGACAGGGAACACTCCAGAGCCCAGAGGGCTGCACTGCAGCATTTCAGGCTTCCGTGAAACTCTGGAGAGCCACAGCTATCTATTACCACTGCCATTTTGTACAACTGGAAGTGATGTTATGTCACACCTAGTAACATTGGGGAGGCGGGGTTCGGGAGGGTTTTAAAAAAATGTTTTAGTGACCCCCCCATCCTGAAGATTTAACATGTATTAGTGTTTATTCTGCTGAAAGTCCTTTGGCGGAAAAAATGGGGGGGGGGAATACTAGCAGTTTGGGAGGCCTGTAGGGATCGTCCCCCAGGGCTGCACCAGACACCCCCCCCAATATGGCAGCTTGTAGGCTACACAATTCCCACCTGTGTTCTTGAAGGGTGACATCCTTCACCTACCCACCACCCACTCTTCTACTCTTTTCTTGCCTTCTTTTACATCTTTCCCTCCCCCTCTCCCCTTGCCATCTTGTTCCTGAACTTAGGAAAGTTACTTTTTTGGACTACAACTTTCAAAATCCTCTAGCCAGTATAGCCAAGCTGCAGTCCAAACAAGTAAATTTCCCAAGGTTTGCTCCATTCCTTCCACACTCATGATTCAGCTTGTTCCAATCTCCCAGGCACATGCTGCCATTGTGTGCCTTCAGGTAATTTCTGACTTTTGGCAATCCTAAGGCAAACCAGTTAAAGGGTTTTCTTGGCAAGATTTGCCAGGGATGGGTGGGTGGCTGCCACTGCCTTCCTCTAAGGTTGAGAGTGTGCGACTTGCCCAAGGTCAGCCACATACCATATGCAAAATGGCTGCAACATAAGACACTTCCTTTGTGGGTAGAATTCCTCGTGTTGCTCACAGCAACTAGAGAAGATTTATTTTGTGTCTGTGGTATGCGTGAGAAAGGACTAGAGGAGGGTGATGGAACAGGATGACCAGAGCCATCTAGACAGCCTCAGAGTAAGTCATTTTGTGACTGACTACACCCCCACAGCAGCTATTTTGTGTGATGCCCATGAAAGTTTTAGAGTTACACTGTGTCCACAACACACACGCACACCAAAGTTTTGGGGTCTTGAGGTATAGGACAATAACTGAAAAATCCTAAATCTAGGAAAGAGAAGAGATTGCACAACTTTTCTGGAGTCAGCTTTCCTTTGCCCTGTCCTGTAACTATGAAGCTACAACTTATACCAACTCAAGCTGATGGTTTACAGTGCTAGCTCCTCAACCTGGAAGCAGCGCCCTGGGATCTCAGACAGACGAAATCAGTAAGGGTTGAACTGGAACCTTTTGCATCCAAAGTATGTGTTCTACCACTGAGCTATAGCGCACTCTCCAAGAAGGAAGAAGATACATTTATTTATTGAATTTATATTCTGCCTTTCTCCCAAAATGGGATTCAAGGCAGCTTAGGATAATTTTTTAAAGATTAAGCTAAAACATTAGTGTACAAAAGTTTTTAAAGAATTAAATAACAGTATTATTTTAAAAATACAATTAAAACCAGAACTTTTTTTTCCGTGTGTGTGTGTGTGTGTGTGCATGCAAGGCACCAATGGCACCTTTCCATAGTGGTCGGATTGTGTGCTTCTGTGAGGCAAGAGGCTATGTTAAAGGCAATAGTGCTGCTGGTAGGGTCTCCCATGTCAGATAGGCTTTTGCTGAGAAGCCAGACTAAATGTGTCAAAAAGCTACTGGACAGCAGCAGAATTGGAAGGTGACACTGGTGGAGAATCTCTCACAGATAACAGCAGTGGCACCATAGGTAACGATTGTGAGTACTGTGAACAGGGAGGCATGGTAAACCTTCTCTTGAAGAACCTGTATCATACAAACTCTATGACGACATAATCCAAAATGAAACAAGCAATAGTTCCAGATGTAACTCCCAGGTTGGATAGTTCTCAATGAGTACATGGATACAGCAGAGGACTACTACAGGTAGTGCTGTGGTTAACGACCCAACTGTACTGAAGCTGAAAAGACATTCAGTTGCTCAGACATGCTCAGAGGTAAAAGTAAAGTCCAAACCTGCATAACACTTATAGGAACATGGAATGTGAGAAGCATGAATTAGGGGAAGCTAGACATAATAAAACAAGAAATAGAAAGTATAGACATTGCAATACTTGGGGTGAGCCAGCTAAAAGTGGACAGGAATGGGACTCAAGAAATAATTTTATTTATTTATTTATTTATTTATTTATTCAAGAAATAAAAATCTAAAAAGAAATGGGGTGGCATTTATAGTGAGGAGAGATATAGCAAAAGCAGTCAAAGTATATAATGCAAAATCAGACCAAATCATGTCAATAAGACTTCAGGGAAAACCCATCAATATAACTTTAATCCAAGTTTATGCCCCAAATACAGAGGCATAAGAAGAAGAAATTGAAAGATTCTATGCTGGAAGCTAGCAGGAAATTGATCACACACCAGAATAGGACTTCTTGTTAATCATAGGTGACTGGAATGCAAAAACAAGAAACAGAGCAGAATCAAAGATTGTACGAAAATTTGTTCTAGGATCAAGAAATGAAGCTGGAAACTGGCTGACTGAATTTTGCAAGGCCAAAAGTTTGTTCATCACAAACACGTTCTTCAAGAAACTCAAGAAGCAACTGAACATATGGATATCACCTGAAGGCCAACACAGAAATCAAGTAAACTACATAACTAGAAGCAGAAGATGGAAAAGCTCCATTTTTTTCTGAAAAAATAAGACCAGGAGCAGATTGTGGCACAGACCATGACCTACTAATATTAAAAATTAGAGTAAAGCTAAAGAAAAACACCAAACAAACCATCATGCTGAAATACAATCTGGAGAATATCCCCATAGAATTTAAAGATAATGTGAAAATAGATTTGCACAATTAAACCTAATTGACTGGAAGCCAGAAAAACTCTAGACTGAAGCCAGGAACATTGACAGAGGGGAATGCAAAAAGACATTATCTGTCGCCACAGAGAAAAAGAAGCCTCAATGCATGACAGATGAAACTCTTCAAGCAGGTAAGGACAGAAAAGAAGCAAAAGTGACAGAATAGAGTCAGAACCCTGAGTGCAACTGTTCAATGATTTGTGCGCAGGGACAAGGAGAAATACCATAATAATCAATGCAGAGAAATAGAAGGTGACAATAAAAAAGAACAAAACACCTCTTCCACAAGATCTGAGAAAGCAAAGAGAAATTTAAACTAAGAGTGGGGATGCTCTAAGACCAGCAGGAGAACACATTACGTGGCCAGGTTGAAATGAACGACGATGAAAACAATCATGGAAGAACTATATAAAAGAGATATAAGGGTGGCAGAGTCATTGGAGAAAGCACCATATAAAGTCAAGCCTCCAATTTTAGAAAGTAAAGTGGAACCTGCACTTAGAGCATTTGGGAGAAATAAATCACCAGGAACAGATGGCATACCAATAGAGTTGCTTCAAGCTACAGAAACAGAATCTACTCTAGTTCTAATTAAAATCTGTCAACAATTATGGAAAACAAAACAATGCCCTACTGATTATAGCTAAGGCTTTTATTGTGTAGCATGAAAACCTATGGGTCGTGCTTAAAGAAATGGGTGTGCGACAACAATTGATTGTCCTGTACTCAGGACAAGAGGCTAATGTTAGGACAGAATACAGGGAAACGGAATTATTTTCAATTGGCAAGGGACTCTGGCAAGGCTGCATTTTATCATCTGTTTAACTTTTATGCTGAACATATACACAGAGCAGGATTAGACACAGAGGAAGAAAGTGTGAAAACTGAAGGAAGGAATATCAAACATTTTAAGATATGCAGATGACAACATGGTACTAGAAGAACATAGCAAAAACTTGGAATGATTATTGAAGGAAGTCAAATAAGAAAGTGAAAAGGCCAGTTTTACAGTTGAATGTTAAGAAAACAAAAATAATGACCACATAACTTTAAAACAGATGATGAAGACACTGAAATAATTCGAGATTTTCCATTCCTTGGCTTAGTAAATCAGAATGGAGACTGCAGTCAAGAAATCAGAAGAAGACTAGGATTTGGAATGGCAGCTATGAAGGAACTAGACAAGATCCTGAAGTCTAAAGATATATCATAGAATACAGTACTAAAGTTAAAGTTAGGATTGTCTATGCCAATGTATTTTCCATTTCTATGTATGGTTGTGAGATTGGACAGTGAAGAAACCTGGTAAGAAGAAAATCAACTCATTTGAAATGTGATACTAGATAAAAGTTCTATGGATACCATGGACAGCTAAAAAGACAAATAATGGGTCCTAGAGCAAATCAAGCCTGAATTTTCCCTAGAAGCTGAGATGACAAATGTAGTATGTAGGGAAATAATCATTGTAATGTAATACAATCTTGTGTACTCCATTCACATACTAAGTTCAGTCTAGGAAATTTACCCTGCATGCTTTAGTTCTCCCAACTACCTCTTCTCTTATTTCACTAGGCAATTCCAGCCAACTGGAGCAATGGGTCATTCATTCACATGACCTAATTTAAATATTATGACCCTTTGTTTAAGTTCTCTTTTAAGTTGAGTCTCCATGCGGCTGAAGCCATGCCATGATGCTGTTCCTTGCTATGATGTTCTTGCTATGATGTTGTTTGTTTTTTCAAGTCACCATGAAGCCACTCCGCTAAAAGGCTGGGTGAGTCTCATTCTACCCTAAATTCTCTTAGTTAATTAGGAACCCTTTTTAAAGTTTGTTTTAATATGTAGATTAAGATTGATATAGCTTCAGTAAACTTTTGATATGCATTTTTAAACTGACTTCTTTGTTTTTAATGAGTCTAATTGATTCGGTGATCAGACCACACATTTAAATGTTAATTGAGCTGTCTGCATTCCTAAATCGTCACTCTGCCTGAATTTGAAAGTAAAGTGTTTTTACTTTTTAAAGAAGATATTTTTATTTCTTTTTAAAAGGGCTAGATCCCTGGAATTTTTTAATACATTTTTATTTTTAGACTCATACCTCCTACAACAAAACTGAGACTGTTATATGTGAAGTTGAAGGCTTTCACGGCCAGCATCCATAGATTTTCCTTGGTTTTTTTCCGGGCTGTGAGGCCATGTTCTGGAATAGTTTCTTTCTGACGTTTTGCCTGCATCTGTGGCTGGCATCTTCAGAGAATGGTTGGTTGGGTAGGTGTGTGTCTGGGGTTTATATGCTGTAAACCCCTGTAGGAGAGTATATGTAAATTTCTGTAAAAAAAAACCATTCAATTACAGAAATTTATGTATACTCCCCTACAGGGGTTCACAGCATATAAACCCCAGACACACTCCTACCCAACCATTCTCTGAAGATACCAGCCACAGATGCAGGCAAAACGTCAGAAAGAAACTATTCCAGAACATGGCCTCACAGCCCGGAAAAAAAACCAAGGAAAATCAATGAGACTGTTATACTTTGGACATATCATGAGAAGAGAGGACTCGTTAGAAAAGACAATAATGCTGGTAAGATAGAAGGCGGTAGGAAATGAGGAAAACCTCAATCCGGATGGGTAGACGAAATCAAGGAAGCCACAGCCCTAAGCTTGCAAGACCTGACCTGTTGATGATAGGGTGACTTGGGAGGTCTCTCATTCATGGGGTTCCTGTAAGTCAAAGTCAACTTGACAGTAGTTAACGACAACAACAAAAACAATGCAAGGCACGGACAGTCCCTCACATATACAACTATATACAACTAGTTTATCTTTATCTTTGACCTCACTCAAGTCAAGAGACCAAGTGCTACTGATTAGTGCCTTGCCTACCTCCCAGCTGTTGTCTTGTTGCTGTTTTGGCCATGTTACGAGAAGGGGACACAACACTGTGGCAAGAGCTTAACAGCAGCCATTCTTACCCCTATGCTAACAGCCTGAGAGGCAGACATAGTCTTGACAGTTTTGTGGGAGGGTGCCCATGCAACCACTGTAGCAGCAGTTTATCATTACTGACTTAGAAAAAGAAACAGAAGCATTTCACTCCTGTGAAATGAAGGCTGAAACAGGACATCAAGTATTCCATAGCTTTAGGTAAAGGAGAGAAGGGACCACAGGGTCCCATGTCACGGAGAACCTTGGCTTATTTTTCATGAGCAATTTGCCTGACTGTTCTGACTGCAAACAGGAGCAGCTAAACAAACTATGCTCCCTCCCTGCCATGGTTTGCTCATCGTGACATATGAACCTAGCATTCTGGCTTGTTTCTCCCTCAACTGAGCCAGAGAACTAAAGGAGCAACCAACTGTAGGTTACATCTCTGACTTATCAGAGGACAGAAAGAAGCCAGGTTTCCTGTTCAGAAGTCACAATAAGAAAACCCATGGATGGCAGCTCTGTGCTTTCTTTAGCTGCTCCCACTTGCCATAGGAGCAACCAGGGCAGTAGGCACCAGCATGCTACCTCATTTATGATAAATTGGAAGAACTGTGGCTCATTATAACAAAGCACATACTACAGATATTTAATTTCCATTACTAAAAACAGAACTCTAAAAAGTCTGCATTCAAACAAAGCCAAACTAGGACTATTTAAAGTGCTCAGCAAACATGTGGACATTTCAATAGGCAATTCTTTTCTAAGAAGAAAAATACAGAGCGAGGGAAGGGGGGTGTTAATAAGGAAGCTTTACTACTTTCTATTCCACTGCTATGCTATCAGGTTCAGGGGCACACTCTCTCAGTTGCATAATGTCTGGATTCTGGCACTCAGTGAAAGCTGATCTGGGTCACATAGCATGCTCCCTTCTTGGTTTAAAGAGCCCTTGTTTGTATGTTGAATTAGTCAATTAATTACCATAATAACAGTTGCTTGTCTGGCAACTTGAAAACTGCCTAATTTCCTGGCCTTCTTGCTTGGCCTTCGCCCTCACACTAGCAATTAAAGTGGTGGGGGGAGAGGAAATCAGAGCAAAGATTGTTACTTCCTGCCTCAGAACGTGATAGTGCTACTAATTCAAATAAGAAAAATTGGAAGTCATTTATTTATCTTTATCTTTTATGTTTTCAGAAGAATATAAATTTAAAAGTATTTATTTATTTAGCTGGATTTAGGTTTTAGTTATTTATTTAGATTTAAAGGAAAGAAACAGGAGGGGAAAAACATCAAAGAAATGTCTTAGCAAAATTCAACTCTAATTTTAAAGAGATCAGGAAAAATACAGTAAATTCCACTTACAGCAGGCTGTTTATTTATTTTGGCTACATCCAACCTAAGTCCAACTTACAGGAGACCCAATGAAATGAATAGAACTTGTTAGCCACAACTAATTTAAGCCCATTTATTTTGTTTCAATGAATAAATCCTAGGACAAGACTAATACTAGATTTAGACCTTTATTCTTAAAAGATAAAAAAGTATAAGCAATGGTTTATCATTATATCTACCTAGTATAATTTCTATCTATGGCAACCATATAGCAGCATCAACCTAAAAGAGGCAGTTTTCTGCAAGAATTTCTGGTTTCAACTCCCCCACCCCCGTAGCAAACAAGATGATTCCTGAAATAATTCTAATGGAAAAGATTCATTGGAAACACTGTAGTATGGAGACACAAAAGTTAGGTCTTGGTGATTCAGCAGAAACTCAGTGTCCTAAAATTCTGCACATAAGAGCAACATGGATTTATATGCATGACTAATTTGAGCAAATATTCTAGGTCAAAAGAATTAATTGCTTCAAGAACCACCATCCCCACATCTGAAAATCCTGGAGAAAGTACTGAGTGACTTGAACCTTAGAACCACTCTTCATAAGTAACCTGAAGAATATTTTGCAGAATATTTTGTGAGTAAAAGCAGGACACATTGTACACATAAGGTTCCTCTCTTCCCAGGAATCTATCTTGTTCTTTTCTATGAAAAGCACCACACACACCAAGGGACATGCACACAGTCAAAATGAATAGAATCCTATTTGTAGCGAAGCTCCATATGAAATGTCAGAGCATGAGTGGGCCTTTTGATTGTAATTAATGTCTTCATTTGTAAAAGTTTCCCTATCACTTACTAGGACAGCAAAAGACACTTTAGCAGCAACAGATCACAGGAACCTATAGAGCTCTATTTTGTTTTAATGATCAACATCTGACTCTTTCCAACAACAGAGAAATTCAAAATATGGTCAGAACTAAACGTCTGAACAGCTAGGTGTTCGTTTTTTACATATTTTGTTTCTGAAAGATATTTGCTGCTGACTGCCTTGGGTAAGTTATTCTGGCATGTGGTCTAGAGCTTCCTTCAAAAACAAGCAAAGGTGACCATTCTCTGATTGAAAGCTCCCTTTCTATTTGATCATACTACTCTGTGCGGTGAAAAGAGCAAAGGAGAGAAGAATGCCACTCAATATAAAATATTTACAGCCCAGTTGCCAGGCTAATGTCATGTTGAAATAGATCCTGCTCAAAAATAGCACAATTCTCTCGAGGATTCACTAAAAGGCACTTAGAATTTATTTTATTTTTTAAAAGAGAGATGTTTGGCAAACAAACTTTACCACTCATTTCTTATTAAAAACAACAATAGCAGAAAATCATATATTTATATACGTACACATTTTATATATCCATTTTGTCTAGTCTATGAAACAGCATACTATGCCTGAACAAGACACTAGGAACAGGGCTCCTTGCCCTACAACTACAGGCTATATAAAACATGGAATGTGTGTGTGTGTACAGTACAACCCTCATATCCATGGACAATACATTCCTGGACTTATTGTGGATATTGGAAATCACAGATAATAGCGAACCCTATTAAAATGAATGACTTCTAGCCCAAGCATACCATAGAATCATACTGGAGGATCTAAAGATTCCTAGAGAGAACACCTCTCTAGGCATCTTCTAGGTCCTCCAGCGTGACTCTATGGTCAGCTTCCAGAGGAAGCATATCACAGAATCATGCTGGAGGACTTAAAAGATGCCTAGAGAGACCACATTTATTGGACATGGGTAAAGTGAGGTGGTTTTCCCAGTTTCTTCCTCTGAAACATAGCCTACAGCACCCAGTATTAATTGGTGGTCTTCCATCCAGGTCCTAACCAGAACTGATCCTGCTAAGCTTCCAAAATCAGATGGGATTTTGTGCCTATAGGGTATTTAAGCAGTGCCTACAACATGGAGACACCGGCAAATAGTACCTCTTTAGGTCCTTACATAATTATAGCACAGTAATTCTACTTCAAAAGGCCATGTCAATATTCTATAGAATTCTGGGGTTTGCACTTTGGTGAAGCCCTAGAGCCTTCTGGATGAGAGTTGTAAATAACCAACCCTCTCTAAACTGCCAGTCCCAGGATTCAATAGAATGGAAACATGACAATTAAAGTGGAATCAAAGTACAATAATTATATAGTGTGAAAAGCTCCATTGTACCAATTCACCATCTTTCTGACACACCCACTGATCCTGAACATGCAGAAAAGGACACCACAAATGAACAGAGAGCTAGAGCAACTTCCCTATGAGGAAAGGCTACAACACTAGGAAGTATTTAGCTTAGAAGAAAGGGGAACAAACAGGGGAAATGGGAGACATGTATAAAATCATGCAAGCTATAGAAAGCATGGAGACAGTTTTCTCCTCCTCTCATAATACTAACATCTGGGGTCATCAGCAGATTCAACACACAGCAGATAAACAGATAAAGAGATAAGGGCACAGAACACAGTCAAGCACTGGCCATCAACCTGGCATTAAAAGAGAACTTGGCAAATAAATAGTGGGGAATTTATTTTATTTATTAAAATATGTATATCCCACCTATATCTGAATGAACAAATAAACAATGTTTATTAGTTATTACTGTTCTAAATTACCTCCGATATCAGAAACTGTATGAGTAGCTGAGGAACATGAAAAGGCAGGTGCTATTAAGGCTGGATAAAATTGGCTAGGCATTGTTCCAAAAACAGGGCACCCTTTGTGCACAGGTGTGATCTGTTCCCAAAGTGGTTGAACAGAAATTAAGTGAAGAAATGGTAATAAAAACACAAAGAACAAGCAGCCCAGAAGTCTCATATGTGAACCCATTTCCAGCCCTGCGACTTGAGTGAGACTAAAAGCCTAATCCCATGCATTTTTATTCAGTTACTCAAGTAACACACAAAATGCTGATGACAACAGAAACATCAGGAGATTCAGAAAAGCTGCAGAAAAAGAAGATGAAGCAATCTTATACTTTTTTCCCTTCAGCACTGGGCCCCTAGCCAGTGACAGGCCTAGAGCAATTACACCAAATGATAATCTAGCCTTGGGTACCACTGCACTCATGTCATGCTTGTGGGCTTCCCAGAGACATCTAGCTGGCTGCAGTGGGAAAACAATGCTAGACTACATATGCACTTTAGTCTGAACCAGTATTGCTCTTGTTGTACCCTTATGTAACCCTTACCATGACATCATCACATTGTGAGTTCCCACGACCCATGTTCCACATCACAGAAATTCACAAAGGGATGCCACTTTCAGCAGAATCCACATGCCATGTGCAATCTGTAGTAGCAGCATTGTATTCCATAGGAAGACCTAGATGTTTGCTTCATATCATCCAGCTGCATGAGGAACACACCCTTGACTTACACAATCTGGTAATACTATTTAGGAAGAAAGATAATTTATGTTTTATCAATATGTCAGAAAGCTGGTGTGATATTATAATTAAGAGCATGGAGTTATAAACAGGAAATCTTTGGTTCATCAAGAGACTTGAATGATCCAAGGCAACCGACAGGTCTTCCGTCTCACCTGGTAATACAGGAGGAGGGCTAGCAGCCCAAATGTAACTGTGGTTGCCAAGACTGATGAAATGATGCATTCATTTGGCACATAATCTTTAAAAAGCATTAAACAGTGTGTTGTAGTGGTCTGAGTGTTGGACTACTGCTCTGAGAGACCAGTATTTAAATCCCACTCCATCATGGAAACCCACTGGGTAACCATGGACGTAGCTTGAGAAGAGGGCAGTGGCAAACATCCTCTTAATGAATTTTGCCAAGAATACCCTATGATAGGGTCGCTTTAAGTCAGAGTCAATTTGAAGACATATAAAACACAGAGACAAATATTGATATTCTGTTCTAACTTATGTATAAAGAAGATTAATATCTCATTTGTTAAACACCACATTGCAAAGCTATCCACAATTAAATAACCAGAGTGCTCTCACTCGCTCTTGCACACTCTCTCTCTCTCTGTCACACACACACACACTCCTAATTTTTAGTATTAAAAATGTAAACTGGTCATTTCTGAGCCTGACTGAAAGAGTCAGCTCTGCCCTTTAGAGCCTTAAACCACTTGCAACCCAGGTTAGTAAAGGATCAACCTTTCCTATTAAGCTCCAATCCAGTCCAAGAGATCTACTTCTGAGACTCTTTCAGAGGTACCTCCATTTTTCAGAGGTTAGATGAGTGGCAACTGGAGGCCAGGGTGCAGTGGCTTTACAGCGGTAGCATAGCTTCCCTCTATGAAATGCTGCCATTACTACCATCCTAAGATGATCCTAAGAATCATCCTAGGAGCTATGTTGGCACTAAAAAAAATTCATGAGGCTTTCACTGAATTGTGTGTGCTGATGAAGGAGCCTTTCATTTCCTTGTAACTCTAGGAGAAATTAGAAGACCAGGCCCAGTCAATGAAGAATCCAACCTTATCTAGGGAAAGCAATGCATTTCTCTCTCCCACCCTGACAGACCACACTCTAAGGAGAATGGGAGCCCTGAGTTCCTACATCCTACTATAGTTTGCCAAGGTTGCAAAGTCCCCTTCACTGAACTTCTCACTTAACTTTAAAACAAAATGACCCTAAGTGGTAATGCTGGATTATGGAAGTTTGTATTATTGGCAGGTTCTTGTTGCAACTGTGAGAGTCCCAGCAAAACAAGTTAACATTTAGGATACAAAAAGAAAGTGCTATAAAATAACATATTTATTTATATCCCATCTTTTCCCCAGCTCTGGGGCTCAAGGTAGCTTACATAAAATTTAAAACAAATACAGATAATATCACTAAAACAAATACAGATAATATCACTAAAACAAAAGTCACTTAAAACCATATCCATTTTTTTAATGGACAATATAGTATATTATTAAAATTTCTTCCCTGACATGAAATGCTGAAAATTTTATGCAATTTTTTTAAAAAATCAGATAACTCTACTTTTTGACCATCTTGTTCATTTGAACCAATCAGTAACAATACTACAGTAAAAATAAAATGCACTTGAACAGTTTAGTCCATTATAAGGGTTTTGTAAAATGGAAAGTAAGATATTCACAACAGAATTTCAAACTGAAAGTGAATGTCTAACTTCACAAGTATTCTAGCTTTTCCCTTGTACTTGCTTTCTGTACAAAAAACCTTAGCCTAATTCCAACTGTTAGCCTACACTAGAGAAGACCCACTGAATCAATGTAGGTCAAGCACGAGCTGACTTACCATTTCCCATTAATCCAGTGGGTCCCCTCTAGTTGGAACTAACAACTGAACTTAGTTCATAGGTTAATGTCCACCCAATATTAATGGGGAAAATCCCACAAAAGGTATCTCATTGGCAAGTACTGTACACAGAATATATGAGAATGTGAGCAGAGATCAAAGCATATCTCTATCTATCTATCTATCTATCTATCTATCTAGTCTATTGCTTATTTTAAAAATTACAGGGTTTTCAGAATGGCCAGTTGCTTTACAGTTGGGTAGACAGAGGCTTAATATGACACATTCTCTGTCATGCACATACTGTTCCTGTAAGTTAATTTAAAAAAAAAAAAAAAGCTTTCCCTCGGCTCCTTAAAAAGGGTCACCTAATTACAATCATAAAAGTAGTGCAGTCTTGTAAAAAGTAATTCCTATTCTAAAATCCATCATTCTAGGAAGAAACTGTTCTTCTGACTCATTTACCCTACTAAAATGTACGGTACACATTTACACTAGTTGGAGTGTGTGCAATGGGAGGCTTTGTGGTTTGAAGCTTCAAGAATCACTATGCATTTAGAATCATAGAACTGTAGAGTTGGAAGAGACCACGAGGGCCATCCAGTCCAACCCCCGGCCACGCAGGAAATCATGATCAAAGCATCCCCGACAGATGGCCATCCAGCCTCTATTTAAAGACCTCCAAGGAAGGAGACCCTACCATGCTCCAAGGGAGTGTGTTCCACTGCCTAACAGCTCTTACTGTCAAAAAGTTCCCCCTAATGTTGAGGTGGAATCTCTGTTCCTGGAGCTTGCACCCATTGCTCCGTGTTCCAGTCTCTGGAGCAGCAGAAAACAAGCCTGCTCCATCCTCAATGTGACATCCCTTCAAATACTTAAACAGGGCTATCCTATCGCCTCTTAACCGTCTTTTTTTCCAAGCTAAACATACCCAGCTCCCTAAGTCTCTCCTCATAAGGCATGGTTTCCAGACCTTTCACCATTTTAGTTGCCCTTCTCTGGACATATTCCGTGTTCTAATCTCTGGAGCAGCAGAAAACAAGCTTGCTCCATCCCCAATGTGACACCCCTCCAAATATTTAAATAGGGCTACCATATCGCCCCTTAACTGTCTTTTTTCCAGGTTAAACATACCCAGCTCCCTAAGTCTCTCATAAGGCATCGTTTCCAGACCTTTCACCATTTTAGTTGCCCTTCTTTGCACATGCTCCAATTTGTCAATATCCTTTTTGAATTGTGGTGCCCAGAACTGGACACAGTATTCTAGGTGAGGTCTGACCAAGGCAGAATAGAGTGGCACTAATACTTCTCTTGATCTAGACACTATACTTCTATTGATGCAGCCCAAAATCGCATTGGCCCTTTTAGCTGCTTCATCACACTGTTGACTCATGCTCAACCTGTGGTCCACTAGGACTCCTAGATCCCCTTCGCATGTAGTCTCACTCAGACAGGTCTCCCCCATTCCATATCTATGCACTTCATTTTTTCACCCTAAGTGCAGCACCCTACATTTCTCTGTATTGAATTTCACCTTGTTAGCTTTGGCCCAGCTCTCCAGTCTATCCAGGTCATCCTGAACTTTGATCCTGTCCTCTAGGGTACCAGCTACTCCTCCCAATTTGGTGTCATCTGCAAATTTGAAAAGCATGCCCCTAATTCCCTCATCCAAGCCATCGATAAAGATGTTGAATAGCACTGGACCCAGGACCGAACCTTGTGGCACCCCACTGATCACCTCTTTCCAAGACGAATCTTCTTTTTCACTCAACAAGGGGGTCAAATGCAGAAATTCAATTTATGTTCTGTTCTACTCTATAGAATGCAGCAACTGTGCACATACAAAGGGACATGAACACAGTCAAACTGAATAAGGAATCCTTTATGTGGAAGGTCTCTGTGAGAGCACTGAAACACGGCCAGGACATCAAACCGTGATGACTGGCTTCATTTTTGAAGATATTCCTACTGCTGGCCCAGTGTGGGCATAGAGCTCTGATCTGGGGCCCCAATCTGTAGTTTTGCAATCTCCACATCAGTATGAAAGCAGGGGGACTGAGGACAAGGTAAGAACCAAAGAATTAATTTTTTTCTTTACTTTCCCCCCCCCCCTTTTGGACAGAAATTTGTTGCTAGTATTCTTGCACGTTTGGGAGAACTCACAGATATGCAGAACAAGTGTTTGTAAATCAAAAGGGAACTCCCTCCTGCAAATCACCCCATAAAAACTATGCATACTCAATGGACTCAAAAAAGCAAACAGTGAAGATGAGACTCATTTTGAACAGGGAGGGAAGGAAGCAAATGGGGAGAGGGAATCTGAAAAAGAAAGAGAAAGGCTCTAAGAGCATACAGTATAACAGAATATGAAACAGGTTAGGGGTTTGTGTGACATAAGCACATGATCCCCCTAGCAAGAATGTAATGAACTCTTAAGGGCTCTAGTCACTTTCAGGCTAAAAGAGCATTTGGAGTGGGAGTAACTGGGATTGCTGAGGAAAAGGGCCTTCTCATTAAATTCCTATTCAGATTTGGAGCTATTAGGTATGGTCCTATCTTTGGAGGCCTACATGCCAAAAGCATCTTTTTATCCTCCCAATCCTAATTCTGCTAGAAACTTCCACCTAAACAGAAGGCAAGCAAGAAAAGGGGACGGCCTAAAAAGACTTTATAAAAAGGAGCTGCTTTGTTAACTGAGGTATGCCTATACTGTCTAATCTGGTTTACTATGATCGATACCTACTTTCCCAAGTGGGATTGTGCAAGATTATGGTAAACATCTCACCAGTTCTGAACCAACCTTACCTGTTCTCAGACCATTTCCAAGCCAATTCAAGCTGCTAACTTTTCATAATATTAACAGCTTCAGGCAAGATCACTTTAACAATCATTATGCTAAGGCAAGGGTGGACAAAGTGAAGCACCCAGGCTACATGTGGCTCCCAGGCCGTGTGGGGCTCCTGGACCCCCCTTTTGTGACCCCCTCCTTATGCCTTAGCTGGGACAGATTAGGAATTCTTCTGGTATACCTCCTACCCTACTACCTAACAGTCTCCCTTCTTGAGCTAGCCAGGGTGATCTTCAGGGCAGTGTTCACATCTCCATGGCTTGTGATGCTGGGGGACTTCAACATCCATGCTGAGGCTACCCTGTCGGGAGTGGCTCTGTCATAACGTCTGTCATAACAACCATGGGTCTTTCCCAAGTGATATCTGCCCCCACTAATGCTGCTGGGCACACTCTGGACCTTATTTTCTGTGGGGGTGGGGTGGGATGGGGGAATGATGGTGATCTGGGAGGAGAGGACTTTCTATCATACTGTTGTCATGGACAGATCACTTAGGGATCCAGATGGATTCCTGATGACTCTTGGGGAGTTTCCTGCTGCTTTGGCCGAATGAATCTGTCAAAACCCTGGTTGATCTCTGGAATGAGGAAATGCCCAGGGCAGTAGACACGATCACTTCTAAGTGTCCCCTTCTCATGGAGTGGAGCTAAATCAGCCCCCTGGTTTTCTAAGGAGCTGGCAGCAATGAAATGAGCAAGACAGGAACTAGAGTGACAGTGGCAGAAAACTCAGAGTCTGGCTGAAAACATGCGAAAATCTATCTGTAGGCCTATACGAGGCAATAAAGGTAACAGAAAAGGCTTTTCTGGCTAACACTATTGCATCTGCACAAAACTGTTCAACAGAGCTGTTTTGAGTGATCAGGGATCTGTTACAATCTGGCCCAAAGGAGAATGTAAGCCAACAGCCTGCTGTGATGAATTTGCCCACCATTTGCAGATATAATAGATTAGATTTACTCTGACTTAGACGCCAGAGTTGATGCCATTACAGTGGATGTAACCTTGGCCCTAATTGTCCAGTGTTGATGGATACTTTTCAATTTGTGCAGCCTGAGGATATGGGCAGGATCCTAGGAGAGGTGAGAGCCCCTACATATATACTAGACCATTGCCCTTCTTGGCTAATTCCAGGCCAGAGAAGGACTTGTTGAGTGGGTAAAGGAAGTGATTAATGCCGCCTTACAAGGCAGGGTCCCAACATGCCTGAAGAAGGTTGTGATAAGATCACTTCTGAAAAAACCTTCCCTAAATCCTACTATACTAGTTAACTATAGGGCAGCCTCAATCTTCCATTTTGGGGCAAGGTACTAGAATATGTGGTGACTTCTCAACTTCAGGGGTTTGTGGATAATGCGGATTATCTAGATCCATTGCGGTCTGGTTTCAGACCTGGTTATCGGACAAAGACATCTTTGGTCACATTGATGGTTGACCTACACAGGGAACTGGACAGGGGGAGTGTTTCCATGCGGGATCTGCTGGACCTCTCAGTGGCTTTCAATACCATCAGTCATGGTATCCATCTGAGTCACCTTCCTGGAATGGGGCTTGGAGGTCCTGTTCTACAGTGGCTCAATTCTTTCTTGGAGAGGAACTCTCAGAGGGTGGTGCTGAGGGATTCCTGCTCAACTTTTGGACATTGGTCTGTGGAGTCCCTCAGGATTCAGTATTCTCCCCTATACTATATAACGTCTACATGAAACTGCTGGGAGAGGTTGTCTGGAGTTTTGGGGTCAGGTGTCACCAGCATGCTGATGATACCCAACTCTATTACTCCTTTCCATCTAATTCTAAGGAAGCTGTTCCTGTGCTATACTGGTGCCTGGCAGCAGTAACAGACTAGATGAGGGGAAACAAATTAAAGCTTAATCCAGACAAGACAAGGGGGCTCCTGGTCAGTTGTAAGACAGATCTAGGAATTCAGCCTGTGTTGGATGGGGTTACACTCCCCTTGAAAATGCAAGCTCACAGTTTGGTGGTACTCCTGGGTTCAGCTCTGAGCCTGGAAGCCCAGGTTTCAGCAATGACCAGGAGTGCTTTTGTACAGTCAAAGCTAGTGCTCCGATTGTGCTTGTTCCTGGAGAAGTCAGATCTGGCCATGGCGGTACATGCCTTGGTTACATCCCATTTGGATTACTAAAATGCGCTCTACGTGGGGCTGCCTTTGAAAAATGCTCAGAAACTTCTGCTGGCCCAAAGAGTTGCAGTCAGGCTGCTAACTGGGGCTGGCTACAGGGAACACATAACTTCCTTGTTGCAACAGCTCCACTGGCTGCCAGTCCATTTGCGGGCAAAATTCAAGTGCTGGTTATGACCTATAAAAAGCCCTATACGGCTTGGGTCCCAGTTATCTGAAGGACTATATCTCCCTTTATGGGCTCATTAGAGCTCTAAGATTGTCTGGAGATGCCCTTCTCTCTGTCCCACCATCCTCTCAAGCTCATTTAGTGGGAAAAAGAGAGACAGCCTCCTCAGTGGCTGCTCCTAGACTTTGGAACTCCCTCCCTAGAGAAGCCAGGGGCTTATCTATATGAGGCAATAAAATGTGGATTGATACACAGTAATGCCAATTCACAGCAGTTTTTATTTGTTTCCATGATTTCCATGATTTTTTGGGCGAGATCGCAGACATACAAAGCTATCCACGCTTGTTGTTCAAACAGGCATGCCTGCAAATCAAGAGGGCAAGTGTTAGTGAATTACACCCATTTTTATTCCCACTGCCACTGCTGGACAGAATTTTTTAAAAAAAGCGAAAAAGCAAATCCAAGGTGCAGAAGTGTGATTTTCTACTTAAATAAACGGGGGGAGGCTGCTTCGTCGCCTCAGCACATGATCGCTACGGTGAAAATCCAACATGGCGGTTCTGGGCATTTGCTTTGCCAGTAAGCTCTGCCCCCTGCGCATGTCCAATCAATCAGTTGTCTGCTCTGAGAATGTGCAGTGATGTGAATCAGTTCTCCTAATGAGCAATAGTGCACAATCCCACGCATTATTAAAAAAAAAACACGGGAAAAGCTGCAAATGCTTTTCCCACAGAGTACTGTATTCAGCATTTTTGCACACACACCCTTTGAATATAGCAGATTGATGGGGGGTCCCATTTAGACAAAACGTATTGTCCTTGAATTCTATGAGGTATATTGTTGCCATATAGACAAACTCCAAGATGGCTTCATCCTTGCTCTCCTTCTGCCAGCAGGTCAAAACATTTTTGTGTCATCAGGCTTTTACAAACTGACTATGGTTGAGCTTTTAATGCTGTTGAGTTCTGTTTTTAAGGTCTGTATACAGTCGTCCCTTCACATTCGCGGGGGTTAGGTTCCACAAACCCCCGCGAATGTGAAAATTCCGCAAATAATGACTGCCCTCCCCTTCCCCTGCCAAAGTGACCATAGTCACTTCCCCCGCCTCCCCTCCCTCCCAAGGCCTTCGGAGACCCTCCCGAGGCCCCGTGGAGGCCTCCCCGGCCCTCCCCCTCCCTCCCAAGGTCCTGTGGAGGCCTCCCCGGCCCTCCCCCCTCCCTCCCAAGGCCTTCGGAGGGTCTCCGAAGGCCCCGTTGAGGCCTCCCCAGCCCTATCCCTCCCCCCCAAGGCCTTCGCGGAGCCTCCGGAGGCCCCGTGTCACTGCTTTTGAGAGGGCAGGGGGGCCCTCCCAAAACCGCGAATATGCAAAACCGCGAATGCTAAGTTTGCGAATGTGGAGGGGCAACTGTACTCTTTTTAATTCATTTTAATATTTTTAATGTTTAATATTAATGTTTAATGTTTTAACTTCATATATTGTTTGTTCTTAGAACTTATATTCATACTTTTATTAATGTTTTTGTATTGTTTTTAATTTGTAGTGCTTTAAATATGTTAGCCACCTTGAGTCCCATTATCAGGAGAATGTTGGGTTATAAATGAAAATAATAATAACATCATCATCACCACCACCACCACCACTTTGGTATCAAGCAAAGATGATGATGATGATGATGATGATGATGATGCTTTTGTTCACCCAGGCAGTTCAACTTCTTAAACTTAGTTTTTAATCTTACTCTTGTCTGTGTATTTATCTAATTTGATTGAATATTTCAATTATACATCTGAGCCACTCTGAGAGACACTGGTGAAAAGTCTTTGGAGTAAATAAGAGTCAAGCCATGCAAGCCAGTGCAAAATACATATAACTGAAATTCTAAAGGAGATGAGAATACAAGGACATAGGACAACATCTTACACAAAAGGCCACATGACAGGAGCCAAGGCAAAGGCTGGCTGGCCATTCAATCCACTTCAGCCAAAAACTTGCAGGAAGAAGCAGGAAAAAAGTCTTCCCTCCCCCTCCAGTGCCTCTGAGGGAAGGTTTAATGGATGGTATAATTGTATTATTATTATTATTATTACCCAGTATTTATTGTTATTGTTATTATTGGTGTTTCAAATTGTGAGTTAAGTCTTGGGAGTCTTCAGCAACAAAAGATATTTAAAGGGGGGTCCCTTGTAAAGAAAAGGTTAAGACCCACTGATCTAGACCAATATTGTTACCCCTGTTGTGCTGTGAGGGAAGGAATTTCCCAAACATGTACTTCTACCACCTTCTTGCCACATAAATTATTAAATTACTGAGGTGTTCAAGGAATTATTATAAAAACATTAGGGTCAGTCATTTTGAGGGAACTACCATGAAAGAATTTTAAAAAACCCCTGCTTCTTGGCAGAACACTATTCCACTTAAACACGGTGATAGAAATGTGTTGAGCTCTCATAACCAGTGCAAGCCCAATTTCTCCTTACACTGTTAAAGCCAAAATCTTCATCATGTCTGTTGGGCTAACAAAAAAATAAAAAAGTAGGAGAGGCACAAGTTAAGTATTTTGCACTACAATACACTACACCTTTGTTTCCTGAGAGATTAGGGAAGGCTGGCATCAGGTGTCACAGCTGAGACAACCTCTCCTTGCTGGAAGAAAGTGTCTCCATGGTGGCAGGTGTGCTTACCTGAACTATTCTGGCTCTGATTCCAGATATGAAGTGCGAAGGCAGAGAGACAGAGACAAAGGAGCAGTCAAACACCAATGATTTCCAATAAGTGTACAGCAGTTTAATTGAGATGTTGTGTTCTACTAATTGACTGCTTAATTTAAAAAAAGAAAAAGCACACAGGTACTATATGAAAGGAAAACAGTTGCTCAGATTTAATGTGCTGATGCAAGTTAGCAATAAAATGGGAACACGCCATGGGAAACTGAATACATTTTCCTATAGCCACCCCAGACAGATTGGAAGTGAAAAGGAGAGAAACTGAGATTAAAACCCTTTTGAGAGAAGTACTTACACCTCCCGTAGGTTTGGCAGATTTGCAAATGCAGAAGGATCAATCTCTGTCAACTTGTTGTGACTCAGGTTTCTGTTAAAAGTAAGAGACAGTGGGATCAGCATGAGACAGTCACTGCAGTCCTAATTGAGACTGCACTGCAAAATAATCTGTGTTTTATAAGGGGAATTAAAAATGAGTGTGAGTGCAAAAAGAAAGAAAAACATATAATGTGTTAATACATATGCCTTTAAATAACTGTATGGCAAGGAGCTGGGAAAAGAACAGACCTACCAAACCTTTCCCATCCAGTGTTCTATATTTCTCTCTAGGATAGAAATTGGCAGCTTTGAGTATGCTGTGAATTTAAAAGGCTTTATATTGTGGTTTGAACATTGGACTATGACTCTAGAGATCACGGTTTGAATCCCCGCTTGGCTTTGGAAACCATTAGGTGACCTTTGGCAAGTCACATTCTCTCAGCCTCAGAGGAAGGCAACGGCAACCCCCTCTGAACAAATCTGTAGTATGTGGGGAAAATAATCATTGTAATGTAAAAGCAATCTTGTGTACCTCATTCACAATCTTAAATAAGTCTAGGGTTTTTCCCTGCATGCATTTGTTTTCCCAAAATTCCCTTTCTCTTATTACAATGGGCATCTCCAGCCAACTGGAGTGCTGGGTCATTCAACACATGACCTAATTTGAATTTTATTGCTTTTGTGTAACTTCCCTTCTGAATCTGACTCTCCATGAGAATGGATGTATCTTAAGTTTTCCTGTAACCATGCCATGATGCATCGGAACCCAGCCCACAGCTGTAGGCTGAGTGAGTTTTTATTACCTACATACCTTTAGTTAGGGACCTTTTCTTAAGTTTGTTTTAGTATGTAGATTGAGATTGATATACCTTCAGTAAACTTTCTTTTGCATTTTAAACTGACTCCTTTGTTTTGTAATGAGTCTAATTTAACTGGGAGGATCCCAGATCTCTTGAATACACTTTTAAATGATAATAGAGCTTACAAGTCTGCATCTTAAGCGCACTCTGCATGAAGCATGAAGTCAAAAGTGACTGAATGATTTTAACTTTTTTAAAGAAATAATTCTTGTTGTTTTTAAAGGACTAGATCCTGGAATTTTTTAATACAATTTTATTTTTTAGACTCATTACCTTCCAACAAAATCTTGCCAAGAAAACCCCAAGATAGGGATGTCTCAGGGTCGCCACTTAAGGCACACAACAACAATATCTCATGAGACAGAAAACTTCAAGTTTAAAAAGTCCAAGCTGTTTTCCAGGTTAAATCCATGCATCCCAATGAACAAAAGAACAAAAATTCAATTTGTCAAGACTATGATGGCAAAGAATACATTCTTTTAAAAAGAAAAAACACCAGAACAACCCACTCCACCCCCCCCCAAAACCCACAAAGTCAGGTCTGAGTTTGTCAGTGAAACAAAGAAGAAAAGGTCAGGTAGCCTATGGGCCCTGGAGTAAATCATATCCCACAAGGAATGCACACATGAGCATTTATGTAAGATGTTTAAAGTCTTGAAATTTCACTTATGTCTCAGTTTCAAATAATTTTATTTAGTTATGGGGTTCTAAAAATGCAAAAGCATACATGTTTACTTTTAAAGGGGAGGGGTATGTTTATCAATAACATTTGTATAACGTTTGCAAAACAAGTGTGTGTGCATAAACTATAACAGTCAGGACAAGTAGCAATCCTAGGACAAGCAGTAAAAAGCTTCTAATGACAATATGCAACTAAAAGCAGCAACTAAATTGGAGAAAAGGGATCAGCCACTAAGAGCAGCTAAAAGATGTTAAAAGTCTAAATAAATACAATTTATAAAAGGCCTTTACCTGGAACTAAAACTACAAGAGACTAAAAAGACTTAGCACCAGCCATGGCTCTTTGAAGAGAAAAGATCCAGAAGCAGGACTAATTTATCATTATTGTAATTTTAGTCCCAGGGGAAAGTAGTGGTTGGGATGTAATGTCTGTCCCAAAAGCTCTGGTTACTATAGTACTATACTACACTTCGACCACCTGGGAAGGATCATTTATTGTTCTACCTCACGCAGCAAAATGTATAAGGGGGAAAGTCCTTATACTTGGGCAGGTTTGTTCCCACACACATAGAAATGACCTTTAGGAGGTAGGAGGTTATTCTTCTACTAGGACTTCAGACAGAGGATGATGCAGAAGTGATTCTGATGTGCTATCAACATTTTGGCATTAGTTATCAAATATTACTTATCAATAACAGTTTGATTTCACACACTGGGGCTGGCTCCTTCCAGTTCTTACGAATAGGTTAATTTACCTCTTAGTCAGAAGGGGTAGCAACTTACTGTATTAGACCTCTTCTTTGCTATATGGACAGAACTCAACTGTTCAAACTACTTGGTTCACTGTTCTTGCTTAGCACCATGACTCTTCTTATTTATTGTCAAGTCAGCTTATGACGATCTAATAAGGTGAGACTTTCAAGAGACTCAAGGCCCTTTCACACTACCCAGTTATAGCATTATGATTACACTTTAATTGCCATGGTTGCATCCTATGGAATCCTGGGGTTTGTAGTTTAGTGAGGTACTAGAGCTCTCTGGCTGAGAATTCTAAACACCCCTTCCTAAACTGCAAATCCCAGGATTCCACAGGATGCAACCATGGCAGTTATAGTGGCATCACAGTGCTATAAGTGTACACTGTGAAAGGGACCCCAATTATCAACAACCCTGTTCAGATCTTTGAAACTTAGGACTGTGGCTTTCTACCAAACTGTAAAACCAGGCACTTTTCTCTCCCTTTAAAATACTGTATTGCCTTGGTTATAAAATGTCTGAATAAGAAATGCAAAGAAGCAATTCAGACAACTAGTTACTTTATTTCAGTTTTTTCCAAAATGTCTGGTTCCTCCCCACCAAAAAACCCTATCACTTCAACATTTTCAGAAAGTTTACATATCTCTAAGCACAGTACTCTCTGATGTTACTGGCAAAAGTTCTGCAGAGACTGTCAGACAGATCTTAACCCAGATCTACTCCCAAATATTCTTCAACTGGGTAAAGCTGGGACTTTCTATGTGAAAAGTATAAGCTCTATCACAGAGATATGGGCCTTTGAAAGTGATCCTCTAAGCCTCAGCTTTCCTCTCGCATTTGAAATATGGGAATAATAATTCTACCTCTGCCTCAGTAGAAATTACTGAGATGAATTACTAGCACTATACTGTGTTACACTGTAAGATATGGGTTCAAATTTTAGCTTCATTTATGGCTGTGGGTAAAATTAGACCTTTCATATCCAGTTGGCAAAATGGCAATATAGAACAACCCCAGTATCCACAGCGGATACATTCCCAGACTTACCGTGGATACTGGAAACCACGGATAATAGTGAAACCTATTAAAATGAATCATTTCTGGACCAAGCATACCACAGAGTTGCGCTGGAAGACCTAAAGATTCCTAAAGAGAAAGCTCTCTAGGCATCTTGTAGGTCCTCCAATGGACCTCTATGGTCAGCTTCCAGAGGAAGCATGCCATACAACCACGCTAGAGAACCTAGAAGATGCCTAGAGAGACCATATTTTTTTCAGACTTGGGTAAGTGAATTCCCGGGTACCTGTCCCGTGGATACCAACTCAATCAAAAAGAGTTCTAACGAAATGAATGAGACTGCACAATATTTCTGTACAATTCTATTTAAATGAAATTAAGCCATCAACAAAAAGAATTAGAACAGTTTTTGTGTCCTGTTAGCCTACAAGCTGAATTTTTATATATACACAGAGAATTTTGCCACTAACTTTCTGGAAAAAAAAAATAAGTGTATCTATTAAGATTCCTTGACACTATATGAAATTGTCTGGATTTTCAAATATTTGAAGGAATTCGGAAGTTAAATACAAGGTGCTTACAAACAATCATAAATTCAAAGTTACAGTATTTATTTCTGACAAACACAAGGATCCGTAACACAACAGCACTATCATTGTTTTATTCAACATGCTGAAGGTTTTGATTAGCTCACAAACATAATCCTGTCACTGCACATTCAGCACACTGTGTCCAAAACATTTTGGCACCTTTTGCTAACAGGCAGAAGAGTGACAGCAGAAGGGGAGAGGAGGAAAGCCTAGGAATGCTTGTTAATGCCAAATGCAGCTTTCATTAAACACTTTGTCAGCCTTTGTCCTAACACAACTTTTCACCATTTCATACACAAAAGGAACCAAGAGCCTTGAACAATACAAATCTTGCAATAGAAATTCCTCTGGCTTATCTGTCAAAAGATAGCTGCCTTAGTCTACAGCCTACTGAATAGCCCCAAACCAAGAAATTTCTGCAGATGCTTTAGCATAGCAAAACAGAGCACCAAGCACACATGGCTGGCCCTGAATAGGAAAAAGAAAGCCACTGAGTTGCTTATGAAGGGCCAGTATATAGTGGAAAACCAGCAAGGACCCTTTTCTCACAAAAACAGCACAGACTTTCAAAAGGCCACAGTTAAATTTCAACCAGTTCACAGAGTCTAAGATGGCGTTAATGAATTCTCTTCCCTCTCCTCACTGCAGGATACAAGCTGAAACAGGAAGCTATAGGACACAGGGGTCAATTTCCACAAACTATTTTTAAAAGCGAGCGCATCTTTAGAAAAATGTATGGCAGAATGATCTATCCACATAATTTTTCTTATGATTCTATGAACAGAATTCAAATCAAGTTTTAGAATCCTGCTGAATGGGATGGATGTACATATTACATTAATTACCCACTCAGAAAGTCAGAGGTTAGATTTAACTTGGTACAAATATAATAGCATTACTTTTAATTCATTACTTTTTCAGGCAATAAGGAGGCCAACAGCATTACTTACAAAAATAAGACAACTAGCAGCCAACAGATTTTTTTGAGGTGTAACAACTAATGTTTACAAGATACTTTAAAATATTATAGGGGGGTAATTTTGTGAATTTGGACCATTTTCCCCCATTTCAGAGTGAATTTTAAAAATAAATAAATTAGAAACTAGAAATGATCTACTTAAGAGCCAGCTTGATGTAGTGGTTTGAGCACTGGATTACAACTCTGGAGAAAAGAGTTCAAACCTCCACTCGGCCATGGAAACCCACTGGATCACCTTGGGCAAATCACATTCATTCAGCCTCAGAGGAAGGCAAAGACAAATCCCCACTAAACAAATCTTATCAAGAAAACCCCATGATAGGTTCATCTTAGGGTCACCGTAAGACAGAAACAACTTGAAGGCACACAACAGCAACAAAGTTAATGATATACAGGTTGACCCCCATATCTACGGGATCAGTATCCACGTCTGAAAATATATGTCCTCTCTAGGCATTTTCTAGATCCTCCAGTGTGATTCTAAGGTATACTTCCATAGACGTTAGGTCGGGAGTCATTCATTTCAGTAAGGGTCACCATTATTCATAGTTTTGCATATCCAAAGTAAGTCCGGGAATATATTCCCTGTGGATACGGGGGTGACCTGTATATAGATATAAATATAGATATAGACAGATATATAGATATAGATATGAGATCCACATTTATGGTATCTTTGACTGGTCACCAAATGTGTCTTAGGTACACCCTCTACAAGATTATGGTAGTCTAGCTCTAGGTAACCAGAGCTGAAGCCTGTGCAAATGGCACTGTGTATAGCTCTGGAGTACCTTTTGTTTGAGAATCCACAAGCAACAGTACCTTTACTGGGCCAATTCCAAAGCACAAAATACATTATGCAAGGTTTTGAAGCTACACGGGCTTCTTCATCAGGCAAAGATGTTAAAAATCATACAGCAAAAAAATAGTGATGGTGTTACGAGTCACAGGCCTACATTCTGTCTGATATGTTGCCAGTTAAAATGGTATTGAGGTATTTCAGTATAGGCAGAGACCACTCCACTTACTGGCCATGTGAAGACAAGAGACAAAGAGCAATAAAAGAAGGGCAATAATATTTCAACTCCATTAGCAACAGAAAAATAACTTCTTCTCTTGAGATCCCAGGGCCTCCGGATCTCAAGAGAAGTTACAGAATCCCATTAGTGGTCACATACAATTCCCAAATGAGACCACTCGAATGTATCATCGACAAACCTATTTAAGACAATGATGCTGGCCTCTCAAAGGCTCTTAGTGGCAGGCCTTTACTTACCTACTGACAGCCTCCCAATCTCATAGTTATTTACGTACAGGAGGACACACAACACAGATGTGGAGACAGATACAAGACCTTGCCACAAACCTAGATGCCAACTCTGCCCACATGTCTGCTTCGGAAATGTTATCACAGGACTTAATCACATCATCCACAATATTAAAAGTACTTTCACTTGTTCATCCTCTAATGTGATATATGCCATCCTCTATCAACAATGCCATTCAGCATTTTAGACCAGGCAAGTAGGCCAGACTCTGCACCAAAGGATAAATGAGCATAAATCAGACTTCAGGAATGGGAATACACACACACACAAATAATAATTGCATAACACTTTGATCTTCTGGAACATTCCATCTAGGACCTCAGAACAGCAGTCCTTGGACAAAAAAAAAAATACAAAGACTGGAAAGTGAAACAGCAAAATTAAAATATATCCACAACCTCCAGTCCATCGACATAGGGTTGAACAGAGACAATGGTTTCTTGGCACATAACACATATTATAACATTAGTTAACACTCCAGTCTTATGAGGGCTCTCTTAGCCTATTTATCACAATTCCTTCCTGGTTGTGAAGTCGAAGGATTTCTCGGCTAGCATCCATAGATTTTCCTTCATTTTTTTCCGGGCTGTGAGGCCTTGTTCTGGAAGAGTTTATTTCTGATGTTTCGCCTGCAACTGTGGCTGGGATCTTCAGAGAACGGTTAGGTAGGAGTGTATGTGGAGTTTATGTGCTGTGAACCCCTGTTGGTGAATATAGGTAAATTTGTGTAATTGAATAGTTAGTTTCTGGACATTGAAATGCAAGGCTCGTTAGTGTCTGTTTGGCTAATGGTTGGTTGATCGGTCATTATCTGCTGGAACTCCCCCTGTCCTTGGGTGGAATTCATTTGTAAGCCCTGGGTTTTGATTCTATTGTTCTTCAAAACTGGGAGCCAGATTTTATTTACTTTTAAGGTTTCTTCTTTCCTGTTGAAGTTGTCCAGGTATTTGTGGATTTTAATAGCTTCACTGTGCATCATGACATGATAGTTGTTGGCCTGGTCCAGCCTCTGTTTGAAGACCTCCAAGGAAGGAGACCCCACCACACTCCGAGGGAGTGTGTTCCACTGCCAAACAGCTCTTACTGTCAAAAAGTTCCTCCTAATGTTGAGGTGGAATCTCTGTTCCTGGAGCTTGCATCCATTGCTCTGTGTTCCAGTCTCTGGAGCAGCAGAAGACAAGTCTGCTCCATCCTCAACGTGACACCCCTTCAAATACTTAAAACAGGGCTATCATATGGCCGCTTAACCGTCTTTTTTCCAGGATAAACATACCCAGCTCCCTAAGTCTCTCCTCATAAGGCATCGTTTCCAGATCTTTCACCATTTTAGTCGCCCTCCTCTGGACACGCTCCAATTTGTCAATATCCTTTTTGAATTGTGGTGCCCAGAACTGGACACAGTATTCCAGGTGAGGTCTGACCAAGGCAGAATAGAGCGGCACTATTACTTCCCTTGATCTAGACACTATGCTTCTATTGATGCACCCCAAAATCGCATTGGCCTTTTTAGCTGCCGCATCACACTGCTGACTCATGTTCAACTTGTGGTCTACTAGGACTCCTAGATCCCTTTTGCACGTAGTCTCATTCAGCCAGGTGTCCCCCATCCTATATCCATGCATTTCATTTGTTCGCCCTAAGTGCAGTACCTTATATTTCTCCGTATTGAATTTCATTTTGTTAGCTTTGGACCAGCTCTCTAGTCATATTGAATTTTGATCCTGTCCCCTAGGGTATTAGCTACTCCTCCTAATTTGGTGTCATCTGCAAATTTGGCAAGTATGCCCCTAATTCTGTCATCCAAGTCATTGATAAAGATGTTGAATAGCACTGGGCCCAGGACAGAACCCTGTGGCACCCCACTGGTCACATCTTTCCAAGACGAAGAGGAGCCACTGCTGAGCACCCTTTGGGTTCGGCCGGTCAACCATTTACAAATCCATTGAACAGTTAACTTGTCTAGCCCACATTTTACAAGCTTGTTTGCAAGAATGTCATGGGGAACCTTGTCAAAGGCCTTACTGAAATCTAGGTATGCGATATCCACAGCATTCACTTCATCTACCAAGCTGGTCATTTTATCAAAAAAAAAAAAAGAGATCAGATTAGTCTGGCATGACTTCTTTCTCTGAAACCCATGTTGACTTGTTGTGATTATGGTATTGCCTTCTAAATGTTCACAGACTCTCTGTTTAATGATCTGCTTTAGAATCTTCCCTGGTATTGATGTCAGACTAACTGGACGGTAATTGTTGGGATCCTCCTTTTCCCCCTTTTTGAAAATGGGGACGTTTGCCCTCCTCCAGTCTGCTAAAGTCAAGAATGCGTGTCTGACTATGCCTGGCTTCTCCTTTCCATTGTATAACAAACTCCAGGAGAACATGATCACTCTCACCTAAGGATCCCACCACTTGCACCCCATTAACCAGGCCATCCCTGTTGGTTAGGATCAGATCTAAAACAGCTGACCCCCTTGTTGCCTCTTCCACCTTTTGGACCATGAAATTGTCTTCCAGGCAAGTAAGGAATTTGCTAGACCTTGAAGTTTTGATTGAGTTAGATTTCCAGCAAATATCAGGATAGTTGAAGTCACCCATCACTACTACATCTCTTCTTTCTGCGTGTGTGATTATCTGTTCTAGAAAGGCATCATCCAATTCCTCCATCTGACTTGGGGGTCTGTAGCAGAGTCCCACAATAACATCCCTGTTGTTTCCCTCCCCTTTAATTTTTATCCAGATGCTCTCAACCTGGCTTCCAGTATTGATTTCATGGATCTCTTCAGTGGTGTAAATATCCTTGACATATAATGCTGTTCCTCCTCCTTTCCTGTTTGACCTGTTTCTCTTATATAAAGGTTATACCCCTCTATTCCTACATTCCAATTATGCGACTCATCCCACCAGGTTTCAGTAATGCCTATTATATCATATTTGTTTTGTAGTGCTAGGAGTTCGAGTTCATCTTGCTTATTTCCCATGCTCTGTGCATTAGTGTAGAGACATCTTAGACCATGTGTTCCCTTTACTTGCTGCCTGTGCACTTTTTTTGCCTCCCACAGTTGGGTCCTTGCATTGTTTGCTTTGTTCCCTCTATGACAGTTTGACTATTTTCTCCAGCCCTTTTGCCTTCCAGAATACTGTCTTCCTCCCCCCATATGACTCAGTTTAAAGACCTCCTGATCAAATTCTTGAGACTGTAGGCAAATATGTTTCTGCCAACTGTTTTCAGATGCACCCCATCTCTTGCCAGAAGTCCCCCCTCATGGAAGCGTAGTCCATGATCCAAGAATCCAAATTGTTCTCAGCGACACCATCTACGGAGCCAGTTGTTTACGTCGGCTATTTTCTTCTCCCTTCCTGGACCATGCCCTTCAACTGGCAGAAGAGACGAGATGAGAACCTGTGCGTCCATTTCTTTCAGCTTCCTCCCCAAAGCCTCATAATCTCTTCTGATCTTTGGAAAGCCGTGCAGTATCATTGGTTCCCACATGGACCAAAAGGAAGGGGTAATGATCCGTAGGCTTGACGAGTCCTGTCAGCCTCTCGGTCACATCACGGATCTTTGCTCCACGGAGACAACACACCTGCCGAGACATCTTGTCAGGCCCACAAACCACTGCTTCTGTCTGTGATTCCTCTGATGTATGGTAAAAATACCTTCCCTTTGGGTGGCTGTTTTTCTTCTTCATTCCTGTGTTTTTTTCTGGGTCTGGCTGCTCTTGTGATGTCTGATCTGGAGTAACCATTCGCCTGTAGGGCCCAGTTTAGGTGCCTCAGTTTGTCCTCCAGGTAGTGGGGTTCGCAGATCCTTTGTGTGCAGTCTACCAATGTTTTTATTGTGCTTCTTTTTTTTTTCCTGGGTGATGATTGGACTTCTTGTGTAGGTATATGTCCGTGTGTGTGGGTTTTCTGTATACCTTGTGGCCTAACTGTTGGTTTGGTTTGCAGATGACTAGGACATCCAAGAATGGCAGTGTTCCTTCCTTCTCTTTTTCCATCGTGAATTGGATATTTGGGTGGATGCTGTTCAGGTGGTTCAGGAATGAGACCAAATCTTCTTCTCCGTGGTTCCAAATGGTGAAAGTGTCATCCACATATCAGAACCATGTTGTGGGCTTTTTTGGTGCCGTTTCCAGGGCTTGCTTTTCAAAATGTTCCATGTAAAATTTTGCTATCACTGGGCTTAGGGGGCTCACATCATATAAACTCCAAATACACTCCTACCCAACCATTCTCTGAAGATGCCAGCCACAGATGCAGGCGAAACGTCAGAAAGAAACTCTTCCAGAACACGACCTCACAGTCCATAAAAAAACCAAGGAAAATCCTTCCTGGTTGTCAGTCAGCACCACACTACATTCCAATAACTCCCTCCTCCTTTTCATATAGTTATCTACTCACCTTGGCTTTAGCCAACGTCTTTCCTCTTACCTTTCTCCCCCAACAGCCATTATTACAACTGAACTTATCTCATCACCATACCCACAAGTTTTGCATTTCTATTGCTATTCACACATACAGCCTACTCATAAAGGTCTGTTCCTAGGCACTTTCACTCCATGCATCTGATGAAGTACGACTTAAATCTATGGAAGCTTATGCTACCAACTTTTCTCACAGACTCAAAGGTGCTACAAGATCTCTTTGCATACTGATCCAGAGTAACACAGCTATGTTTCTGAATTATATGCACAACATAGGCACCAGCTTAGATGACTCTAAAGGGGATTAGCCAAATTCATGACCATTTGTAGGCTGTACATACATGCAAGTTTATAAATCTTCCTAGAGACATACTCTTTGATACCCCCAAAACAGCAGTTAAGTCCCCATTGAAGGCAATGGCACTGCTCATGAACAGATTTGCATAAGTGCATCTTTATGGCAAGAAACTACACTCCTACATTATGGGGCACAAAGAAGATGGAAAAGAGAGGCTACAGGCAAGTGCAAACTCAAGTATAAAGATATTAAATACTAAAGTCAGAAATCAGCAATGCTACACAGTACTTTTGGTTTCTATGTATGGGTATGAAAGCAACACAGAGAAGAAAATTGGAAGAAAGAGGACTCACTTTAAATGTGGTGCTGGAGAAGAGTCGTGTAGATTGCCAAGAAAACAAGTGATTGCTTAAAAGACAAATAAATGGTCCCTAAAGCAAATCAGGCCTGAATTGCCACTAGAAGCCAAAAGGACTAGAACAAAGCTATTGTACTCTTGACATACGATGAAACTATTTGATTCAATGGAAAAGACTATAATGCTTAGTAAAGTGTAAGGCAGTAGGAAAAAGGAAGACCACATTACTAATGGGCTGATTCAAATCAAGGAAGCCACAGCTCTGATATTCTAACACCTGAGCAGGATTGAGCAGGATCAGGGATCACAGAGGTCACTAATTCATAGGGTCACCATAAGTTGCAGCTGACTTGACGGCAAGTCAGAACAACAAACAGGATGAGAGGATACCACCAAAAAAAACACACACCCCAAAATAGATCTCTAGCTTTGCTAACAATTTGACTCACTTCAAATAGACTATCATTAATTCCACTCTACAACAGAGATTTTACTATGATGGCAAACTCTCTGCTACAAAAACCAGTACAGAGGCAAAAGGCCACATTATGCAACAAGCAGAGACAACCACTGACCATGCTTAACATGCTAATGCTTAATTGCATCTTAATTGCAGCAAATAAAGTGAAAAATTGTTGGTTCCATTCAAACTGGCCCGCCTAAAGGAACTGATATGTGGCAGGGGGGTTGGACTGGATGGCCCTCGTGGTCTCTTCCAACTCTGCAATTCTATGATATGATTCAGTCACTAATGACTGGAAGGCACACAACAATGATAACCTATCCCATCAAATCTCTGGGAGTGGAAATCCATCTTAACCTGGAATTGAAAGGATCAATTCTAGGCTGCATTAATAGGAGAGTAGTGTTTAGATCAAGGGAAGTAATAGTGCCACTCTATTCTGCTTTGGTCAGATCTTGCCTGGAATACTGTGTCCAGTTTTGGGCACCACGATTCAGGAAGAATACTGTATTAACAAGCCGGAACATGTTCAGAGAAGGGCAACCAGGATGGTGGGAGGTCTGGAAGCCATGCCCTATGAGGAGTGGCTTAGGGAGCTTGATATGTTTAGTCTAGAGAAGAGAAGGTTAAGAGGTGACATGATAGCCATGTTTAAATGTTTGAAGGGATGTCATACTGAGGATGGAGCAAGCTTGTTTTCTGCTGCTCCATGGAGCAATGGGTTCAAACTACAGGAAAAGAGATTCCATTTAAACATTAGGAAGAACTTCCTGACAGTAAGAGCTGTTCGGAAGTGGAATACACTGACACGTACTGTGGTGGAGACTCCTTCTTTGGAGGTTTTTAAACAGAGGCTGGATGGCTATCTATCAGGAATGATTTGATTGTGTATTCCTGCATGGCAGGGGGTTGGACAGGATGGTCCTTGTGGTCTCTTCCAACTCTATGATTCTATGTGAAGCACAATCAATTCTAGGAATTTATTGGGCTGCTAAGCAAGATATGCTGGACAAGCTTCAGCCAATATGGTGAAAAATACACTATTTTTTTAATTTCACAAAGGTTCTTCCTTTCAGCCCAGGTTAGCTTAAATGTGCCAGATTATACACTCTTACATCATATTCAGTAATGATGCAGTTTAGGAGGGCAAAGGGAGAGGAGAGGAGCGGGGTTTAGGGATTTCTGAATTAACAGTTCAATAGCTCCAGCTTCCCAAAGCTAAATCAGACTTCTTACTCTTAAATTAGAAAAGGGGTGGGGGAAGAGAGAGTGGGAGAGAGACTGAGAGATGAAGCCATCTGCTTTGTAAATAAGAATACTACCATTACTCTTGCAATAATTCTGGCAAGTCAGAGTAAAGCCATTGTCTTCAGTCAGTGCTGTGGAACAGCAAGAGCTCTATTTTGGTACCAAGTGAACTTGCCCTGCCCACTTCTGTGAAAGCAAAACCACAAAACAATCAATCATTACTCCTCTGGCACAGTACTTACTAGGAGTGTTTACTCATCTTTCTGAGTCTCTCCCCTCCCCGCCCCAAGTATTCTTACTCAGCAATTAATAAAATGAAGGACCCTCTGAACAAACTGTGGACTTGTAAAGCTCACAACCAAAATTATCTCTATCTAGGTGAAAATTATTCAACGGTAGTCATGTTGGCCATGCAACAAAATACAATAAAATCCTAAATCCACAAAACTGCAAAACCTTTATTGGCCAACCAAAATGCACAAAATACACCATGTAAGCTTTCAAAACTTCACTGGCATTTTCATCAGGCAAAGAGATTAAAATCATACAGAAGAAAAGTGACGATGCTAGTGACAATTTACGTGAAAATTAGTGACACTTTATTTTAACAGATTTATGAAAGCAACAAGCTCTAGTTTTACAGGCATGGATTGCACTATTTTATGTTCTCAGCATGTCTAACAGCCGAGATCATCTTCAAAGGCTTTTCTTAGTTGGAGTTGGAGTAGGTAGCTGTCAAGGGGAAGGCTTCTTGGACCTGACTGCATCCTGACTGCAGCCATTCCTTCCACTGGAGGAGATATCTCTAGCATCTCAGCACCAGGCAAAGGTGGTCCTGGTTACCCAAGTTTTTGATTGATCACTCAAGATCGGGTTTAACTTTCAATAGCTTTATCTGGGTTAGGGCCGTTGTTAGTCATGGACTATAGACTACCGGCACTGCTTTTGGTGTGTCTGCTCTTCTTACCCTTGTTGTGATGATTTTTTAAAAAAATCTTTTCATGACCCTTCTGGAATGCTTCAAATAAATAGTGCTTGCTTGTGCCAGTAAAAGTATATTTAAACTAAGCTGTTATAAAATCAATTTTAAAATTCAGGAACAGAAAAGATATAGTACCAGAACATGAAAGACACATGAAGATTAAATATCTCTGTTAAAAATGTAATCTCTAGAAAGTGTGGATAGACAAATGAAAAATTCTTCCAACTTGAAAGCTGAGCCAAACAAGTGAGCCTCCCTGAAGATTTCTCACACTGGGTACCACCACCAAAAATTAATATCAAATTTCTACCCGCTTGATCTCCAAAGATATATGAATTTCACCCACACCACCATGAGAAAATCATCTCATGAGATGCGGGTTATGATTGTCCTCCGAGTGAGCTGGACTAAGGAGCTCAGGATGTTTTTTCTGTGGCCAAATTGTGCCAAGAATTGAATTTTACTAATTCAACCAAGATTTTTGGCACATGAAGGAAAACTCCAACATTTTTGAGATTGCACCACCCTAGAGCATTCCTTCCCCTGCATGCTATCTTACCCCTGCATGATATCTTACCGCGGTTACTTGGTAAAAAGCCTGAGACCTTTAAAAACCAGCACTATAGACTCTGCCCTTTTTGTTGGCCTAATAAAGATATCTCGGATTGGCCTTTTTAGTCATCAGCGCGCTTCCAGAAAGCGCAGGATGAGTCCTATCTGAATCTTCGTTTGCGAAGAAAAGCCAGAGAGAATAAAGATATCATCACAATATAGAATTTGGAGTATACTCCACCCTCCACACACAATTCTTTGGGGTGGTTTAACTTGCCTTAAGCAGAAATCATGTTGTATCATAGAACAGTATAAGTATCTGGAGCATACACCTGGCTAAGTCATATCCTAGATCACAAAGACCTTCATGCTGCCTGGGACTATCATAAACTTGCAGGTACTGAATCACTTGTAGTACCCCATTGTACATTACAGTTTCTTCTTTCTTTTCTTTTCTTCATTATTTTTAATGGCTTTGCTTTTAACTGCATTTAATTCTACTCGTAGTGTAATTATATTTTAAGCTTGTGTATGATGGAAATTTTTAACTGTATCTATTTTAACTGTTATAAGTCACCCGAGTCACAGACAGGGGGAAAGGCAGGAAATAAATAAATAATCCATGTGATGCAGGATTATCACCCCTGTTTATATTCAAGTTGGGGCCGTTAAACAATGTGATAACAGAGCATTGGTGGCACAGTGGTTAAATGTCAGTACTGCAAGTCACCACGTTGCAAGTTCGATTCCAGAGGGCTCCAAGGTTCACTCAGCCTTCCATCCTTTCGTAGGTTGGTAAAATGAGTACCCAGCTTGTGGGGGCAATTAGCTAACACACATTGGAAACTGCTTAATGCAGTGTAGATGTGTAAATTCCTATTGCTTAAAACAATTTGTAAGCCGCTCTGATAGCCTTGTGGCTGAAAAACAGTGCATAAATAAATAAATAAATTGCACAACAGAAGGCTTGCATTTTTGATACCACAGTCCTCTTTTAGTTTGGGTTTTCTTTTCCATCTTTTTTTTTTTTAAAAAAACGAGGGGTGTAATTATTAACAGAACTTTTAGAGTCAGACAGTTTTACTGGTTTTTCATTTGTTTGTTTGTTTTTACAGACAGGCAAGCCAAATCTAAAATTGGCTGTTTTAAATGCAGGTGTCCAGTTTCTACAACTATATGCCTTGTCTCCTCCTAAGATATCAATGGGCAATAATAATTTAGTCACAGTCACAGAAGGATTTTATTTCTAATAAAGCTCAAGCAATTCAATGGATCCTGAAAACTGACAACTGAAAGAATCTTAGTAATTTCATTTGCCTCCCCCTTCCCTTCAGAAGAACATGAATAAAAATGCTACAAATAGAAAGCTTCATGACAAGATAGTACAGTACTACAATGTGCGCTGTAATTCCAATTTTTGTCATACATCTTCACCAGCACCAGCCTACTTTATTCTAAGTAGTAGTAACAGTGATCCTTCCATTTGCTTATAATATATGTAATATTAGCATCATTATATAAAAATCATTTGCTCACACGGATTACAAACAACTTGCATCTAGTGTTCTGAAGATCAGTCCACCTAAATGAAATCCTCATCTCACATGCTTTTTTATTTGTATCTTAATCATTTTGCTGAATGATTGCTCCTCAAGCACCCCCTCAGCTTTTGCTTTAAAAAAAAGGGAGTAATGTCTTTGTATGGTCAACTCAGAGACAGCATAAATTAGCTTCATAAAAACTAAAAAAGAAACTGAGATAAATCCAGCAACAGAAAACTAAATTGGCATAACACAGAGGCAAGCTTGCAGCCCTGAAATATTTAAGTTTTCCAAAATCACAATTTTCACCTACTACTAATATTTTAAACAATTGACTACAGCCCAAACTAATTTGTACATGGTTTGGAGGGGGAGGGGGAATGGCAGGCATGCAAAATCTTCAGAGTAGTGCCAAAAGTTAAATATCACCTGAAAACTTTAAATTGAATGCAGGCGCTTCCCCTCTTCCCAACCCTTTTGATAGTAAGTCATCCATTTATTACACAAACTTCAATCCTGATATATAGCAATATAGATACCTAGATATGCCTTGAGGGAGGCAGACACCTGTGTATGGGTATATATATCACAAGCATAAATTAGTTAACAGATCATTTGTCAGTGCAGCTGTTCTCTGATACCTGATCAGGACTGGGAAATTTAAAATAAAAATCAGCAGGATGTTAGACACCTAGATTTCATGGAAAATAGCCACAGCACAGAATTTTAATACTGTGGGGGGAGATAATTTCGGAATTCTTGTCTGGATCTGTTCTAGAGTCCCTTGTGGTAGCAGTAGTGGTATTTATTTATATTCTGCCTTTTCCCTAGAACTCAGATGGCTTAATAAAAATTAAAACAGACACAGATAAAAACACATACAGCGAAAAACACTCTTAAAATGGTGTTGCTGAAATACAGTTTCCTTGTGAAACCATTTTTTGAAAGACAGAGTCTTTAAAACAAGTTAAAACATAACATACCGTATATTCTGGCGTATAAGACGACTGGGCGCATAACATGACACACACCCCAATTTTTAGGTTAAAATATAGACTTTGCCCCCCTCTTTCCAGCCAGCCACCTCGCTGGAAAGCCTGCCCCCCACCAGCCAGCCAGCTCAGTGGCTGTAGATGATGGAATAGTCTGTGAAATTAAAGGACTGAGAACAGCTAAAAAAGCATGGGATACTTTGAAAAATCTCTGTGGTGTTCAATCTTCGGAAAGTAAGGTTTCATTAATAATGAAGCTGGTTAATATGAAGCTATCAAATCCAAAATTTTTGAATGAGCAAATTACAGTTGTCCCTCCACATTCGCGAACTTGACATTCGCAGTTTCGGTTATTCGCGGTTTTGGGAGGGCCCCCCCGGGCCCCCCCAAAACCGCGACACGGGGCCTCCAGAGGCCCCGTGAAAGACCTGGGGAGGGGTGGGGAGGCCTTCGCGGGACGCCCGGAGGCCCTCCGGAGGCCCCGCGAAGGCCTGGGGAGGGGTGGGGAGGCCTTCGCAGGACCCCTGGAGGCCCTCCGGAGGCGCCGCGAAGGCCTGGGGAGCGGTGCGAAGGCCTTCGCGGGACCCCCGGAGGCCCTCCGGAGGCCCCGCGAAGGCCTGGGGAGGGGTGGGGAGGCCTTCGCGGGACCCCCGGAGGCCCTCCGGAGGCCCCGCGAAGGCCTGGGGAGTGGTGCGAAGGCCTTCGCGGGAACCCCGGAGGCCCTCCGGAGGCGCCGCGAAGGCCTGGGGAGGGGTGGGGAGGCCTTCGCGGGACCCCCGGAGGCCCTCCGGAGGCCCCGCGAAGGCCTGGGGAGGGCGGGAGGGAGGCCTGGGGAGACCTCCGCGGGGCCTAGCAAGGCCCCGCGAAGGCCAGGGGAGGGCGGGAGGGAGGGCTGGGGAGACCTCCGCGGGGCCTAGGAAGGCCCCGCGAAGGCCCTGGGAGGGAGGGGGAGGGGTGTAGTTATTCGCGGATTTTTCACATTCGCGGGGGTCCGCGGAACGGAACCCCCGCGAATGTGAAGGGACAACTGTAATTATTTTAAAGCCACATTGGCAGACTTGCAAACTCCTGGAGAGGAAGTCCCCAAAACTATGCAAATGGAAATCTTCCTGGCAAGTTTACCAAAATACAATCCCTAAATGGAGGGCAATTAACACTTCAAAGGCAAAGCAGTCATTCTCACAGCAGGGGAAAAGATCTCCTGGGCATATAAGACGACCACCCCACACTTTTGAGGAGATTTTCAAGTGTTAAAAAGCAGTCTCATACGCAGGAATATACGGTATCCATTCAAAAGGCAAGACTCTTTTAACAGGGAATCTTATAACAATAAAACAAATCTCAAATATTAAAACCCTTTCCCACTTCTTTCAAACGTATCTCTCTACAAATAATACCTCTTCTAGTTATCTACAACTCCAGTAGAAGCACCAATCAATGTAATAATTTCTTTATATTTTTATAACTCGAACATCCAAGATCAAATTATAAAGAACCATGCATACTGTGAAGTCGAAGGCTTTCACGGCCAGCATCCATAGATTTTCCTTGGTTTTTTTCCGGGCTGTGAGGCCATGTTCTGGAAGAGTTTCCTTCTGACATTTCACCGGCATCTGTGGCTGACATCTTCAGAGAACGGTTAGGTAGGAGTGTGGGGGGTGGTTATATACTGTGAACCCCTCTTGGGGAGGATATGTAAATTTGTGTTATTGAATGGTTAGTTTCTGGGTATAGAAATGAAAGACTCGTTAGTGTCTGTTTGGCTAATTGTTGGTTGATGGGCCTTTATCTGCTGGAATTCCCCTTGTCCCTGGGTGGAATTCCTTTGTAAGTGTTGAGTTTTGATTCTATTGTTCTTCAAAACTGGAAGCCAGATTTTGTTCACTTTTAGGGTTTCTCCTTTCCTGTTGAAGTTGTCCAGGTGTTTGTGGATTTCAATAGCTTCTTTGTGCATTATGACATGATAGTTGTTGGCCTGGTCCAGAATTTCTGTGTTTTTAAATAACATTTTGTGTCCAGGTTGGTTTATCACATGTTCTGCTACTGCTGATTTTTCTGGTTGGCCCAGTCTGCAGTGTCTCTCATGTTCCTTGATTCGTGTTTGCACACTGCATTTAGTGGTCCCTATGTAAACTTGTCCACAACTGCATGGTATTTGGTAAACCCCTGCAGCTGTGAAAGGGTCTCTTTTGTCTTTCGCTGAGTGCAGCATTTCTTGGAATTTCTTGCTTGGTCTGTAGATTGTTTGGAGATTGTGTTTCCTCATCAGTTTCCCTATTCTGTCTGTGACTCCTTTGATGTATGGTAAAAATACCTTCCCTTTGGGTGGCTGTTTTTCTTCTTCATTCCTGTGGTTTTTTCTGGGTCTGGCTGCTCTTGTGATGTCTGATCTGGAGTAACCATTCGCCTGTAGGGCCCAGTTTAGGTGCCTCAGTTTGTCCTTCAGATAGTGGGGTTCACAGATCCTTTGTGTGCCGTCTACCAATGTTTTTATTGTGCTTCTTTTTTTTCCTGGGTGATGATTGGAGTTCTTGTGTAGGTATCTGTCCGTGTGTGGGGGTTTTCTGTATACCTTGTGGCCTACCTGTTGGTTTGGCTTGCAGATGACTAGGACATCCAAGAATGGCAGTGTTCCTTCCTTCTCTTTTTCCATCGTGAATTAGATATTTGGGTGGATGCTGTTCAGGTGGTTCAGGAATGAGACCAAATCTTCTTCTCCATGGTTCCAAATGGTGAAAGTGTCATCCACATATCGGAACCATGTTGTGGGCATTTTTTTTTTTTTTTGGTGCTGTTTCCAGGGCTTGCTCTTCAAAATGTTCCATGTAAAAGTTTGCTATCACGGGGCTCAGGGGGCTGCCCATGGCTACCCCATTTATCTGTTCGTAGAATTCGTTATTCAATTGGAAGGAGCTTGTGGTGGGGCAATATTTGAACAAGACTGTGATGTCCTCAGAAAATATTTGTTGGATGAGTGCCAACAAATACTTGAGAGCAAGACTACCAGAGTGCAGCAGACACTTATCACCATGAGTTATTGGCTAGAGGCTATCCCAATTATATTATTAAACAAGCTAGAAAACAAGCCTCAGTTAATGATAGATCATCCTTGTTTGAACAAAAAGTTCAGGTACAGATGGATAGATTAGTGGGAGTGTTCACTTACAGTCCGGTTTTCCATCAGATCCGTGACATCATAGTTAAACACTGGCATTTGGTGCAGCATATTCCAGGATGCTATCACATTCCACTTGTTGCTTTCTGCCGACCAAGAAATTTACAAGATGTATTGGTACATACAGATTTACAATTAGACAATCATAAAGATGACACTGCTTCTGGGCATCACCCATGTGGTCACTGTGCCCGATGCCCACAATCTTTTAAAATTATTAATTTTTTGTACTTCTAGTTACACAAGGAAAGTTCCCTTTAAATATGCTTACAACTTGCAGTTCATAATCTGTATTATATGCTATCTTGTGCCCTTGTAAAAAGATTTATGTTGGGCAAACAGCTAGGCGCTTATCTCAAAGAATTTCTGAACATCTAAGTCTTATCAGGATGAGTCATCTGGACTATCCTCTGGTAGCTCATTGTATTCAATTCCGCCATCCAGCAGAATCTTTAAGATTTTTTGCATTGGAAGCTGTACACCCTCAATTGTACCAGGGAGGATTTACACAAAGGAAATTGCTCCAAAGAGAATCTTTTTGGGTTTACCGATTGCAAACTACAATTCGCCAAGGGCTTAATGAGCATTTTGATTTTTCTTCTTTTCTATAGATTAATTACAACTTTGGACCCTTAGAAACAGTATTATTATACTGAGACATTCAGCTCTATACCCAGGATGTTCTCAATGAAGCCTTCGCATCCTTGTGAGTTTTTATTACACTTCTCCTTAAAATGAATTAACATTAAATGAATTCAGTTACATTTAACATACTATATAACATCTGTGAGTATTCTGTTTATGTCTGCATCATTGGAAATTACCCAAGGCAGTTGTAGATAAGCCTTGTTCTTCTGCTTTACACTAATTTCCTTACCATTAGTATTACTAAATATTCTCATTGTCTTTTTTTAGACAGAGAGAACGCACTCCGTCAGGATTATATTTTGGTGAAATATATTCAGGAAATATATTCAGGTAGACATAGAGATGAGTTTCTATGGTTTAAAATGATTCACATTTATCATTAGTTGCAATTCAAAATATATATAGGACTGTAAATTTAAAATATATATAGCATAGTACTAGTACAATATAAAAAGCACTATTCATTTACTTTGCAGAACCTCTTTAAAGAAGCAACAGATTGCTCCTTCAAAAATACAGTTAAATCAGAAAGGTGAGCCCACTGGTTGCAGCTACAGTTTATATAACAATTAGAATTAACAATAATACATATACTTGAGATTAAAACTTTTTTTCTTTATAAAATTGTTGAAAACACATTCATACAAGGTATTTGAAAATAGTTACTTTCATGAGGTGAGTTCATCATTTCTTTCCTCAACAAACAATCAAATATAAATGGTTTTATTTGATATAATACATAGTTCAAGGGTAACAACATATTTATTTTAGGTACACACTGAAGACGTGACCATGAAACAATGTAGAGAATCTCTGGAGCGAAGTTGTTCATGAGATACACACTGAAGACGTGACCACTGAAACAACGTAGAGAATCTCCGGAGCGAAGTTGTTTGTGTATCAATTTAAATGCATATACTGTTCTATATTGTATATCATATAAAGATGATTGACCACATTGTATTATTGCATTTTTCCTTTGTATTTTTCTGTAATACATAGAATTTTGGCAACTGTACAAACAGGATTTAATTTTCATTATTCTGGCTTTTCTTCCCAAAGAAGATTCAGGAAGGACTCATCCCGAGCTTTCTGCAAGCGCGCTGATGACTAAAAAGGCCAATCCAAGATAAACAAATCTGGTTGCAGAAAGCACAGCAGAAGGTCTCCTTGGGTGATGTTTCTGGGTTGTGATTCTTTCTGCGTTGTCGTTTCTCATCAAGACTTGTTCGGCGTGAGTTCTCAAATAAGGCTGCAGCATTGTGGATAGTGCATCTCTATGCCTCCCGATTTGAGGCCAGGGCGGACCATTGTTGGTGATCAATTTGGCAAAGCCTGAAATATTGTTTCCAGGAATACTTGTTTCGCTTTTTTGGAGTGCCCCTCTTACGCTGACCCGTGGTGAGTTCACCGTAGAGTACTATTTTTGGGAGGTGATGGTCCTCCATCCTAGAAACGTGCCCTGCCCAGCGCAGCTGTGTTCTCAATATCATGGCCTTAATACTGGTGATCCCTGCATGCTCAAGGACAGCAACATTCGTCACATAGTCAGTCCAGTGTATATTTAGGATTTGTGTGTATACAGCACTGACGAAACCGTTCAAGGAGTCGTAAGTGGTGGCGATAGGTGACCCATATTTCAGACACCTAAAGGAGAATAGACAGTACAATGGCTCTATACACACTGATTTTTGTGCTTTGCCTCAGGTGTTTATTACTCCAGACTCTTTTGTAAAGTCTTCCAAATGCGCTATATGCCTTTGCTAATCTGTGATTGATCTCTTTGTCAATCTTGGCATCTGAGGAAATGATGCTTCCCAGGTAGATGAACGGCTGAACAGACTTAAGCACAGATTTCCTGACAGCAATGTGGGGATGATGGTGTTCGTCCTGTGGTGCAGGCTGGTAAAGAACTTCTGTTTTCTTCAGGTTGACTTCCAGCCCAAACAGCTCTGCAGCTGTTGCAAAGTAGGATGTTAGGTGCTGCAGAGCTGATTCTGTGTGGGCAACAAGAGCAGCAGCATCGGCGAAGAGCACCTCATGGACTAGATAGTTTAGAGTCTTAGTGTGAGCCCTCAGACGGCTTAAGTTAAACAAGATACCATCAGTACGGTAACGTATATAGATGCCGTCATCTTCTTCAAGCCCTGCCGTAGCCCTTCGAAGCATCCTGCTGAAGAAGACTGTAAATAAAGTTGGAGCAAGAACATAACCTTGCTTCACTCCATTAGTTATTAGAAAGGGCTCTGAAAGAGCACCACCATATCTGACTTGACCATGGTGGCCCTTGTGTAGCAAGATAATCATTTTAAGGAATTTGGGGGGACATCCTAGTCTTTCCAGGATCTGCCACAGACCTTTTCTAATTACAGTGTCGAAGGCTTTGATGAGGTTGACAAATGTTACATAGAGACCCTTGTTCTGCACTCAACATTTCTCTTGCAGTTTTCTAAGGGCAAATACCATATTAGTACTCCTATTTGCTCTGAAGCCACACTGGCTTTCAGGAAGAAGTTCTTCTGCAATAGCAGGAACTAATCTGTTCAGGAGTATCCTTGCAAGGATTTTTCCAGCAATAGAGAGCAGTGTTATGCTTCGATGGTTTGAGCAATCGGAATTTGCTCCTTTTTTCTTGTACAGGATGATGATGACTGCATCTCGGAGATCTGATGGCAGTTCCCCTTTTTCCCAGCAATTCACAAGGAGTTTGTGGAATTTACCATGGAGTACATGACCTCTGTTTTTCCAAACTTCAGGTGGGATTCCATCGATCCCAGCTGCCTTCCAGTTTTTCATCTGCTGTATGGCCTTAAGGGTCTCTTCCAAAGTAGGAGCTATGTCCAATTCATTTTTCATTGGTTTTTGGATGTTGGATAGCTGAGCCTTGGACTACTCGGTTGTCACTAAAGAGACTTTGAAAGTGTTCAGCCCATCGATTCAGGATGGAGGTTCTATCAGTAGTTAATGTTTGATAATCTGTTCTGTGTAAGGAGCTTTGGACCTGATAAGTAGGTCCAAACACTGCTTTAAGAGCTCCATAAAATCCTCTAAGATCACCCAGATCTGCACAGCGTTGTGTCTTTTCTGCTATATTGATCCACCACTTGTTCTGCATGTCTCAGAGTTTTTGTTGAAGTTTATTACATATGAGACAGAAAGCTGCTTTTCTTACATGGCAAGTAGACTGGGGGAGGTATGCCTGGTGAGCAGTTCTCTTCTTTGCCAACAGCTCCTGGATCTCTTGGTTGTTTTCATCAAACCAGTCTTGATTTTTCTTGTGGGAGAACTCAAGGGATTCTTCCGCAGACTGGAGGATACTGCTTTTGATATGTTGCCAAAGCACTTTAGGAGAAGGATCTGTAGGATGGTCTTCAAGTTTTGTTTGCAGGTTTGCCTGGAAGTTGTTTCTCATGGTAGCTTGTTGAAGATTGTTGGCTTGGAGTCTCCTCTTTAAGATGCCACCCCTCTTAGGTTTGAACTTAAGATGAAGATTTAGTTTACATCTCACGAAGTGATGATCTGTTTGGCACTGTGCACTGGGCATCACTCGAGTATTATGGACATCGCGAAGGTTTCTCTGGCAGACTAGAACATAGTCAATGAGGGGCCAATGTCTGGATCGGGGATGCATCCAGGTTGTCTTCAAGCTATCTTTCTGCTGAAGGATGGTGTTTGTAATAGTCAGTTGTTGTTCTGCACAGAACTCTAGCAGGAGGCGTCCGTTATCATTGCAGTTTCCAACAACATGTTTGCCTAAGACACCTTTCCAGGCTTCGGAGTTCTTTCCTACTCTGGTATTGAAGTCACCAAAGATAATAATTTTATCTTCTACAGGGACTTTTTGTATGAGGTGACGTAGGTTTGTGTAGAATTTGTCTTTCTCTACAGGGTCGGCTTGCATAGTTGAGGCATATATACTGAAGAGAACAACATGTGGGAAGCGTAAGGAAATAATGTGATCAGAGTGTCCTGTTGGCAAGGTTTCGAGTTTGGAGGCAATGGAGTTTTTAATCATAAAGCCTACTCCTGAAAGATGTTTTTCAGTTTTGGGTTTGCCAGACCAGTAAAGTGTGTAGCCGGCGCCATGTTCTTTAAGGCTGCTTTCCTCATGGAGAAGAACTTCACTAACAGCAGCGATGTCAATATTAAGTCGTGATAGTTCATGGGCTATTAGAGCAGAACGACACTCAGGCCGTCCACTATCTGCAAAGTCTCACATGGTTCTGATGTTCCAGCATGCAAGCGTCAGTTTATTTACACCTCTGGAGGCCGGTGTGTGCTTTTGTTTCTTTGCCTTGGTTTGACCGCATCAGAAGATGCCCGTTGGCCGTGGCTAGCCAACCAGGTAGTTGGGGATGAGCTTTCGTTAGGCCACCTTTTCTAGACCCCTCTCCATATGGAGCAAGCAATGCTCTCCTTAAAAAAGGCTGCTTGGTCGTTCAGGATGCTGCCAAACAAGACTGTCATCTCCCGGGTCAGCCTCGAGCGCCCAAAGTCCTGAACTGCCTGCGTGCAGGGTTGGGTCTGCAGCTTCCAGTGCATCTTTACACCTGCTGTTTCGTCCCTCACCTATCGCTACAGGGCTTTTTCGGAATTGGATTTGTCCTTCGAGCCTATGCAATGGATTTTTCTGGTGGAGTGCAGCGTGCACAGAACTGGCCTCACCCTTTAAACCAAAGGTTCATCTGCTGAGGCCTTGCAAGCATGGATGGTAGCAGCGAGGTCCTCCGGTCTTAGATTTGATTAGAGTTTCCTTCTCTTAGATGGTAGACCTTACAGGGTTGGACGAGTACCCTCTGCCCAGGTTTGGGATTAGAGTTTTCCTTCTCCTAGGATGGTTGCCATAAGGCTAGAGAGCCCATCCTGCCCTTTGACGCTCTTTGTCAGACCCTTTGGGTTTGACCTGTTTGGCATGGGAGACCCTACCAGTGGCTTTATGCCACCGCCAGCATAGCTCAAAACATCATTAGGGTACGCAAGCCTCTCTCCCACAACAAGGGGGCGTCAATGGAGAGGATATGTATATATGTATGTATATTTATATTTCCATTATACATAGACATATATTATACACTTACCTCTATGTGAGAATTGTGTATTGACTAGAGACATAGAGTTTAATTGACAGTGTACACACTTCTTTGCGTATTTACCTGGTTCTCCCCTTCTCAATTGGCTACAGTTTTGTAGGGACATCCGGCTCACTGTTTTTTGGGGAAGGAGCTGGTAGCAACTAGTAATAACAGCTGGATACTAAGCCAAACCAACATTTGTGTATCCTTGCTTCCTTAGGGGAATTCTGGTGTGCTACTCAAGAATTGCAGCAGGGATCTTTTTTTTAACCCAGAGGAATAATTTAGAAATGCAGCCCACCCCATATCTGAAGTAGCGTAGCCCAGAATTGTACCACATGTAGAAGTACTAACAACATCCCCACCACCATCAAATACCGCACACTATCCAAGTGCATGGTTCATTTTAATAGTTCTCTAGAGACCTATGCCGTCGAGCCAAAGGAAAGAGAATACTTTACCATCAAAGCTTTCTCAATTTAAACCTAGAAGGAAAATACAAATGTTTCAAGTGATAAAACTGATGCAACCAACTCATTAAGCAAACATTCACAATAATAACTTGGCTGACAAATATTATGTGCAAAACAACTTCAAACATTAGGTACCATAAACCTCAGTGCTAGAAACAACAAGCTACACAGCACCTCTCTCATTTAGCAATATAGTACACTATTTTGTTGAAGCAATGAAGAAAAAAATAACATGCTTGCTCCTTTAGAAAATGAAAGCTGATTTAACTTTGAAGAACTGGAACTCCTGAATTCCTGTTTCACTCTCATTTTAATACCAAGCTGTCTTCATCTCTGAGTCTAAAAGACTATACAGTGGGCCCTTGCCATCCCATGGGGTTTGATTCCAGGACCACCACCACCCCGTGGATACTAAAATCTGTGGATGCTCAAATCCCAGGATATACGATGGCATCCCTTATATAAAATGTCAAAATCAAGGTTTGGTTATTGTATTGGGGGGATGGGTGAGAATATTTTCAAGCCGTTGATAGTTGAATCCACGCATGCAGAATCCGTGAATAAGGAGGGCCAACTATACTTATTCAACAAGAGTAGTAAGCATCCTCATTCAACAACCATTCTTCTCCTACTTCCTCATTAACACCAACACAAACACACTCCCTCTAATCAGAATTACTTGTAGAAAATCATTTCCCTCACTAACACACAAAGAAGCAATGTGAAGGATAATTTTGTCATTATTTCAGCTAAGGAACCTCATTCATATATCCAGAGAGGGCAACCAGAATGGTCGGAGGTCTGGAAGCCATGCCCTATGAGGAACAGCTTAGGGAGCCAGGTATGTTTAGCCTGGAGAAGATAAGGTTAAGAGGTGATATGATAGCCATGCTTAAATATTTGAAGGGATATCATACAGAGGATGGAGCAAGCTTGTTTTCCGCTGCTCCAGAAACAAGGACATGGAGCAATTGACTCAAACTACAGGGAAAGAGATTCCATCTAAAATTAGGAAGAACTTCCTGACAATAAGAGCTGTTCAACAGTGGAATGCACTGCCTCAGAGTGTGGTGGAGTCTCCTTCTTTGGAGGTTTTTAAACAGGCTGGATGGCCATCTGTTGCTTTGACTGGGTGTTCCTGCAGGGCAGGGGATTGGACTGGGTGGCCCTTGTGGTCTCTTTCAACTCTATGATTCCATATAGTGTTCTTAATTTGGGACATGCTTGTATTTGTAAGCAGGTAAACCAGTGTGGTGTAGTGGCTTGAGCGTTGGGACTAGGGCAGTGGGAGACCAGGTTTCAAATCACCACTCAGCCATGGAAACCCACTGGGTGATCTTAGGCAAGTTACACACTCTCAGCCTCAGAAGAAGTCAAACCTCTGAACAAATTTTACCATGAAACCCCCATGATAAGTCAGAAACAACTTGAAGGCACATAACAACAAAGCCCATGCTGTGGGTGAATGTGAAATAGTGATTTGAGCGTTGGACTAGAATAGAATTTGAATTCACTCTCAGCCATGGAAACCCACTGGATAACACTGGGCAAGAAGGCAGTGGCAAACCTCCTCTGAATAACTCTTGCCAAGAAAACCCCATAATAGGTTCACTTTAGGGTCACTGTAAGTTGGAAGGGACTTGAAGACACACAACAAAGATTGGATATATGGACTCTGTTTGGAAGAGGAGCACATAACTCTGTTCTTAAAGCTCTGTCCATGTAATAGGGAAACAGAACATGTTAAGTAAATGGAAATCTTCAGTTGGCTAGTTTTAATGAACAAGATCTGATGGATTGACAGTGAATATCACCAGCAGAAGTTACATCTGAAGAAGAGACAACCCAACTTTTAATTGCTAGGCCGTTTCTAATCCCTTTCCTTTCAAAAATTATTCTTCATCCCTCACTGAAAGTTATTTATCCTCAGTGGATTCCAAGCTTTATGTTTCTCTGAAAGTTATCATTCTGAATGCACTTTCTGAATGGAAGAAGACAAGTACAGAACAATGACTAGTGCAGATATACAGTGAGTAGCCCCTTCTGGAAGGGGGACCTTGTTCTCAATGCATTTAGAAATATTTTTTGTGACAACAGGGTATGGAAATGACTCACTTGGTGCAACAGGAATGGCTCTACCATACCTTGGCTCTGCCAAGCTCTAAATGTCAATGAGTTTCCCTCAAACAGATTGCCTAATTAAATATGGGGTTTTAAAAAACCTGATCCACTTATTCGGAATTATTTTGCTATACTATTGCTACATCTTTTGTTTGGCTCTGATATTGTTTCTTTGGTGCTTTTGTTTTAATTCACTGTTCTATTATTCTTTAATTTTAATGGAAAGGCCAAGAATACTGTATTTAAAAAATAATACTTGCAGCACAAATACTCTACTTACTACATCACTACACAGCCAACACCTGTGTTCTGTTCTTCATATTGTCAATTTATTTGCAAAGGGGTTTTTGAGGGAAGTGTTTGCTACCTAAACCTTTCATGGAGTATGAGGCTACTTTAAAAAAAAATGTACAAACTGTTTATATATTTTCCTATACTTTGTTTCTGCTCTTTCATACTAGCTGAACACCTGCCCAAAAGGTAACTCAAGCCATAGTATAATATAAGCTGAAGCAAACATGAATCAGGATGTATTTATTGTTTCAATTTACATCCCTGTAAAAAGTGTAGGCATGTGGAGTAAGGTGTGTGAAGGCGGCCAGCTACTGCAACAAGTAGCAAACGCTTCTATCAAGTTTCATGTGTTTGCACAGTAAATAATATAAATGAAGGCAAAAGTGCCAGCAGGAATAGGGGAGGAATTCTACATAAAACCCTTGCTAAGAAATAAGATAAGCAAAAAAGTTCTTCCTGGACTTTCCAGAAGCTACAGCGTACAGATAGCCAAAAACAATTAAAGAATACCAACTAAACTTTTCTGTTTTTTAGTCTGCTACATAATCATGAAACTTGCATTTTACTGATTTCATGAGTCTACTCTTGTCCATATTAGCAACTAGATTTAGCCCATGGGAACAGCACAACTAAGAATCTCATTTGAGCCTAGGAGCAGCATGTTAGTTATATTGTACATACTCAGATTGTATTTATTTTTTTTGCCTTTTTTGTTGGGGTGTATTGTTGCAATGCAATATGCTGACTTGTTTACTGCTGAAAGGGTTAAAAGTTGAATGTAAACAGAAAGGATGAGATAATTTCCTGTTGTAACCTGAGTGCCTTCCAGAAGAAGGAGGTTCCTTAAGTTCCTCTTTGTTCTGGAAGACTCCATTCCATACCTCAACACCAACAGGAGCCACCATGATGATGTCCTGAGCGAGGATGTCTCAGGACATGCTCCTGCATGTTTTTGTTTTTAGAAATGTAGCATTCAAGATATGTTTTGCTGTTTATACCTATCTTCAAGTTATTGTTCCTGTGAACTTTGAAATGCACATGAAACTCATGCATAAAGAACTTCTCTTATGTTTTTAAAAGCTACATTGGAGTACTTTGATTGTTTTAAGCAAGAGTATGAAAGGAGGGGCAAACAAGGGTGAATGGCTATTCAAAGTCTGTGTGTCTGGAACTGCAACATTTTCCTACGTGTATTTTTTAAAAACAGTGACTCTGCTAAGTTTCCTTACAAAGGGTGTTAAAGCCAACAGTTTCTTTGGTGCCAGATAATTCCAATATCCCCATTATTTTTTTATATATGTCTACTTCTCAAACTATTCTACAGTCATCCCATCTTTACAATTAGAAAAAAAAACACACCAAATACACACACACCAGGGAGGATGCCACTTGCTTTCTTGAGCTGTGGAGCTAAACGCTGTTTTACATTAAAGCAAGTATCTCAGTTTTTGTTCTCAAGCAGGAAACTGGCACATACATTAAGCTTGTTTGCATACAGGTAAATACAGGTCCAAAACTGCACAGCACATACATATTAATACTTGGAAGTGCAATATTTAGGTAGTGATCCTATATATAAAACACACTTTTGCGCTACGCCCCAAATAATTTGGTGGCACAGGCATCTGAATAAACAAGCTTAGAATCCTGCTGCCAGTGTCCCATTATTGGAAATAATCCCTGGGCCAAAGTTTTAGCAAGGGAGCTCCAACCCCCTTTAAATCTAAACTAGGGATAGTTCCCCATCTATCTTGAATTGTGTGTGTGTATGTACCTTCAAATTGTGTGTTGACTTATGGAGATCCCATGACTTTCAAAGTTTTCTTAGACAACAGATGGTTTTGCCAGTTCCTTCCTCTGAAATATAGCCTACAGCACCTGGTATATAAATATAGCCTACAGCACACATTGATCATCTCCCTTCTAAATACTAACCAGGGCTGAGCCTGCTTAGTTTCCAAGATCAGATAGTGTCTGAATACACTAAAGGCACCAGACTGTGGGAACTATAGCATTCTTCTTGTACCCCTGCTTAGTAAGTTTAGGATATTCCTTGCATGTTCGAGTTCCTAACCCCCCCCCTTCTAATCTCAGGCTATTCTAGCCATTTGGAGCTATGGGGTGACCACTGAGTCATTCATCATATGGCCTCCTAATTTAAATACTTTATGATGCTTTGTGTCCCTGCTTTTGGGGTTTTTGCAGCTTCTCCATGAGGCTGCTTCCTTCCCTTTTCTCCCCCTTCCTACCATGCATCTGACTTACAAACATGAAGAAAAGAGATGAGTTCTTGCTTACCTACAATCACCTCTTTATCTGAGGAAATATGGATATTACTGCTGTAATATTTAGAAACTGCTGATTGGATTACCCTAACCTGAAATTCCCAAGATTGGGTGAGTTTTCTACCCTGAACTGTAATCTGCTTAGTTAGTTAAGTACCTATATTTATTTTGGATATGTAGATTGCTATACCTTCAGTAAACTTTTGATATGCATTTTTAAGCAAACAATAGAATCATAGAATCATAGAATTGTAGAGTTGGAAGAGACCATAAGGGCCATCCAGTCCAACCCCCTGCCACGCAGGAAATCACGATCAAAGCATCCCCGACAGATGGCGATCCAGCTTCTGTTTAAAGACCTCCAAGGAAGGAGACCCCACCACGCTCCAAGGGAGTGTGTTCCACTGCCAAAAAGTTCCTCCTAATGTTGAGGTGGAATCTCTGTTCCTGGAGCTTGCATCCATTGCTCCGTGTTCCAGTCTCTGGAGCAGCAGAAAACAAGCTTGCTCCATCCTCAACATGACACCCCTTCAAATACTGAAACAGGGCTATCATATCAACCCTTAACCGTCTTTTTTCCAGGCTAAACATACCCAGCTCCCTAAGTCTCTCCTCATAAGGCATCGTTTCCAGACCTTTCACCATTTTAGTCGCCCTTCTCTGGACACACTCCAATTTGTCAATATCCTTTTTGAATTGTGGTGCCCAGAATTGGACACAGTATTCCAGGTGAGGCCTGACCTAGGCAGAATAGAGCGGCACTATTACTTCCCTTGATCTAGACACTATACTTCTATTGATGCAGCCCAAAATCACATTGGCCTTCTTAACTGCCACATCACACTCACTGTTCAGTCATGTTCAACTTGTGGTCTACTAGGACTCCTAGGGTTCATTTACATGGCAGATTTATTGCAGCAAATTGTGCTTTAGTTCTTTTCCGCAGCTGTGCCAGTCAATTACTTTTGTTTACTATGTTGCTTTATGGTTCAGACTGGCAAAGGTGCGGGGACGTGGCCTCCCAAGCAGAGACCAAGCAGAGGAGGGCTTGATGAGAGGGGGATAGATCTTCCGTGACTGAAAGGATTGGAAGCCTGCATTTTCTTGCTAAATAAAGAATTACAGACTGCCAAAATAGCAGGGGGGAAGATCAGAGAAAAGTTTATCTCTCTCTCCCAAGCAGAGACATAGCGATCGCAGCTGAGGAGAAAGAGGAGGGGCTTTATGTGCAGAACAGATCTTCCCTGACTGAAAGGACTTGGGAATCCTTTTTCTTGGCAAACTGGATTCACACAGACTTGCAAAATAGCAGAGAGGATTTTTCAAAATTTCCTGATTGTTAGTGAATCTCCCTCCCTCACTCCACCTCTTGTAAGCCCACCCCTTCAATATAACAACCAATCAAGGTGCAGCTCTGCTGCAGCCCTTAGTGAAATGGTTTAGACTAGCAATAATGCGCTACTTTGCAAATAACTCGGCAAAAGTAGTGACATCCCTTGCCACACTATATTTGGGTGTTTTACCTTCCCCCCTTCTGAATGAGACGATGCTGTGGTGCTTTCTGTGGGAACAATGAGCTATCTTTGCGGTATATTTAGGGGAATATTTGCACATGTAAACGAACCCCTAGATCCCTTTTGCACATAGTCTCATTCAGCCAGGTCTCCCCCATCCTATATCCATGCATTTCATTTTTCTGCCCTAAGTGCATACCGTACATTTCTCCGTATTGAATTTCATTTTGTTACCTTTGGCCCAGCTCTCCAGTCTATCCAGGTCATTTTGAATTTTGTTCCTGTCCTCTAGGGTATTAGCTACTCCTACTCCTCCTAATTTGGTGTCATCTGCAAATTTGATAAGCATCCCCCTAATTCCCTCATCCAAGTCATTGATAAAGATGTTGAATAGCACTGGGCCCAGGACAGAACCCTGTGGCACCCCACTGGTCACATCTTTCCAAGACGAGGAGCCACTGCTGAGCACCCTTTGGGTTCAGCCGGTCAACCAATTACAAATCCATTGAACAGTTAACTTGTCTAGCCCACATTTTACAAGCTTGTTTGCAAGAATGTCATTGGGAACCTTGTAAAAGGCCTTACTGAAATCAAGATATGCGATATCCACAGCATTATCCACAAACGTCTTTATTGTTTTAATTTTGCCTACTTGACTTTAATGCTGGGTGATTTAGACCACATACAAATGCAAATTGAGCTGGGTCAGTCTTCCCTGGTTAATTCTGCTTACTTTTAAAAGAAACTTTTCTTAAGAAGATATTCCTAAAGGGGTTGCTTCCTGGAATCTTAAATAAATTTTTAATTTTTATACTCATACACCCCAACACAGATCCTATCTTGTATTACTACACTGCAAATACTGCAGTTACAGAACAGCAGTAGAGATATCAACACATGGAGGTGATGGCTGCGTTTGTTGGGATATATAGTTGCAATCCAATATGCTGACTTGTTTAACTGCTGAAAGGGTTAAATGGTAAATGTAAACAGAAATGATGAGATAACATCCTTTTTGTAATCTGAGTGCCTTTGGAAAAAGGAGGTGTGCCTTAAGTCCCTCTTTGTTCTGGAAGACACCAAGAGGAAAAAAGACGCCATGAAGATAATGGGAGTGATTAAATTCAGGGTTCCAATATCCCTATTTAAGCAGAACATATAGCAAATGGTCTCTCCTCACTACACTTCATTCCTGGGAAGTACAGCCAATTAAACAGAGTACACACATGCAGCAGTGTTAGCATGACAATTTCAGCATACACAAAGAACACAGCTTAGAGATAACCAAACACCCTTATCCTATCCCAAGTTACTTGTTTAACAAAATAAGCACTAAAGACTCATAAAAGTAGTTTAAAAGTGCAAAGCTTCATTACTCACAGTTTCAGAGCTCTATATGTGTGGCAGAAATTCAGTACAGCATCAAAGTAGACTAAAACTACTTTAAAATGTCTAAAAACTACATCATAACAGAAGAATATGCAGGACTCCCTGAGAGGGAGTTCCTCTCACTATCAAAACATGGCGAAGATTGGTGGGAGGGACAAAGCCCTCGTGGCTGGCTTCTAGGGAAAAGAGGAAGACTAAGACGCTCCCCATTCCCTAGAAGCCCGATAGCAAAACATTAGGAAGTTACATCAACACTGTCAGGAAATGACATGGATGTGACCACAAAATGGAACTGTAAGCTTAGTAATGAAAGTAGTTAAGCTCCAGTGGCAGGTGTGTGTGTGAGTTAGCACTTGAGAGTATGCACACCTGTGATGCCTGATGTAACAGGCATTGTTTAATTACCTATATAAAGGAGATGGGAATTATCTCCTGTGTGGGTTTGTTGTGGATGGTGGCTGGCGAAGCAGTTTGTTGGTTTAAGAGATTTATGAGTATTAGAGACGGCTGTCTTATACTCTGTATATATATATATATTGTAAATATACTGCAAACAAAGATTAAAGCCCCCAAGTTGAGTGAAGGCTGGCCTTGTTGCTGTCTTTATTTGGCAAGCCAAAGCTCAAGGCAGTGCGCTGGGGTGAAGGAATTTTTCCTTCTTAGCCTGAAGTCTTTTGCAGAAGTCTCTCCAGAAACCTTCTCCTTGGCATCCTGTCGACGTGGAACAACTCTGCAGGTGGTCATGGTGGACACAGTGTATCTTTCTATGCCCCAACAAGGGTTATGGGCCCAGTGTCCGCGTGGACAACACTTGAGAAGCTGTGGGAGATATAGTTCTGCAATTGGTGAGCTGTTTTGTGTTCCTGGAGGGCTGAAGAGAAAAGTCCTGGAAAGGAGTGAGTTAAGTGTGTCTACAAATGGACTCTGTTCTTATCTGTTTGCTTTGGGAAGCTAATTGTTTTTGGCAGCCTGCCCTGGCTGTTATCAATGTGTTTGTTTGCATCTGTTTAAGTCACAGACTCAGTGCAAACATGGAAACAGCAGTCAGGTTTGAAAAGCTGTCTGAGAAGAACTATGCTTCCTGGAAAATTTACATGCAGGCTTTGCTAATAAAGCAGGACTTATGGGACTATGTAAAGAAACAACATGACCCTACTAATGAGGATGAAGTGATGAAAAAGCTAGAGCAACAATTGTTTTGGCTTTAGAACCGAATCAGCTGAATAACATAAAACATAAGAGGTCAGTGTCTGAGGTCTGGAAAGCTCTTGAGAATGTCAACCAACCAGCTGGAGCCTTGTCAAAAATGATGTGCAGCAGAAACCTGTATTGTTGTAAACAGCAGGAAGGTGAATCCGTGCTTGTGCATTTAAAAAGGATGCAGGATAATTTCGCAGAGTGCAGCAAGCATGGCATCCAAATAGAAGAAACCCAAAAAGCTTTTATACTCCTGAGTAGTCTAAACAGTGAATGGGAGTTTCTAATGTACAATCTCCAAGGAGTAGCCAAAGTTGATTTAAATGTCGACCTCGTGGCATCCAGAATATTGGAAGAGGCAATGAGGAGAGACTCAGAGGAGAGCTTCAAGAGAGTGACCAGCTGGAGGAAACAACCATCCAACCAATCCACGTCCTTGTCTGAGGAAGGGAATGCTGCTGTCTGCAGAACATGGAAATGTTTTTCCTGTGGAGAGACCGGACATTTGATAAAGAACTGTCCTAAGGTCTCTGCAGCAAAGAAAGGACAGAACTCACAAAGAAAAAGAAAAGACAAGCCCCAAGATGGGAGGGGGTTTGCTACTACTGTAGAGGGAGTTGTAAATGAGAAAAAGGACCAGTCTGTCTGGATTTTGGACAGTGGGTGTTCTCACCATATGACCCCTGATAGGGAAAAACTACAGAACCCAAAGCCAGCACCAGTGGACACTGTGGTATTTGCAGATGGTGAATCTGGCAGTGTAGAGATTCAAGGGTCTGTATTAATCCCTGGTTTAAACAAAGCATTTCATAATGTACTGTGTGCACCAAAACTTCAAAATAGCCTCGTAAGTGTGGCATCTGTAACCAGTGATGGATATGAAATCCTTTTCAAAGGAGATGAGGGGATTGTGTCCAAGGAGGGAGTAGTATGTGGTAAAGCCATAAAGAAAAATCACATTTATCAAATGCGGTGTGGGAATGTAACAAATAAGCCACTGCATGATGGGTGTGCTCATTACCTTCATAGAGTTATGGGCCATATAAGCTTCAAAGGTTTGAGAAACCTAGAGAAGGTTTGCCCAGAGTCCAAGGGTAGAGAACTGTAAAAGTTACCTGGACTGTGCTATTTGCAAAAAGGTAAAGGTCAAGGCTTACCCTGTAGCGCAGGTGAGCAAATGCATAACCCAGAGGCCTTTTCAGGTCGTGCACGCAGATTTATCAGGGCCGCATCAAGTAAAGAGTATAGGGGGATGCAGGTTTACCCTATTGATAGTAGATAGGCATACCAGATTTACCTATGTGGCAATGCTCAAAACCAAAAGTGAGGCTGCTGATATGATCAAAAAATGGGTCAATTCTGTTGAAAGGGAGTTTCCCTACAAGGTTGGCACTGTTGTGACTGACAGAAGCAGGGAATTCTTAAATAGTAATTTGCAGCAGTGGTTTGTGCGGAAAGGGATCCAACATAAAACTACAAATCCCGGATGTCCAGCTGAGGATGGTTTGGCTGAACGTAGGATTGGGATGATAAACCAAATAAGGGATTGTATGTTAGAGGATTCTGGAGCACCAGCTAATTTGTGGGGAGAAGCAACAAGAACCGTTTGTCATATTGTAAATAGGTCATGGTGCAGTGCGATAAACCAAACACCATACTACTTATTGTATGGAAGAGCACCAAACCTAAAGTACTTATGAGTGTTTGGACAATTTGCATCAGTGTACATTCCTCCTCAGTTCAGGAAAAAGAATCAGCCCAAAAGCCAAAGGTTGCGTTTTGTGGGCTTTGAGGGGAACAAGTACAGGTTCCTGATGGATGGGAATAGGATTTTGTATTCAAGGAGTGCTAGTTTTGAGACTCATGCTGGATGGAAGAGAGTGTACCCTGACCAGAATGTTGTTGTAGAACAGAAAGCCAGTGTGGTAGATAAGAACAACGGAAATGGAGGGGTACATGCATCTAGGGATGTCTTAGATGAGAAACCAGGTGTGTCACAACAGCCTAGAATTTTGAGTAAACAGGGCACTTTGAAGGTGCCTGGTACTCTAGAAGAACCTAGCACTTCATTAGACTTGCAACCAAAGCCTGAGATAGTGACTGTGAAACAAGAACAAGTTGAGACTCATGGGCAAGACACTCAGGCCAGTGTTAGTAGCAGTGACACTGAGAGTGGTCAAGGTACATTCCTGATTCCCATGAGGTCTCAGAAAGGAAAGTTCTTCGTAGTAAAGCAGGGACAAGCCTCTTCTGTGGCAGCAGTAAAAAGAACTGAAAACACTCCAGAAAGAGCCAGGAGAACATGCACTAAGCAGGAGGGGTGGAAGAAAACCAAAGCTCTGGTGTGTGTGGCACAGTATAGCCAGGATATATTTGGTGGGATGGTCAGGCCTGTAAGTAAAAGTAAATTGACAAATGATAGCACCAGGGAAGCCAGAGCCGGGTGGGTCAGTAGCATGGGCTATCAAGGTCTAGGAAAACACTGTGACATTGTAAATAATGGCAATGGAGTCTCAGACTCTATAGGTATCTGTAGTATGTGGGGAAATAATCATTGTAATGTAAAAGCAATCTTGTGTACCTCATTCACAATCTTAGATAAGTCTAAGGTTTTTCCCTGCATGCATTTTGTTCTCCCAAAATTCCCTTCTCTTATTTCACTGGGCCAACTGGAAGTGCTGGGTCATTCAACACATGACCTAATTTGAATTTTATTGCTTTTGTGTAAGTTTTTCCTTTTTCTGAATCTGACTCTCCATGAGAATGGAGGTATCTTTGCCATCTTAAGTTTTTCTGAAACAATGCCATGATGTTTCACCATGCAGCCTTCTATCGTTGTGGGCTGGTGAGTCTTTCCTACCCTATTCTTAGTCAGTTTAGGAACCTCTTTTTAAGTTTGTTTTAGTATGTAGATTGAGGTTGAAATACCTTCAGTAAACTTTCTTTTGCATTTTAAACGACTCCTTTGTTTTGTAATGAGTCTAATTTAACTGGGAGGATCCCAGATCTTTTGAATACACTTTTAAATGATAATTGAGCTTACAAGTCTGCATCTTAAGCGCACTCTGCATGAAGCATGAAGTCAAAAGTGACTGAATGATTTTTTAACCTTTTTAAAGGAAACCTTTTTAAAGGATTTTGCCTTTGTGCAGATTTTCACATTTTTCCACTAGGGGAAAAATTAGAAACTTCAAGGAATGTTGGGGTGGGGAATCCAACAAAATACTTTCTCTTTTGAATTCTTGTTGTTTTTAAAGGACTAGATCCTGCAATTTTTAATACAATTTTATTTTTAGACTCATTACCTTCCAACAGTATCAGCGATTAAGGTGACAGTATATAAAATGATAGGTGTAAATGACACACGGGACACACCACATGTCATTTGGAGGGGAATGTCAGGAAATGACATGGATGTGACCACAAGATGGAACTGTAAGCTTAGTAATGAAAGCTCCAGTGGCAGGTGTGTGTGTGAGTTAACACTTGAGAGTATGCACACCTGAGATGCCTGATGTAACAGGCATTGTTTAACTGCCTATAAAAAGGAGATGGGAATTATCTCCTGTGTAGGTTTGTTGTGGATGGTGGTTGGCGAAGCAGTTTGTTGGTTTAAGAGATTTATGAGTATTAGAGACGGCTATCCTATACTCTGTATATATATACTGTAAATATACTGCAAACAAAGATTAAAGCCCTCAAGTTGAGTGAAGGCTGGCCTTGTTGCTGTCTTTATTTGGCAAGCCAGAGCTCAAGGCAGTGTGCTGGGGTGAAGGAATTTTTCCTTCTTAACCTGAAGTCTTTTGCAGAAATCTCTCCAGAAAACCTTCTCCTTGGCGTCCTGTCGACGTGGAACAACTCTGCAGGTGGTCGTGGTGGACACAGCACATCTTTCTACGCCCCAACAAACAAATCCTATCTGGCTTCTCAGTTAACTCTTCAATAGCAAAACATTTCCACTTACTGGATTGCAAACTGTATATTCCAACAAATGATGTCCTAGAGACAGGATGCCTCATGTACATGTTCCTCCATGTTTTGTTTTTAGAAATGTCGTTTTCAAGATATACTTTGTTATTCTTGTCTACCTTCAAGTTGTTATTCCTGTGACCTTTGAGATGCATATGAAACTTGTGAGTAAAGTATTTTTCATGTGTTATATAAGCTACCTTTGACTACAGTACTTTGATTATTTTAAGCTAGAGTGTGAAAAGTGAAGGGGGTGAACTGGGTGAATGCCTATTCAAATCTGTGTGTTTGGAATCAGTACATTTTTCCTGTGTATGTATCTATAAAACAGTAACTCTGCTAAGTGTGCTTACAAAGGGGATTAAAGCCAACTGGTTTTTGGCGCTAATTTTAAAGGTCTCCCCAGTATAGCACAGGGATAATAACAATATCCCCATTAGAGTTGAAGAACAGAAGAAAGGGGGGAGATTTTGCCTTTGTGCAGATTTTCACATTTTTCCACTGGGGGAAAAAATTAGAAACTTCAAGGAATGTTGGGGTGGGGAATCCAACAAAATACTTTCTCTTTTGAAATAAGTAAAACACTTTTTCAAACAAGGTTTTACACACTCAATATGCCAGAAGCAGTATAGTATTTGGATTTATATGGAAGACAATCTACTGAATCGGAAAATGAAAATTCCTGTGCATACTCAAGAGATATTCAACACTGATGGATGCATTTCTTCACTTAGTGCATGTTGCCATCTTCATGAGAGGAGTGTACCAGGAAGTCAGGGGGAGGGTTCAATGCCTGCGGACTGTTGCTTGCTGCCTTCTGATGACCTCTGTTCTGATAGGGTGGGATCTCCCTTTTCTGTCCACAATTAATATGCCAAAAATGTGTATGATATGAACATACTATTGAAAAGCTCAATATTTTCAACATGGTGTTAAGCTTCATATCTAAATATGCTGGTAGCTCAGTTTCTGTGACGGCATGAAGCCATTTCTGTCTAAATAATACACTGTATTTTGTTTATTACAAAAACTGTGGTTTCACTCCCTTCCTTCAAACGGTAAAAATTAAGATGCCTATGTTTAGGTAGCATAAGGTGGATAAGCTGCAGTACATTGCAACTCTCTCTTCAGAAAAAGAAATACTTGGAATTTTACTTGGACAAAACTAATTTTATTAGTTTGTATCCCACCTTCCTGTCAACATGGGACCTAAACCAGATTACAACACAGATTTTTTAAAAGGGGAGCTAAAACCTTAATAAAAATAAAAGATTAAAAATTATTCAATAAGCTATCCTGTTAAAGCACCACTAATTTATAACAGTTTAAAAAACACTTGAAAACAACTAATAATAAAAGTACAGTAGTCCCTCCACATTTGCGGGGGTCAGGGTCTCGAGACCCCTGCGAATGTGAAAAAAAACGTGAATAAAAAGGCCTCCGCCTGCAAACCCCTCGCCCTTCCAAAGGCCTCCACCTGCCTGGCCGCCACCACCACCCCCGCCGCTTGCCGCACTTCCCGAAGCGGCTATCGGGCTCGAGAGCCCCATACCCACTTTGGAAAGGTTGGGGTGGCTGCGGCTGGGAGGCTGGCCAGCCTCTCCCCAGCCTTCCTGAGGGAGCTCCGGGGCTTTGAAGCCCCGGAGCTACCTGGGGAAGGCTGGGGAAGGTGGCGGGAGGGAGGGAGAGAGGGAAGCTGGCTGGCCTCTCCCCAGCCTTCCCAAGGAGGCTCCGGGGATTGAGAGCCCCATAGCTTCTTCAGGAATGTCGGGAGGGGTGAAGGGAGCGCGGTGGAGAGGATTTTCAGCCACCCTCCCAAAGCTGCAACAAGGCTTGGAAAGCTCAATCGCAGCTTTGGGAAGGAGGGGGGGCTAAAAAGCACCTTTCCCACCAACTCCCCACTCTCCCGGGGCTTGGATCTCCACCCCAAATGGAGCCAAGCCCCAGGAGAGTGGAGAATTGATCACCTGGCTTGCTCAAGCAAGCACTCCGTTTAAATCAGCTCCCCCCCTTGCGTGTGAGAGAGAGAAGCTGATTTAAATGCGGTGCTTGCTGAGAAAACCACGAATAATCAAAACCACGAGAGTGAAAGCTGCAAATGTGGAGGGGCAACTGTACAGGACACACACATTCATTAAAAGAACCTTTTGCACAACCAGCTAATCACCAAATGCCTGTTTAAAAGACAAGGTCTTTACTTGCTGGTAAAGGAAGAGCAGACTACAGCTTATAACAAAAGCATATGTTTTTATATTTCATAGATACGCTAATTGCCAAATGCTAGCAGATGCTAGAAAAGTTAAGAAACGTTTTAAATTACAGAAACAGTAAAAAAAAGTTTAGGTGTTATGGGATAATAAGTATCACATGCATTTCAATTTTCCTCAAAATTTGTTGTTCTCTGTGGGGTGAAAAAAAAAGGGTCAAAAGTGCTCCCCGCTCCAGCTTTAAACCTTCCAGAATTTTTTAATCTCTAACAAATAGCATACTGGAGTCCCCTCAAGCCCTTTATCTCTAGGAACAAAATAAACTTTTTGCTGTTCATATTTTGCCCACAGAAATTACTCAGGTGTCTCATGTCCTTCTGGGAATGTGTTACCTGTAGATCTTTTCCTCCCTCCGCCATACATCTAGAGGGGCAGGCACAGATTGTGTACTGTACAGTTTCTAGCTAGCACACAGCTGGCTACAGCAAACTAGAATAAATTCAAAGCATCTTTAAAAACCTAAGGCGACCCTCCTCCTGCCTCCCTTTCCCTAATTCATTCTGTCACAGGACAGGAACAAACAGGTTTCCAATTCCAATTAGTTATCTCAGTCCAGCACCTGTATCTCAACTGAGGGACATTTGGGAATCCATCATCATAACCCTCCTCCCTTGGCCTCCCTTCTTGCTTCCTCACAGCTCAGAAGAGACAGCAGGCCCTTCACACCTCCCTAGTGTAAAGCTGTCCAGAGCAATTACCCTACTTCAGCTAGATAGGCCTGAGAACAACACAGCAGTCTAATTTATAGCTGGTGCAGCCACAATACCAACAGCAGGCTGGCCCCAAGGGCAGAGGTGGTGGGGAGGGCTGGACCTAAAACTGCTGGAGAAGTGTGGCAAGGTGGAGAACACAAGTAGGCATATGTACAGCTTGCTCACTGAGCTGAAAGGCTACTGGATAAAGGAAAGGCCTCAGACAAATTCTCCCCACTTACATGATGGCTGTATTCATAACAACCTTGTCTCTTCAACTTTCTAGCATCCTAACAATTGTATCTGTTCCAAAACACACATTACAATGACTCTGAGACAGTGGTGGACAAAATGTGGCCCTCCAGATGCTGCTGAGCTACAACCTCCATCAACCTGAGTAAACAGAGCCAGGGGAGAGAAATGATGGGAGCTGCAGTCCAACAACACTGGGAGGGCTGGGCTTTGCTCAACTCTGTCTTGGGATATTGTCCCAGTGCTGATCTCCTGACAACATAAGCAGCGATTTTTACTCTCCTCTCAGGGACACTTCACACATTTACATTTTCAGACTTGGGAGTTGTTCTAAGTGTGCACCTTTAAAAAATGAAAGCATTAATATAATAAAACACAGGAGTAATAGAAGCACATTTTTGAGAAAGTTACTGGCTGCAGGTCTCTACTGGGTATACAGTCAGGCACACACCATTGTAGCATGTGTGAATTCAACCAGAATTTCCCATTCACCGCTATGCCACTTACTCAACTCCTGAAAGAACTCAGTTTTCCTACATGTATCTGGATGTACCTACCTGGAGTCAAAAACTTGAGACTTTTATGAAGCTGCACAGAGATTTCTATAAATGTACCATGTGTATGAATAAATAAATAAATAAACTACTGGAGATGTCTGAGAAATTATTCTCTTGTTTATATTACATGCTGATACCTGCAATAAGGAAGGTTTTCTTTAATATTGGGGGGGGGGGACTTAAGGAAAAACAGGTGTGTTCCATGGGATGCTGATAAAGTCAGAAGAGAAAGCACTGTAGGACATGAGTTGACACAGGGAGGCAAAAACCTATCCCTCTCCATCAGAGTTGGCACTGAAATGTTCTCAGTACCCCAACATAAAAGGTTCCTCAAAATCCAACATGAACAACTGCACAATGAATTAAGATTTGAAGGGCACTGGAAAACCTCCCACCTATCTATTTCATAGATTCACTCTTTACTGCATCATCAGGATAAAATAAACATTCTGCTCAAAAAAATTACCACTTTTTTTTACTAAACCTCCTTTCCTAATTGACATTGAATCTGTCATGCTGTTGTGTTTTTTACTGTTATCTCCAATATGTGGATTAAAATATTATATTTCTAGCAGGTATGCATTTCAAGTACTAGAAATAATCACACCTCTCATATCGAACACAAAACTACATTCTAGTTCTCTAACAAAAAGATACTAGCCAGACAACTCGCAGCCCTAAAATCCACTCCAGAGCACATAGATAGATATTTTTACAACACACTCTGGGCCCATCTAAACAGTGAAAATACCCTTCATGGAATTCGCTGGGAATCCTACCAGTCTAACCAGGATCCAGTACCAATCCACACTATTCGGAAGGAGGGGGGCCCAAAACAGCAAAAACAACGAGGTAAAAGCCTTTGCAGATTTCCCTGCACTTTTTCACAAACTACAAGGTGGGTGTGCATTTTTGCTCATTTGGACTATAGAGCAATAATTAAAAAAAAACCTCAAAGGGAAGCACAAAACTGATTGGCTGGCCGAGAGCAGGAGCGGGGCTTGCTAGGAGAGCAAGCACCTGTTGCCGCCATGTTGGATCGCTCGCTAAGGCAATAAAAAGGATCAGTATTTTCTATTTTGCTTTGGAGAATTGCTCTATCGCACCAGCGTACCTTGGGACGACTTAAAAAAAAAACATGGTGGTGGTGGTGAAGAACTAACGCAAGTAAATCATTCGCAGCCACCATCAGGAATGTGAGGCTTCCGAGGCCAGAAAAACCGTTTGGATATGTCACTGCTGCTACAAGGTATTTGGGTTTTTTTCTCCTCATGTAGATGGGCCCTCTATTTGTCACACACTGAAAAAGTATAGATTCTTGAATAAAATGTCTCTGTGGGAGATGAAAAACAAATCATCTTTAACCTGAAGTTGGAAAAGAATCCCCGCTTTTTAAAAAATAAATAAATAAATAAAATCACTGCTCCTTGAGAGCTCAAGAAGAATATTTGTTAAAACATCATCTGCTACCCCAGAGCAGAGAAACTGAAGTTCATATATTAGTGGGGAGGGGGGAATTATGTCCATAACAGGTAACAGACACTGCAGTTATATTACATAAGTGAATTTATATTAAGTCATTTTGTAGATATTTCAGACAGATTCTGGTCTACCTGATATTTCTAGACAAACCTCTAAAGACAGAAAAGAATCCTGTCTGCATATTATAGCTACGTAATAATCATCGTCATAAATACTTCAAGGTGATCCAAGCCAGATGTACCAATGAAGTACCAGCTATAGTCCTAAGCACTTAAAAGAGATACTATGGCTTGCTTTGCCCACGGGAGAACTGGCAGGATCTTCATGTAGGTTTAAATCACAGATATACAATGCATTGCAACTGGATGAAGTTTGGGAATGGTGAAGGGAAAGACCTGGTTGATTTTCTCAGCTTTTTGCTCAACAGATGAGAAGCCGAGAAAATCAAAGAGGGCTGTGTCATTCCACTTGTGCAATAAACTCCTTTCACCAACATCACTTCACACTTTGCAGAGTGCAAAGTTCACAACACTGATATTGTTGGCTCTGCCACTTGCTGGTTCTTGGCAACCATCATCTCTGCTTGGCTGTTCATTAATACGCAATCAGTACATTAAAGGCTTTGTTCTATATCACTAGACAGGATTTTTTTTAAAAAAAGAACACTTTGTCCTGTCTAGTGGAGTTCTGTGTGAAACAAAGAACACTTTTTCCAGCTTTATTACTAGGAGTTATTATAAAATTATAGACACTTGCACATGTGCAATTTAAACTACCCCTTACAAAAATTTCATCCAATCCAGGATCCAACTGGCACCACAAACCTCAGCCTCCATCCTTAACCAAGATTTCTATACCACTGCTCCAATGAACACTGGCTGTAGTTTAAGCACCATGACACATGGACCTCTGCCCACATTCATAGGAAATCCTGTTTTTAAAACCAACTGCCTCCACACAATACTCTGTTTTCATTACACTGCTAAATAAGTTAATAGCTGAAAGTGCAGAAGGCTGGGGGGGAAAAAAAACAAAAATGATGGATCTCTTGGCAATTTTAATCACATGAAGGAACAAGTCCTGAAATGCTCACTCATCAGCCCAGAAAAACCCAACAAGTCACAACACTCTGGGTATTTTCTACTTTAAAGTGATCACTGAAGAATTTATTTTGCAATCATAGAAACAGAGTTCCACAAGTAAGTTTATTTTCACACTTAAGATGAAAAAAAAGTATCAGAGACACAGAACTTTCAACATCTGGCTAGTGAAAACAGCGCTTCAAAAGGGCAGCAGGACATAATCAGGAAGTTTTCCTGTTTTCTCTAAAATATAGATCAGAGAAAGATATTGATCCACTTAGGAATAATAATAAGACCAGTCAGCATTTATATAGGTCAGGAGAATTTTCAAATCACTATGCATAGATTCTCCTCAATACTCTGATCAACCTTGTAAGGTGAGCTAGCATTAGTCTTCCTGCATTACAGAATGAGAGAGCAACAACCAAAGCCATACCTGAGGCCATCTAGTAAGAGCATGGCAAAGATTTCCGGACCACAGCAAACCACAACAATTCTGAAAGTTCAACACATTTTGAAAGTTTCCCTGTTTAATATTTAGTTAACTTTAGTCGGTTTAAAATAATTTGCATGTGTACATGTGCGCACGCGCACACACTTGACATCCTCCTCCTTTTGTTGAAAGCAGCCTTCACTTTTCAGCTGAAGCACTTCCTTTCTGATCTCTAAGGAACCTTGTAGTAAGGAAGGAAAAACAATGAAGACCTCCTAGATTTCATTTTAGCAGTGGCTTCATCCACTTCAATTTCCAAGTCTTGTTTCCATTTGTATCTCAGCAGGGAAGACTTCAAACCACAAAGACTCCCCCCCCCCTTGTTTTCCAATGATTAGCCCGTCTTACCTTTCCTATACAGTCAAGAGGTCAATTCAAACACCAGCCTTCTGTCAATGACTTAAATACTCTCCAAGCTATGGTTTTTGCCTCAGTTCTCATGAGAATGCGCATACACACACCACACAAACATACCTCAACACACTGTCTTCAGCACACTCATGGCTACTTAGAGCAGCAATTTATTGACAATGTTCACAATAATACGCAAATTCCAAGAGATATTGAAGGGGCAAACGTACATTCAATACCCATGAAATCTCCCAAACTCACACTTGACCAGGACTTGCATCTCACACTGGTCCCACCTACACCTCTTCTTTCCAACTTAACAGGAGTCAGTGGGACAAATTTATTTGCAGCATTTGTGTTAACTTGATGTTTTTGTGTGCCTTCAAGTCGTTTCCGATTTATGGTGATCCTAAGACAAACCTATCACGGAGTACTGCACCCAAGGAATACTAAAGTCAGCCAAGTTATGTTGACACCTGAGGCAGAACACTCTCTGTCCTCTACTCAATTGGGCAGTTAAATTCTTCTATAATACATTAGATAATGATTTTCCTGCCTTTTCATGATACCAAAATTTTGCTGTCTCAGAGAATGAGAACAAACAGATTAACTCTACATTCCATGGCATTCCCTTTTGAGACCAAACTCTGCTTTAAAACCACACACACACACAAAAACACGGCTCAGCACACATTTCCCCCATCTTCATCATTTGGGTCTTCTTGCTGAGCTTCATAGCACAAATACAGTGCAAACCTTTCCATCCCTCTAAAAAACGCCATGATCTGTTAAACATCTGGAGCCGCAAAAGGAGAGATTACGTCAGATCAGCTAGCCAAACATGCACATGCAGCACAGGGTCAGAAAAATAACAGGGCTGAAACCCAGAAAGTATACTTTGTATTTATATGTGATTTACAGGATTTAGCTCCAAACATGGACAATGGCTCCTCTCACTGCTCAAAACAGTAATGAGTGCCTATTATAACAACAACAAAGAGCAAGACAGGACAGAAAGCTGGATAGCTAATGGCAACAATGAATGGCTGGAGGGCCACGTCCAATTTGCATTTGTAGCAACATGACAGCCCCAACTTGAATACTATTTCCATAAACATGACAGATTAAAAAAAAAAATCAGTCAGTCAAATGTGTTAAGACATTTTTCCCTCATAGAATTATTTTGAAACTAATTCTTCAGATAAGAGTCAGTGCATGTAAAACCAAATGCAGGGTACAGAAATAATCATCACCATCATCCTACTGCCTTTTCCCCAAAAACTGATGCACAAAGTAGCTTACAAAAATTAATACAAATAAAAACATAGGTAGATGAAAACAAAAACTGAATTTAAATATAATTAGAATAGCATTAAACTGTCACTACAGTTAACAACAATTTAAAACATATCCCTTAAAAACAGTACAGCACAGACTAATAAAAGCCATTCTCTTATGAGCATCTGGTTCCTGAAAAGCCGACCAGATTTTTTTTTTTAAAAAAAAATAATCTTTACCTCCAAACCAAAGGACAATGAGGAAGGAGTCAACTGAGCCTCCCTAAGCTTGGAGCTTTTAAGTTTGGAGCAGCCACCAAGAAGTCCCTCTTCCACAAGAACCAAATACAGTTGTCCCTTCATATTCGCTGGGGTTTGGTTCCAGGACGCCCCCACCCACCCCGTGGATACCAAAATCCGTGAATATTCAAGTCCCATTATATGCAATGGCATAGTAAAATGGTGTCCCTTATATAAGATGGCAAAATCAAGGTTTGCTTTTTGGATTATTGGCTTTTTAAGAATATTTTCAAGCTGTGGATACCAAATCCGTGGATACGGAGGGACAACTGTATCAAATCCAAAACAATACATTTGGAAGGGTTTTGTTCAACATTCTTCCCTGTTATCTGCTTGAACCTACATATGTACAGTATTTATTTATTTCCAAACCTATGAGTTAAACATGCTTTAAAAATAATGTAGGGCCCTTCAAACCCTCCCACAGCCAAGCTCATCCCATACAACCAGCATGTTTTAAATATGGATTCAAGGAATGCTAGAAGACCAGTTCAAAGGCATTCAAGGTTCTGACATAGTCCCAAGCTAAGAATAAATAAAAAGAGAAACAAAACTTCCAAATTTATCTCCTGCTAACCATCTCTCAACATTCTGTTATTAGAACAATGCAAACAGACAAATTAATTTTATCCAACTGAAAAACTAATGCAGACTTTTTTATAGAAATCACCAAATTTGGTAAAAGATGTACCGTAGATTTGATTCACATACAATCAATTCCACTATGGGGTTGTATATATGAGGCAAAAACAATCATATTGCTCCACAGTAAAGGCAATTTGCAGCAGCTGTGATTTTGTTTTAATTGTTTTTTTGGGGGGGGGGGGTTGGCAGATCGCAGGAATGTGAACGTGTTGCAAATGGGCATGCCTGTGAATTAAGATGGTGGCCATGAGTGAATAACTTGTGTTTTTATTCTCACCAGTTGCCACTGCCAAACAGTATTTTTTTAAAAAAAAAAACATATCTAAGGTGCAAAAGTGCGATAACAGAAAAGCAAAAACCCCAAAACTCAATTTTATCACATTAGCACTCGCTCACTACAGTGGGAAAAAAATGGCAGTTCTAGGCACTTGCCTTGTTAGCAAGCCCCACCCCCATGTTCATCCAGCCAATCAGCTTTCAGCTTCTGCTCCTTTGGGAACACGAGTCAAATTGAATCGCTTGTCCCAACGAGCAGGTATGCGCATTTCCCCTGCTGTTTTTTAAAACTCAAAGGCTTTTCCTGCAGAGTATATGATGTATTTAGTCCCCCTACCTCTGAATACAGTGATGCGATACGGGATGCTATTAAGACACGTCTATTCTCCTCGCATTTTGTAAGGAGCATTTTCGTCATTTAAACAACCCCTATGTCATGTATTATATACTGACACTTGAATGACACTGAAAAGCGCTGAGTAGAGATGATAAAGGACATTCTATCTGTGCCATTATAAAATATACACAATATATATGCACATGGCTACAGGGAAAACAGCACCAGTGGTTGCTGTAGTATGTGGGGAAATCATTATTGTAAAGCAATACAATCTCGTGTGTCCCATGTTGAGCTCATTTAGGCATTTACCCTGCATGCTTCAGTTCTCCCACACACCCTCTCTTATTTCATTAGGCAATTTCAGCCAACTGGAGCAATGGGTTATTCATCACATGACCTAATGTAAATATTACTACACTTTAAGTTCCTTTTAAGTTAAGTCTCCATGTGGCTGGAGCCATATTGTTGTTGTTTTTGAGTCCTTTCAAGTCACCATGTAGCCCACACCGCTCAAGGCTGGGTGAGTCTTAACCTACCCTAAATCCTCCTAGTTAGTCAGGAATTTTTAAAGTTTGTTTTTAATATGTAGATTAAGATTGATATACCTTCAGTAAACTTTTGATATGCATTTTCAAACTGACTTCTTTGTTGTTTTTAATGAGTCTAATTGATTGGGTGATCAGACTACACATTTAAATGTTAATTGAGCTTTCTCTGCATTCCAATGCATTACTCTGCCTGAATTTGAAAGAAAAGGTTTTTACTTTTAAAGAAGATATTTTTATTTTTATTTTTAAAAAGGGCTAGATCCCTGGAATTTTTTAAATACATTTTTAATTTTAGACTCATACCTCCCAACAGTTGCAGGTCCATTTCTTGGCAAAATTTTGACCTATAAAGCCATATTCAACTCAGGTCTATGTGATCTGAAGAGCCGTACTCTCTCATACAAACCTCCCTGTGTTTTGACAGTATCTAGTGAGGCTTTTCTTTCTGTCCCACCATCTTCAGAGATACATCTAGTGGGACACAGAAGAGGGCTTTCTCAGTGGCTGCTCCAAGGCTCTGGAACTCCCTTCCTAGAGAAATTAGACTGGCACCCTCCTTGCTATCCTTCTGTAGGCAAGTAAAGACTTATTTTGTTCTGGCAGGCCCTTGAAGATTTATTGCTCAAGGGAAATGGCCTTGCATAATGTGCTATGTTGTCTATTTTTTGTTTTCTTTTCAGTGGTCATATTTTAAACTGGTTTTAATTTCCTTGTTAGTTTAATTACACTTTTAACTTTTCTATAATGTGAAGCTTTATCTGTATTTGTTTTAACTTTTGTAAGTAGCCTTAAGTCCTGAACTAGAAAAAAGGTGACATACAAATACATGTAGGGTGTGGATGTGTTTTTTAAAGTTTAGAACATTTTTTAAAATGTAACTACTAAGTTTCTCTTAAAGAACAATTAGATGAATAGTTACATTTTGTCTACCTAACATATGGACACTGTTTTCACTTGAAAATTAACTGGCCCGATCTGCCAGTAACTATCAGACATTGTTGCTGCCACTGTGTGCCTTCATGTCGTTACTAACTTATGGCGACCCTAAGGTGAAATCTATCATGGGACTTCCTTGGCAAGATTTGCTCAGAAGTTTTGCTTTTGCCTTCCTTTGAGGCAGAGAAAATGTGACTTGCTCAAACCACTACACCACACTGGATCTCATCAGACTTTCCTCCAATCTATTGGTTGTACAGTATTTAATTTTCCCTGCTGCTTTTGTAAAGGTAGGGACTGGCCAAAACAGACCCAAGCAGGAGAGCGCAACGCCAGAAAGAAGAAAAAATTGCCCAATGTACAGGTTCTTACATTCCCATACTTGACTTTACAAAATGTCATGGCTGTTGGCTGCAAGACTGATGCAGTAAGCGAATATTTTGAAGATCTTCCTTCTACAGTTTTAAAAAAGAAAGCATGCATGATATATAATAAAACAAAGATGCAATGCTGGTAGTAAGAATGGAAATTGCATCATTTAGTTGTAATTAACATGGTTTAAGTGCTCAAATTTGCACCCTTGTTTAGAAAACAAATTTCTACACTTGCTTTAAATCAATGGTTTGAAGCAGTGATGTCATTCATCAGCAAAATCAGGAGAGGCGGCTTGCATAGCCCTCCATGTCCTGTCAAAATCTGCTCTGTAGGGTTGGGAAGCCCTCTGGAGAAGAATTTAGTGAGGCTGATGGAAGAAGTCAGACGTTCTGTTAGATTTACTATGATTATATACCTCATCCCTTTTTCTCCTTGCTGATTTAAATTACTGATGTAAAATTGCTTTGAATTAAATCAGTTCAAGCTGCTATTGGCCCAATTAATAATTGTTGAAGTTATCAAGTGATGAACAGGCATGGAAGGAACCTAGGAAATGGTGTTTTGTGGCTATGTTTGGAATACTCTCTCCAGGAAAGGCTGCCTTTTTATTTACCAAGGATTTTCAAAATGATTACTATTTAATATTGTTATTATAGTCTCCGGTGAAATTATTTATTCTGGTATTTTAAAAGTCAGTCAAGTGCAGTGGGCAGTGGACAAGACTAGGACTTGAGACGTCCAGGTTCAAGTCTCCACTCAGGGATGTAACTGTAGAAAGTCATTTTTCCCCAGAATGACTCACCTCACAGGGTTGTTGCAAGGATGAAGCAGAGCAGAAGAGATGCCTCATATAGTCCACCATAGGAAAAGGATATAAATATATCAAATAATTAGTGTACTGTGCTTTTTATTCTCTCATTTTAATATACCTTTCAATTTTGTAAGCCTCCTAGAAAATTACACGGCCTGCTTATAAGGTCTGTTCCTAGGCATCAGTTCATTCCAAGCATATGAGGAAGTAGACCAAGTCTACGAAAGCTTATGCTACATTTCTTTCTCTCAGTTAGTCTCAAAGGTGCTACAAGATCCCCTTGCTTACAGAGACAGAAGATAGAGTTAAAATACTAGCATATGACACGAGGTTCCTCCATGTCTAAGAGCTCAAATTCCAATAGCTTCAATGTTATGTTCTGCTACCACATACAATATCTGTACATAGGCTGTTAAAGAGAGAGAGAGAGAGAGAGAGAGAGAGAGAGAGAGCATGCGTGTCTTTAACAAGATTTTTTAAAATATGAGATTTTTAACTCCGCAAATGATTACCAGATGTTAAGGAATTTGTAAATGATTCATCTATCATAATGAGGAACATTTAGACAATGAAACCTGGGTGAAGGCAATTTCAGAAAGTATCTCCTTTTCAACAAGGGGAAGGGCGGCAGTCAAAAGGAAGATCCTGACTGATTGGTTCAGCTGAACAAACGTTTGTTTTCAATTATATTTCAGATTCCTTTAACAATAACTGTGTGGCGCCTGGCACCAACTCATCACAGCTTTTGAAGTGGTTCTCAACTTTTAACAGAAAGGGAAGAGAACGAAGGCAATCAACATTTTCAGCTTTTATGTCTCAATTTCTTCCAAAAAGAAAGTAACATTAGGGCAACATTTGGACTTCCTAGCTAAAGATGTACACAAAAGAGAGACAGAGAATATGGTTTGAGGATATATAAGCAGATTCAGATCACAGGAAAAGGCTGTTCTTCTGAAAGAGTTATGGCAGCATGCAGATACTAATTCTCCATCTCTATAGATATTGCAAGTATGCTGAAACTCTATAGCAGGAGTGGAGAATCTTTGGTCCTCTAGATGTTCTGGACTTTACCTCCTGCAAGTCCCAGCCAGCATGGGACTGAGGGCAGAGGGGAGGAATGCAAAATATCTGAAGGGCCCAAGGTCCCCACCCCTCCTCTATCATAACACTGCTCAGAGTTAGAGTTAATCTGGAGAAGATCAGAAGTGTGAAGCTAGCTCAACTTCAATCACTAGTCACCTGGAAAAGAAAAAGTATTTGATCTATATATTCCCTTTGCAAGTCAGCTTACAATTTAAAAAAATGCTAAATACAAGCCCATTAAACACACATAATAATAAGTGGTATTGTAGTATGTGGGGAAATGATCATTGTAATGTAAAAGCAATCTTGTGTACCTCATTCACATCCTAAGATAAGTCTAGGGTTTTTCTCTGCATGCTCTTGTTCTCCCAAAATTCCCTTTCTCTTATTTCACTGGGCACTTCCAGCCAACTGGAGTGCTGGGTCATTCAACACATGACCTAATTTAAATTTTATTGCTCTGTGTAAGTTCTCTTTTAAGTTAGAGTCTCCATGAGGCTGAAGCCATCTTAAGCCATCTTAAGCCATCTTAAGCTATACCATCTTTCCTGCAACCATGCCATGATGTTTACCATGCAGCCTATTAGGCTGGGTGAGTTTTCCTACCCTAAATACTCTTAGTCAGTTAGGAACCTCTTTTTAAAGTTTGTTTTAGTATGAAGATTGAGATTGATATACCTTCAGTAAACTCTGATTTGCATTTTAAACTGACTCCTTTGTTTTGTAATGAGTCTAATTTAACTGAGTAATCTCAGACCTCTGAACACACCTTTTAAGTGTTAATTGAGCTTTAGTCTGCTTTCCTAAGTTGCACTCTGCATGAAGTTAAAAGTAAATGAATGATTTTTAAACTCTTTTTTTAAAGAAGATAATTCTTGTTGCTTTTTAAAAGGACTAGATCCTGGAATTTTTTAAATACAATTTTATTTTTAGACTCATTACTCCTACAGGTATCCACATAATACACAATAATAATATACATAGTAGGGGGTGAGGATCTTTGGAACCTGATCCAGATGCTGCCTTCATTCCTGCTTTCTCCAAACATCAGTCCAACTCCATATTATGCTCCCTCCAGTTTTCTCCTACAGTTGGAAATGCTCCTCCTGCTGTGCCAAGTTGATTCAGCCTTCAAAAGCTACTGGAAACAGCAAAGGAGAAAAATGGGGAGGGGGGAATGACTGCAAGTCAGCCCAGCCTCCTGTTTTTCTGTGGCCAGGACAGCAGCCGATCCTTTAGCAGCCAAGAGGTTAAAAACTGGGGGACTACTTGCTTTTGCAGGGTCTTCTGTAAGCAACTCACTTTTCTGCCTTCCTCCCAATCATCATTTCTCTCTCTCTCTCTCTCTCTCTCAAGGGAATGAGAAAGAGCTGCTGAGCAGGAGGTAAGGAAGCAGGGCTTTCCCCACTTCACCTGAGAAAGGAGCGCCTGTTTTGGTACTCAACAAAGCGAGCCACACAGTTCATTTCCCCTAGACAAGGTTGCAGTTGGTGAACCAGTCTAAGCTATAAAAAGGCTGGTTCACCAGTTGTGGTCACCTCTCCTCAAGCTCTGTACCTGAGTACAGCCACTAGTGTCTGCAAATCAGAGGCTGCTCCAACTAGGACAAGGTGGGTAAAGTGCAGCCTGAGGGCAGCCTTTGGAACAGCAAAGTGCAGCCCATGGAATTTCCTCAAAGCCCTGATCTCTCTAAATTTTTTTTTTTAATTTCATCAATTTATGGATGATTTCTTTGCCCAAGCACTGGCCCAGAATACTCAAAGCTGGCTGCAAATGTGTCTGTTTACCTCTCCTGACTCCCTAAACCTCTTGAAACAAAAAAACCTGGCCAAAAATCAGGTGAGATGGTAGCTGGAAATGGCATTACTTTACTACCAGTGTGTTAAAATGTGATGGCGTGGGCCGCTGGAAGGGCACAGAGGGAAAATGGCACTGCCCTCCTCTACAACTGCTCACCCCAGACCTAAGAGTATGAATGAAAGAAATGAAAGGTCCATTCAAATTCCACACAGAAGAAAGAAGTGGCTATTAACGGTAACAACATCTATGTTCTATTAATCACCATGGAAATCAATCCAAAGTATTCAATCTAATGATGGTGAGAGTGGGGCCCATTTACACTACACAATTATAGCACTATCCTATATATACCATGGAATAAAATACCATGGAAGCCTGGGATGGATGGTTTAAGGAGGGGCATTTAGAATTTTCCTGCATGAAGTGGGAGGCAATCCTTCATGCTGGGTCTGGCTCCTCCCTTGTGCTTCATGGGCAGGGCTTTCAATCTGTCAATCATGCTTACCACCCTAAGAGGGAGAGCCAACCCCATCTTCCCATGCCTCTGCTCGGATCAAGACAGGGCTTTTGTGCTCCAGCTAAAATATGACTTTGTTACTGGATTTGAGGTTTTTATTATTTGGATCCAGTGACTACTATCTGCCTGAACACCACCACCCTTACCGGATCAGTCTGATTCAGTGCATTTGGCCTTTGTTACCCTATCGGGGCCTCTCTCTTCACTTGCCTTCAGTCGTTACCACTTAACAGAGATGGTTGGGCTCAGGGTGATGGCCAGATTACACAATTCCAACCTCTCATTTGACGAGGAGCTAGTGACAGATAGTGTTGCTGAAGAAGTGTGCTCTGGGCACACAGAAGGTTTAGACCAGCCAGCCCTTTCTGAGGGACTGGAGGCAGGTTCTGTTGGTGCTGCAGAGGCAGCTGAGGAGAGCAGCCTGTGTGTTGGATTGGCAGCATGCATGAGGTAACTGGTGTAGCCTTGCTCACAGGTGTATCTGTGAAGGACACTCCTGCTTCCTTTCCTTCCCTTATAATAAATGGAGAAGAGCTCCCCCGTGAACTGTGCAGCTGGATTTCTCTCACAGCCAGAAAGGCTGTGGGGGCTAGCGGTTCAGGAGGTGGGGAACAGTGGCAAGTTCATTAATGGATCAAGATAGCAGGCTTATTAAACACCAAAAGAAAAGGTGGGAAAAGACACATCACTAGTCAGCTCTCCATCACTCTGGAAGCCAGAAGCAAGCAATGTGCTGTAAGAAGAATAATCTGTCATAGTCCACTGCCCCCTCACAGGAGGAGAGGGAGGATGTTATGAAACATGTATCTTTGCTAGTTTATCCCCCTAAAAAAGTTAAAAGAAAAACCAAATATGTCTCTTCTATCACTACTGGTGTTAGATGTGGTATCTTCTGTGTCTCTTGATTCATCTGATAGGGAGCAAGGAGAGTTATCCGCTGAAGAGGGAGAATCTCTGCCTGAAAATATTTCTCCCCATTTGTTGAAGTCTGAGCAGTTTTCAGTCCTTCTACAAAAAGTGGAAAACTCTCGGGGTTTGAAGGCTAACTGAAGGTTGCTGGCAAAACTGTGGAAGGAGTGCTGGAGATCAGAGCTAAGGCTAAGCAAGATCATTCTGTTGTCCCATTTCCTGAGGTTTTGGCAGAGGTTATAGAAGGGCAGAGGACTCATCCTGGGATGGCAAGAGTGATATCAGCTTTTGCTCAACACTCATATTCACTGTCTCCTTATGCTATGGAAAAATTAAAACTACCACTTATTGATGCTCCTGTGGCTGGATTAGTGTCAGGATTCTCTGTTAACTAAAGATGGAAACGACACTCTTAAAAATCCAGAAGATAAGGAGCTTGATATTTTTCTCAGAAGGTCTCATGAGGTGTCAACCGTTGTCATTTGAACTGCATCTGTGACACTGTTATTTGCCAGAGCATCGATTCGTGGGGCAAAAAATTTGCTTGCTCTTATTCTCAAGGAAAGAGACTAAGCTCCACCAAGAGATTAATAAATCGACCAAGGCATCTGCCTTTGTGGCAAACACCAGTTTGGATTCTGTACAATTTCCTTTATGAGCCATGGTGGATGATGTGGCTGTCAGATGTCAACTGTGCTTGAGAAAGTGGAAAGAGGATATTAAATCCAAAGCTAATTTGACTATGTGCCTGTTTAAGCGAACTAAATTATTTGGTGATGCCTTGTGTTGGTGGAAGACAAGGATAAAAAGAAAATGTTACCATTGATAGCTAAAAAAAAAGAGAGAGGAGAAAATGTCCCTTTGTACTAGAGTTCAGTCCTTTCACGGGTATAGGCTCAAGTTTCAGCAGCAAGAATTTAGGCCCTTTAGATCAAACTGGGGCTCATCTAAACAACAGGTTCAACAGCAGTCCTTAGGGTTCAGTAAGGGCAACACCACCTCTTCCAACAAACAGGGTGAGAAGTCCAGCCAATCCTTCTGACCTGGGGCAGCTCCCAGTGGGGGTTCGGCTGTTATGTTTTGCCCATCTCTGGGAGCAGATGTCTTCCGATGCTTGAGTGGGCAGGATTGTGAGACAGGGTTATACCATCAAAAGCCCACAACTTACTTAATTCAGTCTCACAGTCCCAGGTCATTAGAAGAGCATTCTCTCAGATGCTTTGGCTTCAGGTAAGGACCATAAAACCAGTTCCTCCTCAGGAGAGATATTTGGGCTCTTACTCTCTGATCTTCTTGGTCCCAAAGAAAAACAAGGACTAGAGAGCCATTCTGAACCTTTACAGGGTCAATCGCTTTGTGGCCAAGCAGAAGGTCCACATGGAAATCTTGAGATTGATTCTGGAAGGAGTGCAAGAGGAGGGACTTTATGGCATCTCTCAGCCTTCAGGAGGAATACTTGCACATTCCAATACACCCAGTGCACAGGAGATATTTCATGTTTGCCCATCTGGAGGATCACTTCTAGTACAGAGCCTTACCATTCAGTTTGCTGGTTTCTCCACAAGTGCTCACAAAGGTATTGGTGGCCTTAGTGGCTCATCTGAGGTTGAGAGCAATGCACATGATGATCTATACCTGGAAGACATGTTAGTTCGCTCACCCTGTCTGCAGAAGGGCAAAGAGGATGTGCAGGTTACCATGGACTGTCTGGAGCATCACGGGTTTGTTATCAACAAGGAAAAGAGTCTTTTGGAGCCAGTACAACATCTTAAACAGGGTGTTTCCCCCTGGCAACAGAAAGAAGAAGTTTCAGTCTTTAGTCAGGAGAGTTTTGAATCAATTAACATGTCTGAAGGTATTGGCCAAATTGTTGGGCTTGATGGTGGCTTGTCTGGACTCAATTCCATGGGTGAGGTTGCATCTGAGAGATGGTTCCATATTCACAACACTACAAAACAGGTTGCGCTTTTTTCAGGGTTGTGCAGTGGTAGAGAGGAAAGGCAGACAAAATATCCAAGTAGTTTATTTCTCCAGTCCCTTACTTCTTTCATGACCACTGTGCCCATGGCCAGTACCTATGCTGGTGTGACCACAGTGCCACTACACTGCTATATTACACCAACAGGATTCTGGCCTTAACCTTTCACATGCTCCTGAGATCAATTGAATTCTAAAGGCATAAGCCCATGACTGTAGACTGAACCTATGACTGAAGTGAAATGTGAATTCAGGATGGATGGCTAAGATCAAATCCAGAACCTCAACTCCTGGCTCAAAGCCAAACTAGCTTGTATTAATCACAGTTCAGGAAATCTCTAGTTGCTTCTAGTCTAGGGGCATATTCTCAGAAGCTTTGTTTGGCAAATGCCACCTCTCTGCATAAGGAAGAGTGGTTGTTCTATCAGGAAAAGAAAACCATACAATTTCTCTGAAATGGCTTCAAAGTAAAGTCTTTAACCAGGAGGAGGGAGGATCAGTGTGTGTAGAAAGAAAAATTATTTTCTATTTAGCAAGAGGACTTCCCAAGCAGCTGAAACTCAAATATCACCCAAAAAACACATTTTCCCCAGCTGGGTTTCTCTGCCATGCCAGGAAAACCTTATGTACCCAGCAAGGATGGTGGGCTTGGCATCAGCCACTCTATGGAGAGGTGAAATTGAAATGGATTAATATGTACTTGCCTCCCAAATTTTCACTGTCCTGGCTCTGGGTTTTTTTTCAACGAGTTCCTCCAAAGACAGCTTTATATTTTATTTTTCTTCAACAGCTCTCCTTAACTGAAAACAAAGAACAGCTTTCTCCTGAACATATACTTGAGATTACAGTTTTCTACTACAGTAGGACCCCCGTATCCGCTGGGGATTGATTCTGGAAGGGTGCGTGGATACCGAAAACTGTGGATAATAGCGAACGCCATTGAAAATAATGGGACTTCCCGTTTAAAATACCATAGAGTTGCCTTGGAAGACCTGAAAAATGGCTGGAGAGGACACATATTCTAGGAAGACTCTATGGTAGGTGCGCTGTTTTGTGTCCTGTGGATAATTAAATCAGTGGATAATGAATCAATGGATATGAGAGTCCTACTGTATGTCAATACAGTGTAACTTTTTCTCCATCATTCTATATTTGTGTTCACTAGGGCAGAGATGGGAATCATGGTTATAAAATAAATTATGATTATGATTATGATTATTAAGCCCTCCATATGGTTTTGGACTATAAGTCCCACCAGCCCTAGCCAGCTTAGCCAATAGTGAAGAATATTGCGAGTTTCCTGCATCAGGACCTTTCCTAACAAGAGAGAAAAAAAAGAACTTTACTTCCATTACACCATACTAGCATGAGCTCCATTACACCATACTAGCATGAGCTCCAACCTAACATAGCATGGAAACATTCTGGTTCTACAACATAAATATTGGACAAAGAAACTTCAAGGAAATCAACCATTTTTCAGAGAATTTTGTTTGTCTTCATAAAATCTCTTGTCTGCATATTCCAGTGCTGGATATCAAAGTACAATATACAACCCAGATCAACCTGAGAAAAAGGTAACATTGCAGATGCTCTATAGGTTCTCCTTTTTAAGAGTAAATAATGAATTCTACAAAAGTTCAAAATAAGACTGTGGGAATTAATTGAGTAGAGGAAGACCAAGGTGTTGCTCATCACCATATTGCAGACATTATGCAAGAGATATATGTGACAACTGTGCAATCTTTTCCCATACGAAGTGCAACAGATGCACTAGATCTGGTGGGAAAGGACGTTGAATATTCTCAGAAAAAACTTACTGCAGATTAAGCACTGGGAAAATTCCTGAAGATTTATTAGCTAAGGGGCAGACACTTCTCAGTGTGACCAGAAAAACAATGCACACTTATTGTGCCAGTATGCATGGTGACACTACAGCCTAGTGTAGTAGTTAGGGGCTACAGATTGCAGTCTCTTGCACACTACACAATGATAGCACTTTGACACCACTATCATGGCTGCATCTAACAGAATTTGGGATGGGTAGCTTCATGAAGCATTTAGAATCTTGTGCCAAACTACAAATCCCAGGCTTCCACAGGACATAGTTAAAGTGGTATCATAGTGCTATAACTGCTTAATGTAAAAGATCTAGGCAGAAGAGAGCAAAGCTGCACCCAGCCACAAAGCTTGCTGGCTGACCTTGGGCCAGTCACATACTTTCAGCCTTACCTACTTCACAGGGCTATTGTGAGGATGAAGTGGGGAAGAGAGCCATACAGGCCAGCTTGAGATCCTGGGAGGAAAAATGATATATAAATATGACAAAAAAATAAAATTATCTAGAAAAGCGATTCACAGGTAAGTATGGAACAATAAGGTGAGAAAGCCATCCATTTGCCAACTCGTTAAGGACAATAACTGCAAGTTTGGCAGTATGACTAAAACAGCCTAGAGGGCTGCTTTTTGAAGTTTAGTCTGAATCCTGTAAACACATTTCAAAACTTGGTCTGTATGATATGAAATAGTAATCAGGAAGTGGGATCTCTGATCAGGTACACATGCTTTCCACGTGAGGTACAAGTTGGCTTTGTGGGCACTAATATACATGCCCACATGTGTTCCCACAGAGTACATGAGAACCTGACACGTTCCATTCATCTTGATTTGAAATATCTAAATTCAGCTTGAGTAGGAACAGGAAGCGTAACTCTGTACGTGATGTGACTTATGACGAGGGGATATAATTACTCAAGCAGTGGAAGTTTTAAAAGGGGGATGGGGGAGGACTTTTCTATTCTTGGTTTTGGAGCTGTTCTCTATAGAGGGAGATCTAAGGAGCAATGTGCTATGCCACTCTTCCAAAACAAACATATTACATGACGGGGGTAGTAATGTTCCTGCTTTACAGCTGACATGCTCCAGTAGCCACAAAACCATCCAAACAAGTGGAAGCAAAGGAATTCTGTGCTGGAAGTCTGGAAAAATAAACAAATCCCACACAAGATGAGGGAGGGAAATGTTCTGAGGAAATCTGGGATACAGCAGACCGTAACATTTACCAAACAGCATTTCTACCCATATTTCAAAACCATTCCCATTCTTTTTTAATTGCACAAACAACGGCTTCACTCCCCCCACCACACCACTGCTTTAGCTCAGTCCCTGCAGGGAAAATACTGCACGACACTAGCTGCTGTACAAGAGAAGTCATGCCAAGTCCATACTATAGTGGTTTTTATAACCTGATCCTAAACACAGATCACTGGGAATAAGTCCAGCTGATTTCAGCTTACTTCCTTTTTGTACCTTTTTTAGTTTGACCGATAAAAGCACCATTACAACATGGACACTTAATTTTGTTTTCATGGTCAACACAGCTACCCCTACACATTTTAAAGCTTATACACTGAAAAGATTAGATTTTCATCAGGTCCAAAAAAGTGGAAGGTTACATTCCCCCACCCAGCCTTCTAGGAGCCCTGGTGGTGCAGTGGTTAAATGCCAGCCCTGCAAGCCACCACATTGCAAGTTCGATTCCAGCGGGCTCCAAGGTTCACTCAGCCTTCCATCCTTTCGTAGGTCGGTAAATTGAGTACCCAGCTTGTGGGGGCAATTAGCTAACACACATTGGAAACTGTTTAATGCAGTGTAAATGTGAAAATAGCTATTGCTTAAAACAATTTGTAAGCCGCTCTGATAGCCTTGTGGCTGAAGAGCGGGGTATAAATAAGTAAATAAATAAAATAAAATGATCCTGACAAATGAATCTGTCATGGCATTCCCCCAGTCTAGCGGCAGCTATTTGCATATCTCAACACTTCCATATTAAATGCATTTAATGCTATACCTTACTTTGGTCCTGCTGTTTCTGCTACAGGCCAAGGACAACTTCTTCATTCAGCCACTACATTCAGGCTGCTTGGACCTGTTCCATAATGCAAGACACTACATATGAACCACCTCATTACTGAGACTGGTTCATTCTGCCAGCTTTCTATCCATAGTACAATAAAGTTCCCCTTGCAATGCTCTCGGCTAACACTGGTTCACTCTGAAACAATGGGGTGCGAAGGGGTGTCTGCATTCCCAGGATTCCACAGCTGCCAGAAGATTCTTTGACAGATCATGCAGCTTCCTACACAGTGCATTAATAATAAGCAAAGTATGGGCTGGATCCTGGACTTAGTCATGGTCAAGCTACAACCACTGAAACTAATGGGAATGAAGGTAGACAACACTAATTTATCTCATTGATTTCCATGGGTCTGCTCCAAGCATCACTAAAGTCTAGATCCATCTGCACATTAATAAAGGACTATATTTATTGAAGGCAACTGCATCCTGACATGATGGAGACAGATGTTTCCGAAGGTACAAGAGGTCAGAAGGATTGAGGAAGCCACAGAGGAAGCAATTGAAATCATAAGACAAAGGAACTTCCACACTGCACTTCCATGAATTCAGAGGAATGAAAGTACAGTGTTGAATTGGGTCCTGCCCTGGGCCCAGTGCTATTCCACAGCTTTATCAATGACTTGGATGACAGAATTAGGGGCATACTTATCAAATTTGCAGATGACACCAAATTAGGAGTAGCTAATACCCTAGAGGACAGGATCAAAATTCAAAATGACCTGGATAGACTGGAGAGCTGGGCCAAAGCTAACAAAATGAAATTCAATACGGAGAAATGTAAGGTACTGCTCTTAGGGCGGAAAAATGAAATGCATAGATATAGGATGGGGGAGACCTGGCTGAACGAGACTACGTGCAAAAGGGATCTAGGAGTCCTAGTAGACCACAAGTTGAACATGACTCAACAGTGTGATGCGGCAGCTAAAAAGGCCAATGTGATTTTGGGCTGCATCAATAGAAGTATAGTGTCTAGATCAAGAGAAGTATTAGTGCCACTCTATTCTGCCTTGGTCAGACCTCACCTAGAATACTGTGTCCAGTTCTGGGCACCACAATTCAAAAAGGATATTGACAAATTGGAGCTTGTGCAGAGGAGGGTGACTAAAATGGTGAAAGTTCTGGAAACCATGTCTTATGAGGAGAGACTTAGGGAGCTGGGTATGTTTAGCCTGGAAAAAAGACGGTTAAGGGTTGATATGATAGCCCTGTTTAAGTATTTGAAGGGGTGTCACGTTGAGGATGGAGCAAGCTTGTTTTCTGCTGCTCCAGAGATTGGAACACAGAGCAATGGATGCAAGCTCCAGGAACAGAGACTCCACCTCAACATTAGGAGGAACTTTCTGACAGTAAGAGCTGTTTGGCAGTGGAACACACTCCCTCGGAGTGTGGTGGGGTCCTCCTTCCTTAGAGATCTTTAAACAGAGGCTGGATGGCCATCTGTCGGGGATGCTTTGATTGTGATTTCCTGCGTGGCAGGGGGTTGGACTGGATGGCCCTCGTGGTCTCTTCCAACTCTACAATTATATGATTCTATGAATATTTTGCTCATTCTACACATGCACTTTAAGAACAGAACAGCAGCCACAACTTGTGCTTGCTCCCCACCCCCCATTCTGACTACCTGGAAAGGGGTTGTGGCTCAATGGCAGACCATCAAGTTCATATACAAAAAGGCTTTAGGTTGAATCCCTAGCATTTCCAGGCAAGACAAGAGAAACCAACCTGAAACCCTAGAGAGACACTCTCAGTGAGTATAGAGGGCACCAATCTAGATGGATTAGTGGTTTGACTCTGTATAAAACAGCTTCCTATGTTCCTAAGTCTCTCAAGTCAAGCCCATAGCCCATTCTACTACACTAGATACCACAAAGTTTACAGACCTTGGAAGAGTATCTTTTTATGGACTGTAACTCCTATAATCCCACAACCAGCATGTCCACCAGTCTGGAATTCTGGGAGCTATAGTATTTTTTCAAAAAAAAAATATTTTTTCCCAGGAGCTGACTCATTAGTACAATTGCACAGGGTCAGTGGGAATGCTTTGAAACTTATCTTCAAGTAGGGTCAGATACCATAAGTTAGAATGGAGCTTGTACTTCAGAAACTTTTACTGACCAGGAGCAAGACTGACTAAGCCTTCCAGGCATCTTCTGCTGACCCACAGAAACTATGTAGGGGTAAAGAAGAGGTTGGAACCTGCCTGCATCTGGTTCCATCCTCTCCAATAAACAAACACATGGATAAGTAGAGATGTGAACCCTATCTGCCAGAGTTCTTGTCCAACACTCAAACCACTACACCATGCTGGCTCACAGCAAGTCAGAACATCTATCTATCTATCTTATCTATCTATGTACAATCAATACCAGCTTGCAGCAGCTCCCCATTGCCTGAGATAGGTGTCTTCTACAACTCTACCTGTAATGGGCCTAAATAACCTAAAGGCAGTAGAACCTGTCTGGTCTTGAAACCTAAGCAGGGTCAGTCCTGGTTGGATAGGAGACTGTCAATGAATACTAGGTGCTGTAGGCTATACTTCAGAGAAAGGAACTGCCCAAACCACCTCTGAGTCTTCCTTGCCTACAAAAACCCCCATGAAATTCACAGGGAAACTATTATGTCGATAGCAACTTGAAGGCACATGCACACACATACCTGGAAATATTCAGGATTGAACCTGAAATCTTTTACACACAAACCATTTGCTATACCACTAAGCTATAGTGTATGTGCTATGTATGAGAAGTATCTGGTACCATCCTCACATGCTATATGTTTCAAACCTTGGTCTCTACCATTACTGGAGCTATTTCTTCAAGAGGCAAGACCATGCCCCTCACCTTAGCAGACCAAGATAACGAGATGGGAAGTGAGACAGAAAAATGTATACATGCTAAGATTTAATCAGTTTCACATCCATGAATGCTGAATTAGACTCTTTGGTCCATGTCATTTAAAACAGTATTTCAGAAAGTGTTCTAATTGAGTACTCTACAATACGACGAAGAAATGCCTGTGCTGATTTTTTAAAAAGAATTAAGCAGTCCCAAGAAAAACAAAGACAGGGAAGCTATGCAGTACCAGCTTTGGTACAGAATGTTTCTGAACGACAGCTTCTAAACTGAGATGTTTCTTGTTTATTGTTATACACCCACATGTGCTTAATCTGCAGGTGTTCAGGCAGAATCCAAAGAGTATCTGCAATCTAAGTTAAGAAAAACTGTTCCCACTTCTCCCCACAAAAGCCTTAAGTCCACTAGCTTATTTTTTTAAAAAAATATTTTCTATATCAGTAGAGAACATCCTTTCATTGTTTCAAGATTGCTTAGATACGGATATTACAAACACATGACTGGCTACAAAAAGAGAGGAGGTTTGGCAAAACTTTCAATAATTATTATATGCTTTGCTTACATTTTCTGGAATTTAACAACTCTTCATATACAGCCAGAACAAATGAAATACAAGTACCGGTTGAGTCAGAACCAATGACTTTTAGAGACACTGAAAGATACTACTATGATATACCAGGTATTTACATTGCTCTGGGCAATGTTTGTGTTGAGACCTGCTATCTTGCATAACTCCAAGAAATAAGGGAGATAAACATGGCCCAAATTATTTGAGGAAGCACTAATCAAAGCACTGCACTCCAGGCATAAATGTGAAATGAACACCACAGAAAACAGTGGACCAGGATAATGGAGAATGGGATGGTATCAAAGATTAAGACATTTCTATAACAACAACAACAGCACTAGACTTGGATAAAGCCCATCTCACATCTTGCTATAAGTTCAGGGGACAACAAAAAAAGCCATTCATGATTTGTAAATAGCAAGGCACTTCTGACATGCTGCAAATAGGAAAACTGAAGTCTGGGAACTCTCACACTCCTTCTTGCTTCTCAAATGGGAGTTCGGGATGTGGTTGATGCAGATATGGCAGCACAGCCCTATTTCAAAGTTCTTGTTTATAGGATACTAACATTCTAGGAAGGAGAATGAAAAAGAGGACATGACCTCCATGCCTGCGTCTCCTCGCCCTCCATACCTCTGCAAGGGAGACACTTTTGTCTCCATGCAAACTCCTCATGCTATATCAAATTCTAGAAAACTAGGTTTCTAAACTATGCAACAAACTAATGTGGATACAGCCCCAATTCCACAAGTGGATGTGGGGTTAACATGCAGAATAACCTAAAAGGGCTCATGTGATTAAAGATTTTGCCACAGATCTGTATCTGTTGTGAAGTAAAACCTTGCTCAATGTTTTCCATGATAAAAGATACCCTCACCTGCTTTAAGGGAGGATGAGCTGTTCGGCAGTGGAACACACACCCTCGGAGCGTGGTGGGGTCTCCTTCCTTGGAGGTCTTTGTTTAAAGGCTGGATGGCCATCTGTCGGGGATGCTTTGATCAAGATTTCCTGCGTGGCAGGGGGTTGGACTGGATGGCCCTCGTGGTCTCTTCCAACTCTGCAATTCTATGATTCTATAAGAGCAACCCCCCAGGGTCTGGAGGAAGGGGCAACGGTAGTGCACATTCTGGGGTTTAACTACTAATTTCGCCACTGCCACTAAATTTGTAGAAAAATTTAGTGGCAAATATGGCAGCTTTCTATGGTCAAAATCAAAGAAGTGTGGTAACTGTGGCAACACTGTATGGTGAGGAAGGAAGAAGTGAGGCTATGGCAGTAGCAGCAGCTTCAGAAGAATGTTTTGCTTGGGGAAGTCATGCAACGTGAAAGAGGAGTGTTTAGGAGGCTAGTTTTGCTTTGTAGCAATAGAACTGCCAATTTGCAGCTACAGCAAATGAGCAACAGATGAGATCATAAAAATAGTCTTGGGGGACCACATGTGACCTATGGCTCACACACAGCTCACCTCTCCCTTAGGAGAAGTGGGGGTCCCCCAGTCATTGTATTAGCTGTAGATATCTGAAGTCTCCTCCATGCATGGGCTTCCATGTATTCTAGAAGACTTAACTGCAGATGGTTACACACTCAGCATTGATACATGATGGAGAGTGTGGTATCAGGGTTTGGGGCACTGCCACCATCTTGTTACCACTCACTCATGTGCAGCAACTATCATGGCCAGAGCCTGGGAAAGGTTTTTTTTTTTTTAACTACCATTCCCAGACTCCACTGTACCACTGGTCATACCAGTTGGGGGACCCTGGGAGTTAAATATACAAGAAGGTAGATATTCCATGTGTTGCTTAATGAATGGACCTGGTAACAGAAAGACAGTCTAACCTAAAGTGACATAAATGACCCTAAAATAATTTGGCCCTGTGTATGGGCTCTGTGGCGCATCCCCTAACTCTTAATACACTCCCCTGCTGTACCTCCAACCTTGTGCCTCCAAGTGGCAAGAAAGGAAATGGATCTCAGTCATGGACTTATTCAACCCCTATGGAAATCACACTGAGATCTAATCTGGAGTTTACTCCCTATATCAAGAAAATTATGTTTAATGTATAAGATCATGGAGATGGGAATCTATGCTCATCCTTGACTGGCCTGAATTCAGCACTTTATTCCATTTCTTCAAGCTTTCTGCAAACTTCAATGAGTATAACTTCATCAAATCAAATGGACCTTGTGATATAGATCACAATATAGATGAGGAGTAGCAACTTGTGGTCCTCCGGGGATTGTTGAACTGCAGCTCCCATCAGCTCTAGCCAGCATAAGCAATGGGCAAGGAATTTGGAGAGTAACTCCTAAAGTTTCTTTTTAATTGTGTTTTTTAATTACTTAGAATTACTATTTTGTTTTTAACTTTACCATGGTATTATGCAAGACTCCTGCAGCCCAATGCAACTGTAAATTGCTAGGTTTTGTACTTTCTGGGAAGGCTGAGAGAAACACAATTCTAGTTATGTACTCCAATTACAGTATATTTGTTTGTTACTTATTTTTAAGCTGATTTAGAAAACATAACCAATGAGGAAGGATGATAGGAGCTGGAATCAAACATCATCTGGCAGGAGAGCATCTTGCCCATCTGTAACATACAGTCTTGTTCTACCTTCTTTTAAGCAAAAGTGGTTAACACATCTAAAATGGTCCTTACAACCGACTATAGCCTCAAGGGAACTATACTCACACACACTAGGAATTTTTAATCAGTCTACAATATTCACACCCTCCAGTACATTTAGTCATATATTTATACCAACAAACAAAGTCAGGGCTTTTAAAGCAGACCTGTGCAAGACAATTCTGCTTTCAGTGGCTCAGGCCATCTGGGTTGAATGCTAAATTCCACCCAATGCCAGTTTTCTTCTATTTTTCATTTGCTGGCCAATGAAACCAGCCACTCATGCACATATGTGCACAAGAAGCATGAAGCAGCAGTGTTTGGACAACTGGAAGATATTTCAGAGGTTATATTTCACAGGGCTTCCAACCAGGCCAGTTTCGTATGATATCCATTTTATTACCCCTGATAGCATTTGCAGACCAGCAGCTCCCTGATCTTTTAGGCCTTCTACTGTCTCTTCTTTGTAGCAGGAAAGTAAGTGGGTAGGTCTGACAACTGCTTCCTTGAAATGCTGGTTAAGCAAAGGAGAAAAAGACACCAGTCTTCTTTTATAAAACAAAGAACTACAGATGCACCAAAAGGGACACGGGACACATACAAAATGCCAAAGGCTCCTATAATTTAAAAATAATAGCCCTCACTAAAAGACAAAATAATCAGCTGTCACGAGGCACAATTAGATAACTTAACTATGAGAAATATTTTCATCTACAGAAAGCTCTAAAAAAATGAAAACATCTGTCTACCTGAAAACATACAGCCCAACTGTTTCTTCCCCCACCCCCTGCTTTTTGTACCAACAAGCCCAATGAAAAATTCTAAAGAACTCAAAAGCTTGCATATTTGGGGGGCAAAATTCTAATTTGTCCTATTAAATGTATTGACCAAATGTAAAATGCCAAATATGACAGAGCAGGGATGGGGAATGCATGGCCCACAGATGCTATTGGATTGCAAATCCCTCACCATCTGTCAGGGTGGCTAGGCCTGATGTTCGTTATAATCCAACAGTATACTGATGGCCCTATGTTCCTTATTCCTGAATCAGGCATACAGTATGTCTCAAACTGGGATGAAGTGCTTGGGACAGGAACTGTATTTCAATGCATGTGAACAAGACAAAGACTGAAATTAAACACATGACATAGAAAAGATTTTTTTATCCTTTGCAGGAGAACAACCTAAGACACATTAGCAATTCATAACAGCTTGGCAGTTCTACCCCTCAATGAACTGTTATGTTTCTTTGGTACCAATGGTACCATTTGTTATGATGGACTGGCACTGAAATTTTATTTGCATTTTATCTGAAGCAGATCATACAAAAAACAGGGATGTTCATTTAGAGTTGTTCATTATATACTCTTTCCACCACCCACATATATTTAGCAGTGTTGGCTACATTCTTCCATTGGAAGTACCCTAAACTAAGGATTTCTAAATTATGCACATTATGACTTTTCCTGTTTATCTGTGCCAATGACATCGAATACTAATAAAATACAGATCAATCCATAGATTTTGCAGTATAAAAACAAAATGCACAGTATTCCACATTAATAAATCTTTCCTCGCTTATGGGTGGTAGAATTCGAAGATATAGCCATGTTAGTCTGGATCAGTATGCAATGGGATCTTGTAGCAACTTTGAGACTGAGAAAAAGAAGTTGGCAGCATAAGCTTTCATATATTTAGTCTACCAACTTCTTTCTTTCAGGGCTTGTCTATACAAGGGGGGGGGGGACAGACTGCTCTGCAGTAATGGCATTTTGCAGCAGCTGGGACTTGTCCTAATGGTGTTTTGCCCCCATAAGCTTCGTGTGCAAGATGGCGGCTGCAAGTGATTTACTCGCGTTTGTACTTACCCCAATTTGCTGGCACTGAACTTTTTTTTAAAAAATGTCCAAGGTGCAATAGAGCTATTTTCCAGTTTAAGAGGAAAGCAAAAAGCAAAAAACAAAAAACAAAACCCGAAACGCCACCCCATTTTATCGCCTTAGTGATCACTCGCTAAGACAAAAATCCAACATGGCAGCAGCAATCGCTTGCCCTGTTAGCAAGCCCTGTCCCTCCTCATCTGGCCAATCAGCTTTGCATTTCCCCTCCAATGGGAAAGCGATCCGTATCAAATTGCTTGTCCCAATGAGGGGGAATGTGTATGTCCCACAAAGTATCTAAAAAACTTTGCAGAAAACTGTGAAGTCTCCTAGCACACAGTATATGGCAGTTTTTGCACCCCTCTTTCTGAATATGGCGAATCGCTGCGGGTTGCCATTAAGATAACACACGTTCCCTTTGAATTCTACGAGGATTATTTTCACCATTTAGGCAACCACTCAGTCTCAAAGGTGCTACGAGACCTCTTGGCATATCTTCCTCCCTTACATTCCCATTTTAAAAGGCCATCTCTTAACTCCCGCTCAATTTTCTAGTTCTTACTACTATGGCAAAAATCTATTTTCTCTCAAAGATACTCCAAGGTACAGAAATTCTAAAGCAGTCTAAGCACAATAGCTCCAGCAGTCAAATACAACTGTATTCTTCTTAATCACGTCCATGTAGAGTCTGTAGAACTGGTGTTAGAAGAGCTGCTGTTTCAGAAAGAAATTCTCAACTGATTCACAATGCCAAGGATTTTAAATTGTGATTTGCTTATTCAGATTTCTCCCAAGACAGCAGGGCCACTGGGACCTGTAATCCCAAAAGTAACTTTTAGGGGAGCTGTTACACAAAAAAGGGGGGGATTTTTGTTGCTCTGCTGATATTATTATTAGCACTTAAAATATGAGTGACTAGTTACATCCTTATTACCGTAGCCCTTGGCAATCTCATTCTTTCTACTGAGAAATTTAGATTCAAAACACATTCAGGGTGGGACAACACATTCCCCTACTTAATGTTACCGAAGATGTTTAAAAAACCAATGAACGTACATTCAAACTTAGCTTTCCACCGTACTATCAATCTGTCAAAACAATTACAAATAAGGATGAAAGGCCCAAACCAGTTAATTCCTAAATAGGTGTGAGGCCCTGGGTCTTTCAGGCCTTATATACATAATCTTTTTTTACAATATCTAAAACACAAGTAGAGCCAGCACGTTGAACTAGGACTCCAGGAGACCAGGGTTTGAATCCCCACTGAGCTACAGAAACCCACTGGGTGACCTTGGCCAGGAGGAAGGTAAACCTCCAGTGAACAGATCGTGCCAGAAAACTCTATGATAGGGTCACCATGTGTCTGAGTTCACTTGAAAACAAAGATCAACAATGAAGAACACCAGCAGTAGTTGCTGGTAATGTCACTGCCATTTCGTAGAGTATCAGTCCATGATAAGCATTGGGCATGGCCATCAATTTCCATCTAACAAGCAATGGCTATATTCAGTTCTTAGAAAATAGCATCGTATGTGTGATTAAGTTGTTAATACTCTTATATGGCAAGAGCTTGTCTGGTGTAGTAGTTTGGGTGTTGGACTCTCTGGCTTTTCTTCGCAAATGAAGATTCAGGAAGGACTCATCCCACGCTTTCTGCAAGCGCGCTGATGACTAAAAAGGCCAATCCGAGATAAACAAGTCCGGTTGCAAAAAAGCACAGCAGAAGGTCTCCTTGGGTGATGTTTTTGGGTTGTGATTCTTTCTGCGTTGTCGTTTCTCTTCAAGACTTGTTCAGCGTGAGTTCTCAAATAAGGCTGTAGCATTGTGGATAGTGCGTCTCCATGCCTCCCGATGTGAGGCCAGGGTGGACCATTGTTGGTGGTCAATTTGGCCGAGCCTGAGATGTTGTTTCAGGGAGTCTTTGTATCGCTTTTTTGGAGCGCCCCTCTTACGCTGACCCGCGGCGAGTTCACCGTAGAGTAGTATTTTTGGGAGGCGATGGTCCTCCATCCTAGAAACGTGCCCTGCCCAGCGCAGTTGCGTTCTCAATATCATGGCCTCAATGCTTGTGATCCCTGCTTGCTCAAGGACAGCAACATTCATCACATAGTCAGAAGAGCCTGTCTGGTGTAGTAGTTTGGGTGTTGGACTAAGACTCTAGAAACCAGGGTTCAAATCCCCACTTGGACATGGAAATCCACTGGGTGACCTTGGGCAAGTCACACTCTCTGAGTGTCAGAGGAAGGCAATGACAAACCCCTTCTGAACAAATCTTGCAAAAAAAAAACCCTTTGATAGTGTCACCATAATCAGAAATAAATTGATGGCACACTACAAATTCTTATATGGTAACTAACATTACTGTATTGCCTAAATACCCTAAAGGCACCAGATCCCATCTGATCTTAGAAGCTAAGCAGGGTCAGACCTGGTTAATATTTGGATGGGAGACCATCAACAAATACCACGTGCTGTTGGCTATATTTTAGAGGAATGAACTGGAAAAAACATCTTGAGTATTCATTGCCTAAGAAAACCCATGAAATCCATGGGTTGCCATAAATCAACAGGCGACTTGAAGGCACATACAGATCCACAACCAAAAACATTCTTATATCGAAATACTCCCACAAATGATTCTTTCAATGATTACTTGCAGTTGTTTCTCCGAAAGGGTCCCACATTAAGTCCTCAGTTGAAACTGACACTCATTTTTTTCTTGACTCCCAAGAAAATATTTATTGTGGGCTTCCAGATCTAAACACACCAAAGGTTGAGCCAAGCAGTTCTCCAACACTCTCACAGCTTCTGGACAACCTTTATGCAACACACATTTCTAAAGACTGTACAAAATTAAGATTGCTCTTCCTACAGTAGGGCACAAATGATTCAATCATTTTGCTGAACCGCCGTTTAAAAACCTGGTTAGCTTTATTTAGGATTTTACAGCCTTCCTTATCCCAAATATGCCCAAAGAGAAAAAGACTTATCACTTATTTATCTCATTAATCTCCACAACAGCACTGGGAGTGGGTTATATTGCTTCAGCTTTGCAAGTGATATCTGAAGAAGAGGAATTACTCAACCAGCCCCTGGACTCTTTAAAGTGAAGGACAAAAAAAGCACACTTAAAACAATGAGAACTCACGCCGAACAAGTCTTGAAGAAAAACAACAAAGCAGAAAGAATCACAACCCAAAAACATCACCCAAGGAGACCTTCTGCTGTGCTTTCTGCAACCAGACTTGTTTATCTCGGATTGACCTTTTTAGTCATCAGCGCGCTTGCAGAAAGTGCGGGATGAGTCCTTCCAGAATCTTCGGACTTTTTCGGATGAAGGTCCCCGTTGCGAGGCTGCTGCGCTGCAGGGCGTCCTTTTCGGATGACACTCAGCCCTGCTGATCCTCTGCCGGTACTGTTGCGTAACTGCAGGGACGCAGCAGCGTTATATTTGGTGGTTTTCTAATCATGACCAACTTTCGTGATTAGAAAACCGCCAAATATAACACTGCTGCATCCCTGCGGTTACGCAACAGTACCAGCAGAGGATGAGCAGGGCAGAGCATCATCCGAAAGGGACGCCCTGCAGCGCAGCAGCCTCGCAACGGGGACAAGGCTGCTAGCGTTATAAACCCTCATCCAAAAAAGTCCTTCGTTTGCAAAGAAAAGCCAGAGAGAGAGAGAGAAAACAATGACCATTTTTCTTCTACTCTCAAACACAATCTGTAGCTCATTTTGCAATACCCACAAAAGAGCCTTAATAGTTCAGTTACCTACTCATATCTTTAACTCTGTGGTTTGCTAAAAGAAGGGACACTCCTTGTAAAGATTCAACTAGTCTCCCAGATGCCTGTACGTTACAGTGGACAAGGGAAATAGCTATCTGAAAACTTGCAATATGGAACTTCTTTTTTCTATTGATTCTGATCTTTTTATCTCACACTGATCTTTCCATCATTCCAAACAATACCAGCAGCAAAGCCAGTATGATATAGTGGTTAGTGTTGGACTGGGACTTGGAAGACACAGATTCTAGTTTGCGCTGAGCCACAAACCCCAATGGGCCAGTTCTCTCAGACTGACTGATCTGGCAGAGCGGATGTGAGAATAAAGGGATTGAGGAGCCATGTGCGGTGCCCTGAGTTCATGAAAGAAAAACAATATATAAATCTAACTAATAAATGGGGAGGGTCATATAATATGATATAACCAACTGTAAGTGAAGTTGCAATTCAATGTTTTGAAACTAGTGTTCAAATAAGGCAAATATATATCTTGAATATCTTGAAATAAAGAAGATTTTTGGTCACCTTTTCTCCGTCCTTCCAGGAAGGCTCAAGAATCTAGTATTTGTGGAGGCAGTGGATTTTAAAAGACTACTCAAGGATACCCAAGAACTACAGTTCCCACACTTTACTGAAGCCCATTCAGCTTGCAGAAACTTTTTAAAATATTCATTTAAAATTTAGAGTGCCAGGCCATACAGCTGAGAGAAAATAATGTTTCACAATTTAAACAACTTCCCTTAAAAAAAAAAGTTCCCTTTCCCAGCAGTACTGAGCCTTTTCACAGGCTCAAATTAACACATTTACAAGAATAAAGGTACTGTGAATTGGGTTTGCAAGTGTGAGAACAATTCATTGCTCAGCTGCCTACAGAAGTGGCTGTTTCCCTATCTTAGAAATGTGTCCTTCACCCTCACTGGTCCTCCTCCAGCTCTCCATCTTGCAAGCCCTTTCATTCTTCACCTTTCAAACTTCCCCCTTTGTATGTGGTTCTGAATATTAACACACTCTATTGAGCCCATGCTCGCCTTGCATTTCAAGTTGTAATCACCGTGGGGTGGAAAAGCCTTGAGCAATTAAAAGCCTGCAAATACTTTCCCAAGAGGAAGGGAGATCCTGAAGATTTTGCTCCGAGTTGCATGACTGACAGAAAGCCATATAACAAGATCTCTTCAGAGAACTTCACAACTGCGAAAGAAGTTATTCTTTTGAAACTGTTGTTAATTCGTGGGAAAAGTGCACTGGAACTCTAACAGGGCCTTTCAACATGTTATCTATTTCCCCCTGACTGTACAGACTAGCCCTGGACCCTAAGATTATAGAAAACACACCAACTACAGCAAGGGGGTTGTTAAACCTGGCCTCTGGGGATCGGGAAAGACTACAAAAGCATACCAAAACCTATGAATGAATCCAAAGGGAAACAACAAATCATACATGGACTGTATGATAGCAAGCGAGGCAGCTAAGTTACAGTGATAAACATGCTGTAGTGCTGCTAGAGCACAGAGATATCCATGGTATATATTTTGAAAAAAGTTTTGATCCCTAATGTTTGGAAGTTGAATCTGTAACAAATACGATTTAAACATGCTCGTACAAAAATGCACAATGAAAGGTAACTGAAAACCATGCCTTTGCTCAGGCTAAATTGAAACATTCTGTTTTCAAAGATTTCCCCCTATATTAATGCAACACCTTTATGAGACCAACCCAAAGTGTGCAGGCTTTTGAGACCTGCAGGTCTCTTTATTAGGCAAGAAGAAAGTTATAAAGGGCAGGTGAAAAACATAGGGAGGGAAAGTGGAAAATGCTGACTGGACATTAAAAGTTATGCTGTCTGAAATTCTGCAACACTGAAGTTCTAGAGTGTTGCACCTAAGCCTTCTCAGTTCCCTCCCATCCTTGCAATCCTCCACTATGTAATGTGGAGATGCTACCTACCTGGGAAGCATCATCTCCTCAGATGCCAAGATTGACAAAGAGATCAATCACAGATTAGCAAAGGCATATAGCGCATTTGGAAGACTTTACAAAAGAGTCTGGAGTAATAAACACCTGAGGCAAAGCACAAAAATCAATGTGTAGAGAGCCATTGTACTGTCTATTCTCCTTTACGGGTCTGAAACATGGATCACCTATTGCCAACACTTATGACTCCTCAAACGCTTTCATCAACACTGTATACGCACAATCCTAAATATACACTGGACTGACTATGTGACGAATGTTGCTGTCCTTCAGCAAGCAGGGTCTACCAGCATTGAGGCCATGATATTGAGAACACAGCTGCACTGGGCAGGGCACGTTTCTAGGATGGAGGACCATCGCCTCCCAAAAATACTACTCTACGGTGAACTTCCATGGGTCAGCGTAAGAGGGGCGCTCCAAAAAAGCGATACAAGGACTCCCTGAAACAACATCTCGGGCTCGGCCAAATTGATCACCAACAACGGTCCGCCCTGGCCTCACATCGGGAGGCATGGAGACGCACTATCCACAATGCTGCAGCCTTATTTGAGAACTCACGCTGAACAAGTCTTGAAGAGAAATGACAACACAGAAAGAATCACAACCCGGAAACATCACGCAAGAAGACCTTCTGCTGTGCTTTCTGCAACCGGACTTGTTTATCTCGGATTGGCCTTTTTAGTCATCAGTGCACTTGCAGAAAGTGCGGGATGAGTCCTTCCTGCGAAGAAAAGCCAGAGCAAGACTAGCTGCATAATCAGGATTACTGTAGAAAGAAAGTTAAAGGGCATCATAAAGGATTGCCTCCTGAGTAACAAACAACCATTGGTAAAGGTAACAAGCTCATGTATTTCACTTGAAAATAGCAAGGAGCTTGTAGTCTATATGTTTTTGCAAATACAAAATGTTGACACAAGAACAGTGTGTGTCAGCTACAATTTGGAGAGCAGGAAAGGACACCATTTAGTATAGTTCACTTATCAGCAATTCCATTCAAATAACAGTGACATGTATACCTATTATTACACATGCTACTGAGCCACGGCTGCACACTTAAGCTGTAATCAAAACCAGACATCCTAGGAACAAGTATAATATAACATGCAAAAGTTACTGGTGTATTCTTGCATAATTAAACTCCATGCCTGAAAGAACTGCAGGCTGCAATCCTATATACAGCTACCTAGGAGTGAGTTTGATTTGCCTGAGTGGGGCTTACTTCTGAGTAAACACATATAGGATGGCACTAGCAGTGTTCTGTTGTTAATTTTCACCACAATCCCCCCAAAACCAAGAATTTATAGAACTCAGAAAATGAAAGGAGTTACAGCACTTTCAAATCTTTCACTCTATCTTGAATATTGGGGGGGGGGGAATGGTGTTGTAATTTCACTACTAGGACACAAGGCATCAGCTGAAGACAGTCGGGAATCCATTTTAAAAACCTCCTGAGGCCCGTTTACATGGCAAAACAAAACAAAACAAAACAAAACAAAAAAAACGGGAAGAATTCGGGTCCAACCCTATTGGTTCACACACTCATCAGGACAGATATGTGCTATTCAGAAGGTGGGGTAGCAAAAAAAACAGTAAACCCATGACTTTTCATCCTTCTATTTTCCAGGGACTTTTTTTTTTTTTTTGAAAGTCTGGGAAATCCCGTGCTATTGGTTGTCTGAACAATCAGCAACCATCCCGGGAAAGGGGCTGAATTTTGATTGGTTGGACCTTGGAGGAGGCAGGCTTGCAAGGGAAGCCTTGCAATTCTGTATCTGCCATTTTTGAATGGCCCTATGCAGGGTCCTCCACTGCCTCCAAAGCCCGGCTGGCAGAAGCTGCAGCCAGCTGAGAGCCTGGTGAGGGCCTAGCGGCCCAGACTTCTCTCCCCTTTCCTAGCCAGTCCTTTCTCCCGGCTCACTGCTGGCTGCGGAGGCTTCTTCTAGTCAGCGGTGAGCCAGGCAAGAGCCAAGCGGGCCAGATGTTCCTCCCCCCCAGTCCATTTTGCCCAGCGCCACGGCTGCTCCTGCAGCTGGGGGGGGCTTTCTCCATGACTGACAGTCACAGAGAATGCACCCCCGGCTGTAGCAGCTCTTCCCACCCTGCATCGCCGCAGCTGCCACTCATTCACAGTGAGCTGCTGCAGAAGTGACAGTCATGGAGAAAGCTCTCCCGGTTGCGGCAGCTGCAGCAGCAGGGCAGGAAGAGCTGCCGTGGCCAGAGGCACTTTCTCCGTGACTATCAGTCACGAAGAATGCCCCCCTCTAGCCACGGGGGGAGCAGTAGCAACGCAGGGCGGGAATAGCTGCCGCGGGTGCTTTATCCATGACTCAACAGTCACAGAGAAAGCTCCCCCCACGATCACAGCAGCAGCGCAGGGCAAAACAGGCTAGGGAAGGGGGTACATCTGGCCTGTTCAGCCCTCACCTACCTCATTGCTGACTACAATGGCTTCTGTCACCGAGGGAACGATCGGTGGAAGAAGTCTCTGCAGCTGGTGGTGAGCTGGGAGAAAGGGCCGGCTAGGGGAGGCGAGCGAGATCTGGGCCCGGAGAGAGATCTGGGCCGCTAGGCTCTCAGCTGGCTGCAGCTTCTGCCAGCTGGGCTTTGGAGGCAGCAGACGACCCTGCGCAAGGCCATATAAAAATGGCAGATCAAGAACTGCAAGGCTTCCCTTGCAAGCCCGTCCCCTTCAAAGTCAGACCAATCAAAATTCAGCTCTGCTGTGTGCCCCATTCCTGGGATGGTGGTACATGTAAACAACAACAACAACAACAACAACAAAAACCAAGGCTTTTGCTACCCATGATAAATCATGGGAACAGTGAGGGACAGATTCAAGATCACAATTTCTCGAATCTCCCCAGGGGTTAAAAACTGACGTGTAACTGAGCCCCTGGATTCTCAAAATTAACCAAACAGAATAATCATTGGCTGCTTAGTGATCACACCAATATACATGCCTGCTGCTGTAAATCAAGAAGAAAACCCCATTCATACTTCCCTGAACGCAACTAAGGAAGAGTTCTCATACTCGTGGGGGGGGGGAGGACTTAATGCCCAACTTGAAAGGGGCGCCTATAAAATATGTATTCCATTGAACCAACAGCAACATCAGTTCATTTATATGGGCAAGCCCATAACTCACAAAATAAGTCAACTACACACATTCAGGCATGTTAAAAATGAGAAGTTATTCATTTGGGAGTCATTCACACAACCAGTCCCCTATGTAGAAGATTGGGGTGGGAAACAGAAAAACAGATAATGCAGTCCTGAAGAACTTGCTTGCTGGAAAAAAAACTGTGTGAATTGCCCTCCTCTAATAAATGCAACAACCTTATAAACATGTACAAGGAAGTACATCTTTTTGAACTCAGTGGGGCTTGCCTCTGAGGAAAATATGCTCAGGTCCAGCCTAAAAGTTACTCCGTTGCAAGAAGAAGAAAAGACTCTATTCAACTGATATAGGAGTTTCTGGTTCCTTTGGATTGAAACAGAATAAATAATGCAGAATATACAGTTCCAGTATCCTATCAGAGGCAAGAAGGTTGGGGGGGAGTCACTTCACAGACCATGCTGTGCTTGGAGTAACTTATCAATGTTAAAATTAAAGGGAGAGTATAGATGTTTTCACTAGGAAGCAAGAGGGAGGGGGAAGGGGGAAAGACACAAAGCCTTATGCTCTCCTCAGTCCTGCTGAGCTATACAACAATCCACTCTTTGGAGATTACAGCTCATTCTCTGTTCCATTCCATTTGTTCAGCAACACTGAATAGGATTTAGGGGTATGAAGCCATAATTACCAAACTTGAGTGAGCTGCCTTCACACTCATTGACAAGCACATCAGCAGATACTGTTTCTGTGTGTGTGTGTGTGTCTCAGGTTTATTTCCTTAATGGAGTCAGCTTTAGTATCCTGTTTTCCCAAGAAATTTCCTACTTTTTAGAACTTGTAAGAAAAAAAAAAAGTCTTTCATCAGGACAAAAGACTGGCTACCAGAGCACTTATTGGTAGCACCAGTATCCTAAAAAATAAAGCCATTACCCAGAATTTATTTTCAAAATATGTTAAAATGTTTCTTCGCCACTCAAGATATTGTCTTATCACATTTATTTCCAAGTGAGCATAGCACAAGGTTGCAGCCTAAGACTGCCTGTTGCTCCCGTAATTTCTTAAAATTGAACATACTGGTTGAGGCTTCTTATTTATTTATTTAGGTATTTATACACAGCTCTTCAGCCACAAAGGCTCTCAGAGCAACTTACAAATTGTTAAGCAACAGCATTTTACACATCTACATGCTTTATAGAGCACTAGGCACTCTCGTAAGTGGTTTCCAATGTCTGTTAGCTAATTGCCCCCACCAGCTGGGTATTCATTTTACACCTACGAAAGGATGGAAGGCTGAGTGAACCTTGGAGTGCTTGGGATCCAACTTGCAACCTTGTGGCTTTCAGTACTGAGAAAGTTGAAATCTGGAACATCAAGAGAGCCAAAAGTTCCCCATACAGGCACAGCTGGTCTGACCAAAGGCCTACAAAGGCTCTCCTCCTCTTCCTTTCAGGAGATGCACCAGCAGAATTCTAAAGCAGGGCACTATGACCCGAATTGTGTCATTGACATAAATTGTGCTATAGATGAGGAATTAATTTTGTGGAGACTGTGCAATGGCTGTATTCAGCTGATAGCGGCATATGTAAAGTTTCGTCTCTAGAAGCATTATTCA